>CM019151.1:49881358-50481358 GCA_009733165.1 Naja naja
AGAGTGCATCACAAGTCAGAACAACAGGTATTCTCAGAGAATTGAATCAACACAGCATCAGACGGTGATTAGTCTCTTAATGCTGTTAAATGCTGACTGTTCCTTCCGCCCCAGATCCAAGCAGCCTTCTTATCAAGTAAACGATGTAAGGGTTCAGCAATAGATGCTTTGTGAGGTAGAAACATGTGATAAAGTTAATAAGGCCAAGGAAGGCTTGCAGATCTGACTTGCAACAAGGTTTAGGGGCTTCCTTGATCGCTTTAACCTTGGCATCAGTGGGGTGGATGCCCTGTTTATCAATCATGTACCCCAGAATTCAACTCTGTCTGTTTTGAGAGTGCATTTGTCTTCCTTGACTTTCAACCTGCTTTTCTGAATCTGGTAAGGACTTCTCTGAGTCTCTCTTGAAGCTGAGTGTCATTTTCAGCGAGATTAACATCATCAAAATAAGGCACTACCCCAGGCAGTCCTTGCAACATTCTTTCCATAAGACTTTGAAAAATGCCATTGCCATACTCCAAATTGTAGTCTTTTACATTTGAAGGCACCTCTATGAGTCACAATTGTTTGTGCCTCTGCAGTGGCATCATCAACTGTTAATTGTTGATATGCCTGAGCTAAGTCCAGTTTAGCAAATACTGTACCCCTGCCAAGGGAATGGAGCAGATGATGCACAACAGGTACAGGGTATGCACTCTGCTGCAGCATGGTTAAGTGTCCCCTTGTAGTCACCACAGATTCTCACTGACCCATCAGCCTTGACTGGTGTGACTATGGGTGTTTCCCATCTGGAGTGGTCAGTAGGTTCCAAAACCCCTTGGGCGATGAGCTTATCTAATTGTGCATCAATTTTTTCCTTTAAAGCAAATGGAACCCTCCTGGGCTTTAAACGAATTGGGGGCACCTTGGGGTCTAAACTGAAAGCAATAGGGGTCCCCATATACTTGCCCAGTCCTTCGCTGAAGACCTCTGGAAACTCAGACTTCAAGGACTCTTCCCAGTCAGAACTGCTCACGTGATGGATGCCAGTCACCTCGATGCCAAGTGGCTTGAACCACTCAAGTCCCAGCAAACTTGGGCGATCCTTGTCCACGATGGTCAGTGGCAAACGTTTGGTGTGGCCTTTAAACTGCACGTTGAATTCCCTCGCTCCAACTACTGGAATCTTGTTCCTTGGTAGTCTTTGAGGGTCAGAGCTTGCTTCTGGAAATGTTTTTGAATTCTTGGAAAGAGTCTGTGTATAGTGTCCCATGACACCATAGATAAATAAGAGCCTGAGTCCACTTCCATGTGGCACGGTCTCCCTTCAATAAACACCTTCACATGTACTTTTCTGCTATTTAAATGTGAAGACTGACCAATGGATATTGTTTGGTGAGTTTCACTCTTGCCATTTGCTTTTGGATTTCGCCCCATTTTTCCAATTAAATTGTTGGGCTTAAAATCTTCCTCAGGAAATTTCTTCCTGAATGGTGGAGTTCTGGATGATTTGCAGACTCTGGCTATATGGCCCGTTTCTCTACAACGTAGGCAAATGGAGTCAAAGAACTTGCATTCAGTGGGTGGCCCCCCACAGCCTCTGCAAACGAATCCTTGCCTGTTTTTCTCAGAGTCTTTTCTTTTCTTCTCCATTCTGAGCTTAAAATCCCCTCTTCTTCCTCACTGCTATCCGAATCAGAGTCTATTTGTTTGCAATGAGTTGTTGAGGATTTTTCCCCATCAGAATGGCTTGAGGCCTGGCTCGAGGCCTTGTTAATCTTTTCATGGCCGCAGCTGAGGACTTGGTGGCTTCTGCTGAAACAGCCTCTTCAATAGCCTCTTTAAGCGTGATTTTTGGTTTCATTAACAGTTTGCTTTGTAAGATCTTATCTTTAAGGCCCAAAACAAACCGATCACGCATGGCCTCTTCTACGTTGGTAAAGTCACAAGCACCCCAATGTCCCTTAAGCTTGCCGAAGTCATTAACACTCGCTATCCCCTTGATCCTGACGGTAAAATTGTGTCTCTTAATGAGGCACGATACTTGTGAATGGGCTCTTAAAAGTCTTTCTAATTCGGGCCATTCTATTACCTTCAATTCTGCTGCTCCCGCCAACGCCGCCATTTTGAAGACTGCCGACCGTGTGTGAGAAAGACCGCCCTCTTCCGTCTCTCGGGGATGCCGGCGAGATCGTTCCCTTCCAGGAACATGTGGAACCGGTCTGCATCGATTCCCAGTCTTCCGTCGCCGGATCGAGCGGTGCTGGGGGTGTTCAGCGCAGCCATCTCGCTCAGTTGCTTGTTCGGTCGCGTCGTCTTCTCTTCAGGGAAATCCCATCCTCGTGCCAGTGTTAAGTTTGCATGAAGAGTCAGGCGAGGAGTTCCAGCAAAAGACTTTATTAATGACAACAGCTCGAATGGACCCGTCCGGGTAAGGCTACGGCTGCTTCTTATAGCCGGCAGCCGTAGCTGCTAGCCAATGGGAGTGCAGGGTTTCTTCCCGCACTATTTAAACCAATACCATTTGACATTTTACAAGACCAATTCAAATAAACCAATAACATTTAAACCTACATACATAACACCTTCCTTTGCCATTCTCCCCTGTCTCCCACATGGCCCAGCTCCCTCCCTGCCTGCCTGGTGAGCCTTCCTTCACCTCTTTGCCAGCTAAAACTGCCGCCACCTGTTTGCCAGTGTGAACGGCCTGCCGCCACTGCCTCTTTGCCAGCCCAAACAGCTGATGCAACCTCTTTGCTGGCCGAAACCGCTGCTGCCTCTTCGTCAGCCCAAACCAAGGTGGCAGCGGTGGCGGCAGGCAATTTGCGCCGGCAAAGTGCTGGTGGCAGGCCGTTCGCACTGGCAAAGAGGTGGCGGTAGCAGGCCAGTGTCTCAGGGTGGAGTTGTACCTAGCTGCACCAACAAAGGCCAGAAGTAGCTGCTCACCATTTTCTGCTGGAAAAATCTTTTTAAAAGCCCCTGACTGTTGTGCAGTGAGACCCAGCAAGAGATGAGGTGTCGGAGAATCACTGTTGCTGTTGCTGCACAAAGGTAAGGCTTCGGCCATCGCCACCGCTGCTTTGGCCCACCTGCACCACCCCACCTTGCCATGAGTGACATTGAGTTGACTATGCCCACTCAGTCACATGACCTCCCCCCCCAGCCATGCCCACCCAGTCATTAGGAAGAACTGGTTGTTAAATTAGTTGAATCCCACCACTGGTTAAATGGTCAAAGATTATTCAGGGATACTCTTCCCCACACCCCATCCTGAAATATATGAATCTAGGAGCTGTCATGTGTTGCTTGCATAAAGAAGGAAAACTAATCCTAAATAAAGTGCTTAGTTTTATAACTTAGCTCCCTTTGTGCCAAAGAATTTAAAATATGAGTCATGTAAACCAAGATAATTGAAATTATTGGGGATTCAATCTCTTCCTTACTATATTTTATTACTGTAAACATTATCTTATAAAGGCCATGAACCTTTCATGATTTCAACTGAACTAATCTATATTGATTGAAAAATCTTCAGTGTATTAAGCGTACTAGGGAGGAGATATTCTCTATCAATGCTGTGCTGTGAATTGTTTTCTCCACACTGGAAGCCTAGGTTTTATAAATCTGGGATTTATTTCACCTATTTTTTAAATAAAATCCTTAGGGAACAAAAATCAGTCTACATGTTTTTACAAATTGACAGGAATCAAACCTCTTACAGAAGTGTTATTATTTCTCAATCAGTCTATAGATCTGGAACTTTCCCAGATTGAAACTGGGGATCAACCAGGAAGAGAATTTAGGTAGTTTCAGGGGACCAATCTTGCTTGAGGCAGCACTAAAATTACTAAAATGCTTGACCCATTTCACTGGTGGGATTATAATTTGCATCCTGGAATTGAGTTGCGTTGACAACCAAGTTGCTCAAAAATAGGTGGGATTTTTCTCTTTGATTGCTTGCACCAATTTTCCATCCTGCTTCATTTTAACCTCTTGCCTTTTCATTTCAATAAGGTCTTTATTTTTCCAGGGGAATTTGGTAGAAGGTGACATTTCTACCTGTCTGCAGCAGTCCAGGAAGGTCATTACAAGGTTTGTTTAAAAGCTTTGCCTGGGTGATAAACTTCCAAATAGGATGTGGCGGGGTATGGCTGAATTGGGGTGGGGAAGGATGTGGGGAGCAGGGGGAAGCTACTAAAAATCGGGTACATATTTTGTGAATGAGAAAGGAATGGAGTTTTATTTTACTGACTTAAATATGAATATACTATTTCTGAACATTTTTAATTTACTTGAGACTTTTCAAGACAGATTACCAAAATATATTTCAATTGATGATTAATCAATTAATTGTATTTGATTAACAAATATTTTCACCAAATCTTTAGAAAACTATGTTAAATAGATGAGCAGACAACAGCAATGCCTTTACCTGTTCCTCTTTCAATAATTTAACTGTTAGGAGGAGGAGAGATTTTATAAATCAAAATTAGCTCATGGCAAGTCAGTGGAGAGGTACGCAACATAATATACTGAAGCAAAGCTGGATCAAATTTTGACACCTCCAATATTTTAAGAAAAAAAGTGAAATTAATAGCTTACTGATATTGAGATGGTGGTATCTTTTGTTCCATTACTTTTCTTCCTTGTGTTTGTTAGAACAAGCAACAGAAGGAGGGATTATTAAAGTAACAACTGAAAAACAAAGAAAATGAAGCTTGATATTTTTTTCATCTATTTTCAACAAACCTTTCAGATTATATCTTTAGCTAATTATTTTCCACTGTTTCTGCCAGGAAAAAAATATGCAAGCATGAGCTGCTGACTATTGAAAAGGAGGTTGAAAGGAGAAAGTATGTTGTATGGAGAGGTGGTATTCAGCAGGTTCTGACCAGAAATTTTGAGTAGTTTGGAGAACCGGCAAATACCACCTCTGACTGGCCCTGCCCCCATCTATTCCTGCCTCCCAAGTCCCAGCTGATCGGCTGGGTCTTCTTTTGTTGGTTTGCACAGAACAGAGCTGGAAAGCAGGTTAGTGGGGTGGGGTGGGATGGGAATGGAGACTTTACAGTATCCTTCCCCTGCCACACCCACCAAGCCACACCCACCAAGCTACACCCGCCAAGCCATGCCCAACAAACCACACCACGCCCACCAAGTCACGCCACAGAACCGCTAGTAAAACTTTTTGAAACCCACCACTGGTTATATGTATTACCTTTACTTATCATACATTTTAATGAGACATAGTTACAACTGAGTAAAAGGGAACACAGTTTATCTATGGAATAGGAACTGGTTGCCTGGCACGTTGAAATTTAATTGGAGAGTCATATCAGAATCAATAATGTCTTTTTTAACTACTTCTGACAACTTGACAGATGCCTCTTTTTTTCTTTGTAAAAGCTCCAGCAGGTGACAGGCTGTGATTCATATGTCTTGATTCAATACATTATGTTGAATCTTAGAGGTTTGACACTTGAAGCTATTTATTTCATCAGTGATCCACTCTCACTCTGCTCTTCCTGACTACAGTGCTCTGGACTGAATATATGGAGGGGGTGGTTAAAGTTATTTCCTTTTAAAAAATCCTGATATTGTATTTCATTAATTTCATGTCAGTGCAGGCCAGGAAAAAGAACCCCAAATAAAAAGATACGCCCAGACATACAAACTGTCAGACATCATATGAACAAAGCCATCTTGAAAAATGTGAAAATGCTGCATTTTGAGCTTTATTTCTAACAGACAATTTCCTTTTTGGAACCAAACATTTCAATGAGTAATTTAAAGTAAATACTGAAGGTACTTGCAAGATCACACCGGTTTGAGTTTTTATTCTAGCAGCAGGAGAACTAGTTCTCCAGAATCTTCTGTGCTTTCAGAATAAATAAGAAATGGACCTTACAGGCAGTCCTGGTTTAGCAAGCACAGGGGTGTCAAACTCACGGTCCTCAGGCCAGATGCATCACCCGCTGGCTACGCCCACTCCCATTTTAGCAAAGGGGGAAAAATCATGATAAGTCATGTGACGACAATGTGATGATGTGAGATTGACACCCCTGAGTTAGCACAATTGGGATCAACAACTAAGTCATTGTGAAGCACTTGCAAACAGTGACTATGCTTATGATCTGACTTCAGCTTTCCTTTGCTTTATAGACCTAAAAAGTTGTAAACGTGAGAATGGACATAAAATTACTTTTTCATCACCGTTGTAACTTCAAATGGTCTCTAAATAAGGTAGTAAATAAATGAGATCTAGAGATAGTCCTTGATTTATGACCATTTGTTTACCAATTATTTGCTTACAACAGCACTGAAAAAGAGACTTATAGTTGGTTGTCACATCATTTATGACCATCACAGTGTCCCCATGGCCTCCAATTATGGTTCAGGTTCTTGACAATTGGTATGTATCTAGGATGGCTGCAACATCATCTCATATTATCACATTTGCAACCTTCCCAGCTAGCTTCTGACAAGTAAAGCCAATAGGGAAACCTGTCTTTGCTAAATGACCACGGCAAAAAAGCTCATAAAAATCAGGCACTATCACAGGATGACTCACTTCAGGACTGCATCGCTTTGCGATGGAAATTCCAGTACCAATTATGGTTATAAGTCAAGGACTATCTTTACCTGCATTATTATTATTATTATTATTATTATTATTATTATTATTATTATTTATTCGACTTGTATGCTGCCCTACTCCCTAAGGACTCAGGGCGGCGAACATTAAAACAGAAGAAGTTTACAATAAAAAAGAAATTAAACAAATAAACAAGCCGAATACAATTAAAAATTAAAAATTTAAAACCAAAATTAAAAAAATTTAAAACCAAAATTAAAAATTTAAAGTCAGCCATGCTCTTTGACTGAATCACCTGTGCTGTCATATCCATATTGCAAGGTTGCTACATATATTCATATTTTGGTGGCAATTCCACAAGATTTGGGCACCCTAACATCTCCATTTCTTAAAGCTTTGCTACATCTTGAAAATACTGTAATATCTTTTTGTTTGAACTGGCTTTTAGCAGCTACAAGCAGGTGTCAATTCTTGAACAATACATTAATCAGGGCCTAAGTTGGCTTGTTCAGTTGGTCTATTGCTTTGAGAGCAATCGGCTAGGCTGAGGAAATGGAACTGCATATGACTGTGACAGTCACTGTGGTGTTATGGTTAAGTGTTGGAGTAAACTGGGAAAACCCAGGTATAAGTCACCCTAAGATGTGGAAGGTTACTGGGAGAAAAGAATTTTAATATTAAAATAGTTAGATTCATTTTTAAGCATTTAAAAGTAATGTATTTTAACATTGTGCACTTTGTAATGTCTTCCAAGGCAACATTCATTACTACCTGTTAATCTTTTTTAAAAAAAATAATAGTTTGAAACAAAAAGGCTCACATGACTGCTACTTTCTTGAGAGCTGAACGTCTTCCTGTCCCAAAGAATCATGGCAAAGCTCCCCCTCTGTCCACATGCCTATTGCTTTTTTTTTAAATATGAGATTTCTATGTTACATTTTCCTCATTGCTTGCTGCCAATACTGAATTACAGTTTTTGCAAATCTCCCTCCCCCGCTCTTTCTCTCTCTGTCTCTCTGTCAAATTAGCTATGCTGGCCACTGTAACAAAAGGTATTTCATCTTTGGTGTTATAAAAAAATAAAATTGATCTATGAACTGCTAGTAGTTGACAATTTGGAATACAAATTCAGATAATAAAGTAAATTTCATGATGATGATAATGGACGGGCTCCAGGAAACCATGTGAGGGAGATGGAAAGATATGTGTGTGTGATCATTACAGGCAGTGGCAAATTCAGGTGGAACAGAATTGATCTTCTGAGAGTTTTTTTTTTAAAAAGCAAAACAGTCTGATTAGTTGTTAGCTTTCCTCCCAGTAATATATCCCAAAAGCAATACAGTTCCATGTTACATTTTCTTTGGTCCTAAGAATGGTTGCTAAGAACAAAATTTGAGTGAGATGGATGGAAGTAAATGAAATAAGATTTAATATAGATAAACGTGAGGCAGCACAACTAGGAAAAAATAGTCATCGTTGATACAAAAATGGGCCGCTGTTTAGAAAACAGTGATATAGGGAACGCCTGGAAGCCCTGTGAATAATTGTTGCCAACTTGAATAGCAGCCTGATTCCAAAGTAGGTTTGATTTTTGTGTGTTTGTCTAAGAAAGTATAGAAGATATACTTGAATAAAACTGCTATAGCATCAATAGAAATAGGGAAAGAATTGTAAGAATTTGTGATGACCTGGGGCAAGGCACAGAGGCAATACAGTCAACTGATACAAAATTCTCCTTTATTGCTCCAACATTTCCCCAAACGCTCCTATGTTTATGGCAGTCCCGAAGCAAAGTGCTCACATACAGACCTCCAGCAGCCTCTGGCTGCAAGTAGTCCAGCAAAACACTGTTTGTACAATGACTTGAAGGCAAGAAGTCTAATGGGGCAAGGGAACAAGGCAATGAGTCCAAAAAAGCAAAGGAACAAGGCAATTATAAGGCAAGAAGTCCTGCGAACTCCAGACATCGGCAATGGCACACAAAACTCCATAAATTCAGTGCTTGTTCCCAACAAGTGCCCCTCCCCACAGCATCTCCTTAAGTCTCAGTTCCCAGGTGTGCCTTGTGAAGAGGGGCTGGGCACTCTCCTCCCGAGTCGTCAGATAAGCCTGTGCTGTTCCCGCCTCCTCTCCATTCTCTGTGCTTGGGGATCAGGAGTGGGTGGTCCTTGCTCATCACCTGAGCTCCATCACTCATCATCTCCACTGTCTGCCCTCTCTCAGTTGTCCTGCCTCCATTCTTCCCTGCTGGCAAGCTGTCCCAAGCCCAAGGGACCTGGGGCTGCTTACTCCTGCTCGTCCCTGCATTCCTCCAAAGCCAATGAGGCCTCCTCTTCAACCTCCATCTGCCCCAGCAACGGCTCGTCCTCCTACGTGGACTGAGGCTCCAACCAGGCCATGACAAAATTATGTTTTGCCACAAAAGGCAAAATACATATATATACACACACACACAATTTAATTCACAATTGCTGTTGTGTGCAGTTTGCAGAATGCTGTAAATGGTTCTGCTTATTCAATACATTCAAGAAATTAGAAATTTCTCAATAAAATGGTACAAATTGCATCTGAGAACTGACATCTTAGAGTTACATCAGCACTAAGGCAGTTTCTTCTCTTGCATTTTTATATATTTAAACATGTATGTGCACACACATTCATAATGTGTAATGAGAAAACTCTAATACCGAATCAAAGTATTTATTGTATTTCCACCAGCATTCATCAGAACCTGATAGACTATTTTTATGTCTATATATAAAAGTTAATCAGAAGTCTAGACATGTACTTTCTGTATGTTGTGACAGGATGATAATGTACTGGTGATCACATTTAGTCTGGTACCAAGAAATTTTTTTGTAATTTATAAATTAAAGCTTAGGACTGGCATGAGATATTGCTCTTGAGCCACTATTCTCTACCAGCTGCTTAAAACATTCCTTACAAAAAAGGAAATAATGGGAACAGATCAATTTCCCCACTTGATTGATGCAGGTTTTCCTTTAGCGGGCTAGGTCAACTTTGTCCAATCCAATACTTTTCAGATAATACTGGATTCCAACTTAATTAATTTTCAGCATATCCAGAAAGCAACAGTTTGGGAGAGCTATGTTGCTCTTTGTTTAGACCTTAAACTCACTGGCATCCCCAGTTAGCTGGCATCCTGGTAACTGAGTTCCAGCCTCTTGTTTGTAGTGTCTATCTGGGCCTATTGTTTAAAATATATTTTCCCCTCATCTCCTCTTAGGTTCCCATAGTGGCTGCTAAGAAAGTTCCAAGGATGCTCTTGTTTCCTCTTTATAGCTTGCAAGAGACTTTTAAATGCAGAAGAAAGTCAGATTTGCAAGTTTTCCTCATTGTAATTACTGAAATATATTTTTTCCAAGCAACTCAAAAAACATACATAGAAACAAGGAGGGAGATGCTAGAAATGTATTTTCTTTTTTTGTATAATGGGTCTGTGTGAAAAGGAGGATCAGAAGTAGCCCAGAGGGCTGGATATCACTTGGATTGTACTTTTTTTTTAGTGCTGTTCATTGCAATAAGAGGTGAATGCTGAATAGCTCTTAAGTGCTGCATATTCTTGGTAGTTTAACGCTATAAAAAAAGGTTCGCTTTGAGCCACTTTGGAGGGATTTTTTTAAAAATTACATTTATATCCCGCCCTTCTCCAAAGACTCAGGGCGGCTTACAATTTTTGGGATGCAACCCAATGCGCTCAGCAATAGCCTTCATTCCATTGTATATGCCTGCTTATTACTAAGCGGCATTTTTACAAAGTCAGCTTATTGCCCCCAACAATCTTGGGTCCTCAATTTACCTACCCTGAGAGGATGGAAGGCTGAGTCAACCTTGAGCCTGGTGGGATTCGAGCCTGCAATAATTGCAGGCAGCTGGAACTTAAGTGCTAGGCATTTAGCAGCCTGCACCACCAAGGCCCTTTTTGAGGGATGGTCCCAGTGATCATGTAGAAGTGCCCAAAATCAGCTAAGGAATAACCCTATTTCTAAGCTGATGGGACCTCCTGTAGAAGGTTTTTAGCTGAACTATATATAGTTGACTGGAAGCTGAGTCATAGTAACTGGACTTTTCTTGTTGGTTTGAAATATTTTGGTGCTTATCTAAGTAGCTTCTTCAGTCTGGGCAAGTGGGTTGGAGGACCCTATACAATAGATTCATTAGGTGAGTAGAGAGGAGTTGTTCGGATATACTATAGATGTCCCAACTACTAAACACCTTTATGCCTAGATAATTAAGTGTAATCTCCTTGGTGAAGTGGTCTTGATCTTCTAGTTCTGTCTTTCCTCATTTTTAGCATTCTTTATGTGGAAGATGATAAACACACTTAAAATTAGATCATATTAATTATATCAGAGCATTATAGTTTGCTCTAAGCATCTGATGTCTCTGACAAATGTAAGAAGTAGCCAGTAAGTCTGTCCTGCACCACAGGTATTCTAAAGGAAAAAAATGGAGGGGTGTGGGACTCAGAAGAGTTGATGATGACCTGGAATTAGAGCAAAATACTTCTGTTTTTCAGAGATGCTTCAGAAAGAAAGACTAACAGAGGATATATAATCACAGTGCAGATAATGGAACTAGTATTTTTAAAAGCCCTCAATCCTAATCAAATAATAAAAATCTAAAGTACTGTAGATAACACTAATTGAAATATGTCAAAAAAAGCTTAAAACTGCTACATTTTCATTATTAATAAAACACAATGGCAACTCTTTTCTTTGTTAATTACGGTGACTTGATTATAAGTAAGTAAAGGTATAAGTTAAATTCATTTACTTTTTGTCAACAGGACTAGTTAATTTATGGTTGTCAACCCCAAATCTCAGTTTAATAAAGTCAGAAGAAAGAAGGATTTTATTCCAAGCCTGCTTATTTTCTGTGAAAGCAAAAATCAGACTTTCAAGAAAATGTTCTAATTGAAGATGTTTTATGCCTTATTGTAGGTCTCCTGCTCTGTGTAAAAAGTATGTGGAACCATCTTCAAATATAGTAGTAGACTTATAAATTGTAATCACTATAATGCTGAAATCGAGGGTAAATATAGTTGTTTGTATTTCAGTCAGAAAATGCTGTTTTGTGATTCAATTCAATTATTCTGCATGTGATCTTTGGGAATATAGATACCTTACATAATGCTCCTTTTACGTAGTGTTAAAAGAGATACAGTTAAAAATCATAGAATCTATGATCTGCTACATTTATAGTAAAGATATTTCAAAACTTGAAAAAATAATGGAAATTATTATTACAAACCATGATACTATAGTACCAATTCTTTAGACCTCCTTAGTATAATCCTAAAATGCCAGGATATTTATTTTCTTCCATTCATGGAATGAAATAGGCACATATCAATGAATTACTTTTTATGTAAACCTGGAAACCTTGCATACATGGCCAGAGCTTATAAACAATATGAAAAAGAAAGGTTGCTGTGCACTGACCTCATTAATCATCTTTTGACATGGCTACCATTTCATATATTAGGATTTCTATAAAGAAACCAGGCTGACTGAATTCCAACCAGGTATGAACTGTATTAGTGAAACTTAGATGATAAAGACATTATTTTGTCTTAAAGAATCTTGTTAGTAAATAAACCTGTCATAAACATAGAAATAGAATTCCACAATCTTTCAACCATGACATTATATTTTTAGCCATGTTAAGTTTGCATGAAGAGTCAGACGCGAAGAGCTTCAGTGAAGAGTTTATTAGTGACTACAGCTCGAATGGACCCGTCTTGGCTGGGCTACAGCTGCTACTTATAGCCAGCAGCCGCAGTTGCCAGCCAATCAGAGTGCAGGGTTTTCCCGCACTTTTCAAACTCAGACTTCAAGGCCTCCTCCCATTCAGAGTTGCTCACGTGATTGATGCCAGTCACCTCGATGCCTAGTGGATTGAACCACTCAAGTCCCAGCAAGCTTGGGTGATCCTTGTCCACGATGGTCAGCGGCAAATGTTTGGTGTGGCCTTTGAACTTCACGTTGAATTCTCTTGTTCCAACTACTGGAATCTTGTTCCCTTGGTAGTCTTTAAGAGTCAGTGCTTGCTTCTGGAAATGTTTCTTCTGAATGTTGGGAAGTAGCCTGTGAATAGTGTCCCATGACACCATAGATAAATAGGAGCCTGAGTCCACTTCCGTTTGGCAAGGCCTTCCTTCAATGAGTACCTTCACATGTACTTTTCTGCTTCTTAAGGCTGAAGAATGACCAATGGTGACTGTTTGATGAGTTTCATTCTTCCCATTTGCTTCTGAGTTGCCCCATTTTCTCACTGAAGTTGTTGGGCTTGAAATCTTTGTCAGGAAACTTTCTTCTGTGTGGTGGAGTTCTGGATGATTTGCAGACTCTTGCTAAGTGATCTCTTTTTCACAACGTAGGCAGATGGTATCAAGAAACTTGCATTCAGTGCGGGGTGCCCCCACAACCTCTGCAATAAAAGTCTTGCCTTTTTCTTGCCAGGTCTTTCTTTTTCTTTTCCATTCTGAGTCTATAAATTCCTTCCTCCACCTCACTGCAGTCTGATTCAGAATCTATTTGCTCGCAATGAGTTGTTGTGGACTTTTCCACATCAGAATGGCTTGAGGCCTTGTTAATTTTCTTCATGGCTGCTGCTGAGGACTTGGTGGCTTCTGCTGAGGAGGCCTCTTCTATGGCTTCCTTCAACGTGATCTTAGGTTTTAATAACAATTTGCTCTGAAGCACCTTGTCTTTGAGGCCTAGAACAAATCGATCGCGCATGGCCTCCTCCAAGTTGTTAAACTCGCATGCACCCCCAATGTCCCTTAAACTTGCCACGAAGTCGTTAACTTTTTTGCTTTCCCCTTGATCCCGACGGTAAAACTCATGTCTCTTAATGAGGCACGATACTTGTGGGGCGTAATGGGCTCTTAAAAGCTTTTCTAAATCAGGCCATTCCATTACCTTCACATCTGCAGCTCCCGCCAATGCCTTCGCCATCTTGAAGACTGCCGGACCGCTGTGCGTAAGAAAGACCGCCCTCTTCCGCTTCTCGGAGATGTCGGCGAGGTCGTTTCCTTCCAAATACATTTGGAAGCAATCCGCATACGATTCCCAGTCTTCTGCTGCCAGATTGAATGGGGCTGGGGGGGGTGTTCAGCACAGCCATCTCGCTCTTCTGCTTGTCTTCCGCGTCGTCTTCTGTTCAGGGGAATCCCACCTTCATCGCCAGTGTTAAGTTTGCATGAAGAGTCAGACGCGAAGAGCTTCAGTGAAGAGTTTATTAGTGACTACAGCTCGAATGTATCTGTCTTGGCTGGGCTATGGCTGCTACTTATAGCCAGCAGCCGCAGTTGCCAGCCAATCAGAGTGCAGGGTTTTCCCGCACTTTTCAAACCAATCATATTTGACATTTTACAAGAACAATTCAAACTAAACCAATGACATTCAAACCTACATACATAACAAGCCACATGCAGTATCATATCTGTAATGCTCGTTTTAGTTGTTAAAACTAAGTTGATGTCCTACTGCGTCGCCATAAACAGCTACAAGGCTTTGATAAGGTGTTTCCTCTGCTTTCATGTCTTTCTGTTAGGATAAGTAGGACTTCAAGCTAATAACAACAGTAAGGAGTAATATGTCTACTACTTGCCTGTTCCTTTCAGTCCCCTTGCACTACTAAATAAAAGAACACTAGTGCCCCACAACAGACAATAATTAGCATCAACAAAAATGTAGTGGTGGTGACATCATAACTTGTACCATTAATGTTTTTATGAAATCTAGCTTTCTGGATTATGACAATAGTCGTGAGCATGCAGCTATGTCAATATACATGGCCTATCACCAAAACAACACCAATTCAAGGCCAGCCCAGTTCTGTAGCTTAGGTTGGGGCAAGTGACATTCTTATTTTATTATTTCTGCCATATCTTATGTTTTCACTACCCTTATTTGAGATATGTGAAGCATTATGCCATTATGCTGGTATGAGATCTATTATGACATTACATTTATGCAGTTTTAATCCCTTCTAAGATGCTTTCCAGATGAAGGTGCGAGCCTGATACTTGTGGAGGTGAGTTTCTGTTTACCTGTTGATCGCAAACAGAAGTTTGCAAATATAAGCTATTTTTATTACATTCCTGCCCTAGTAGGATTATATCCATGGACGAGAAAATGTTGTTTCAAGGAAGGAAGTAAATGTTACTTCAGGAATGGTATGCTGTATCCTTGAAGTGTTAGTTGGTGTTATTACTGGACACGATATGTCCACTTTGCCTCCTATTAGAGACTTACCTTCTTGAGGAGACAGAAGACCAATTGTCTAGAAGTGTCCTGTGTATAAAATAACAAACCTACTTGCACCTATTTATTTGAAGGTAATATTTTTCTGTCAAAACAAGACAGTTCTTGCCATCTTAGACAGGAAAGGAGGAGTGTGTTATTGCTATTTTTGGATTAGATTGCAATTCGCATTAAGCCTTTCATCAGTTAACAAGAAAAAATTGAACTGAATGTTTTTATTTTTTTATTTTTTTTAGAGCACTTGGAATAATCCTTTGAAAGCCTTTGATAAATTTTTCAACCACCAAGAGGAAGAACTGTACCTGGACCTTTACAGAGCATGTGTTAGTGGAAAGCCAACACTGTAAGAAGTATTGTAAGATGACAGGACCATCTTGCAAAAAACAACAACAACCCACTTCATCTTGCAGTCTTAAGCAGGTGGAACATTCTTCCTCCCCATTCAGAGGAAAAGCTGCTTGTGAATGCAACTAATGAAGGCTGTTATTCTTAAAAGAAAGAGATTACATTTCCTATAGATAGGCCGTATGTATCACTTTACTTTTTCAGTCACAGGCTTTGGAATTTATACAAGTTGATGCCTAGCACTTTTATTTCACTTTAAATTCTACTACAACAATAACAAGGTTGTGTTTATAAAATGGGTTCTTTCCCCCCCAAGGGTTATCTCTAAGCATGTGCATTATCATGCGTTGCAGTTCATTCAATTTCAAGGAAGTGCTTTCCTTCCTCTGATAAGTTTCCTTGCAATGCAGACATTTTCAAACAAAATTATTTTCCACCCAAATTAGCAGTCACGAAAAATAATTGTTTTCTAAAGCAAGGTGTAATAGATACTATAGGTCTCCAAAAAGCAGAACAGTACAATTTTGAAGAATCCAGAATGCTTTAAAAATATCATTGTTTTGAAACATAAAGTCACACTATGATAGCATTCAAGAATATAAAGCAAAGATAACAGCATTTTGTTTGCTTTTAGAGTGACATGAAAAAATAAGTTGTATTTTTTTGTAACAGTCATTATTAAACAATAAAAAGATAATTGTTTTTTTTCTTATTTGAGGTATATTATATTCAATAACATATGTATCATATTTGCAACTGTCCTTTTTTAAAGGTAATTTTTAACAGCATTTTAGGGTTGATTGGATTGATCTAAATATAGGAATTTTATTTCCAATTCCATAGCATTGGAACTTATGAGTCGGATCATTGATCCGTATAACATTGTACTGATTATTTCAACCTTCCCTAACTTGCTGCCTCAGAGGCAAGGGCATTTGTAGGACAGATCAAGTCAGTCAAGATGGTGTCATCATCATCATCCAGATTCCAGAATGATTCTAAGTGGCCCACAGTTGAAATCCATCCATAAAATCAATAAAGAGAAAATTTGAAGTGTTCAAACAGCATCATCCCATATAACAAAAACAAACAAACAAACACCATTAACATGGGTCATCAAGCACCATATCCCAAGACCAAAGAAAGAAGGCAAGTTTAAAGACGTCTAGAACATCAGGGTAGGAACTGCGTAGGTCTGTACTTATATTTATATATGATTGAAGCCCACCTCTTTTTCAGGTGCAGAGCTTTGATTTTACAGTTGTATCTGTACCATCTTGGTGTTTTTTGATCTCTTGTGGATGCCACTTTCCAAACATGTTAAGACAACTGGTCCTCCAGTTGGCCATATTAATTGAAAAATGTGGCGTTTAACGCATCCAGAGAGAATTGTATTAACAAAAATGTCTTCACTAATTAATAAATCTCTAGCAGAGATCTTTTTCAGCTATGTAACTAACCATAATTTAAAGATTAATTAAATATTAAACAGAGATGTCTGATAGTTTTCCAAACATATGATCTGTATGAAAAGTTAAAGTTTGAATCTCCACATTCATTACAACTTAACCATTGTGTGTAACTAAATCATAATATGGAAAGGTAAAAAGATGATCAAAGACTTTCTTAATTGAAAAGTCATCACAGTTCAGATGTCAATGAACTCTTCCAAGGTAACCCAGTTCAATTATTAGAAATGAAGCAGAAACAGCTTTGCATACATTAATAAAACATGTGGTGTGTTTCTAAAGTAAGAAAAGAAGTAAATATAATAACCATTCCAGAAGGAAAGATTCTATTTGTGTAACTAAATTTGGTTTGTTTCAATTCCTAGATTCTTCAATTCCTGTAAGTTTGCTAAACATACCGTCTTTCTCGAAAATCATAGCTTTTTCTATACTCAGAAACTGATAATTTGAGGATATGATGTGTGAGAAATGTCACACCTGGAAGCTAAACTTGCCACCTTTGTCAGATATATCTGGGACTGATGACCCATTTAGTCAACTTTAAAGTTCTCCATTACCTCAGCTTAGCACCAGCATTTTTGTTGCTTATTATCAATATATTCACAAACTGGGGGAAGCTTTAAAAAAAGAGTAAAGGACTAAAGACAAATATTTAACTTATAAAGCATTTTAAAAGTCAAATGACAATCTTGCAGAAATTGCTAATAGGATAATGCTCTTCCCCCCACCCCTCCAATAAAACAAGGGGAAATTTGTGAGAACAAGAGGCCTTGTTTCCACCAAACATGTCAGGGCAGTGGTTTTTTTTTATGTTACTTCTTTCCCATTTTTTTCCTTAACATTAACTCTAGAAACAGGGGTGGTCTCAATTCATGCCATTGAACCAATCGCTCTGCTGGAACACAGATTACAAAAGGTAATTGTGTACAGTTTTCAAATCCCATTCATCACCAATGTTTCTTTTCTGTAAGAAATGACTTTTTAATATAACAGGAGTGATTCCTCACAGCTCTGGTAGGATAATAATGAAATAAGAGGCTTCTTATTCTGCACCTGAAAGCATAAATTTCCCAGTGACCCATCCACCCACTGGCACTTGACTTCAGATCTGGCAGGTACAACAGCAGGAGATTAATTAAAGCACGATCCTCTTTTCATATAAATGGCCCCAGTGTAATGCCCAGCTGTGCTTTCTAATGACTTAATATTGCTCCTTTCGAAGCAGCAGCTGTGGAGTCATATGATGAGAGTTTGGGTAGGAAAGAAAAGGAGTCCTATTTCTAAAAAGAAGTTGCAGTGGGAAGTGGAGTGAAGAATGTGGATAGTATCAACATTTTAAAAAACTCAGACTTCCTTACCCGTTCTACAAATAGTGAACTGACAACCAGTAGGCCATTTCATTTTCAAAGACAATGACAGCCATCAGATCACCCCCAATTGGGGCATGTAATTTCTCTGCATTTCCCTTAATCCAGGGAAAGTCAAGTCAAATCTATATGCATACAACTATGCTTTTGTACAGTTGTATTGAAGTAAATCAAGATTAGTTAAATCTAACCTAACTTTCAGGGTGCATTCAGGGAATGAACTAATAAATTATGAATTATTCCATGCAACTTCTATTGGATTAATCATCCAGTCCATGGGTTTCAAATTTGTGGCATCATGCTGCTGTCACGTGACGTTTCATGATGTTTTCCCCAGTGGTGGGATTCAAAAGGTTTTACTACTGGTTCTGTGGCATGGCTTGGTGGGCATGGTGTGATTTGGTGGGCGTGGCTTGGTGGGTATGGCAGGGGAAGGATACTGTAAAATCTCCATTCCCACCCCACCCCACTAACCTGCTTTCCAGCTCTGTTCTCCTGCGCAGACTAACAAAAGAAGACCCAGCCGATCAACTGGGACTCAGGAGGCAGGAAAAGATGGGGGCGGGGCCAGTCAGAGGTGGTATTTGCCGGATCTCCGAACTACTCCAAATTTCCACTACCGGTTCTCCAAACTACTCAAAATTTCCACTACCAGTTCTCCAGAACTGGTCAGAACCTGCTGAATACCACCTCTGGTTTTCCCTCTTTGCAGAGCTGGGGTGGGTGGGTGTGGCCTGCATGTGATGCATCCAGCCCACGGGCCACCAGTTTGACACCCCTGATTTACTGTATAGATCAATACACAACCCTCTTCATTAAACCAATCTCCCAATGAGGTAAGAACAGGCCCACTATGTATTTCAAATTGATATAATTATAACATAAATAAAAATGGGTAAAATCCAGTAAAGATTCTGGTTATAGTAAACTCGAGCCAGTTTAGTGTAGTGGTAAGGCATCAGGATAGAAACAAAGAGACACAAAGCCAGCTCAGTGGCCTTGGACAACTTCTTCTTTGTCAGTCCTGGGAAGCAATCAATGACAAACCACTTCTGAAGTCTTGCCAATAAAGTTTTGCCAGACATTTACCAGGAGTTAACAGTGACTCACAGGCATAAAAACATGGTAAG
The DNA here is from genome assembly GCA_009733165.1 of Naja naja. Lineage (NCBI taxonomy): Eukaryota > Metazoa > Chordata > Lepidosauria > Squamata > Elapidae > Naja > Naja naja. The sequence goes on from CM019151.1 coordinate 49,900,538, forward strand.
CTCACTGGATTTGCAGGATATTAATATTTCTAATATATTAGCACTATGTAGTACTTCATACTTGGAGGAGCAAAAGTGTTCTGGATAATGCAGGAGTGCTCCTTTAGTGCCTTTGGGCAACTTAAAGCAAATATAGTTTTGCCGAGATCATATTGCCCTGCAGTTGTGGAAGATAGCAATCTGAAATTGTCAGGCACCTGGGAGACTATTGAATTAAATGCTAAGCATAAACAACTAATAGGTAGTAAGGGAGTCTGCTAGTAGTTTATCTCTTAAAAGGCAACTCCATTCAAGTGGCAAGAAACCTCGGAAAAATATTTAATACTCTCTAAGAGATTCCACACTGATGCATAAATGGGAGGGGAAGATTTCTCTTCCCACTTCCCCAAAACAAATCATCTTGGAGCAGGAAGAACGCCCTCCTCTGAATGGTTTAACCACTTGTACCACTTTGGAAGTTATTCAATTGATTCTTGGAGAGTAATGGATTTTTTCTATGTTGTGTCCTTTTTCCTACAGCCTGTCTTCCGCAGTCTGGCACCCTCCAGCTATATTGGAATAGGAAGTTTGCTTTGAGCATAGTCATTCTGCAACACCTTTATTCATTCAACAACCAGACAGCACTGTTTAAGAGCAATTAATATCTACTTGTTTGGCCACTTATCACCTTACCGGAGGTGTTTCTTTACTCTTTTAAAAATTATATTATATTATTGACTTTATAAATAATTTAGAGAGTGTCTCATATTGGAAAGGTCAAGCAGATAGTAAATAAAAGATTGCTCAAATCACAGAACCTTCTTTCTCCTCTGCTGAGAAACCTGCTTTCTAAAAGCAGTGAAGATTTTCAGAGAGTGAAAACCCAGCAGATTCGGGAGGGCAAGAAGAGATATGAAGCCTTCATTCTAACGTTCCAATTATATTCCCATTATTTATACTCTTGCTGTAAAGTGGGGAAAGCAGATAAGATAATCTCACGTGGCTTATCCGGTCCTAAAGTAAACATGGATATAAGTCACAGGTACTGAATGCTCTTGGGCCACTACCAATGCCTCATTCTATTAGAGCATCGTGATTGATAAGATGGACCATGACAGGTCTTTGCTTTCAGGTGCAGCAAGCTGGCTGGCAAAGGAAATACAGGACTGCCAATGCTCAAGGGCTATACAAGTTGTGACACTGATTGCTTGAAATAGAAGGTTGTATTTTTGTCTCAATACCAAATTGCTAGGTTTGCTGCTAAATCTGATTATCAAGAAAAATAACTGAATTTTCTGCTGTATTTTAGTCTTTTTTTTCTTCAGAGATACTGTCTGTAAAGCCTACCTATACAAACTCCATTAATTGGAAGCACAGGTAATCTTGCTAAACTGTTATCTCAGCCCCAACTCATTTGTACCAATGGGTATGGCAAGAATGTGATATATTGTATCATATAACAGCCAATCACTTCTCTACAAAACTAGATTCTAACTCTAGGTTTGTTCAGTTCAGCCATTCTCTTGCTTGTTCTTTTGATGTATTGCCTGAATTAATCTGAGCAAGATGCACTTTTTGAAATGCAAATGTAATACTATGTACTTCAGATAAGAGAAAAATAGAATGAAATACGTTATATCCTTTATAAATGCAAATAAATGCTAAGGGTTGGTACTTTCTGTCAGTTGGTTTTGAATAAACATTCGAATCTATTTTATATATATTCTAAAGAAATAAAAGGCATCTTATTACCACAAATTCATGAAAACATTAATGTTCATGTGAAAGAATGCAAATTTTGCTAAAAACAATTTAGAATGTGGGAATGTTTTTAAACAGTTCACAAAACTAGGATGAATCAAACAGACTTGTTCTGTGTTAACCAACACTGAAATCTGATAGTTGTGATATATTTTAAGTGGTTAAAGAAGAAAGATTCTGAGTTGACTCTCTTGAACAAGGGGGAAAAATGATTGGCTTGTTCTTAAAAACTGATGTTGTATTTGAAGAGCACAATGACCAGAGATTTAAAAAACTAAAGCAGTTCCTCGTGCAAAGTGTTTGTTTCTTTCACTATAGTCAGAAATATTTCAGGCTGAATCATTCATCTTTAATCTGTATGCTTAAAAAATTCTACTCAGGCTGCCATGGCATTCATAGACAACGCAGTACTTTTACAGATTGTCCTCAACTTACAACCACAATTGAGCCCAACATTTCTGTTGCTAAGTGAGACATGTGTTAAGTGAGTTTTGCCCATTTTACAACCTTCCTTGCCACAGTTGTTAAGTGAATCACTGCAGTTGTTCAGTTGGTAATATGGTTGTTAAGTGAATATGGCTTCCCTGTTGACTTTGCTTGTCAGAAGGTCACAAAAGGTCATCACATGACCCTGGCCATGGCAACAGTCAAAAATATCAGTCAGTTGCCAAGCATTTGAATTTTGATCAGGTAACCATGGGGATGCTACAACAATTATAAGTGTGAAAAATGGTAATCTTTTTATCGGTGTTGTAATTTCAAACAGTCACTAAACAAATTGTTGTAAGACAAGGACAGCATTTTTCTTTTTGAGTCAGCACTGTGGCATTTTTACCTTCTTCCCAAGAAGAAGCCCCACATCATGGTTTACATCAATGCGTGGTCTGGAAATAAGCCTGATGACTGCTTAGTGTCCATGTGCCTCTCAGCTGTCTAGCTGTCTCAACAATTCAGCATAAATGACAGTCGTCCACACATCCATCAGCCCAGCGATGTGTCGGGCTCTGAGCAAGTGCCAGACGTGAGTAAATTCCCAGAGCCTGACCCCAAGCATCTGTGTGATTTGCAAATCACATCAGAAAAACACTCCTTAATTTCCTGCAGAAATCCTCAGTGCAGCTGGTCCTAGCTATAGATATTTGTAAAGAGGGAAACCAAGTGAAGATTGAAGTATTTGTAGTATCACATTCAAAGAATAAATTAATGACATAGTATTAATATATACTAATTCCAGTAGTATCTCTTAGCCCAGGGGTGGGCAAACTTTTTGACTCGAGGGCCACAATAGGTTCTTAAACTGGACCGGAGGGCCGGAACAAAAGCATGGATGGAGTGTTTGTGTGAACTAATATAAATTCAAAGTTAGATTACTTCATGTAGCCTTCTGGGAGAGCAAGAGAACCCTCCGCTCTTTCGGCTCCGCGGGCCGGATAGAACAGCCAAACGGGCCGGATCCAGCCCTCGGGCTGTAGTTTGCCCATGGCTGTCTTAGCCTCTAACCAGAACATTACCAAAAATTATAGATTATAGTTAACTCTATGCCCTAACCAAATCTATATATTATTCTCTTCTGGTTCATTTATGTCATAAATTTTGCTTGTCCATATCAGAATAGAATCTGTTGGAAGCATTCAACCTTATGAATGATGGCCACTCTATCTACAGTTTAAGATTCTACATTATGATAAAATCCTAGCTTCCTATAGAATGGCATTGCACTTACTACCATGTACCATGAGCATTATCATGTATTCAGCATAAAGCACATTCAATACTGTGAATGCTTGTGCAGACTTAAAATAGGATTCTTCCACACAAGGAAAAATGCTAATAAGGAAACCCACAGACATGGAAGACTTCTGCCTATGCAGATCTTTATGTTGTTTCCCTCTTTGACAATGACAGCAAAATAAACATGATTAGGGCATAGGACTAATTGGGACGATTCTATACTGTCTCTTATGAATTCATTAAATGGTTACACATAGAAGAGTTGCCTACAGATTTTTGCAATGATCAAAACAAAAGCTAGCTTTAAGCAAACAAGACTTCTTAATATGGGTGAATAACTTTTTAATGTCTGAAGCAATGCATTTAATGGCCTGGCTCAATGGTTTGGGGATGGCCAACAGCTGCAGAGAATGGACTGATGATGCTAAGCTTGCAAGTAAACATTAGTGGAGCTGGGATTTGATGCAGGCTGGGGGGTGGTCTATGTTAAGTCTATTTTAAGTTTGTGCTACATTTTCTTCTGTTTCCCATTTTAAAATGGCAAAGACATTTAGCTTGCTCACAAAAAAAAACTACAAATAATCCTCACTCATTTTTAAAACAATTTATAATAATAAAGTATTTGAAATGTGCATATAAAGTTCAAATTATTAGATTTTTTTTTCATTTAAAGCTCCCTCAGTCCTTTTTTAATCTCACAATATAAGCAATTTGGTAGTGGGATCTGTCATTTTCTAAACCTCTAGTCCAAAGATTTCTTGGATGCCTGTAAAAGTATCTTTATGGTACCCTGTTAATTTTATGTTATTATCATTTAATATCAGTGTATTTCTGAACAGAAGAAACTGAAATGATGGCCATCTATCTGGTCTGAAACAAAAATGTACTTTTAACACCAAGCTTGTTCAAACACACATTTTAGAAACATTGATTGTAGTTTTTTGTTATTGTAGGCTTTCCACTTACTTCCTCTGAAGGAGGCAAAGGCAAGAAAATGACCTGGTAAAAACATTACACTCAGAAGATCAAGATGCTCTAGGAAGTCACACTTTTGTTCTTGTAATGTCCTGTGGTGCCACTTATATAAAGTTTTAAGACCATAGCATTTTCTTTCTCTTCTGGTAAAGAAATTCTTTTACTTTTTCTCTTAAAAGACTTTCACAGTGTCTCTTTGAATGGAAGATCTATTTCTGATGCCCAGGGCTATACAGTCTCACAAGGGTACAATATTAATTATTGAATACATGCTGTTGCTAGTCTTTCAAATAATCTTTGGTATGTTTCAATTTGCTGTATTTTTGTAAGACACTTCAATGAAGTCATACTTGGATTTTTTTTCATTTCACCATCCTGAAGTGAGATTGATAGATGGATAGATGGATGGAAGGACTGCTGCTGTTGGACCTTGAACATATTGTTTGTGGCATTATCTTTTAAATCTAACATTCTTTGATTGACCTTGGCAGAAATATCAGAAGTATTGTCTTGATCACACTGAATGTAGCTGTCTTTCCCCTTTTTAGAGAATATTTCAGTTGGTTTTGGTGGTTTGAGTTTTTCAAATATTTCCAGTTACAATGAAGTACTTAACAATGTCAGCCCTGTCTCTGATCCTCTCATGACTTCCTTTCATCAAGTTTCAAAAGACATCAAGTCCTCCCTTTTTTCTGCTCCTGGAAAAATTTCTTGGCCCTTTTCCATGAACTTCATTATTTCCATTCACATTGTTGTATGCTGTCATCAAACGAATGGACTATTCATCATGTGTAAACAGTGAGTTACAAATGGGATTTTGACTGTACTAATCTTTGTGTTTTACTAGTAGAGCAGAAAATACTGCTTCTGTATGAAAGGGGGAACTTACATATGCATGATGGTGCCTTCAAATGTTTCTTTGGATGCATGAAATATCTACAGATCAAATGGAACAAACCAAGCATCATCTTCCATAACAACTCAAACTCTAAATACGTCTGAATGAAAAAGTCAAAGTAGCGGTGGTCTCACAAAATAAAGCACTGGCTCAGGGCTTCTTCAACCTCATAATCAGGATATTTATTTATCCCAGCAGATAAAGACTGAACGCACCAATTATCACATTAAACAAGAGGAAAACCTTCTATGCACCAATTCCACCCGCGCTTTCTACAATTTTGTAAACAACAACTAAAAGACTCAAGGTCCATCCCACCCCTGAAAGGACCTAATGGTAAAGACTGTAACGACGACATCATTAAAGCCAACCTCTTTAACACATTCGTTAACTCAGTATTTGTAAACAGCAATGGATCATGCCCAGTATTTCCTAGTCTAACCACAGACAACTACAATGATCTAATAAATATTGATTTTACAGAAGACAATGTTGAAAAAGCACTACGCAATCTAAAACCATCTCTATCTGTTGGACCAGATGGAATATGTGCCTACTTCTTAAAAAAGCTATCCACTGCCATAGCCGAACCTCTAAGCATAATCTTTGAAAAATCTTTCAGGACCAGCTCCTTGCCAAACCTATGGTCACAAGCCACGGTCATCCCCATCTTCAAAAAGGGAGACCCCAGCCTAGTTGAAAATTACAGACCAATTTCCTTACGCTGCAGTACCTGTAAAGTTATGGAATCAATTATTAACCAATCCATTATCCTCCACTTAGAGACAAACAACCTACTCTCTAATAAACAATTTGGTTTCAGAAAAAAACTATCCTGTAATCTGCAACTCTTACACTGCAAAAACATATGGACTACACAACTCGATCAGGGCAAAGCAATAGACACAATCTACATAGACTTCTGTAAAGCCTTCGATTCAGTGGTACACGACAAACTACTATTAAAACTAAAATCTTATGGTATCTCTGGTCACCTGCATAACTGGATAGAAGCATTCCTGTCAAACAGACAACAAATGGTCAAAATTGGGAACGTCCTATCAAATTCTGTACCTGTCAACAGTGGTGTCCCCCAAGGCAGTGTTCTAGGACCAACTCTCTTCATAAATGACCTCTGTGATCATATTAAGAGCAACTTAATCATCATCATCTTCGCTGATGATGTAAAGCTATTCAACACCACAGATAATTCTGCTACCCTTCAAAAAGACTTCGACTATGTATCAGAATGGTCAAACAAATGGCAACTTGAAATCTCAACAAATAAATGCTCTGTCTTACATATTGGCAAAAAAAATCAGAAAATAAAATACAGGCTAAATAGTCAAGACCTTGTTGATGATCCAAATTCTGTCAAGGACCTTGGAGTACTCATCTCAAATGATCTAAGTGCTAGAGCCCATTGTAACTACATAGCCAAAAAGGCATTAAGAGTTGTTAACCTAATCCTACGTAGCTTTTTTTCTGGTAATATTACACTACTAACTAGAGCATACAAAACATTTGCTAGACCAATACTTGAATACAGCTCATCAGTCTGAAGCCCACATTATATATCTGATATTAACACAGTAGAGAAAGTCCAGAAATATTTCACAAGAAGGGTTCTCCACTCCTCTACTCATTGCAGAATACCTTATGCCACGAGACTTGAAATTCTAGACCTAGAAAACCTAGAACTACGCTGTCTTTGGTCAGATCTAAGTATAGTATATAAAAGCATATACTGCAATGTCTTACCTGTCAATGAATACTTCAGCTTCAATCATAACAATACAAGAGCACACAATAGATACAAACTCATGGTTAACCACACCAAACTTGATTGTGTAAGGCATCCAGAAAGTATCCATGATATCAATCACTCCGAGACATATTCTCTCCAATTGATTTATTAGGAACAGATCTAGTACATCTAAGGCATTTCCCAAAGTGGAAGAATTTTCACGCGCTACACAGAATCCACCTTTTTCTCCTCCCACTTCTACACTTCATAAATCACGAGAACCAATTAACTGCAACTGGAATTTTGTAGTACGACATACAGAATAACCTTGAACTTGTCAACTCCTCCACCCCACTTCCCATTATGTTGGCAGCTGAATTTCAAAACTGACAGATTGCAGGAAATACGACTTCAGCAACAGAGTGGTCAATGTCTGGAATACTCTACCTGACTCTGTGGCTTTTTCCCCAAACCCCAAAAACTTTAACCTTAGACTGTCTATTATTGACCTCACCCCTTTCCTAAGAGATCTGTAGGGGACGTGCATAAGTGCACCAACGTGCCTACCATCCCTGTCCTATTGTTTCTTTTATTTTTCTTATATGTATCCATGTATTCATAACTATGTTTATACTTATGCCTATTATCTTGTAAGCAATTAACAAATCAAATCAAATCAAATAAAAAATAAATATCAAGACAATATTGAGAAGGTTCCTCAAAGAGTCTATCTAGTTGAGTTACAGACAATAAACACTGAAAACCTGTTTGATAATTCACTTACAACTTAGTTATATTAACTGGATCTAACACTTAAGACTGTGAGACCCAGGGGGAAATGATCATTCAAAGTAGTTTGACTCAGCGTCTTCCCAAATACACCCTTGACAGAAAAAAGAAGCTTGTTTCTTTTTTTCAGGGATCTAAACAATAAGAGCTGGATTATACCGAAAAAGTAACAGGGACAACAGTTTATCTGTTGCAGTATCCATATGCCAGATGTGCTCTGGTGGTGAAGGTTTTTACAATGGATTTGTTTAATATTTGATGAATATAATTAGTAGCGTGCTGGACCAACTTACATCAGGTGATGAGAGCTGATAGTTAATTTTCTGCAATTTTGTAAACCTGCTGACAGCAGAGCTGAGCCTTGACACCTAGCGTGCCAGTCAGCTCTTCCTCATCTAGTGATGCTGCGTGGCAGCAGCAATGGAGCTGGCAGGGCTGATTTTTGAATATTTAGCAGCACACCACTGAGTATAACTAACTCACATAAAATTTATAGAACAGTTATTTTGAATATCTGTGCAATATTTCATTAAAATTTTTTCATATAATAGTAGTAGCCACACCAGCAGAAGTAGCAGCCATATCACCAGCAAGATTATTTAACATCATTACTAGCATTCAATATTGCTAAAGATGAGCATATATTATATATATGCAATTAATATTTATTCATGTGTCATGATAAATGTGGAAATACCAGGTCCTTTCCCAGACATGTGATGCAGAGGTGGTATTCAGCAGGTTCTGACCAATTCTGGAGAACCAGTAGTGAAAATTTTGAGTAGTTTGGAGAACAGGCAAATACCACCTCTGACTGGCCCCGCCCCCATCTATTCTCTGCCTCCCGAGTCCCAGCTGATCGGCTGGGTCTTCTTTTGTTGCCCTGCACAGGAGAATGGAGCTGGAAAGCAGATTAGTGGGGTGCGGAGGGAATGGGATTTTACAGTATCTTTTCCCTGCTATGCCCACTAAGCTACGCCCACAGAACCGGTAGTAAAAAATTTTGAATCCTGCTACTGATGCGATGGGCATATTGTCCATAGTACACTGCATTTCTGCAAAATGAATGTGCAACTACTTTAGCTAGAGAAAATTAACTTGTGAGTACTCAGAGAAATCATTGTATAACAGATTTCATAAAAGATATCTTAGAGAACAAAGCAGAGTTGAACATTCTTTAATCCTAGAATATGAACTTGTAAATTGGATAATACTGACAATGTCAGGAAAAAAAATATAAGCAGGTAAATTAACATTTTCAAAAGAAAAACTGTGGAAATATTAAAGAAATAACATGGAAGTTTTGGAGGAGTGTTGGCAAGTGATAATAAACCATGTGGAATAGAAGCTTTAAATGTAGAGCAAAGAGAAAGATAAGGAAACAGACACAAAGCAGTTTTATTTTCAAAGAAGGATCTCATGATTATTTGGGAGCACACAGCAGCTACAAGCTATTTTCTGGGCTCCATCTTTTGATTACAAATTTAAGACTGGGTATCAGCTTCAATACATGCCAAGGATTTTTGTGCAGCTACAAGCAATGAGAGGTTGATGGGAGGAATAGATGCCTAGGTATGCAATTCTGGGGACCAAGGTAATGTGCAGCAACACATAAAAGAAGGATGGGACTTGGTTTGTGCAATTTTGGCTATCATCTTGTCTTTTTTTTAACTCCACCCCAGGTTGCTGCTGCTGGAGAGAAACCAAATGGTTGCAAAACATGTAATTTAGAGTCAAAAATCTAAAAGTGAGGCTTCTGGTACATTCTAAATATTCTAAAGAGAATAACAACAAATTGGACAGAAGTGAGAAACAGAAGCAAAGAAGCAAAGAAGCAAACAAGCTGCAACGAAGACTTCACATACCTGTGAATTTGTAAGAAATTGAACTCAACTTGATGTGACTTCATGTGACTTCCACGCTAACCACGGCAATGCGCAGCCAACCCTTATTATAGGAGTATATTATGTTCTCAGCATTTCCAAGAGATCAACCAGAATGTTAATTATTCTTAAGCTAGCAATCATCTTAAAGAGAATTGTGTCATATTCTATATAATGGAATCATTTTTAGGATAACAACTTCTAGCATGGTTAGTCTAGATATAAGGAGAAAAAGAGATAAATGTGTACCAAAATTAATGCAAGCACAACCAACATTTCTAACATTATTAGAGGTGTACTTTTAGCCTTTAAGCACTTCATATGTTCATCAAATTTTTCTGAGACTTTGGTTCCTTACTACATACTGCAGGATTTTGTAGAGAATTTCAGAAGTTCACAACGCAGCATACAGCATTACTGGTGAAGGTATTTTTTGTTTGCTTTTGCCTCCTGCTAGATAGATTTATTTATTTACTTACTTACAATATTTCTATAGTTCTGTGTGGTTCCCAGTGGTTCACATATTAGGTTATAAAAAACAAGAACAACATAAAACTGTTAAAATAATTGCATCAGTTAAGAATAATCTATATCTCTGTGAGGGCTGATCGGTGACCATAACAAATAATTCTTGAATTACATTGTCTTTACATCCTTTCCAAAGGACATCAGCATGGGCACTAACCAAATCTCTGAAAAGAGGCACTTCTAGCACTGCAGTGCAGAGGCATTGAGTCTAACATCCCTCTACAACAGGGGTCGCCAAACGTGGCAACTTTAAGACTTGTGGACTTCAACTCCCAGAATTCTCCAGCCAGCATAGCTTGGAGTTGAAGTCCACAGGTCTTACAGTTGCCAAATTGGAGACCTCTGCTCTATAAGATGAGGGCATGAGGTGTCTGTTTGCAGGAGACAATCTGGATTGTGTTCAATAGCCAAGCTGTGAAGGGCCTTATAGCCAGGCATTATGAGTTGTACTCCAAAGCCTACTGGTGTTTTAGAGCTGTTGTAGTTCTTACTCACTAGAAACACAGGCCACAATATTTTGCTCCAATTGCAGTTTCCAAATAGTCTTCAAAGACAGCATCAGATAAAGTAGATTGCAGTAATCTATCCTGGAAATGATGAGAATGTGTTTGATTTTGATCAAACAGTGTCTCTATCTTGCAAAGGTTCAATTTCCTTAAAGACAATGCAATTCTAAAACTTAACTATGCAAATATTATACTGAAACCTAGTTGTAATCCTACACTCAGTAGCAGGGCAATACCATGAACCCCATAAAAAAAAACAACTAGCACTATTTCTGTGAGATCTACCGCAACCCTGCAAGAGACACTCAGCACAAAACAAGACAAAATTTGATATCACTGCCGTATTATGAAGAAGAAATGGAAATTGTGAAATTCTTTCTCTCTCATCTTAAACTTAAAGGGTGTTTTTTTTTTAAATGAAGAATTTAAAGCCATTTAAGCCACTTTCGCTAGCTGACATTGCAGAACCAAATAAAGCAATGACACAATTCTTAATGTAAAGTACATTCTCTGTATTGCGTTAACATTCTTGATGGTGAAGAGGCTGTTTTTCTTATGTGTTAGCAGCAAGTATAAGCACATTACTAAAATAAGAAAATCAGTTGTACATACATGCCCTAATTTACATAGCTCATTCTTTATGCTCCTAGTAGAAAAGGTTTAAGGTGTTTTTTGTGAAAGTAATATAAATGAATGAGACCGTAGTTATACCTGTTGAGGAAATGGGTTACCAAACAGTCACAAATGCCTCTGTCTCAATTTCTTTTATATTAAAAACCTGTCAATGAATAATCCTTGTCAATAGCAGATTCTTGAGGACTGTGAAACATCAGTTGTTAGCTCAAACTTCTGTTTTTGAAAAAGATTTTTATCCTGCATATTATTTCATATGCAACTCAAAGCAGCAAAAGCACACCAATACTCCTTCCTATCTTCCCCACAACAATAACCTGTGATATGAGTTGGGCTGAGAGTGTGTGACTGGCTCAAAGTCAGCCCCCTGGGTTTTCATGTCTAAGGTGGGACTGAAACTCATAGCCTGCTGCTTTCTAGGTCGACATCTTAAGCACTACACCAAACCTTTTGTTCTTGAAAAACTCAGATGTAAAGAAAGCCTATTTAAAAGTAACTTCAGACAGGACAGAAAATCAATATATCTCAAAGCTTTCTTTCCAGAAAAATGAGGAGAATGAAAGATAAGTCTTAATGTATACATTTAACTAAGGAAGTATAGTAGTAGTACAGAAGATAGAAAAACAGGATGCCTTTCTCTTCAAGGGCTTGATTTGAAGCCCTGAAATCTCAAATTTAGCTATTACAATGAAGTCCTGTTGCAGACAGACCTGTTTTTTTTATCACCACTTAAAATCTAATTAATCCGTATTGAAGCACAAAGATTTCTGTTGTTGTTTTTTTTAGGTGAGGGGTCATAGAGCTTTCTTTGTTCATCCTCAGACTTGCAATCATCAGGCATTGGGATATAATTTTACCAAGCAAATTGAAAGGTAACAGATCAAATCCTTATCACAAAACCCAACTCATGGTTAAGCAGAGTCCTTCGTCTTTTGCAAGAAACCTTATATTCAGGAAGAACAAAAACATGTTTCAGAGTTCTTAAAGGGTTAATAGTTAAAGCTTATATTCAGGAGAGCAAAGAGCAACTACCATCAGAGCTGCAGCCACTATATAAAGTCAAAGTTCCAAAAAACCTGGCCAAAAGATTTTCCAGCCAGTCGATTGCATCCTTTACAATGGCTTTAGTGAACAGAACCATAATGCAGTTAGCAGGGATTTTATTTTGCCTGTTAGGATGGGTCTTATCCTGCCTCACTACTTATTTACCTCAGTGGAAAAATCTCAATTTAGAATTGAATGAATTGGAGATCTGGACAATGGGACTCTGGCAAGCTTGTGTGGTCCATGAAGAAGGGGGAATGCAGTGCAAAGAATTTGATTCTTTTTTAGCTTTACCCCCAGAGCTCCAAATTTCTAGGATTCTGATGTTCATATCCAATGGATTAGGACTTTCTGGTCTCTTACTCTCAAGTTTTGGATTGGATTGTTTAAAGATTGGAGAACAACAACAGGATCTAAAGAAGCGGTTATTGTTGCTGGGAGGAATATTCTGCTGGATATCAGGAGCTGCAGCCTTAGTCCCAGTGTCTTGGGTTGCTCATACCACTGTGCAGGAATTTTGGGATGAAACTATTCCAGACATCGTTCCAAGGTGGGATTTTGGGGAAGCACTTTTTATAGGCTGGTTTGCTGGATTCTGTCTCATTTTTGGAGGCTCATTGCTAAATTGCAGCGTCTGTTCTGTTGATACTCAATCGTCCTCGGTCCATTATACAGTGGCAGATGTGCTAGATGCTTGTCAACACTTGGAAAGTAACAACAGACCCCGAAGTCTAAGAGTCTGAGAGACACAGGAGAACCTATTTTTCCTCTCATGCACTTAAACACAGTGTGCAGAACCTTATTCCAATTAAGATTAAAGGACACTTTGTTCCTTACTTGATTAATTACTCTTGAGTTTCTAATATTTTTCCTGAACTTTTTATTTCAAGAGTAGTGTTATCCTTCTTATTACAAGGCTGAAAATGCTGGCTTCACAACAAGAGTAGATTAAAATGACTATAGAAAATGTCATCATATATTGTTGTCTACTTCAACTTAAAATGTACTGTAAAAACAAGAATATCCAAAGCTCAAATAAGTCATAAAAATATCAATTCTCATCTTACACAATCATACACTGCTAAGTTTGGTACTTGATTTTCAGAAATGGTTATTTTTGTTTCTTTTCAAAGACTATTATCATTTAAACTTTCTGCTACAAATTCAAATATGCAGCAAAACCTTTAAATAAATCTTCAATTAGCAATGCTGGTTAGTAGAATTCAGTTGTATCTACAGACCAAGATTCATATTAAAGCATGGAAAACATCAAAGTTCCCCCCCTTATTTGTATGCTGTTGCCTCTACTTATTTTTAAGGTACAAGGGAGTAGCTAACAAAATATTTTAATTAGATGTGAAATACTGGTATTGTAAAGAATCGGTTCTGTTGTGTTATGTGTTGTTATTTGAGTGTTAAGTATATATGATCCCAATATACTTTCTAAAGTCTGAGAAAAACTGTATTAATTTTACTGTGTGATGACAGCATTCATTTTTTTTTGTTTACATATTTTAAAAACTGGATTGCTTCTGTGCCATCCATTTATAATGTGTAATGTCTTTTATTAAGCAGTTCCAAGTTACATAATTGAATTTGCAAACTTAAGAGTGTTAGGTTAATTATATTTGTACTTATCTGGAGGAAAACATTATTGAACTCTGCGGATTTGCTTCTGAATGAATATGAATTCAATTATGTAATTAAATCTATCCAAGTAAGGGATTTACTATTGTTTCTTAAATAGAAGTAAAATATTAATATTTGAACTGTATTTTCAGTGTAGAATGGATCTTATGAGTCTAATACTTCTGAAATCATGATTTGTCATTTTTCTCTATTAAAATATCATTGGAAGGAACAAATAATCTAAATGTGAGAACATTTGCAGCACAGTACAGCACATACAGAATTTACAGATAGTAATAACACAATATTTCTTCACTGATCCCCAACTCAAACTCTATCAGTATATTCACAAATGCTTAAACTTGCATACTTATGATTATATTGCTTAACGGAAAAGTTAATGTTATTTTATAAGAAAATATTGTTAAACTTATTAAGTAGGTTAAGAGCCTTGGTGGTGCAGGCTGTTAAATGCCTAGCACTTAATTCCAGCTGCCTGCAATTAGTGCAGGCTAGAATCCCACCAGGCTCAAGGTTGACTCAGCCTTCCATCCTCCCAGGGTAGGTAAATTGAGGAACCAAGATTGTTGGGGGCAATAAGCTGACTTTGTAAAAATGCCGTTGGGGGGACCTCAAAAAGCCCTAGTGATAAGTAGGCATATACAATGGACTGAAGGCTATTGCTGAGCGCATTGCATTGTGCTCCAAAAAATTGTAAGCTGCCCTGAGTCTCCGGAGAAGGGTGGCATATAAATGTGAATTTAAAAAAAAAGTAGCTTACAAGGCTAGAATAGCCTTTTTTATGAAATGAAGGAAGGTGCTCTGGAAAGTTACATAGGTAGTGCAAAAAGGAAACAAAGGATATAATATAAAATGTATTTTTTTTCTTTTAGCTTTGCCTAAAGAAGTCAACGTTTACAGAATTTTAACACTCTTCACAAATGGACAGTTGTCTGATGTCAGAACATCAAGAATAAAAGTACAAAAAGTGCTAGTTGTATAAGCATTGATGTGCTCTGTTGCTCTGAAGTATGCCCACTGTTGAAATTTGATAGGAGGCTACTCAAAAGATTGCTGTCAGATGGGAATATGAGAATACACTGTTCATTGGTTACCAGTGGATTTCTACTTCTCTGCACAGAATTGATCATAATTCTTTTCGTTAGGCCACAGAAGAAATGCACAGAAGAGTTAGTCTTTTTGACAATTGCTAAATCATTTTAAACTAAAAAACAATCTGCCAAGTATATTTAAATTAAATTTAGGATGAAAATCTATTTCTTTTTAGCATAAAATCTAATTTATGTAGTTTTATTTGTATTATTAGTTAAATAGACACATTTCACTGTATTATATAAATGGATTTAAAATATTATTACCTTATCTATCATATACATATCTGTTAATATTGGAAGTGCCCAGATTTCCAGTGTCATAAAATGTATTTTTAAAAATGACTTTTCTGTATTACAAAGTCTATTTTCCATTCTGAAAATAGGGATTGATCTCAGTTCCATGAAAAACTGCATTTAGTAATATAAAATGAAAACAGAGCATGGGCTTGCTGCAAAATCATACACTGTCATGGATTGTGGTTTGTGTAGGACCTCACTTACATAAATGCAGCTTACATAATCATTGTTACTCAAGAAAGAACCCATCCATAACACTGATTAATGGACCACTATTATTACATGGTCTTATTGATGAATGTTTTATGTGAACATTTGCACAAATCACATAAACTTGAGTTAACTGGTATTGGTAAAGAATAGAAGCATGCAAAAGTTACTGTTAAAAAACTGTATTTTTCCAAATCATTGAAACAATTGAAAAGTGCAGAGACAAAGGTTAATCTAGGTGATGTGTACATATACAGACAATATTAGGATAGAAGACATTTGTGATACAACCTGATTAAATATTGAGTTCAGTTCTGAGCATTTAATACTTAAATATAATATGACTGTATAAAAATGGAAGTTTATTTTCATCCAATAAAATATCTGCTAACACTTTGTTCATTTGGCTAAACAATATACTTGTAATATGATATACAGTATTGTACTGAAGTAATGATAATCAAGATGATTACATTTATTCTATTTTCTGATAGGTAACTTTTATGATAAAAATGATATTAGTGTAGCATGAGACTTGACTGGTATTTCTCCATGATCAGTTTTCAAATTTGTTTCAAACACTAAACAGATTTTGTGTTAAGACTTCCAGGACTTCAAAATGTTTTCTTAAGTATTAGTCAAGATTGCTGCAATTTTAGCATGTGAAAGAAGACATGGATAGAAGAACCTTTTTATAAGCAGCCAATAAAAATTGTCTGCTAATATATTATTATTTTTGTTTCTCTCTAAATATTGTGGCATACCTTCAGAAGACAAAGAGGGAGATATATTTGTATGTGTCCCTAAAACAATTTGCATAGTAGCTTTCTTTAACCCACACATTTAAATGTGCAGAACTGAACTATATTAAGCTGTACTGTACATAAATAAGACTGAAAATAAATAAATCACAAGATACAACTCTATACATCATTCTAAAACATTATTATACTGTATCATCAAACTGAGAAGCTGAAACTATCAGCCTTCATTTCTATATTAAATAACTTTGTGACTTCAGCTTTTAGACATTGACCTTGACAGAGTAAATGGCATGTACATGTTTAGTTCACTTCTAAAAGATGGGTTAAAAAGGGGGGGCACCCAGGAAATATTAAGCACAATTAGTTTCCTACCTCCAAGTAGAAGTAATGTTGAAAAGATCTGAATAATTACACATAGCTGTGCATAATAATAGGACCCTTTGGGAGATTTACAAAAATAAATTAAGACACAATAATTTATTTCCTTCTGTAATTCTAAGGATGGCAATGAACATACTGTAAATGTTCTCCTATTTTTTTCAACAATGCTATTTCAATCCTTGAAAAATAAAATACAGCATGTCAATATACAATTATGTTGCAAAATGAACAAGTACACAATTAGTAGAAGTATTTTTGTTTCCTCAGTGGCTTTTTTGTGTGTATGTGAGTATGTATTACATGCTGAACTATGTGTCACTTTCATCAAATGGCTTTTAAACTGCCTAAATAACTTTTATATTCTCATTATCTTATGTTCCATAGCTTGGAAGCAATAGTTACATTGTTTAAATAGCCTGATCTTATAAACTGAGAAGTTCTATTTTAGTCAGCGGGGAGTATGGCATGCAGATTTAATTTAGTAAAAGAAACCTATCACTACTAGCTCTTCAATCCCTTCTTAGGCAATTAGCCTTGCTTTGGTCTGATCTACAAAACTGTGACATTACAGCTGAAATAAAGCGTTAATAGCCATGTATTCCATGATGATGACATCGAAACTAATCAGTACCTGGTTATCATATGAGAATTACCAAGGGAAGTGAGGATGCCAAGAAAACTTGTGTCTGTATTACGCTATGTAAAACCCCTTGATAGACTGAATGAAGCAAAACCCCTTGATAGACTGAATGAAGCAGACTGAATGAAGAGATCCTTCTAAAGTTTTGGCACAGATTTTCTAGACTTTAAACATGTTCACAGACTCTGCACATATGTACACATGCACAACTGAAGGTGAGCTAGAAAAGTACCTCTATATAGAATAATAATTGATAAAGCAGCCACTTCCAACTTGAGCCTCCTGGAAGATCTGCAATAGCTTCCTCAGTGATTTGAGAAATAGGGGTGGGGTGGGATTTCAGAGGTGCCCAAATGTGCTTTGTGAAGTACCTTTTCAAATCAGAATGGGACATCTTGCCACAGCCACCTCGCCATGGCCAACTTGCTATGGCCAATTTACCATGGCCAACTTGCTGTGGGACAATTTGCCACAGCCAACTCACCACAGGACAACTTGCTATAGAGCAATTTAACAATTCAATTTAATTATTTAAAACAAATTTTAAAAATATTTTAAATTTTGCCATTCACCTTTCATTCTGTCCCTCCTTTTTCATTCTTTCTTTAATGATACTATTCCACAATTTCTTTGATATTAGTGTAACTCTTGTCCCATGTTGAGTTGGCTGCGGCAAGTTGGCCATGGTGAGTTGGCCGTGGTGAGTTGGCCATTGCAAGTTGGCCACGGCAAATTGTCACAGATCCTTTTCAAATACTTTGCCTATTGCCTATTGTACACTTATAGCCAGAAGCTGATTTTGGGGAATAATCAATTTAAAATATCACTTTGTATTAAACCTGTTGCTGGTTAAACAAACTAAGGTTATTGATCATGTTTAATCCTTATTGTACCATAAATTTAATTTAGGTACCAACTTACATGGTCTATTTAATCTTAACTCAACTAATATTATTTTAAGTGCTCATTATCAAGGTTTCTTAGAAGAAATCTCTGTAACAATAATATACAATGGGTTCTTAGAACAATGTTTCTCAACTTCGGCAATTTTAAGATGTGTGGGATTCATTTCCATGATTTCCTCAGCATTCTGGGAGATTAACTCCACACATCTTAAAGTTGACAATGTTGAGAAACACTGCCTTAGAGAAATGTATTTGCTACGAACAATTTTTGTGAAAATGGGTCTGTTTGGGCTCCATGAATGTAGCTATTTTAATAAGCTCTTTCTAGATATATTTACACATTAGTTTTAATTTTCATTCTTTGCATGCTCAGGTTTGAAACTGAATTTGAGTCCATTTCCCTAACACAGCTGCCATTTGGGTATTATCAATTTTAACACATGGAGGGTTATACATACTTCCCTCATGTTCTCTCCAATCTCTTAGATACAGTGAGACATGAAATGCAGCCCCAACTTCAGTACATTCAAAAAGGATACTCTTCCAGATTAGTATTCTAGACCTCTTCCTTCATTCAAAAAAAAAAAGGTAGAAAGGGAAAAAGGGTTTTTGTCAGAGTTGAAAGTTCCCATGTAGACAGCAGAAATCTAAACAGCACCTGTATGCACTAGACAGATCTGCTGGCATGGAAGAGGACTCACATTTCCTGAAAGCTATGTACATAGTACTACTACTATTATTACTACTACTACTACCACCACTTTTTTTCAAAACCTTTTAGATGGCTCAACAGCCGTTTTCACAGTCTGTCCTTGTGAAAAAAAAAAGCAGGGAAATGAAACTTATGGGACACATTGCATGATATAGAGCAGCAGTGCAGTTCAATGAGATATACATACTAGGATTTCCTTTGTTCTTACATATACAAACTGTACAAAGTTAGCCTCATTGGTGTATCAAATGCGTTTTGCTTTATAGTTCTAGAGAAGAGACACAGGGAACAGTATGCACGTCTGAAATGTTACATTAGAGCGTAGTGTACTGTATTTTATAAACAATATCTACAATTGAATTCAAAAATATGTCTTTAAAAGATTGTAGAACAATAATACAAAAGCATTCACTTAAAAAATGAACAACACCTTTGATGCAAAATATTGTTAGACATCATCAGCTGGTAGAGCTGGTATGCTTATTTTCGCTCTTGTGAAGTATGCCATCTTCTCCCTTGAAAATATAAGGGGAAACAAAAATGTACTTAAATGTAAAACAATATATAATAGAGTCCAATACTAGAAGATAAAAGAATAAAGAAGCAAATGCTATAGTGCATCAAAGCACTATATAACAAATCCTTAGGCTTTTAATATACAGTGATTAGAAATACAATTTAACTGAGTTCAAGTAGGACAGTGCTCAAATGATATTTTTGTAAAATATTTAGTTTTGTGATAGGCCACTTAACTAGTTTAGAAAGTTATGGGAGACACAATGTGCCCTTCTTCTACCAAGGGCTTCCATAGTTTCTCTCTCTACCTGGAAAGCAACATGGTGAATAAGAACATTGATTGTTGATTACACACTAAGAGTTGGGATTTGTTTTGGGAGATTTAAGTTTGCTTTGTAGATTGGATGAATGAAAAGGATAAGAGACTGATTACAAGTATGTTGCATTCCAAGGAAACAGAAGAGACAGAGGCAGGAGGCACTTAGTAACCAGGGAAGTCAATATAGAGGAGGGTGCAATGAGATACCCAGCAAGTTCAGCAGAGTCAGCTTCATTACTCACCCCATTGGATTCTGTTAAATACTTGGGCAGCAATTTCAATGCCCATTGTTGCCACCAGTGATTGTTTCTGTTTGTTTGTCATACTTTTAGTGATCATTTTTGTTTTATTTTTATTGACCTTCAGACCCACTACAAGTCCAAATTCATCTAATTTTTCTAATAGTTTAGGTCCAGAAGTTTGCGGTTCCTCTAGAATAAAAAGTAAGTCATCAGCAAATGCTTGTAATTTGAACTCTTCCTTTTTTATTTTTAATCCTTTTATCTCACTTTCTTTTTTAATTGTCCTAATTAAAGCCTCTAAGGTCATAATAAATAACAATGGCAACAGTGGGCATCCTTGTCTAGTTCCCTTCTGGATTTGGAATTTTTCTGTAAGTCCCCCATTAATTAGAATTGTAGCTTCTTGTTTTTGGTAAATAGCCAATATTACATTTATAAATTTGGGTCATAAATTCAAATGTTTACTTTGTTGTAAAATAAAATCCCATTTTACATTATCAAATGCCTTTTGTGCGTCTAGGAATAGTGGTGCTGCTTGTTCTGCACTACGGTCTTCATAGTATTCTAATACATCTAATGTTACTCTGATGTTATTTCTAAGATGTCTCTGTGGGAGGAAGCCATTTTGGTCGGTAGATATAAGCTTATTAAGTATTTTTTTTAATCTTTCAGCCAGAATAGTCATAAAAATTTTGTAGTCGACATTAAGAAGGGAGATTGGTCAATAATTCCCCGGGTCTGTCAAATCAGTTCCTGTTTTAGGAATAATAGATATTTTTGCTTCTTGCCAAGATTGGGGACACTTCGCCTTGTCTAAAACTTCATTAAAAATTTTTAACATTTCTTTTCCTAATACTTCCTGCTGTGTTTTATAAATTTCAGCCGGTAGGCCATCTGGCCCCGGAGCTTTGTCAATTTTTTGCCTATTAATGGCCCCATTTACTTCTTGAAGAGTTATACTGTGGTTTAGGGATTCTTTGTCATCCTCTGAGATTTCTATAAAATCGGCATTTTTTAAGTACCTTTGAATTTGGTCTTCCATTGGATGGTTTACCTCTGTATATAAATCCTTATAGTATTTTCTAATGATCTGCCTTTTTTCTTCCTCTTTGAAACATAACTCCCCTTGTTCGTTTTTTTAATTTAGTGACCCATCTCTTTTCATTCTGTTTCTTAAGTTTAGAGGCTAACCAGCGTCCTGGTTTATTTGCATTCTCAAATTGGTATTGCTTCGTTTTCTTTAATTTCTGAGCTAATTCTTCCTTGTCCATTAAATTAATTTTATGTTCAATTATATCCAATTGTAGTTTAACTTGTTTGTCCTGTGGTGCGGTCTGCAATTTCTCGTCCCATTCCTTGTATTCTTGTTCTAATTTTGCTCTTTGTTGTTTTTTTTCCCTATTTTTCCTGGCCATATATTTAATAGCACTCCTCTCATTGCTGCTTTGGCTGTATCCCAATTATTTTGTAGAGAGGTGTCCTCAGGTTTATTTTCTTGGAAAAAGAGTTCTAACTCTTTTGCCAACATTTTATTAAATGTTTCATCTTTTAAAATCGACCTCTGAAGCATCCAATTTCTTAATTGTTGTTGTTGTCTCTCCCACCTAAGCCTAATCATATTGTGGTCTGGTAATACGTTTGGTTCCATTGTTATGTCTAATATTTCTGAGTTTAATTTTTTGGTCATCCACATCATGTCCAGTCTTGACCAAGACATATGGCAGTTGGAGTAATACGTGAACTGTTTTTTCCTTATATTCCTTTCTCTCCAAACATCGCTGATATTAAATTCTTTAGTGAGGTCTAAGAATACTTTTGGCAACTTTTTTTTCTTTCTAAGTTAATATTATTTCCTTTGTAGTCCAATGATTTATCTATGACCGCATTGAAGTCTCCCATGATACATAATTCTTGATATTGTAATTCTTTAAGTTTATTGTGTAGTTTTTGGAAGAAGGATTCTTGGGGACCATTTGGTGCATAGATTACTACTAATAGGCATTTAGTCTTTCTTGTTTCAACTTCTACCATTAGTATCCTGCCTTCTTTGTCTGAATATATTAGTGAAGCTGGGATCCTGTCCTTTATATAAAGTACTACTCCTCTCTTTTTCTTTTGATCTAAGGCCGAAAACAAATTCCCCAATTTTTTATTCTCTAGTAAATATTTTTGTTTCTGGGCAATATGGACCTCTTGTAGTGCTATGATATCAGCTTTTTGTATTTGTAAGTATTTAAAGAGCTTTTTCCGTTTTACCGGGGAATTTAAACCATTTATATTCCAAGATATACAATCACACAAGTTTGTATTTTTATTGGATCCTGTACTTGGCACTTCTTGTAATTCTAATATCTTTGGGCTCCTCTGCAAGTTCCCCTTTCCCATTATTGTCATCTTTGTTATCTATTATATTTACCTTTTTATGTACATCTAGTCTTTCCCTTTCCTCCCTTCTCATTCCTTCCTGATCTTCATTTTCCTCTTCTCTATTTAGTTGTTGATCAAAAAACAACTCTGCTTTCTCTATAGTATCTAGTTTGTATTTCTTATCGCACAAGTCACCATTATCCCTTCGGGACCAACCATCTAAAATTAATACTTTGTTTTATAAGTCTAGCTGTTAAGAATTGATAAGGTCTTCTTAAGTCTCTTACTCTCTTAGGGGTTTGTTTGAGTACTGTTATTTGTTTGTCAGCATATTCTAAGGTGTTGTCCCTGGATCTGTGTAGAATTTCGTCCCTAAGAGATTTCTTAACCAGCTTAACGTGTACCTCTCTTGGCAAATTGAATCTCCTTGCATAATCGGTTTGAACCCTATATAACTCGTCAATTTCCTTCATTAGATCTTTTTTTTCTTTCTCTAGTAGATTGGCTAATATACCTGCAATGACCTCCCATAGGTTTTCTCCCTTTTCTTCTTTACATTTTGTAATCTCAGGTAGTGGGCTGCTTTTTCAGATTCGAGATGAATTATCGCTGTTTCTAATTCTTTGTTCTCTCTTTCTAGCTTATCTGTTAATTCGTCTACTCTTTTTTCCTTCTTGTTCACCTTTGTTTCAATTTGTTATTTTCTCCTGGTTTTTCCTTATCTCTTGCTGAAATATTTCAAATTTTTCATCTATCTTTTGTATTTTGTCCTTTAAATCTGTTCTCACAGACCCTATTTCATTTTTCATATCCTCGTGATTTTTAATCATCATTTCCTGCATACTTAATAATAGACCTTGTAGGTCTTTCAAGGAGTTAGAACGTTCTTTTGGGAGCATCTCATCAATTGCCCTCTGGTGCTTTCTGTATCGACAAAATTATCTCAATATATGTTGCTAATAATATAATGTAGTTAACTTATTCAATACTTATCTACTGTATATCAAAATTTTACCTATTCAGATTCCAACAATTTCATTAAGTCAATAATTATAACTTTAGTTAATTTCCTCAATTAATTAGTTAATTATTCTAAATACTCTAATTTCATTAACACATAAACAATTAAAGATACTTTGTTACTGAATCAACTATTATGATACTAAATTAATTAACTTGTCAGTTATATACTTCGATATTTTCCAATGTTTTTAAATAAACAAATATTTAGATACTAGAAAAAACTTCTAAATGTGAAGCGATAGTGAAGAAAAAAAGGGTGTGTGTGGGGGGGAGGATATCAAGAGAAAAAGAAGGGGAGAAAAGATCGAACCAAATGAGAGTCTGAGAGTTACAAAGTTAAAGTTTAAAGAAAAAAGTAACGCAAAAAGTATGGTGTATCACTGTTCAGTTCCGTTCTTTCGTGCTACAACGTGACTCATGAAGTTTCTGTTTAGCCTTCCTCCAGTTTCCTCTTCTCCCAGGTTACTGTCTTCGGATCTTGTATCCAACGAAAAGTTTCTGTATGACTCAGAAAAGTTTCTGTATGACTCAGCGATCTTTCTTGTTCAGATCAGCTCAAATCAATAAAATCCAAATCTGTTTAGCTATTGTCTTGGGGTTTGTTGAATCGTCTCTCCTTCAATCCTATTTTTCCCTGAGCCTTCGTACATAAAGATTTGATTTATAAAGAGTCCACAGCGTCCGTTTCAGTCAACTCCACTGCTGTCTTTTAGTTGAAACAGAGGGAAAAGCAAATCTCTGTTTCATATTTCAGATCAGTTAAAGTCTAACCCGAAGTCACACATGTCTTACTCAAGCAGCATATAGTTATTCAATTGTCTAATCCTCTTCTTCTCCTTCTAGTGTTTTTTATCTTTCATTTCCTTTCACTTCTTCCGCTCATCATGGATCTCGCCATGCAACCACCCTCTTAAATCGAACTATTTATCTTTCCTCAAATACTTCAAAAGTTATCTATTGGCATCTGAATTGTCCTTATTTAGTTCTTTGCTTACTGGATGATCTTTAAACTTGCAAAGCTGTACCTTAGGTTCTTCTTGGTCACCGCTGGTGTGGTCGGCTGTCAGCACTTGGGGGTGGCCATTGCTGGCCTCCCGTTCCTCCACCCGCTTGTTCTTGGTTCTCCCCGATTCCGCCGCAGACCGCCATCTGAGACTTCTCTCTGGGGACCCCTCTCCTTCGGGAGCTCTCCAAGCCCCCTTTGGACTCCGTAGAGCCCCCGCGTGCGGTGAATGAAGGTCCGTGCTCCGCAGAGTCGTCTGCCTGCACGTCCCTTCCCTCTGACAGCCAACCGGAAGTTGAAATTGTTGGAAAAATAAAATATCTGGGAATTACCATATCAGCTAGGCATAGAAGGACAATTATGACCCTCTTATTAAATGAATAACGGATGAATTAAGAAAATGGAATAATCTAAATTTATCCTTTATGGGCAGAATAGCCACGATAAAAATGAACATCTTACCTAAAATTCTATTTCTCTTTCAAAATGTCCCTATAAAACTAAAAAAACCTTCTTTGATGAATTAAATAGAATAATATCAAACTTTATTTGGCAAAAGAAAAGGCCGAGGATAAAATTAAAATTATTACAGGATGCCACGGAGAGAGGAGGGTTTGGCCTACCAGACTGGGAACTGTACCATAGTGCTGCAATAATGACATGGTTAAAAGATTGGATTAATCATACAAATACAAGAATATTAACATTAGAGGGATACAACCTCCAGTCAGGGTGGCACGCCTTTCTCGGACAAGATAGTATAAAGGGACACAGCTACATGCAAAAACATAAAGTTAGACAGACACTCTTACATACTTGGTTTAAAATTAAGAAACAAATGTACACTCAAACTCCAATCTGGTTATCAACACTAGAAGCCTTGATGCACCCACACCTATTACGATACGATAAAATTATTACTTATGAAGAATTACTAGATGAAAAGGGGGATTTACAAACTAGGCAGCAGTTGATTGAACAGGGAATAGAATTGGAATGGTGGGCCTATCTGCAACTCCAATCTAAACTCTTAAAAGACAAAAAGGAATTGGGCATTAGTAAAACTAGGAATGAATTGGATGAAATTTTGCTAGGACCAGATGAAAAGATGATTAAAAAAACTTACCAAGTATTATTAGAAGCCAAATTAGAAGAAGAAAAAGTAAAAGAAACAATGATATTATGGATGAGAAATTTCGGCTATAATATAAATTTGGATGATTGGCAGAACATCTGGACTAGAAATAAGAAAATAACTTTAGCAACTCCATACAAGGAAAATCTATACAAATTATTTTACAGATGGCACATAACACCAACAAGACTAGCTAAAATAAATAATAAATTTTCTTCCATATGTTGGAAGTGCAACAAGGAAAGAGGTACCTATTATCATATATGGTGGAGTTGCAGAAAGGCCCAGCAATTTTGGAATGAAATATACAAATGGCTACGAGAAATCTGTGACGAGGAGATATACTTTAAACCAGAATTTTTTTTATTAGGAATCACTAACAAGATATACCCGAAAGAAACTTTTTACTTAATGACTCACATTATTACAGCAGCAAGGATGGCTTTTGCACAAAACTAGAAAAACACTGAAACTCCAACAGAAGCAGAATTAATAAGAAAGATCATTGTGTGCGCAGAGATGGACAAATTGACAATGGAAATCAAAAATAAGGAAGAAACGGACTATTACAAAATATGGAATAATTTCTACAGATGGCTAGATAGGAGAAAGATCCAATAACTTTTCTGAATGGGACTTAATAAATGATGAACAATGAGTGATACGAGCTCAGCAGTACCCGGTTCAAATTTAATGTATGTTTTTGTTTGGTTATGTTTTGTTTATGTTCATGTTTGTGTGTGATTATTCAATACAATTATAAAAATTAAAAAAAAATACTTGGGCAGCATTTGAATGTAACAGTGGTGGTGGTGGTGGTGGTGATTCTTGTTTGCCTTAACTGGCATCAGATTTCTGTTTGTGCTAGCTGCTAATGATGGCAAGGTTTGGCTAGAGAGTCTATCTTTATACATGAGAACAGAGTAGACCCAGTGCAGCAATGCCACTAAGCTCCTTGGCACCTTTATTCTACTTTCTCTGCAAGAAGCAGTGCAGAGTGGAAACCTGAGATATGGCTGGAGAGAGCTGGGGCAATTGGAACAGAGACAGCTTGACTCACTGAACCCCGCTAGATCTCAGGTATTTTGCTGTCTGGGATCTGGTTCAGGCTCCTGTACACTGAAGTGGTCTTTTTTTCTGTGTGCAGACTCTGGGTGTTGGCAGGCCTGATCAACCACCCACTTGGGAATGGGCTTTTTGGACATGGGAAGAGAGGAATGCAGATGTAGAAATGGTTAGTGAGGCTAGCCTCTCTGATTACTGCATGACTGGAAGCAACAGCATTTATTCATATTCATTCATTCATTCATTCATTTATTTATTAGACTTGTATGCCACCCTCTCTCCCTAAGGACTCAGGGTGGCTCACAGAATACAATACAATACAATAAATTAACTAAAAAATGATTAAACAATACAAGCCTAATATTAAACATTAAAACTATTAACATTATTTTAAAAGAAGCCCCACCCCCCCTTGGTTCAGTCCAGGCCAGCCTGCTGAAATAACCAAGTCTTTAGGTCACGGCGAAAGGAGCAGAGATCTGGAGCCACACGAAGGTCCAAGGGGAGTTGATTCCACAGGGTGGGTGCCCCCACAGAGAAGGCCCTACCCCTGGGCACCACCAGCTGACAGTGTCTAGCCGACGCTATCCCAAGGAGGCCCTGCCTGTGGGAGCGTACAGGGCGACTGGAGTGTGATGCCAGCAGGAGACGTTTTGAATTGAGAATAGTTACTAGGATTTATGGTGGGGAATGACAGTAGCCAAGAAGAGTGGGGTTGAGGAGGAGTGGAATTGGGGGAAAAGAGATGCAGGTAGCAGCATTAAGGTTGTAATGGGCAGAAGAATTTTGGGTAGACTAGATCCACCATGGAGGGAGCAATTTTGACCAGATCTTGGAGTTGCTTGGTAATTCTGATAGCAGCCAATCACTGTGATCCAGGTTGATGCAACAACCTGATCCCAACCTTTTGTTTTCATGGGGTCAACCATACCAAAATCTGAGTGGGGAAATGACCAGACAGTGGACTATTTCCCAGCTGGAGCTTACCGATCGCATCATAGAAGGACTTACACAAGGCCAGTATTTCTTGAGACAAAATCAAAACACCTCAACTCTTCTGTTCTCTGTAGCAGCTGAAGGAAAAATGGCCATGGACACACAGAGCCCCATGGTCAGATGGAAAGGAACAGTCCTGCAGTAAGCCACTGACCCTCTGAAGACATCTAGCTGACATAAGAAGTTCATTTCAGTCTTTTTTCTGTTTTCTGATGGAAAATACCACTTTCCTGCCAAATTACCTTGGTCTGACTTCAGCCTCCTCAGCAGCAGGCTGGTTCCAAGATGGAAGATCCATTATTAGAACATTTCTTTCCAGCTGCCTTGGGGGCTGGGTCAGGGAGGTAAAAGCATTTACTGTGGATAAGCTCTCTTAATCATGTAACAGTTCCCTTAGCTAGTGGTTAAAAGCAAGATTGGCTAACATTTAGGGAACAGATTTTCCAATAACCAAAATGGCCATGGATTTAATTTGAACTATAACCACTATTTCATCAGAGAAAGACAGACCAATAGATAGAACTTTATTCTGGTCATCAGTGTGTTTATAGCCAGGTGAATTTATGTATTTATTTATTGAATTTATATTGCCGCCTATTCACCCATTTTACTTAGGGAAAACTGATTATTGACAGTCAGGATGCTGAAAACAAGTATAAATAATTTCTGGTGTAAATAATTTCTTTTTAATTGGACAGAAACTTCCTAAACTACAAACAAACTTTTTTCTCTAATCCTATTCCCAATAGAATTAGTAGATATATTTCTTTAAGCTATCTCTGAATATAATACTTATGCATTCAATTTATCACATTCATATACCAGAACTGATATGATCCTTTGCCCACCCTATAAATATTTCAGGAAAATTATAGTGAATTTATTTTTAATAGACAATAGACATAAAACAAGTGTATTTTATTTGTTATTGGAAAAAATAGTTCTTTATCCAAAGAGTTGTTTATGAACATGGGACCCCAAAGCTAAATCATGGATCTTTGATTATTTATTTCAGAACATTTGAATTAAGTTGTCTTATAAATGATTGAAACTGCAATGAAATTTACCATAGAGCTAATTTTAGAACTATATGCTGCATAGGGAAGCTGAAAAATTCAGTGTAAAAATTGCTGAACAGTTTTACAAAGCTCATAGAGATACAAATTCTCCTCACCTGAAAGACTGCACCTGTAATGGCACTTTCTGGCTTTGTTCTCGTAATCGGCACACATCTTTTGAAGCTTTCCTCATCAATTTTTCTGCATTTAATCCCTGTTTCTTTTTGTCCTTTGACTGTTCAGCCTAATGGAAACAATTACAAGCCACATTTAATAACTCATAATATTATAGAGGATTTAAGTAAGCACCTTGCAAACCATCTTCAGCAAAAATAAAAGGAAAGGCATCTTGGCACTGCAATTCAAATGACTTTGGTCTGATTTAATTAAGATGTTGAATAAATGAAAAGGTCTACCTAATTCTTGACAGTTTCTTTAATGGTACTGTAATCTGTGGGCAAATATCTGAATACCAGAAAGTGATGTTCCAAATAGAAGCTCTGTTACCATCCCAACCTTTCCTATTAGCACCTGTAGATGGATTAACAGCATCTAAAAAAGACAGCAAGTCACCAAAAACCTTGCATGGCAAAGTGGCCTTGCATTCCCAATAAGCTATCTAATTATCCTTTGGATGAGCTAAGAAACAAATACAATCAGGAATTTTATAATCAGTTTTTTTTAAATCTGACAATTAAAAGTATATAATACACAGTCTAAATTATATTTCATTTATCTGCTTCCTGTGATGTTGATTGGTTTTGTTAAATGCCCTCCTTTTGTGTTAACAAAGTACTCCATTGCTTTAATATTTCCCTTCATATTTTATATTAGTATATTAAAAGCCTTTAAAGTGTTTACTGACTTTGGCATTGTAATAGGTACAGTATTTCTGTGGTAGGCCTGCTTCTGTAAACATATTGCAACTGAAGAGGGCACCATATGAATGCTTTAGAACTACTGAAAGCAATACATGACCATGAAAATATCTAAAACAAATCTTGCCCTGCTATCATGTGCATTTCCAATCTGGTCTGGTCATTTACAAAGAGAGAGACTTCTCTTCTCATAGCATAAATGGGGGGTTGGTAAGACAACAGGAATTTCCTATAGTAGCCCCTATTTTATGGAATTTGCTTTTGCCATAAGATCATGAGGCTCCACTTTCTGTTTTTTACAACACAGGAAAACAATCTTATTTCACTGGGCCTTTGACCTAAGATGATTGTGGGCATCATCAGTGCAGTTTAAGAATAATCTCAAATTTATGAAGTCATGTCAGTGAATTATTTTTCTTTATTTGTTTCTGTCCAAACAAGCAAGTCTGGCATGGAGCAGGGTAAATTTTTTTGCTAAACAAACAAACAAACAAACAAACAAACAGTCTAGATTTCAAGAGATGAGGATATTGTGAGGGGGGAGATACTTTTAAAAATATTGAGTATGGAATATAGAGGTATACAGGTAGTCCTCAACTTACATCTATTTGTTTAGTGATCATTCAAAGTTACAATGGCTCTGAAAAAAGTGACTTGCAACTGATTCTCATACTTATGACCACTGCAGAATCCCCACAGTCATGTGATCAAAATTTGGGTGCTTGGCAACTAGCATGTATTTATGATAGTTGACCCTTTTAGCTGGCTTCCAACAAGCATAGTAAATGGAGGAAAATGGGTTCACTTAATGAATGCTTGGTTCACTTAACAACTGCAGTGATTTCCTTAAGCATCATGGCAAAAAAAGCCATCAAATCAGGCACAATTCATTTAACAACTGCCTTGTACAGCAATGGAAATTCTGACCCCAATTTTAGTTGTACATTGAGAATTGCCTGTGTTCTGGATCACCTATATGTCAAACACACTTTAATTGTATCAGCAAAAATGTATATATTCCTTTTCCTGCCAGAAAGGCAAATCTCTTATTAAGGAAGCTTTTGCCAGGATAGGATGATGTACAGTATTTCCATGGTACGCTTGCTTCTGTAAACATATTACAACTGAAGATGGCACTACATGAATGCTTTTTAACTATTCAGAGCTGTACATGACCATGAAAATATTAAAACAGATGTTGCACTGTAAGTGTGTACATTTCCAATCTGGTCCAGTCATTTTAAAACTAGAGATCCTCTTCTCATAAAGTAAATGAGGTGTGGACAAGGCAACAGGACATCATGGGGCTGATGATACCCCACTGTCTAGGGAACAACATTTGGTGGGCCCTTGGCAGTGGACCGTTTCTGCTGTGGTATCCACTTTATGGAATCTTCATCCCTGAGGTGAGATTGGCCTTATGCTTCTGAGCCTCTGAAAGTCCCTCAAGTTACACCAGCAGGCCCAGGGACCCCAAGGAGATGGATGAACTAGTGTGGTAGCACCATTACTATTAACTTCCCTTTGTCTATTATTTCTTAGTTTTAGCTCTGTTTTTATAGTTTTTAACATTTTAAATGATCAATATTGATAATTGTTTTTGATATTTATTGTTTTAGTTTCATTGTACACCACTGCTTATTGTTTTGTGATATGAGCAGTTAATGTAAACTAGATAAATAAGTAAGATGATGTGAATTTGGTTATAATGAAATTTCTTAAGAATCTATAGTTATTTATAGAAGTATAAAGTTGTTTAATAAAAAACGCAGCTTTAATTATCTGCTTTTCTTTTTTTCTCTGGCCTTGGTGGTGCAGGCTGCTAAATGCCTAGCACTTAAGTTCCAGCTGCCTGCAATTATTGTAGGCTCAAATCCCACCAGGCTCAAGGTTGACTCAGCCTTCCATCCTCTTGGGGTAGGTAAATTGAGGACCCAAGATTGTTGTGGGCAATAAGCTGACTTTGTAAAAATGCCGCTTAGTAATAAGCAGGCATATACAATGGAATGAAGGCTATTGCTGAGCACATTGGGTTGTATCCCAAAAATTGTAAGCCGCCCTGAGTCTTCGGAGAAGGGCGGCATATAAATCTAATTTTTAAAAAAATGGAGGCAACATGATCTTTCTATATTTAGAAGGCAACAGTTTTACAACCAGCTCTGCCATATTATTAAATGTTTTTAAAAATTAGGAAGCAGTTTCTTCAAGGCAGAATGGAAATAACTCCCCCACCGCCCCCTGCAAAAGTAGTATCCTCTTGGTTAAATATAGAAACCTCCTGAGCCCCTGTAACATCTAAAATTAATCCTCCTAAGGCAATTCTGTGATTATTAATATCCAAATGCATTTAATTACTAAATTAGATTACATTACCATCTTGGATATTGGGCTCAATAATTTGAGCTATACTAATAAGTTCTGAAGTGTTAGAAAAAACAGTAAAGTTCTCAGCAACCCCCCCTGCTATAGCAGGGGTATCAAACTCGTGGCCTGTGGGCTGGATGAATCAGGTGCTGGCCACCCCATGCCCAGTTAAACAAAGGGGAAAAAAGTTGTGATATGTCATGTAACGATGTGCGTTTGCCACCCCTGCACTATAGGCTGCATGAAATGGGGAAAAAAATGCTTTACCACATTAAACCATTATCCATTTTTCTGAACAATTTGTTAAATGCCTGCACTCTTCTAAGACAATAAACCGCTGACTTCTGAACATTTAAAACCACTGAAAGTCCATGCAAATTGTATCTGGTAGTAGGGGAAAAATAATACCAATAATATAGAGACAGTATACATTCTGAGCACTTCAATTTTATTTGAACACTTGGTCAAAACTGTACATGCAGACATTAAAACATCATACATTTGCTTCTTTATTAGTTCATGTTCTTACCTCTTTTTCAGCTTGCTTCAAAAGCTTTTGGAATCTTTCATCCTCCAAAATACATGGAGGAAGATCCGTCTGCCCTGTTGCTTTCATGTCTTCTAACTTCTGCCTAAGAGCACGAAGTGTCTGTAGTTCATCATTCAGGCGACTCTGACGGGTCCGGGATGCCTGAAGATCCAGCTCCAAGTCAAGAGAAGTACGGACCAGGCGCTCTCGCATTGCTCTTCGCAAGTTGGACTGGCAAGTAGGCTATAGTTGTCAGGAATTCCAGAAAAATAACAATATACATGCACTGCATGAGAACAGCCCAATATTTGTGTGAAATGTAACAAATTTGCTATGGGCACTAAGATACTATTTTTGTGCAAATGAAGTTGCAGCAGACTAAACTCTAAGGGGCGGCTATCTGAAATTGTTTTTATGGAACTGGAATATTTTTCAGTCTGTATAAGGTAAGAATCTGTCATACAATTTTCCTTAGGCAACATAAATGAGATAACATAGTAAAAACATATTCTGCAACATCTTTAAACTTTATTTCAATATCAAAACACAACATTTTTGGTACAACTATGATGAGGGGTATTCCTCGGGGGGGCGGAATAGGAGCTTGTAATATTTCTAACTCTGAGATTTTAAAAAGGCTGACTTTTTAAAACATCTTGCTAATGCATGCAAGTAAACTACATTACTATAGCAAATACTATAGCCGTGGACCTGGCTTGTATCACCGAGACCTGGTTGGGGCCGGAGGGTGGAGTCCCTCTGGTTGACATCTGCCCCCCAGGTTTTTGGGTGTTGCACCAGTCACGACCCCAGGGAAGGGGGGGTGGGGTGGCTATTGTCATTCGGGAGACCCTGTTTCCAAGGGAGGTCCCTGCCCCAGAGATAGGCGGGTGTGAATCCCTCCTCCTGAGGTGTGGGCCTGCAGGTCGGATGGGCTGCTGCTTACATACCTGTCCCCAGCTATGTCTCAGCTGCCCTGCCTGGGCTTCTTGATGCCATCTCGGGGGTGGCGGTGGAGTTTCCAGAGCTTATAGTTCTGGGTGACTTCAACCTGCCTTCCTTGGGACTGGCCGGGTTTGGCCCAGGAGTTCATGGCCTCCATGGAGGCCATGGGCCTGACCCAGATAATTGATGGCCCACTCATGAGGGGGTAACATGCTCGACCTGGTTTTTCTCGAGCAGTGGCGGAGTGGTCTGGGGGTGGTGACATAGTTACCCACCCAGTTTCATGGTCAGACCACTATCTCCTGCGGCTGGTCTTCCATCAAGCTGCCCCACACCGCTGGGATGAGGAGCCACTTAGATGGTTCCGCCCCAGGCTGATGGACCCTGAGAGGTTCCAGGCAGAGCTGGGGTTTTTCCTGCATCCCTACCCACAGCCCTGCCAAGGTCCTTGTGGCTACCTGGCAACAGTCGGCTGGGGGCTCTCGACAGGGTTGTCCCCATGCGCCCCTTACTGGCGCAGATCCCGGTCAGCCCCTGGTATACCGAGGGGCTCCGGGAGATGAAGCATTGCAGGAGGGGACTAGAGAGCAGGTGGAGGGCGACCCGCTCTGGATCTGACCGAGCCCAGCTAGAGCCCATATTAGGACTTACCTGGTGGCGGTGAGGGAGAAGATCTTATTTCTCTGCCCTCATAGCATCCACAGATAACCGCCCGCCGCCCTGTTTGGGGTCGCCACTCCTCCTTCAGCTGGGGGGTGGCGACCTTTGGGGGCAGAGCTGAGGAATTTGGCCAGTATCTGCAGGATAAAATCGCTCAGATCCGGGAAGGGTTGCGCTGGACTTGCAGTGGCCTGAGGATGGGGATGCAGTGGTTTGGCCAATGTTATCTGGACTGAGTTCGATCCTGTTTCTGAGGATGAAGTGGACAGGATTATGCGGCTGAGCTCCACCACATGTTTATTGGACCCGTGCCCTTCCTGGTTGGTTTATGCCTCCAGGGAGGTCACGCTGCTGGCTCGGCAGTGGTCAACGCTTAAGGGAGGGGCTGTTCCCTGCCACTTTGAAAGAGGCGGTGGTGAGGCCCTTCTGAAGAAGCCTGCCCTTGACCCAGCCGCTGAACAACTTCGTCAGTCTCCAACCTTCGCTTTTAGCGAAGGTTGTTGAGAGTGTGGTGGCCCAGCAATTGCCACTTTTCCTGGAGGAAGCGGACTACCTGGATCCGTACCAATCGGGCTTCCGCCCGGTTACAGCACGGAGACAGCATTGGTCGCGCTGATTGATGATCTCTCTAGGCTCAGGACAGGGTTTTTCCTCTGTCCTGGTCCTGTTAGATCTCTCAGCGGCTTCGATACCATCGACCATGGTATCCTGTTGCAGTGTCTCGGGGTTGGGAGTGGGAGGCACTGTTTTACAGTGGTTCTCCTCCTTCCTCTCGGGACGTTCGCAAACAGTGTTGGCAGGGGGGCAGAGGTCGACTCCAAGGAATCTCACTTGTGGGTGCCCCAGGGCTCGGTCCTCTCGCCTCCTGTTCAACATTTATATGAAGCCACTGGGTGAGATCATCCGTGGCTTTGGGCTGAGTTATCATCAGTATGCTGATGATATGCAGTTATACATCTCCACCCCAGGCCACATCAGTGATGCTCTCTCCGTGATGTCCCATTGTCTGGAGGCGTGCGGATCTGGATGGACAGGAACATGCTTCGACTCAATCCAGCCAAGAAAGAGTGGCTGTGCATACCGACATCTCGGTCCAGTTTGGATGTTCCATCTTTGGTCATGGGGGAGGAGGTGTTGCCCCCCGTGGACAGGGCACGGAACCTGGGGATCCTCCTGGACTCATGGCTCAAATTGGAGGAGCAGATGGGGGCTGTGGCCAGGGGGGCCTTTGCCCAGATCCGGCTGGTTCACCAGTTACGCCCATTCCTGGACCGAGATGCCCAGCGCACAGTCACTCAGGTGCTCGTTATTTCCTGACTCGACTACTGTAACGCTCTCTACCTAGGCCTGCCCTTGTGTACCACTCGGAGGCTTCAGCTGGTGCAGAATGCGGCCTCGCGGGTAGTGATGGGAGCTTCCCGATACTCCCATGTTACCTGCATTGGCTTCCGGTTGCCCTCCGGGTGAGATTCAAGGTTCTGGTATTAACATTCAAAGTCCAGCATGGCATGGGTCCAGGTTATTTACGAGAACAACTCCTCCCAACATCAAATACTAACCGCCCTGTACGGGCTCACAGACGGGGTCTCCTCAGGGTGCCATCTGCGACTCAATGTCGCTTGGCGGCGACCGGGAGGGCCTACTCTGTGGCGGCTCCCACTCTGTGGAATCTTCTTCCACTGGAGCTCCGCCTGGCCCCCGATCTTCGTACCTTCCGCCACGATTTGAAGACTTGGCTCTTTTTACAATCTGGGCTGTGCTGATTCTCTGGGGTTGGTCCTATTTTAACTATGGGTTTTAATTTTCAATTCGGCTTAACTTGTTTAATATGCTTTTAATTAATTTATTTATTGTTGTATTTTTAGCTGTGAGCTGCCCCGAGTCCTTTTTGGATAATAAATAAATGGGCAAAGTTGAGTGATTCTTGAGTTCTAAACCACCCTCACAGTAAGTGCTTTGTCCATTTATGGGAGAGAGAGAAATGTTATATAATGTTATAGAGAAGATTCAAGACCAATAGGAGGAAAATATTTTATAGCATAGTTATACTAGAATTCATTGCTAGCAGTTATGGAAGATTGTCAAGTTGGAAGATTTCTTAAAAGGGATTAGACAGGTTCATGGAGGATCATGCAGTCAATGACCATGAATAGGCATAGCTTTTTATCACGCCCCCGAGTCCTTAAGCAGCGTGCCTTAACTGCATTTGGTTGGACAACATCAGGAAAAGGGAGTTATAGCCCTGCGGTCCAAGCTTATAAGCTTTCCATGGGCCATTCCAAGACAGAATGCTGGAGTAAATGAAACAATGGCCAAAGGACTTTTCTTATTAATTCTGTGTCTGCTACCCAGTCTCCTAGAACGGTTTTTGCTTGGGGAAATATTAATGGGAACACTGCAATTTAGCAGTGCAACTCTAGCCGCGATTTATTAAAGATTGAGGGAAGGTTCTGGTGTATGTGTGTTAAGTAAGAAGGAAAAAAATAGTTTTTCAGGGTTGCTTTCTCTTAATGCTGGCTGTACAGTAGGTGGCTGCTCTGAAATTCATGTACTGTCACATACTGTAAAGAACTCTGTTATAAAGTTATGAATAAACCAAGCCCATGGGTAAATTTGTGCTAAATGCATCATTACATAGTTAAAGAAAGCCAAGGAACTTATTTTTTTTTGTTAAATTTGCATCCCACCTTTCCTTCCCAAATGGTTCCATGTGATTAAAATTAAGCATAAATTTATATCAATAAAATATTGTTTGAGGACATATCAGTTTCCTTGGGATGTATTTGGAAATAAATTGTCTGGATGTTAGCTTTACAATCTGAAAAAAAAGAATATATCTTGTTTGAGACGGGTCTATCAATCTTAGTAGCAGCTCTCTAGTCAGCTGTTCTCTGACACTATCTGAGACGATCTCTCCCTTTTTAATTAAACATGTAAGAGGACATAACATTAACAGTTCCAGGAACAAGACACATTTCTAAGAATAGCTACGGAGTACAAATTTGTTAGTTGATGAAAAAAGTGTCTGATGAACAATGTGAAAGTTAAAATTCTGGTCAAGTACATTTCTCTCCACCCCAATTTCTTTATATAATTCTTTTTAATTATAAATTGTCCAGACTTGTGGTGAAATCAGGTGGCCTCAAAATTGAAATATAAAGTTAAAGTAAACTAAAAAGAATTTGCTACTGACTGCTGTGATCAATTTCTAATCTGAAGGAAAGATTTACATTGCAGAATCTTTGCTGTGCATGCTTAGATTTAATCCTTAATCTCTCTAAGTAAGGCTGGGAAAGATTCCAATCTATATGTCTTGGGAGAAAGTGTAAACAATAGTGAACTTGGATAAAGATCTGAACCATCATGTAGCAGTTTTTTGTGTCCAAGTCCCAGATTTTTCTTGACAAATTGGGTGGCATTGTCAAATGTATGAAAAAGATTGCCAGAAAAATGTCCACATACAAAAACAACTGGAAAGTATATTGTGGCAAACTAACCACAAGTTATGATTATACTCTATATTGCAGCCTCACTCCTACCCTGGAAAAATCCTTTAGATACCCACAGTTTTACTGTGAAAGTTCTGAGAAAAGCAGAAATGCAACATCAAAATTTTTTTTTGCTACTTCTTGTTCTCAGAGAAATAAATCTTTGTTTTTTGTTTCCCAGAATACAACCTTGGAATAAGAGAAGAGGCAAGATAACGATCTACATCTTCAATAAGAGATTATACATGCACGCACACCAATCTGTGTAATATGCAGAGCAATTAGATTTACAAATAAACCTTTATTATATGTTTGAATATATTTAAGAAAAATAAATAAATGAGCAATAAATGGTCAAACAACACCTACCCTTTTGACTCTCAAGCTCCGCCTTTCTGTGGAATTTCTCACAAAGAGAGTTCTTTTGGCCAATGTTGAGCTATCACTATCGCTTCTGTTCAACTGTTAAAATAGAACAGACAGTAATTGAAACAGAATGGGCAGAGCTAAAATAAAAAAGCTACTGGTGTAACTAGCAAAAGTAACCATTGCATATTCTGTTGGATTTGACTACGGTTTTGCATAAGAAGTAATTAATGCAATACTGATAAAATGTTACAGTTCAAACACCAATAACTTAATATATACAAAAATATTCACTTCTTGATTTTTAAGGAAGCAGATGCTGTTAACAGTACTAGGTTTTTGTGTGTTATTAATGGCAAAGGTGTGATCTAGGATTGACATGGCCCAAAGAGATGATATATGCAGTGAGTATTGTCATTAGTAATTTTATTTTTCAGCTGGACTGATTGGTATGAACATATACCAGATAAATCCCATATTGCTTCCAGTATGGAATAAAATGGGTGACTGATCTGAGAGGAAAAAGAGGTTTTGTGTAACAAGGACTCCCATTATTAAATAAATGAAAGCACACATAAAAGGAGGCAGGAGGCTGATACAGAAAATCTGTACCAATGGACATGAAGGGTTTCCTGACTTAAAATTGAAGGAAATGATGAAGCGGACCACACAAAATGATTGTCCTTGATTGTCTTTTTCTTCTTACATTTGAGTTTTTGATTTTTACAGATCTTGGTTGAGATTGATCAATCATCCTGGTACTGGAGGGAGTTTGGACGGAAGAATTCATTCTACTATGAAGCCCTATCAGGAAACGATCAATTCCTCCCATTCTGTTTTGTAACAGCCTGAGGAGGAGAGTCAAGTCTTGATCACATGGTTTCCTTTAAGTAGATGTGTGTATCAGGAGAAAAAATTGCTGTTACAGTGTCAGAGAACTCCTGGAGGGGTACCACTACTGCAGTCAAAGATAAACTGCAAGGACAATGGAAGACAAATACACAAGTCTCTTTCAGCTTTAGAAAATTCTCAAAAGAGCACTGTGCAAGGCCAGATACCAATAGGAATGATTCACAGAGACTACAGTGAAGAACGGTCTTTTGCATTGGAGGGCAAATAAATGTTGAAAATACTGAAAAGCAGATTACTTGATGACTCATATGCAGCACACCGTTTTTGATATTTTGTCCCTGTCTTGTGAACATATTGTTCCAGATTTCACATGCACACAACAACTTTATTTTAAGTATTTCATTTTTGTCATGAAATTAAAAAGCAGATAGATTCCAATCTGTTGAACCTTCTTCCTTCTTTCTTTGGGAACGTATTCTTAGAATTAAGGGCTACTTTCATTTTGCAAATCATAATTCAAAAATTACATGCTGCTAGAAATGTCATAAAACAGCTAAATGAATATAAATATTTGCACTGAAATGGGTATCAACAGTAAAAAAAAACATGAAAAAATTATTTTTGGCATCTGCAAGCCAATTCTACACATGACTATTGAGAAACAATGACTGGGTTCATATATTCTACTAAATGTAGCATATGGTGCAAACACAGTCAATTGCAATTGTCTTCAGTAAATCATGGTTAAACAATTCATGCCTTAGCATCCTGTTCAAACCATGTGTTTGCATGTCAGTAAGTGGAAGGGGGGGGAAGTGAAGGAATGTTAATTGTGACAACTTTATTCTAGCTTAATACAAAAAGATTAATGCTAACATCCATGTGTAAAGTTACACATTATTTTATAGGTGAAAGCAATAATTTTCATAGCCTCACAGCTGACAGATGGACACTAAGTTCTCTAGAGGTGGCCCACTGCCAGCAATGAGCCACTGCCAAAGAAATTAAATGAGTCTTTAGTTAGCAAGAGTTCATTGAGAACACTCTTTATCTTACCCTACAGATGTACTGGTTCCGCTCGCCTGGAGAGAACGTCTGTGAACGTACTATCATGCTGTTTCTGACAAAAGGATGCTGTTGAGACTTCAGGCTGGCTTTGTCCTTGGGTTGTATAGCTACATACTCAATCCTATCTTCTGTATTTGTTTCTCTATCAACCTGTGGATATATTATACATCATTTTGAATACTAAAGACCAAAATCTGCTTACCAAGTTATATCAGTTTGTGCCATTATGACACAAATAAGCTAAATTCAAGCCAAAAAAACCCCCAAGGCTCAAAATACATTAATTTCTTAAGAAACAAAAAGTAGACATGCATTTACTGCTCCACAAAAATCTTTCTTTTATCTGGGACACCACTGTATTGGTGTCCCAGATAAAAGAAAGCACCATATACTAGAAAATATTCTTTTCAGGATTCCTAAAATGAATTCATTCTAAGCAAAAAAATCTCTTGTCTCTTTAAAATTAAAACTAGGTTTTCTTTTAAATGGTGATTGCTATTGCACTTTTAGGAATGTCATTGTCTTATTCGGAAGTGATGAAATTATACTGGCAAAATAGCTATTAACAAATAAACATAAAAACATAGAAAGCAATGAAACTGTCTCATTCAGCATCATAGAATGGTATCTGTAGACTTCCTGGTGTTGAACTACAATTTCCAACATTTCTTGTCATTGACATAATGGCTAGGACCTTGTGGTTTTCATCTTAACTGGCAATGGCTATTCAGGGTTTCATGAAGAATCTTCACTAGTTGCACATGGACTGAATGTAGGACTTTCGTATGAATACTTGAACTCTATTTTTGACTACTGCCTTTCCCAAAGAAAAAACTTGACTAAACTAATTTCAATTGTTGAATTAGACTTCTAACTTTTCAAGTGTTTCCCATTATACAGGTGGTCCTTGACATACGGCCACAATTGGGACCAGAACTTGTTTCTAAGCTGTTTGGTTGTTAAGTGAGTCATGCCCAAATTCACAATTTTTTTTTCCATGGTCATTAAGCAAATCACCATGATCTTTAAGCAAACCATGCAGTCAAAAAGCAAATACATTTTCCTTCATTGACTTTGCTTATCGGAAATCCCCGGGAAGGTCGCATATGGTGATCACATGACCCCTGTAATTGTCATGAATGTGCCAGTTGCCAAACATATGTTTACGACAATTGAATTTTGATCATGTGACTGTAGGGAGGCTGTAATATTAAAATGCTTGAGGAGTGTGAAGTGGAGATCCAGTTTCCTAGTCTCCCCATTCCAAATCCAATGTCTTAACAATTATACTTCACTGGATCTTGATGTGTTGAAATTGTAGTTTCTAGTATTTCTAGCCAGGCACCATCTTAGAAATTATTTTTTTATTTAAGAGAAGGGGAGATCTGTTCCTATAATGGTATCTGCCAGCAATAGTTATTCTATAAATGGGTTTTTTAAATTCATATATATTGTTTAACTGGGTAGGCAGACTTTTTAAGTTGAAAGCAACTTGTTAATTTTTTACAGATAGTCCTCAACTTACAACCACTTGTTTAGTGACTGCTCAAAGTTATAACAGCATTGAAAAAATGACTTACAACTGGTCCTCATACCTACAGTCATCGCAGCATTCTCGTGGTTATGTAACTGACATTTAGACACTTGGCAACCGGTATTTATATATGACAGAATCCTGGAGCCATGTGATCCTCAGTTACGGCTTTCCAAGCCAGTTTCTTGACAAGCAACGTCAATGGGGGAAGCCAGAGTCTCTTGCATGATTTACTTAACTGCAATGATTCACTTAACAACGGTGGCAAAAAAGGTCATAAAATTGGGCACGACTCACTTAACCAGTGCCTTGTTTAGCAACAGAAATTCTGGTCCCAATTATGATCACAAGTCAAAGACTTCCTGTAATATGTTTCTTGGATTAAATATCAGTATTTAGGCTTCCAGCATACTGAATGCCTGAACAATGTACATTGGAAGAGAAACAAATTAATTCACACTTTCTGGTGAATTTCAATTTCCATAATTTTCTAAATGTTGTATTGCAGTCTAAATTCCAGGCTTTAAAAAATAACAAATCATATAAAATATGGGTTTTTTTTTAGAAAATGTAGCCAAATGTAAATATTTGAATACCAATTTTTATATGATTATTTTTTAACAATTTCACTTTAAAGAGGGAGTAGGGCATAACAGATTTACAAATGAACAAAATTTATAGTTCATGCACTGAAAATGAACTGACTCATCCATTCATCATATATACAACACCCCCCCCCACGCCCCCAGCACTGTTTTTAAGAGCTCGGCCCTTGTTATTAAAACTTCAGAACAGTTGCAAAAATAAAAATATTAAGTGTGTATGCTAGTATAATTTAAACATTAAATAACTTATTAAATATTTAAAACATCCATTATTAAACATGAATTATCGAACAAATAAGCATTAAATGTTAACTAGCAAGCTAAATATTTTTCTGTGGCTGCTCTAAGGACTTTTTTTCCTTGTTGTTTCTCTTTTTTGTACTATGCAACAAAAACATTTCCAAGTCTGTAAAGTACCATTTCAAAATCACTACATATATTAAATGCTGCATTAAGTTTGTACATTTAACTGAAAACTTTTTGAGAAGTTTGCAATGACAAATATTATGGCTCAGCTATAAAAGGCATTCTGGACAATATAGAAAATATAATTTAAAATACTCACCAGTATTGGGGACACTATTGTTTCTTTGTTGAGATTCACTTCTGTAAAGTTACTGTCTTTCTCATATTCAGTACCACCTGCATGTTCCAAATTAAAGCTCATTCTCCTGCTATCTGTGCATTTGTCTTCTTTGGTCTCTTTAATTTTATCCTCCTCTTCATTTATTTCTCTGGATACATCTGCCAGTATTCCTACCCTGTAAGATCAAATCTACCCTTAATCTACTAAGGTATTTGCAAAATAAAATACCAGCATATTTGGAACCTAATATTCATACAATTAATGTGTCATTATCAACAACTTATGTTGGCCAGAGGTAAATTTCTCCTGAAACATTTCTATGGTTTCAACATTCTCTTCTTTGGAAAAAGCAGAAGGATCTGTTATAAATTTACTGTGTACAAATGTAAATTTGATATTCAAGGTTACTTCTGGAGATAGATATAGCACCATCACATAGTCACAGTGGAGAATATTGAAAATAGATAAAATCACAACAATATCCTGAGTGGATAGAAAGTCAGAGCAACCATTAATCTATGGAAATATCTCACCCAGCTAATTATAGCCCAATAAGTCAACCACCTTCAAACAACTTTATAGTAAAAAGGTCCAAAAATTGAATCAACTATTAATGAAACATCTGCACCTGTCACATATCTTTTTTTCTTACTCTGAATATGC
The DNA here is from genome assembly GCA_009733165.1 of Naja naja. NCBI lineage: Eukaryota > Metazoa > Chordata > Lepidosauria > Squamata > Elapidae > Naja > Naja naja. The sequence continues at coordinate 49,943,927 of CM019151.1, forward strand.
AGCACACAAATGGTAGAAATGCATTGAAATTTGAAGAATAATATCATGTTGATTTTTTTTTCACTTAGGGATTCATTAAAACATACATTTTGACCAAAGTGGTTTAAAGTTTTGCATGCACCTGTATTTTTTAACACAGTTAATTCTCCACGTGGTAAATTTGAGAAAAAAAGCCAGGATGTTTCTGTATAAAAACTTGTTAATTCAAGTATATTGACACATATTGGATTATATGTTTCATGAAAGATCCACATTCCAAATAGTGGTTAACAAAAGGCTGCTTAGAAACAAGTGATTCACATTTTCAGAGACAAATGCTGCCAATAAGCATTTCTTAAAAGAGAAGAGGCAAGAAAAGTCTACTGCCTTCATGCCCAGCTTAAACTTACCAGAAGTAAGATGTTATATGAATCTTTGTTCTGATCAAAAATAGAGGAAGGATTGCTCTCATGATAACAAAAGCAAAATATAGACAGGATACATCCCCAGTTCATACTTTTTGCATATCATCTATATTTTTCTAGCTAGATGCATTCTCTCCTTACATTCTGGGCTCCTATTTAAGAAGAATGATTATGTATATTCACCAGGCTGTATCCTTTTGAACACAGAACCCACACATTGAATTGGGCACAACAACATGGCTCCATTCTCCAAGGTGCATAGAAACTAATATTATTCATTCTTTTCATTGTTGCTTTCCCTATAATATTTGTGTTGTGTTTCTGTCACTGAACAAAACAGCAGAAAAAAATATTCCTCCCTAAGGAATAATAGGTTTTCTTCCTATTTTTCTTACCTACTTACTGTGGAGAACAAGCAGCATTGTCTGTATTTTTCTTTTTTATGCCTTGTATTTTTAAATGCTATTTTGTGAATAACCAATAAATAAAAAGAGTTCAGCTTACCAATCTTCCTCAGAACTTTGTGTTTCCTGAGTATCCTGTGCTTCCTCCTCCTCATCTTCCTCCTCCTCCTCCTCCTCCCCTTCCTCTTCTTTCTCTGCCAATTCTTGTTCTACAGCTTGCAGCTCAGCTGATGTCCTTTCCAACAATGCTGAGACCGCATCCTAACAAAGACATGGAAAGCAGCTCTACTTGTACCAAAATATTAAGAAGTAATGCCAGTAATACACCTGGTCTGTATTGATTATGTACATGGACTGAGCCCAGAAAAATCACAAAGCTGCTGAAACCTTTCAGATTAAAGCACACAAGTATTTACAGAGAGTGGATTACATCATGAAACGCTCAAGACTGATTTAAACCTTGAATTGCTGCATGACATCATCTTAGAATTCATTACATATATTGTGAAAATCAGACCCTATAACAAAACTTTATATTTAAATATAACAAATAAAATTCTTTTCAAAAATGACATAGACAAGACAACAAAAATACTGACATGCAGATCACTAAGGACTAAGTTCTAATTCACAAATTGTAGGCAAAAGCAACAAGTAAGTTATATTGGACTCTGACATTTACAAATCTTTAATCCAGATCTTTCAATTGATTTTCCAGTTTAAAACTGGGAATTATCTATATTATGAGATTCATATGCCCTAGTTTTTGCATGTACATTCATTAAAACAATATTTTGTTTTCACTCACTATCATTCAAAGGAAACAGAAAAATATATTCACTGATTTGAAGTCTGGTGTAAATGAAGTACTATATTAACCTACATTTAGTTGTTTGGAACAGGTGCTCAAGTATAATGAAATTCAAATGGGGAAAATAGAGTAGACCATAAACACTTATGAATATTACATTCTGTGAAAAAAATAATCAACTGCTTGCCAGCAGAAAGATAGCATTTAGGAAAAGCAGTTATTCTTCAACATAGTGACTAAATTAGTAGACGAGTGAAATACTGTAGACATAATATATTTAGATTTCAGCAAGGCATTCGACAAAGTAGACTACAACCTACTTCTTGGTAAACTAGAAAAAAGTGGAATAGATAGCATCACCACCAGATGGATTTGCAACTGGCTGACAAACCATACTCAACGAGTAGTCCTTAACAGGTCTAAGTCTACATGGAGGGAAGTAAGTAATGGGGTGCCACATGGTTCTGTCTTAGGCCCAGTACTCTTCAAAATCTTCATTAATGACTTAGATGATGGAATAGAAGGGGAACTTATCAAATTTGCAGATGATACTAAGCTGGCAGGAATAGCTAACACCCAAGAAGATAGGCTCAAGATCCAGATGGATCCACTTGGCCATATCTAACAAAATGAAATTCAATGTAGAGAAAAGTAAAGTCCTACACTTAGGCAAGAAAAACCAAAGTACACATATAGACTGGGTGAAACCAGGCTCAACAGCAGTAACTGTGAGAAGGATCTTGAAGTCTTAGTGGACAACCAGCTAAATACGAGCCAGCAGTGGGCAGCAGCAGGCAAAAAGGCTAATACAGTCCTAAGTTGCATTAACAGAGGGATACAATCAAGATCAAGTGAGGTACTAATACCACTCTGTCAGGGGTGGGATTCAAATTTTTAACAACTGGTTCTGTGGGCGTGGCTTAGGTGGTGGGCATGGCTTGGTGATCATGTGACTGGGTGGACATGGCTTGGTGGTCATGTTATTGGCTGGGTGTGGCCAACTCAATATCATTCACATCGAGGCACACATCTCCTCGCCTGGCCTCTCATGACTGTGGGGATGCTGCAACAGTTGTAAGTGTGAAAAATTGTCATAAGTCACTTTTTTCAGTGCCATTGTAACTTTGAATGGTTACTCCACACAAGCAAAGTACCAGCAAAGGAGGGGAAAAAAACTCCAGAGACGTTCCTGAGACAGGAAGTCTAGTCCTGCCAAGAATGTAATAAGGGTTAATGGAGAGGCAGTATCTGTAAGGAACACCAGAATGTTTCCTTCCTGCCTTCCTTACAGGATTAGGCCAGTAATTTCTTCTAACAACCGGTTCTTCGAACTGCTTAGAATGTTAACAACCGGTTCTAGAGAATAGGTGCGAACTGGTAGAATCCCACCCCTGCACTCTATAAAGCCTTAGTAAGACCTCACCTAGAGTACTGCATCCAATTTTGGTCACCACAGTATAAAAAAGATACAGAGAAGAGCAACCAGGATGATTAGGGGATTGGAGACTAAAACATATGAAGAACTGTTACAGGAACTAGGCATGGCTAGTCTTGTGAAGAGAAGGACCAAGGGAGACATGATAGCAGTCTTCCAATATTTGAGGGGTTGCCACAGAGATGAGGGGATCAAGCTTTTTTCTAAAGCACCTGTAGGCCAGATAAGGAACCATGGATGGAAACTGAACAAAATGAGATTTAACCTGGAAATAAGGAGAAACTTTCTAACAGTGAGAACAATTAACCAATGGAACACCTTGCCCTCAGAAGTTGTGGGAGTGTCATCACTTGAGACTTCAAGAAGAGATTGGACTCCCATTTGTCAGAAATGGTGTAGGGTCTCCCGCTTGGGCAGGGAGGTTGGACTAGATGACCTACAAGGTCCCTTCCAACTCTGATTATCTGTAATCTGCTATATTTCACTACTCTTCATTTATTGATTTATTTGAGTGATTGATATTTCATCTTTCCTCTAGGAACTCACAGTGGTATACATAGCATTCCTTCCTCCAATGTTTCCTCACAATGAAACATAGAACATAGAATAATAGAGTTGGAAGGGACCTTGGAGGTTTTCTAATCCAACTCCCTGCTCGAGTAGCAGACTTTATACCATTTCAGATAAATGATTGTCTAGTCTCTTTCCGAAAGCCTCCAGTGATGGAGCCACCCCCAATTTCTGAAGGCTGGCTGTTGTATTGGTTGATCACTCTCACCATTAGGAAATTTCTTCTTAGTTCTATGTTGCTTCTCCTTAGTTTCCATCCATTGTTTCTCATCTTGTCTTTTGGCGCTTTGGAAAATAGTTTGACCCCCTCAAATCTTGGAACATTGCTATCATGTCTCCCCTAATCCTTCTTTTCATTAGACTAAATATACCCAACTTTTTCCAGAGTTGGAGAGGATTGAGAGTAGGATTGCATTGGCTTTTTTGGCTGTTGCACAACACTGCTGGCTCATATTTAAATGATTGTCCAAGATCCCTCTCAAAATTATTGGCACTAAGCCAAGTTTCACCTAACCTTTATCTATACAGTTGGTTTTTCTTACCTAAGTGTAGGACCTTACTTTTATCTATGCTGAATTTTATTTTGTTATAAAGGGACCAGAGTTCAAGTCTGTCAAGATCTATTTGATCTTGAGCTTGTCTTCTGGTGCGTTGGCTATTCCTGCCAGCTTAGTGTCATCTCCAAATTTTTATGAATTCCCCTTCTAGACCCACATCTGGATTGTTTATGAAGATATTTAAGAATCTGAATCTCTCCAGTCCTCTCAAACCCCTTAATCATTTTATTATACAAGTGAGCAAACTACTGACAAAAGAAGTTTAATGTGGCAATATGCATTTTACATCTGATTCCCTTGTACTCCAACAAATAATGTTTGAATGTTAGGGTAAGCATGCTGTTCCTTATAATGAAGAAGTTGTACATAAGCTTGACTGCATTTGCGTCTGTTTTTCAGTAATACATTCTGACAAGGAACTCTGGCTTATTGCTTTCCTCATAATCAAGATTTAGCAATTCATTTATAACGTTCATTGTTTGTTTAGCCATTGCTGCAAGCAGAAAAAGTCAACTGGAAGCCTAATTATACTTCTATTTATGATAATGAGACATATAGCAACTGGAGGCTATACATAATAATGTAGCACAACTATTTAACTGGTGCCACTGTTTTTTCTAGCAATCAACTTACCAAGGAACCAGGTGATGGATTGGCTGCCACAAAGACTGAATACTTCTTTGGCTTCACATGCCTTTTTCCAGCAGTGTGTTTAGAAGATAGCAAATTATACCACAGAGTAGATAGCTCATTTGAAAAGGACACATCTCCTAGACTTATCTGGATTCCACCCTACAAAACAATGTATATTTGTTACAGAATTTTAAGTTATGTAAAAACAAATGATACCATTGAAATGTTTGCTTCAGCAATCAAAAATTATTCTCCAAAGCCTTTTTACATTAGAATTATTAAAAACATCAAGTATATATTTATATCTTTTGAATTAAAATATAGCATTTAAGACTAATATTACAACTGAAGTCAAATAACAATGCAACTAAGTTTTATAAGTATTAGGTAAGGAAGACTTTCCATGTGATATAGGGCGATCTTTTCTATTATGGTTATAATGCAATGTGTGAGGTAGCCATTCTATAAAAGCCTGATGAATAGGATTCATCTATCTCTCAAGAGGGAAATTGCAGAAACATGTTTTAAAATGAAAAGTGAAGGGGAAAGCACAAAGATAAAGAAAGAGGGAAGATGAATGGGATTTACTTGGAGCAGTTGGCACAAGTGTTAAAGTAATTCTGGTTCATGATAAATCTTGAGGGATTAAGGGCACAAGAGTCCTTGGCTTGTAAGATAAAAGGATGTAAAGCATTAAAGTGCCAAGAGAGTAGCCAGGAGTTGCACATGAAAACAGAAAAGATTATGATATTATTATTTTTCCTGTGAATTTATTTGGTAAAATTTTTGTTTTTGTTCTTACTTGTTGCTCAATCTGAATTAAATGGGATGTTTAAAGGGTTTATTTAAACCAAAAATAAACGGAACATTTGATTAATTACAGATCAGACATACAATATATATCCAAAAAGAAACAGAGTTATACACTATAAATCTAATCAGTGCAATAGATCAATGCAGGAGAAAGCACTGGCTAGGTTAATGCCTGAGGCAAAATACAGTTGGCCTCAGTCCATCTTATTCATGAGGAAAAAAAGTGGCTTTATATGCAAGAAAAGAAAAATTAAGCTCATATCTAGAATTTTTGTTAGCTTTATTATATAAAAATGCCTTGGACACCATCAATTTATATTGCCTATGTCTGAAATTATTAATCATTACACTTCCATTTTACAATCATACAGGTAGGAATAATTCTATTCTAAGAAAAATAGCAAGTCTGCTTTCTAAGTATGATAATGTTATGTACAAGAAGTAGAACATTTTCACTGGATGCACCTTTGCCACTGAAGTCAGATACAAGTTTTGCATAAATGAGGTCCTAGGTTCAATGCCCTCGCATGAGAAATCCCAAGCATGGGATTGTTAAATTTCCTGGCTAATATTTGGGTGAAAGACCACTTGTCAAAAATAGTAACCATAGTTTCCATGGACCAAAGTCACTGTAAAACCTTTCAAATAAATTAAGCACAGTTATGGATGGATGGAAGTTATAGACATTGGCCCAATTGTATGTCCTGACTGCTCTTTGAAAAGGTTCACCACAATAAATATTAACCCAGGAAATTTCATCATCATAAAACCCACAGAGAAAATATTTATCTTCTCCCTTTCCTCATTTAAATGAAACTATAACAAGCAAAGCCTTGCAGTTTTTCTCTGCAGTGGCATCAGAAGTGCTTCCTTCATTATCTTGAGTGTAAAAAACTATTCAAGCATTTAGCCGCTCAAGTAAATGGGGCAAGGAAAGTAAATTCAATTATTTCTATTTATTTAAATATTTGTATGCCATTTCTCATTTGCATTAATACCAGAAAGAGTTAATGCTACTAAAAAGTGCTAGAACACTAGTTATTAAAAGGACTAAAAATATTAATAAAAACAAGTTGGTTGGTGAAAAGCTCCCTTAAAAAAAAGAATACATTTTAAAAGGAGTATCTAAATGGCTGCATTGGAGTGATGTTCTGCAGAGGACTGCTGAGATTTACTTATGTTACATATGGTACAGAATGCAGGACCTCGCCTCAAGAACATTAAGTACCAGGAATATTACATACATGAGGATGCTAAGGTAACATGCTCCCTTTTTAGGACTAATACTAATTTCATCATCTTGAATCTATTTGGTAGCAGAATGAGAGGTAATGCAGATGTTTTGGTATATGTGTGATGTATCTACAGTATTCTAATCAGCAGTTGAGCTTCTATATATTAGACTAGCTGTAGCTTCTAGTCCAGCCCAGAGTCTAGTTCCTAGGCTTCTAGTCCAGCCTAGGAACAGTGCAAAACATGGCATAGCAAATAAAACATGAACTGCAAGTGTGGGAAATCACATTTAAACCACCTTGATGAAATATTTACACCAGGGCCTTGCTATTTAAATCTTTAGGAAGTATAGTTCTCATGAAAGTGGCAAGAAGAATCACTTAGGATCAAAGGGGACTATGTCCAGATCTATAAAGATTGTTAATACATTGCTCAAAAGACTCTTATACATCCACAAGAATGGTGAAAAAGATCAAAATAAAACCAATTATCATATTAAATGATACTTACTAGACATTCTTCTTGGTGACTTTTACTGACAGAGCAGATATCTACTCTCAAAGTTTTTTTCTGCAAGACTGCTTGGGAAAGAACTGTTCTGAACATCTCACTAAATAAAAGAGGTTCAGTAGCAGGATGGAACTTTGTACGGAATAGACAGCTGATGTCAGTTGAAGGTGGAAGAAGTGCAAGTCTAAAATATCTAAAGGTAAGAAGAAAAATAACAGAAAGATAACTTAAATTCACTGTAAAGTGTCTTTCCATATTATGTTATGCAATATACTTATTTAGAAACGACATAAAAATATTTTTCCCATTTAAGGAAGAGAAAACGATGGGAGACAACAGGCAGGAAATATAAGCTTCTTTCTTCCTCCACAGATACACTAAATTTGAGTTTCTATTTATTTCACATTCACAAATGCTGATTGCAAGTTGTGGGTCCTGACAGATACAAGTGACTTTCTACAGAACAAGCAGAATCTGTAAATTAGAAGGGAAGGAAAAGTTCCTGCCTCATTTCCACAATGCTCTAGTCATTGACAGGTGAGAGCATTGCTGCCATAGTCAACAGCAATAGGAGCAATGCTTGTGTGAGAGTAGCAACTCTACCAGCTTTGTTCCCGAGTCACAATAACAGGTACATTGTGAATCAGTTTTCAAAACATGCTTTCCTCCTTTCTTGAAAACAGCAGGAAAGCACATTCTCTGGGGGTTTATGGGTAAATCTCCAGAAGAGTCACATTACTTCACCACTACAGGGGATTTTTAAAAAAAGTATGACAAATCAACCAAACAGCTTGTAAAGTTTCCTGTCTGTCAGATGCCAGGGTTAGGAACATGACAGAACAATTTCCAAGACTTATCAAGTCTACTAACAATGATCCTTTCCTGCCAGTACTGCTCAGGATAAATAATAGTACAAAGAATTGCTACAATAGTATTCTGTGTCACTTGAACATCTCTGCAGGAAGCACAAGACTCTGCATCCTGTAAATACTGAGGGAAATGAAGGAGCTTTATGTTTTCTCCTCTCAGCATTCCTGCAGGGCAGGTATGACAAAACCTCAACAGCACATGAATATGTACATGTGACAATGGAAAAGTTGAAGACATGTCTTATTGTGCTATGAGTTCTACAGGGACATCAGACCAATGTATATACTCCCTCTATTAGAGAGATTTCTCGGAAGAGCAAATAATTTCTATGTGCACCATTTTCTCCAGGATCCAAATCCAGACACCGCTCACACAGTAGCCGAATTCTAAATAATTTTAATGCATAGTTTTATGAGATTAGATTTATTAGTGTTATGTAAATAAGTATATTATTATTGTAATATGGATGTTCAGATATATCATACTTGATTTATTTTATAGTTGCTGATATATACAGCAATTACATTCAATTCTCCCTGTCAATCCTGGTTGTAATTATTGTCTTTTACTTCCTTTTTTATGTTGCTGATCATTGACTAAATAAACAAACAAACAAACAAACAAATAAATAAATAAATATATGTTTTAATTGGAATTAGAAAGCAAAAATTAAATGCAGAGTTTATAGGATAGTAACAGAACTTCTGACAAAGTTTACTGCAAACTGAAGATGATCCAGCAGTGTGATATAGCTCTAAAAAATACAAATACAATTTTAGGCTGTGTCAGTGAAAATGTAATGCCCAAAGCCTAAAAAAACCCACTCCCTTTTTACAACCCTATAATTCCTTAATTTGGGGTAGGCTCAGGATGACTGGATGGAGCTGAGCATTTACTGGCCAGATGCCCTTCCTGACGCCATACAGTTTGCAGTAGGTATTTTTTCTTTGAGCCCTAGGAGAGAAAAATTTGCTGCTACCTAGGATTGAACTCTCAAACTTCCAAGTGGGAGGTAAGTTCAATGAAGAAAGTTTGAATGAACTTGAGAAAAGACAACTGAAAGGATACAGGATACAGAATAATGAACTGATTATTACATGAAGGCAGATTCTGACTAAATGTACGAAAAACATTCTAACAAGTAGGAGAAACATCTCTAGTACTGATTACTCATGGAATTGGTGAGTTTCCCTTTGTTGGATGTTCTTAGACAGAGATTAGGCAGTGAGCTATCTGTCTGAAGTAATTTAATTTGATTCATGTCTATTTTATGAGAGACAACACATGGTTTTACTTCCAATTGTCAAAATGACAGAGGTATGCTGTGTCAACTTCACATCAAGGCATGGCTACTTCTTTCCACACTACAATTTAGCAATATGGGAGTACTTTTCATGTATTGTTGAAAAGAAAAGAGGGAATGTGAAAACAAAATCAAACATATGTCAATGAAGATGTGTGGCTTTCCTATCGTTTTTCAAGCTCCTGAAACATTTTCCAATGTGAAATGAAGTTGGGGAGCAGACCTGTATTATATTGCTGTGTAAATAGTAGTTCTCACAATTATCAATATTTGTAGAGATTAAACTATCTAGGCTGAAATAAGCGCTCCTAGTAAAAACAGAATTTCATGCTTTGCTCGTCAAATGAGAAAATGAAACTGTGTTTTCTTTGAAACGTAAATACAACTCAGACATTCAGACAATGAACGCTTAAAGTTTGTTCAGTTTAAGAACAGCTGCTTCTGGAGAAATACTTTCTGCTCACTATCAAATGGATTTTATTTAAAGAGTATTTCTTGGAGTCTATTAAAAGCCAAAAAGTCAAAATGCTCTTAATGATTTTAAAAGATTAAAAAGCTGATGTGTTTTACCCATCTCACTGTGTTTTAATTTAGCTAGATTAAAGCACACATTCCTACCTGACTTTTGACAGTTGCTGTGCAGAGGCATGGAAACATCCCCAAAATCTTAAAAACCTTATCACAGCAGACAGCAGACAAAGTGGAAGAGAAGGTTATTTGTTTGAGGAAATAAGGAAATGGAACTGGGAGTCTTCAACTTATGACTACATTTGGGAGAGGAGATCTGATCATCTCTTAACACTCATAAGTTGAGACTCACAAGTGACCAGAAGTGTTTTTATGATATTTTCCCCCCTAGTGGGTAAATGAACATGGTGGTCTTTAAATAAATCCATTCATTCAAATGGTGGAAATGACAGAAACCTGCAAAAATCATAGCAAATTATGGTCATGTGACCACAGGACGCCACACCAGCTCTTTGCCAAGTACCCAATATTTATTTATTTATTTATTTATTTATTTATTTATTTATTTATTTATTTATTTGACTTGTATGCCGCCCCCTCTCCAAAAGGACTCGGGGCAGCTCACAACTAAAAACCCAACAATAAATAATTACTTAAAACCATATTAAACAAAACAAGCCAAATATACAAGTTTAAAACCCCAGAAACTAAAACACCCATCAGCGCCCCCCCAGGAGGTCAGCACAACCTGGACTGCGTAAATAGCCAGGTCTTTAGATCGTGGCGGAAAGAGCGAAGATCGGGGGCCAGCCGGAGCTCCGGCGGAAGCTGATTCCACAAAGTGGGAGCTGCCACAGAGTAGGCCCTCCCCCAGGTCACCGCCAAATGACATTGAGTCGCCGACGGCACCTCGGGGAGCCCCCGTCTGTGCGCTCGCACAGGGCGGTTGGTATTTGATGCTGGCAGGAGTCGTTCTCGTAAATATCCTGGACCCATGCCTTGTAGGACTTTGAATGTTATCACAAGGACCTTGAATCTCACCCGGAAAACAACCGGCAACCAGTGCAGGTTGTGCAGGAGGGGTGTGATATGGGAGTGCCGGGAAGCTCCCATCACTACCCGCGCGGCCGCATTCTGCACCAGCTGAAGTTTCCGTGTGGTATGCAAGGGCAGTCCTAAGTAGAGAGTGTTACAGTAGTCGAGTCGAGAGATAATGAATGCCTGAATGATCGTGCACAGGGCATCTTGGTCCAAATATGGGTGTAACTGGTGAACCAGCCGGATCTGGGCAAATGCCCCCCTGGCCACGGCCCCCACCTGCTCCTCCAACTTGAGCCATGGGTCCAGGAGGACCCCCAGATTCCATGCCCTGTCCACGGGGGGCAACACCTCCTCCCTCATGACCAAAGATGGAACCTCAACATTGGCCCGAGATGCTGGTATGCACAACCACTCCGTCTTGGCCGGATTGAATCGGAGCATGTTCCTGTCCATCCAGATCCGCACTGCATCCAGGCAATGGGACATCACGGAGAGAGCATCACTGATGTGGCCTGGGGTGGAGATGTATAACTGGGTATCATCAGCATAGTGATGATACCTCACCCCAAAGCCAGGGATGATCTCACCCAGCGGCTTCATATATATGTTGAACAAGAGGGGCGAGAGGACCGACCCCTGAGGCACCCCACAAATGAGAGACCTCGGAGTTGACCTCTGCCCCCCTGCCAACACTGATTATGAACGTCCTGAGAGGTAGGAGGAGAACCACCGCAAAACAGTGCCTCCCACTCCCAACCCCCCGAGACACTGCAATAGGATAGCATGGTCGATGGTATCGAAAGCCGCTGAGAGATCTAACAGGACCAGGACAGAGGAAAAACCCCTGTCCCGCGCCCTAGAGAGATCATTGATCAGCGACCAATGCTGTCTCCGTGCTGTACCCGGGCCTGAAGCCCGATTGGTATGGATCCAGGTAGTCTGCTTCCTCCAGGAAAAGTGGCAATTGCTGTGCCATCACACTCTCAACAACCTTCACTAGGAAGCAAAGGTTGGAGACCGGACAAAAGTTGTTTAACACAGCTGGGTCCAAGGCAGGCTTCTTCAGGAGGGGCCTCACCACCGCCTCTTTCAAGATGGCAGGGAACAGCCCCTCCCTTAACGAAGCGTTGACCACTGCCTGGAGCCAGCCGCATGTGACCTCCCTGGAGGCATAAACCATCCAGGAAGGGCACGGGTCCAACAAACATGTGGTGGAACACAGCCGCCGCATAATCCTGTCCACTTCATCCTCAGAAACAGGATCGAACTCAGTCCAGATCACATTAGCCAGACCACTCGCATCCTCATCTTCAGACCACTGCAAGTCCGAGCATAACCCTTCCCGGATCCGAGCGATCTTGTCCTGCAGATACTGACCAAATTCCTCAGCTCTGCCCTGCAAGGGGTCCGCCACCTCCCCCGGCTGCAAGAGGGAGCGGGAGACCCCGAACAGGGCGGCTGGGCGGTTATCTGCGGATGTTATGAGGGCGGAGAAATAAGACCTTCTCACCGCCCTCACGGCAACCAGGTAAGTCCTAATATGGGCTCTTAACTGGGCTCGGTCTGATCCAGAGCGGGTCACCCTCCACCTGCTCTCTAGTCCCTTTCTACGACACTTCATCTCCCGGAGCTCATCGGTATACCAGGGAGCCAACCGGGATCGGCACCGAGTAAGGGGATGCATGGAGCCAACCCTATCGAGGGTCCCCGTGGCCGACTGTTGCCAGGCAGCCGCAAGGACCTCGGCAGAGCTGTGGGTAAGGGATGTAGGAACCCCCCCCAGTTCTGCCTGGAACCTCTCAGGGTCCATCAGGCGCCTGGGGCGGAACCATCTACGTGGCTCCTCATCCCAGCGGTGTGGGGTAGCTTGGTGGAAGACCAGCCGTAGGAGATAATGGTCTGACCATGGAACAGGATGGATAATTGTATCACCAACCCCCAGACCACTCCGCCACTGCTCAGAGACAAAAACCAGGTCGAGCGTGTTGCCCCCCTCATGAGTCGGGCCATCTATTATCTGGGTCAGACCCATGGCCTCCATGGAGGCCATGAATTCCTGGGCTAAGCCCGATGCCACCCCCAGGGAGGGCAGGTTGAAGTCACCCAGAACCACAAGCTCTGGGAACTCCACCACCACCCCCGAAATGGCATCGAGCAGCCCAGGCAGGGCGGCCAATACACAGCTGGGGGACAGGTATATAAGCAGCACACCCATCCGACCCGCAGGCCCACACCGCAAAAGGAAGGACTCACACCCGTCTATCTCCGGAGCAGGGGTCTCCCTTGGAAACAGGGTCTCCCGGATAACAATAGCCACCCCACCACCCCTTCCCTGGGGTCGTGACCGGTGCAACACCCAAAAACCTGGAGGGCATATGTCACCCAGAGGGACTCCCCCCTCTGGCCCTAACCAGGTCTTGGTGATACAGGCCAGGTCCAATATGTGATCATGGGGAGGGGAGAGTGCGATCATTTATAATGTCTGGAAGGTGCTTTACAGCAATAAACCACTTGTTCTGTGGCTATCTTAAATGTAAATAGTCATGAAGCAATCAGTCATAAGTCAAGGACTACCTGTATGGACTGAAGAAAAAGACTGAAAGAAAGAATAAGAAAGACATTTTCAGCGAAAAGGAAAATCTTAAATTGGTCAGGGTTTTTTTTTTCTAATCAGAAACTGCCTACATTTTCATGTGGTTCAGTGATATGCAGTCATCCTTTACAGCAGCCATTCCCAGACTTTTCTGGCACCAGAGAGTAATTTTGTGGAAAACAGTTTTTCCACAGACTGGAGGGGAGGAGATGATTTCACGTGCAACCTAGATCCTGCAATGCTCAGATAAAGCTTTGCTTGCATGCCCACTGCTTGTGTGGCCCAGTTCCTTACAGATCACTGATACTGATCTGTGGCCTGGGGGTTGGGGACCCATGGTTTACAGAATGAACTATAAAAGCAAAGCAAGACTTCAAGAAAACTATTGTGGATAAAATCCAGAAATATAAAAAGAAAAGAACATGTTAATGTGGCAAATTTTCATCCTTTTCATTCCTGTCAAGAAGAATTATTCAACAATGGATGTTTTAAAGATATTTATAACAGAGACTTATGAACTTTGGAAATGATATGCAATTGTTGGGAAACTTCTTAATTAAAATCTAAGGAAAGGTTTCATTATTAAGAACCAAACAGGGCTATTTGATCTGGGACTGATCAGAGATAATAATTGAGTTATTTGTGGTAAATAAGAAACCATGCAGACTTTCTATCGATAAATTACAATAACTGTTAATAGAGTGCTTTGAACGTTAACTTCACTGCTGTTTAACCCGTTAACTATTTTTTTCTTTCATATATGTAATATATGGCAGGTCAGTTGGGTTGCAAATAGATGTAGAAGGTTATAAATTTTGGACCTGTTTTGTACAGGTAGAGGGAAGCTGTTATGTATGCAGAGTTTAAAATGACTGGTTGTGTTGTAAAGTGTTTGAATTCATTGGTTGTAAAAGTGTGGGAAAACCCTGCACTCTGATTGGCTGGCAGCCGCGGCAGCTGGCTATAAATAGCTGCCGCGGCTGAGCCAGTTGGGTCCGTTCTGAGCTGAAGTCACAATACACTTTGAGCTGTAGCACTCTGCGTCCTGCTTCTCTTTGCAAACTTAACAGAAGCTATTATTGTTATAATAGATTTGTCAGTGTTCAACTGGGAGCGGGATATGTGTTTTTGTCTTTTGGGGTTTTTACCACATTTTTAAATGTTTTTGTCCAGTTGTGTTTTGTCTCTGTTTAATTTTTTTGTTTTGTATTTTGTATTTTAATCTTTTGAATGAAATAAAAATGGTAAAGGGAACATTCCTGTCCTAGCTAAGAATGAATCATATCCTGTGTTCCAATTAGCCAGCAGATCAGAGGAGGTATTCAGCAGGTTCTAACCAGTTCTAGAGAACCAGTAGCGGAAATTTTGAGTAGTTCGGAGAACCGGTAAATACCATCTCTGACTAGAGATTTTACAGTATCCTTCCCCTGCCACGCCCACCAAGCCACGCCCACAGAACTGGTAGTAAAAAAAATTGAATCCCACCACTGCAGCAGATGTCTAATAGGCTCATGAAAGCACTGATAATTCAGATGAAGGTGGTTGGTTGGATGCACATTCTAGCAGCCCACACTTGCAGCACTATAAAAATGGAAGAAGATTCAAGCTGACATATCTATGCTCCCTGCTACCTGTGTGTTATAAATGCACTTTGATTTCCTGAAAAAGAAAATGCTTAATAATGAATTCCTAGACTTCAAAAAGTAGCATTGTCAAAAAAGCATTTTACTTACATTTTGCTACCAGGGAATATTGAAAGAGCCTGAAGATTTTGTAACTGCATTATAACGATCACAAAACTTGAGCTCTTTGTATCATATCTGTTAAGAAGATGAGAGGAAAAACCCTGCATTAGATATCACATATTTACAATGGTCAGTAGAAACTATCTTAATATATGTAGTGACTCACCGGAGTCCTATTTGTACTTGAGCAGTTTCCAGCATTGTGGTATCATTTTCACTACATGTGACTTCTTCATTGCTATTGGGTCTAGGGAACAGAGTTTAAGATAGATCAATGGCAATGATAGAAATACTTTTGCTGACTGGAAATTGAAGTCAAACATACTTGAGCACATAACTGGTAAATTTTGTTCAACGTTTTATTCTTTGTAACGCTAATATATTTCATTTTTACTATACAGAAATAAATTTGTGTGGGGAATGTTCTTCATGAATACTGGAGCTGTTGAAATGTGATATTTAGGTAGCATGCTAAAGCATTTAGGTAAAATGCTAAATATTACCTTACTAACAACAATTTATTTGAAGGTCTCATACTTTAAGATCATAATAATTTGCATGATCTGCATATTGTTTGCCTATATAAAATGAAGCTAGTTTACATACGTTGATTACAAACAAATGGAATTTGGAAAAAAGACAAAATAAAAATGTAATAGTTTGTACAGACATGATCTCATATATTTGAAATTACTAAACTAGGATATAAGATTACTACACTAAGATTACATTGGAATTTTTAGGTCAATATTGGAACAACTTTTCTGTTTTCTATTTCTTTGCTTAAATTAATGTATTACTTTTGCTATGTTCATTAACTTTACTTGAGGCATTATCTCATCCTGATGGGATTGGCCCGTACCACCTGTACTGGCAGAGGGGGCATGCTGCAGATCCTGTCAGCAAAGGAATTCTAGCTGGTCGGCTCCAGGAAGAGAGCCTTCTTTGTCATAGCTCCTGCCTTCTGGAACATCCCACCCTCCTGCTCTACCAGGTGGCTTGGGATCTAGTAGGGGAACTTCATACTGGAGATGCTTGATTAATTAATATCTAACCTCTTCTCCCCACCCCTTGTGTGTCCTGCTCCCACCTTTCCCATCTGATTTTAACAGTTTGCAAGTATGAATGATTTTATCTGTTCTGTGCCATGACTGTTAATTTTAATGTCTTTTCTTTTTTAATGCTTTATGCTGTAAACCTCCCAGAGTTGTTGGATATGAGATGGGTGGCAAATGAAAATTTTAAATAAAATAAAATTATTGTGCATTTTTAAAATGTTATTGTCCTTCAATAAATTAAAGCATGTACCCTCCCATTTTAAATGCCTGCATAAAGTCTTGTTAAAAAAATTATCTGAATACTTAATTATTTTCTAAACGTATTAGTATGTTCCATAATGAGGACTGATCAGTTTTCAAACTCTTCAATTGTACTATTTTAAAATTTAAATTAGGTCTATGGAGAATGTTTTCCAGTGTTGATATTAATACACAGATTTTTAAGATGTTATTTTTTACCTAGAAGAATGCTTAATCTGTTCCACTGATTCTTTATTCTTCTGATTGTTAATTTTTCTAATTCATTTTTTATTTTTTATTATAATCATTTTATTAATTTTTCTAATTATTTTTTTATTAATCATTATTTTATTATTCCTTGCCCTATCTGTTTTATTTGCTCTGAAATTTCTGGAGGATACAAAGCCAAATGTTTGAATGTAATATAACTTTTGTTCTCTGACAAATAGGAATATTCCTGGCTTTAAACCTACTGTTTTACAGAAGCTTCATATACACCACTGTCTCCAGCAACAGACTCATCAGATACAGCAGCAGATACACAGTCTATCTTCTCATCAAGCAAATGACTTCTTGTTCTTCTTGAAAAGTCAATACCTAGGTAAGGGAAAAACCTTTATTTTAGGCTGTGAATAAGAAAAGCATTCTCAACTCCTCGTCAGACTGAAATAGAAGATTCTGAGTTCCAAAAGTGTATTAAATTTCATCACAAGCATTGCATGTATTGAAATAGTATTCAAACTTTTCAGATTTAGAATGAGGCTTCTTTACCACTATGTGAAAAAAGCAACGTATTATTTTTCTGAAACTCTTAAAGTCATCCCTATCATTCACCCATCAATTTTTCCTCTTCTCAAAATCAAAAAAGCCAGAGAGTTCCCTTCTTTAGAAGAATGTGTCAGTTGAGACAGGTCCTAGCATGAGATAGAATAAGTTGGCAATTTCAGAATAAGGGACTATTTTCAGAACCAATAGTGCTGAACTCAATGGATTTTCTGGCAACAGAACTATCTGTATGCACTCTGTCTTGTCTTCCAACCATTAACCTGCTACCCAGATATATAGTTGCGATTTTGCTCTATAGCTACTATTGAAATTTCTTAATTTTTGCACAAACAATATAAGATCATGCCTTTTTATCTTAAGCAACAAACATTTTAAGCTATAATGCCCCCCGAGTCCCAATCTACTGCTTAATAGGAAATAGGAACATATAATTTCATCAGAACATCTATACAAAATGATTGAACTTCTGAGATTTAAACAGTTATGGCTTAAAATGTCTACCAAAGTCAGAGGTGGACTGCACTTATGTTACCAGCCGGTTTGCTGGTTGTGAGCATGTGTGCCCCTTTGGGACTGAAACAGAGCTCCAAACAAACAGCTAATCAACTCAGGCAGCTCTGGTGAGTACAGCAGGGGCAGCGCAGAACACAGCTGGGCAGCATGGACGGGGGGAACGAGCTAGAAAGTTAGTTATATATGGAAAGGATAGCACAAGGGTGGGTTGGCGGGCCCAACCAGTGATCACAACTAAGGGTTCGACCGAACCCGTGCGACCATGCAGCAGCTCACCACTGACCAAAGTCAGGTTCACCTTTATTCAGAAATCTTTCCCAGTTTCATTGTTTCCTTTTCAATCATATTGGAGAAACACTGCAAAGCACAATGTTTGAGAGTGCTTTCAAATGGAATGCTAGAGTGTCATAATAAACTAAAGACTTTTGACAACAAACAGATTAGATTCTAAATACTTTTTTTGTTGAATTCCTTTCTGAAATTTCTATATGGTAAGATACAAATCCCAGTTCTGTTCTGGATTCACCAGTGACAGAATCTAGGACTCTACCACAAAATTTAAAAGAAAATTCCAATTTCTTTCTCCTGATTCTTGCTAGTTTTCCTGCAGAAACCATAGTACGAACAATCACTGTAAGCAGCACGTTGTAATGTAATAACTTGCAAGTGCATGGAGTTCTTTTATCTATCAAGGAACCAAATGTATTGGTATGCATTACACCCCCCTCCCAGTCATGACTTTACATCTTGTTAAGATGTTTAAATTTTAAGGCTTCAGATTAGAGGATTGATTGCTGCATTTTTCCTTTCATTTATAGCAGTAGGGATGCTTTTTCCTTGATGATGAAGTGCTTTTTCTTTCACCACTTTGAGAGAGGTGAAGGTGATGACATGATTTATTGATTACTCTCAGGAATAAGCACAGCAGTCTGGAATCGACTTTGACAATGACAGAGTCTATCTATGAAAGAACTTTACAGTTATCCTAAATCTGTTATTCCAAAAGATACTCTGCACAGAAAAAAGCGGTGTGCAGGAGACAGAGTTTCCTCTGACCAAAGTAAAGATGCAGAGGAAATACAAGCATGTGCAGGATTATCAAAAGCTCTGTTCAAACAAGTCTAGAACTGATTGATTTCAAGGTGAGCAAAACTAAAGATCAGGTTTTATTGATCTATCAAAAATCAGTAGAATTACAAGATATAAATTTGAAACTGGATGTAATCCAAGTATTTACATGTTTTTAGGAAGTTTTTCATTGCATTCGATTGATTATGAGACAGGGACTATAATAACCTTTCTTAACTTGGTGCTCTGTACCTGCACTGGCATATTCAGTCCATCAGTAGGCCTGAGTGATACCTTGCAAGTTCAGGAGTTTTAAACTAGAGGAGATGGTATAATGAATATGTTTTTCCAATGACAGTTAAAGGACCTTTACTGAATTCAGGAAATTAGAGTTTGCATAATGGAGAATGTACATTATAAATACAGAAATAAAAGTCTCAAAATAATTTTTAATAATCCTCAGAATTAATTTTGACAAAAAATAATGTTTAACATCCCAAAGTATATTACCTGACATGGGGCTTTGTAATTTTGAGAAATAGATAAAATTAACTTATTTATGCATTCATATCCTCTAAATGTAATGGGTAATTCTGATTGAATATACATGCAATTGTACAATACTGCTATGTTCCAAATTGTTCTTTGACATTTCACTTTCTTCTCCCTCTCTGGTTAACCTGCAATTAAAACTCAAACTAAAGACAAGCAACATCCATTCTGGAGTTTTCATGAACGATCTTTTTGTTTTGTTTTGTTTTACAATCTAGGCTAACCTATAGTAAAATTACCTGATGGCCTATGTTCAAGAACTGGCCCTGCTTAGCTTAAGGTACCAGGCTAAAGACATGGAGACCATAAACTCTAGTCCCACCACATGGGCTGACTCTGAGGGTCCCTCCCTCTTAGCCTTGAAAGAAGATGATAATGGCAAATCAAATATAAAAAAAATCACTGCCAAGAAAACAGCAGGGACTAATTGAGGCAACTGCTAGGAGTCAACACAGTCTCAAAGCCCCTTGACTCTAAAAGTTGACTACTATAGCTGTTGCCAACTGATGTGACAATTAACTAATCTAATAATCTTCATCAATGACTAATGATTTATATTTGTGAATGTATGTTTTATATTTTTGAATGAACATTCAGTAGTGGGATAACTCCTCAAAACCTTAGAATGGGATTACATTTTGTGTGTTGGGGGAAGAATCAGCAAAACACCATTAAACATTAAGCTTGATCTGGCCAAGGGTGATGGGAAATAATTATTTATTTGCCTTCATATCAGTATTAACTCCTGTTGACTGCCTGGACAACTCCCTGCAGGTTTTTGTTTTTTGTTCTGCAAGATTTCATGGGTTTTCCTCCTTCCTGCTTCCTATGGCTAAAAGAGAAGGTCATACAGCTGGCCTCATGCCTTAGGCAGAATTTGAACTCATGGTCTCAATTTTTAGGCTAGTGCTTTAACTACTACACCAAACTGCCATATTCATGATCCCTTTAAATCATTCCTTTTTCTCTCCTTTGTTTATTTATTTATTGATTTGATTTGTCAATCGCTTACAAAATAATAGGTATTATAAACATGAGTAAGAATACAGAAAATAGGTACGATTAAATGGGGACAATAGGACAGGGATGGGAGGCACGATGGTGCACTTATGCACGCCCCTTTTGACAAGATGTAAAACCAATCATAAGATCCTTTTTGGATTATTGGATTATATATATATATTTAAGTACATATATGATTTGGGAAACAAAAATGAAAGTCTGTTATGTTCCAATTGATGTATATGGTTGAAATGGTCATTCACACTATATGGTTGAAATGGTCATTCACACTATATGGTTGAAATGGTCATTCACACTGTAGAATTATTGCTGTTCAAGAACTAGAGAAGGTTAGAGTTTGCCAATTAAAGTCTCATCCCTTTCCCTGCAAACTAAATGAGAAAAACCTCTATCCCAAAACTATCTGTCCTCAACCTTCTGCAGATTCTACACCACAGCTGTCAAATTCACAGCCTGTGGGCTGAATGCATCACGTGCTGGCCACACCCATGCCCATGCTCAGCTTAGCGAAGGAGGAAAAAGTCCCGATACGTCACGTGATGCCGCCATGACGAAGTGAGTTTGACACCCTGTTCTACACTGTTAGCAATTTTGTGATAGGCTACAGAATGTACCATTTCATATCTAGTACATTCACTAAGTGTGTTAAGCTTGAGTTAAGCACTGAAATATTATTGTATGCATTGCAAAGTTACCCTGCCCTTCATTTTACTCAGGGAACTGAGCAAATGGCAGACTTTCAATACTGGGAGCCAAGTTTGGACAAGCTGGCAAGTGACACAGTGTCAGTAGTGTAAACCAACCTCTTTCACTACAAATATTTGCTTGCTACACAATGTACTTTAATCGCAAAGTTCCCAACATCAACTTACATAATTAAGCAACAATGTCAATGACACTTCCATTCTTTACCCTAGCCACAAAAAGCAGTTAAAGATATTGGGGCTTACTTTTAAAGTACAATGACTTGAGTTGAAATACTTAAGGGAACACCTGTTCCTACACTCTGTTTCTTTTGGCTTTGAGTTCATTGCTGCTCTGGGTATTATTGCCATTTGAACTAAGGCAGGTTGCTGCTGGACCAGGGTTTCTAGAATTGCCTCTCACGGCATCCATTATACTGTCTTTATGGCAAACACTCCTTTCTTATTTCCCCACGCTTTTAAATTTATATATTTTAATTATTTAACTGACACAGCAAGTAACAGTAGATAGCCACTCTCAACTGACTTTGGAAAATCTAAGAAGGGTACCAACTGGTCTGCAGTTAAAGGGAAACATCAGGAAGCCACAGAGTGGCAAACTTCATTAGGAAATTGAAAAGACATCCTGTATTTTGCCAAGCAAATAGGATGGCATGTTCATGTAGTCACCAGGAGGTCAGGCTTCACCAAGACTTTGAGCAATACTATATGTTACATATTATACATTCATTCTTATTATTGTTTTGGGAACACCATTTGGTTGAAGGACACTATAAAATGTATTTTCGCTATTATATAATGTTTTTATTTCTACACATGTAACAAAATAACAGTGATTTCTAACTAAAAGAATTGTATGTGAAAAGATACATATTTGGTTGAAGTATTCAACCAAAATATGGCAATACCTTATTCAAAAATCTGGGCAAAAAGTTTTTGAACATAGATCTTCAATCTAACTATTAAAACTAATCTAGCATTGTTTAGAATATTTCTATCATAGATTTCATTATCTTATATACCAGAATGTAGGAAGGCAAAAAGAAAACTAAAAATTAATCCCAACCATAAGTATAACAATCAACCATAAGTATAACATTCTAAGAAGTTGACATATCCAGAATGGTTTTTACTTTAAAATATGTTCATTTTGGACACATTTTACAGTGGGAAAAATGGTTGTTATTGGTTTTCTTCCTGTTTCCTATTTCCATCCCTGCAGCAGCCTCTCTGGCTGCCCTACCTTCCTGATTTTAAATAAGCCAACGGGAAAAGTTCATTCACAATAACTTCCTTTGAGATACAACAATTAGTATTCTCTTTCTTTCTATACCCTTTTGGTACAAGATTGGGGAGGTCAAATTACATCTCTATACATTTAAAGGACAAATTGTTTTGATCTTGCCAAAATAAATAAAAATAAAGATCTTGTGATGGCAAGTAACAAATCCAAATTCACTCACAATGAATTCATGCAGTTTACTTAACTTCTGAACAATCAGCTGCTCCCAAATTTGAGATATCACCTTGTATGATTTTTTGTACACCAGACATCATTACAGTTTTCAAAGAACTGTCTGTTAAACTACTGTAAAACAACAAAAAATCTTGCAGCATTTATTTATTGCAATATAATTTGTTGGACAGCATGTAGCGCTTCATCAGATATATTAATATGAGGAAGAGATACATACAACCCTCAGGAACTGAGGCAGGATTCAACTTGAACTACATTAGATTTGTGAGGATGTTTAAAAAGATTTGTAATACTTGGATTTTATAGCTTTTTTAATACATTGTTGTAGGCTGCCTAGAATGACTTTAAGAAGCAGCATACAAAAATTCACACAAACAAATAACCATGGCTAGAAGTAAATAATAGAAAGAAATGAAATGCAGAAATTACAGAAATAGAAACTCCTTGGTCAGTCACAAAACTGGAAGCCTGAAAGGCATACATACTGTGTGATAAAACAAACACCCTGGAAAATGAAGGAATATTTGGAACTCCACAGAACACTGTGACTGCCTTAAAAGTGGGTATTTTTGAGCAAAAGTACTAATTACTACATCATTAAAATAGTTAGGTTTCAATTAAAAATATTGGTTTTGTTAATCCACTAACCAATACTTAATATTCTAATGAATTTATAAGATTTCTAGAATGACTATGTCACATCCACACTTTTTTAAAAATGATTGCTTTCAATATATACTTATACCTTTCTCTGCAACATGCCAATTCATCCCCCCTGCCTTATTTCAGCCAATCCTTGAAACCATGGATAGTATGTTCTCATCTGTCAGCATCATATTTTATTCATTTAATGAAGTGAACAGTAATGAAGAAAAATCAAGCTATAATGAAAGTGTTATTTGTCTTTTATAATGTCTTACTTATTTTTAATTCCCTTTTGCAAATAGCTAATCAGATATCTGAATAGGCTGCCAGACTGGAAAAAATTATCTTTTTCTTGATGTTTCACTGCAGCAGGGAAGGACTATGAAACCCACATAGAGACCTGAAATTATTTTAACTTCAGTAATTAATAGGCAGAAAATATGGGGGAAATGATGTACAGTTTAAGATCTGATCTTTATACAGATTTGGGGCAATGCTTCCCTACCTGTGCTGTTAAATGAGCTGTTTGAAACTACAGAATAGTGAAGATATTATCATCAGCACAGGCTCTCAAGGGATTGTATTATGCCCATGGCAGCTCACTAGTTTTGTGAACGTCTTCCTGTTACAAAGTTATCCAGTGCTTCTGTCTCAGTGCCTCTATTGTCAGTATATCTTCCTATGAGAGTGAAGGTTCATTCTTCGAGCCTTCACTTTTATCCTACAATTGAGCTACAGGTATTCACCACTATTTCATATCTTCCTATTGCTGTGAATCCTTTCTAGTACATATACCATCTGGTTTTTTTGCTTGCTTGTTTGCTGTTGCTGTTTCAACACAACCTGTTTTTAGAATTCCACCCATTTTTATAGTAGTTTCTCAAATTTAATCTCCCAGGATCTTTCTTATCTAGTCCTCTTTCTTAAAGTTTCGTACAGAAGTGATGTGCTGAGCTGCTAATGATTTTATCTGTTGACAGTGACCTATCAGATTATCAGGGGAAAATGCACAATTTTCTGAGGACATATTGGATGCTAAGTTTCAGAAACTCAGTTCAATCCAGAGAGGGAGAATTGGCTGAGTTTGAATAGTAAAACATATTTACCTGTATTTCTTGAATGTGATATGCTCTGTGAAACACTTTCATTGCGATATTTATCATTAAGTGATTGAGAAGACATTCTAGTTTCAGAATCCAGCAAAATTTGTTTCTCACAGGTAGTAATGCCTGTAAAGTCACTGTGTAAATCGCAGTCCTCAAAGTCCATGGCGAAATGATGTAACGGAGAATCTTGAGGAGGGACTGAAAAGCCACCTTCTAAAACCAAAGGTGATTCAGGAGGAGATAATGATGAAAGGGAAGATCTTGAAGAGAATGATGTGACAGATTTAGGAGGTTCAGTTATTTTGGGTGCATGACTTGCTGCCAAAGAACTGGAAGAGTCACTGTATCCCATTTTCTCATGGGAGCTGACCACTTCATTTTCATGAATGGTGGTAATAGGGCCAGAAGGAATATAACCACATTTCTCTTGTAATATGAAATCCAATTTATATTGATAGTCTAAATCTACAGGTTGATCACCTTGGTTGTAGTAGAGGTCTGTAGAGTTAAGAGAATTCAGTGACCCCCTACTAGATGTATTCAGGGACCCTCGACTAGATGCTAAGGATCCCATGCTGCTCCCCGAAGACACAGATAATGTACTGGCAGAAAGGCTGCAACAAAGAAGCAAAGATCTGTCATTCTATTCTATCAGCAGTATATTCATATGATCTCAAATCACAGGTAAAACTTAAAATTTAATCCATGTTGGTCATGAAATTGACAAGTATAATGATACCTTTTAAAAGAAACGTATTTTGCAATGTCTGAATACTACCAAAAAGAAATTTCAGATGACAGAGTATTAACTATAGCAGCAACATTAGATAGATATATAGCTCCTTTAAAAAAAAAACATATAAGCAAATATGGCTGAAAAATTCAGTTACTTTATAATTCTTTTTTTTAAAAAAAACCATGATTTTTAAATATATTAATTTTTGTGTAATACTGCACAAAATTGTATAACAATCTCTGCCACTTTAAAATATTATTGATTACTGTAATAGTTGCATGACGGCACATTAGAAAGTACAATTAGAACAATAAGAAAGTAGTTTTGTATTTAGCAATGTACAACCCCTATCTAAATTTAGATAGTTTTAGATCATTGTTATTAATCATGGTAAACACTCTCTCAATAAATGGAATCACATTAGTGCAGTGCTGCCCTTAAAGAAAGACACTACTATGAAATCAATAAAAAGAACATTAATACAAGCTATTCCTTAGTGATTGTCATTTGCATCTGTGCACAGATGTGTTGAGAAAATGAGCACTTGAACTAAGATGCAATTTACTTATATTCATGATTTATATCTTTCACTTTTGCCTAAATGATTTAGGTAGTCCTCGACTTATGACTACAATTGAGCCCAAAATTTCTGTTGCTAAGCAGACAATTGTTAAGTGAATTTTGCCTCGTTTTATGACCCTTCTTTGTGACAATGTTTCCAAGTGCAAAACTGATTGCTGCTCATAGTAGAAACAGATAACCTATTAGTTTCACAATCTGCAGGTCCAGATGGGGTGCTGGGGATAGTGGTAAAGACTTGTGCCAATCAATTAGTAGGAGTCCTGACAAAGATCTTTAACATCTCCTTGCAAACGGTCAGTATTCCGTCATGCTTGAAAGCAGCCACTATTACCCCAGTCCCAAAGAAAACAGTAATTAACTGCCTAAATGACTAGAGACCTGTTGCATTAACATATGTAGTGATGAAGTGCTTTGAGAGATTGGTTCTTCAATACCTTAGGTCATGCCTCCCACCAGATTTTGACAAATGTCAGTTTGCCACAGGGGGAATAGGTCAACAGACAACGCCATAGCTACTATTTTACATTCAGTAGCAAGCCATCTTGAGAAACCTGGAAACTGTGTCAGGATGCTTTTCATAGACTATAGCTCAGCCTTCAATACCATCCTGCCGAGAATCCATACTGAAAAGCTGACTGACTTGGATTTTCCCTCTTCCATCTGCGACTGGATCAAAGACTTTCTGAGGGTGATGCAGGCTGTTAAATTTATTTTTTATTTATTTTATTGGACTTATATGCCGCCCCATCTCTGAAGACTCGGGGCTCACAGTTAAAACATACAAATACAATAAATAATTAAAAAAGAAATTAAATCACTATAAGGTCCAATAAAACTGAATTAAAAATTAAAACTATCCCATACCCCCGGTAAGGTAATCACAGCCTGACTTGGTCAAATAGCCAGGTCTTCAAATCGCGGCGGAAGGTGCGGAGGTCAGGGGCCAGGCGGAGGTCCAGAGGCAGTTGATTCCATAAGTCGGGGCCGCCACAGAGTAGGCTCGCCGTCGGGGGACTGCCAGCCGACATTGGCTTGCCGACGAGACCCCGAGGAGCCCCTGTCTGTGTGCCCGTACAGGGCGGTTGGTCCCCGATATCGGCAGGAGGCGCTCCCTTAAATATTGTGGACCCATGTCGTGTAGGACTTTCAATGTTAAAGCCAAAACCTTGAACCTCACCCGGAGTGCAACCGGCAACCAATGCAAGCAATGCAAACACCTAGCACTTAGCTCTAGCTGCCTGCAATTAGTGCAGGCTCGAATCCCACCAGGCTCAAAGTTGACTCAGCCTTCCATCCTTTCAGGGTAGGTAAATTGAGGACCCAAGATTGTTGGGGGCAATAAGCTGACTTTGTAAAAATGCCGCTTGGGGGGGCCAAAAAAAAGCCCTAGTAATAAGCAGGCATATACAGTAGAACGAAGGCTATTGCTGAGCACATTGGATTGTGCTCCAAAGATTGTAAGCCACCCTGAGTCTCCAGAGAAGGGCGGCATATAAATGTGAATAAAAAAAACAGTGAGGCTTGGGTCTATTATATTCACCTCCCTGAAGCATAGCACTGGCTCTCTGCAGGGCTATGTGCTCAGTCCCTACCTATACTCATTGAACACACATGATTGTGTCTCTTGACCCATACACTGTGATCATCAAGTTCACAAATGATACCACCGTATTGGGCTTTATTACAGATGGAGATGAATCAGCGTACAGGGGGGAGATTCAAAAATTATCCACATGGTGCTTAGAAAACAACTTGTACTTGAACATCAGCAAGACAAAGGAGATGGTGTTAGACTTCCAGAAGAAGAAAGAGGAACCTGCTCCACTTTACATCAAGGGGAACTGGAGAGTGTCTCCTCCTTTAAATTGCTGGAGTCCATCTCAGCGACAATCTTACCTGGAAAACCAACATGATCCAGGTGGCCAGGAAGGCCTAACAGAGACTCTATTTCTTCAGGTCTTGCGGAAAGCCAAGGTGAAACAACAACTGATGACCTCCTTTTACCAGTCCACAATAGAAAGCACCCTCACTTATTGCATTACTGTGTGGTATGCCAGCTTGACAGCCGCAGATAGAAGGACATTACACAGGGTGGTGAGCACAGCACAAAACATCATGGGCTGCCCCGATACCACTAGATGACATTGCAAGGGCTTGTTGTCTTAGAAGAGTAAGGAAAATCCTCAGGGATGACTCACACCCTGGTCAGCACTTCTTTATTCTCCTACCATTGGGTAGGAGATATAGAAGCACCAACAGGCTGAAGAACAGTTTTTATCCATGGGCTGTCAGAATTATTTCCTGAATGTGAAATAATCACATAACAACAAAGTATGATTGACTTGCAGGGCCGGTGCAACATCCAATATGTTCACATTGGTACAATAGGATTGTGTGTT
Source organism: Naja naja (assembly GCA_009733165.1). Taxonomy (NCBI): domain Eukaryota; kingdom Metazoa; phylum Chordata; class Lepidosauria; order Squamata; family Elapidae; genus Naja; species Naja naja. Next base: position 49,972,206 of record CM019151.1, read on the forward strand.
TGTTAGTGGGATTCATTGGGTTAGAGATTTTCTCTTTCACTGTGAATTGCATTGTACTGGGGGAGGGGTATACACTAAGAGTGCACTAAGAGAGGCTCATCCAATCTCATTATACACATGTTGTACACTGACAATAAAGGTTTGAATTGAATTGAATTGAATTTTCCACCGATGTAGCTTGAATAATATAGGGAAAGGGCTTCAACAGATCAGTCATATATATTCTTTGCATTGCAGTTCAGGACTTAGACAATTGCTAGCCAAGCTTTTAGTATGAAGACATTTTTGTAAGACAGACTTCTAAGTTAATATTCCACTTAAATCAAAATAGACAATTCAGAATTACAGTATGTCAACAGCAGTTTTGGACAAACTGTTATCATTTGTCAAAAATCTAGTATAAACAAAGTTATCTCACCTTTTAAGCTGGGAATGTAAATGGGTGGTTAGATGACTAGTTTCTTCAAGTTTTTTAACCAATTTATTCTTCCTATCTTCTAATTTCAACCTAGAAGATAAAAGAGTTTGTGTGTCAATATATGTACATATACATTGCAAAGAGAACCTTGCTTTAAAAGCACAATGACAAATAGCTGAAAGCAACTTATTTAAGTTCAACCAAAACACACCTCAAATGGAAATTTTCAGGGCAACTGAAGGATTATGGTACCGAAGCGTATTTGTACTATACCATTTATATAATGTTTAATTGATTAGTTAATGGCATTTTCTCTCTTTTGAGGGGTGGGTGTTTCTGAAAATCTTTCAAAATATTTTCATTTTGTTCTCTTTCTCAGATTCTGACCATGAAATGATTCTGGAAATATATTAGCCATGACTAATGGGTAAGGACATAATAATTCTCAATCTGCTAAAAATTAACTGATCAAATGAAAGTTATAGATGAAGAACACTCCATGTAATCAATATTGGACCGTGCAGTCCATTAGCTAATAATCATTTGAAGGTACCCTCCATCTATTATGCTTGTGTTTTAGGCAAAATCTCTCTAAGCCTGTTTGCAATTATACTCTTATTTATCCTGGAGGAGCTGGTGAGCTACTACATTAATTTGTGATATTTTGAATTAGGTGGGCTGGATATAGCCAATTCTTGAGAACCATATTCTGAAAGGTTTTGTCCTTGTTATCCAATCTTTTAGTTTTTGTTTCACTATCTATCCAGCTCACTTATATCTATCCTAAGTGGATAGAAAACTCCCATTTGGATATTGTCCAACCCCTCTCCTCAGAATATACCACATTAAGTGAGACTATACAATAAGGTGGTAAATTCAGTTTTCTACAAAAATTAGGATATTTTATTGCATCCAGGTCATTTTTTCAAACTGCATTAGGCCAGTCCCTAATTGCAGTGATATACTGAGACACACCCACTTGAAATACTTTTGTTTTGTTCAGAAATCTGGACCTAAATGCTCTCAAATACAGGTGTCTTATTTCCTAATCCAGTGCACTGAATGAAGGAGTTATGCTAGAAGTCTGATTATAAAAAGGTTAATGGCAGCCCTTGAATGAAAAAAGAAAGAAAAAGCTTTCAACCTTCTGTCCACAAAAAAGTGAGATTTTCAATTGAAGAGAACATAATTGCGGAATAATAATTAAAATATGCCACTTGCTCAAGTCTCTACTTATTAATAATCTACTTTAGGTTTTGGAGTCTTTTTGCAAACACCAAGATCGTTGGTTTTTTGTTTGTTTGTTTTTTGTAATTCATCTCAGCTGCAGATGTTGGTATTCTCTACATAAGAAGGGCATGGATTGAAATGTCCTATTTAGTCTTATATGTATCATGGCATCATCTACATATAATACTACATAAGCCTATTTGAAATACCTGGTACATGAAATTCTTTTAATAAATAATTGACCATGGAATTTATGTAATAATTAAATAGTATTAGAGACGTTAATAATAATTATACACTGAGCATAGTGCTGAAGGTAAAATTGAATGATGGAAACACCATCAAAATTATCAATGGGTGGGCCCTACATGTGATACGATGATACACAAGCTGAATCAGGCAGTTTAGACTGAAAAAAAGAAAAGAAAATCCATTGCTATTCACTATGTACTACATCCCTGCAATGATACAGATAGATTATACCTGCCCACAGAAATGGAAGCAGAAGTTTACTTCAAATCAAACAAATTGTCAAAGTACATGCACAGGCTGATTACCATATTTTTTGCACTATAAGATGCTCCAGACCATAAGACGCACCTAGGTTTTGGGGTGGAAAATAAGAAAAAAAAATCTGCCACTGCCTCCCAGCAATTTGCCTCCTTGCAGCAAACAGCAAACAGCCTCATCAGCTTCCAGCACAGCCGGATTTTAGCATGAGCAGCTGATTGGTGGTTGGATCAGCCTCCCGAAATACCGCCGATCGGCTGTTCCAGGCTGTGGGGATCACCGCCACCGATCACTGCTGTCGCCAATCACCACCACCACCTATCACCGCCTCCGCGTGCCCCATTTTCATCCTGCGTGTGCCCCATTTTTGGCCTCTGCACATCCCATTTTCGGCCTCCACACATCCCGTTTTTGGCCTGTTCCAGGCGGCAGCAATCAGCGGCAATCCTGGCTGCCTGGAGCAGACCAAAAACAGGGCATGCGGAGGCCAAAAATGGAGTGCATGTAGGCCAAAAATGGGGCATGTGGAGGTGGCGATAGGCAGTCGGTGGCAATGACAGCGATCCCTGCAGCATGGAACAGCTGATTGGTGATATTCCGGGAGGCCGATCCAACCGCCAATCAGTTGCTTATGCTAAATCAGGCTCTGCTGAAGCTGACCAGGCTGTTTGCTGTCTGCTGCAAGGAGACAAATTGCTGGGAAGCAGAGGCCAAAGGGTGGGGGCTTTGGCAACATTTGGTCTATAAGATGCACAAACATTTCCAGCCACTTTTTAGGGGGGGGAAAGTGTGTCATAGTGTGAAAACTATGGTATGTCAAAGACAACCAAGAACAAGTATTGATGCAAGTTAAAAATGAAACATGATCCTCTAAATAATGTTTGGAAGGATGATAAGGACAAGCATTACAGGTCAATTTCTACAAGAGACTGAGAGAAAAGTGGATAAAGATAAAACTGACAATGGCTTTCAACTGGAGCAATTTAAAAAAAACCTTGAAGGCTGGATTTTGACTGCTGGAGAGCAAGCTATTCAAACTAAAGTGATTAAGGCCAGAACTGAAGAACCATCAAAATCAAAGAACAAGTAGTGCAAAGGAGCAGAAGAAATAGTAGACCATATATTCAGCTCTTGCAAGGAGATTACACAGATTGATTGTAAACAATGACATAACACAGTCAGCAAAATGATTCATTGGAACACCTCTAAAGATTATCATGCACCAGTAGTGAAAAATTGGAATCATACAATTGGAAAAGTAGTTGAAAATGAAAATGTTGAAATATTGTGGGATTTCTGAATTCAGTCTTGACTCATAATACTCAGATCTAGTTGTGATTGAAAAGAAGAAAATGTGGATAATTGATATGGCAATACCATTGTACATGAGCCATGGTAGCACAATGATTAGAATGCAGTATAGCAGGAAAACTCTACCCATAGTCTGGAGTTTGATACTGATGAGCTCAAGGTTTACTCAGCCTTCCATCCTTCTGAGGTCGGTAAAATGAGGACCCAGAAAAAAATCTGAAAAAAATCTGAAAATGGCAATGAATTGAAAGAATATGGCCTAAATTGGCTATGGTGGAACCATATTGACACACAGGGTGCCAATACCAAAAATTTGTGGATGGCATTAAAAAATATGCACATTGACAAAATTTACATCAATAAATTGCAAAAGGCCATATTGCTTGGATCCACACATATACTATGACAATAGATTATGACATCCTAAGTTCTTGGAAAGAACTCAATGCATATGAATGCCAGTACCAGCTAAGAACTGGCAACTGTGACTTCACATATTTGTAAACAAATAATAATAATAATACTAGTACTTTTCCATTTTCTTTCAGCAAAGCCACAGAAAGAGTTTGGAAGCTCTTATTTTATTTCCACACTTCTTTTGCTGCCACAAATGAACAAACCAGAGATTAACCTAAACAATATAATTAGTAAAATTTGAAGTGATATTTTCTTATATAAAATATTTTACTAGTATTTATGGATTGCAGAAAAGCCAATGTTGCTAAGCTCTAAAGCATTCTTCTGAACAGGAAGAGATTTTGAACTTAAATTTAACAAGTACTTTTAACTTTCCATTCTAATGTTTATATATCACAAAAAGTAGTCTGCAACAGTTGAGAGGCTGGGTTGACAATAGTTGCCAAATGAAGGAATATTCAAGACTGAACTGAATATGATTGAAGGGTACAATTTGTCTGAAAGGAACTGGAGAAATAGAAAGGGAGGATATATCCACATCTATAGAGAATATTTAGATTAAAAGATATTAGTAGGCTCATTCAATCAAGATGAAGATGCTACTTTTAAAAATAAGCAGATCTTCAAAGAGACATGGAATTGTAGAGTTGGAGGACTTCAATTATATCAACATCTATTTGGAAAGAAAGTCTGTCATACATGTTCTTGGAAAATTCTTACCCTGTTTTGCTGATAATTTCCTTCTTGAAAAGGTAGAGAAGATATAAAACAATCCGCTACCCTTTACCTTACATTAAATAATATGGAAGACTTAATCAAAGAAGTCAAAGTAGCACTGACACTGAGGGAAAATGAATATTTAATTCAAGAATCCTGATCGTTAGGAAAAGCTGAATGTAGTCAAAGATATATCTTGGACATCAAAAACACAGATGTAAAGGTTAATAGGAAAAGAACCCGAAGGTAAGTGAGAATTCTTGAACAAGTAAACCTATATAGTAAACCTATATAGCAATATCAAATAATTCCAATGAGGAAAAAAAACAAAATAAAAAAGAACAATGTGGCTACTTGTGTTGTTTTCTTTTCATGGTTTGGTGAATACAGACCATGACATATTAATCAATACTGTGACAGCTTGTCTTGGTGTCTGGAGGCTGTTGAGGTCTGGATTGGGAGCAATGGATTAAAACTGAACCCTGGCAGGAGTGACTTTGTGTATAGGGCTCCTTGACTCTTGGTGAATTATCAGCTTTGGCCATGGATGAGATTGCACTGCTCCAGGCAGATACAGTGCATAATCTGAGGATTCTCTTGGCCTTATGACTCCTGCTCGAGGAATAGGTGGCAGTTGTGGCAAGGTGGGCCTTTGCACAACTATGTGTGAGCCAGTTATGCCCATTCTTGCACCAATAGGCTCTTCTCATTTTCATCCATGCCCTGGTCACCTCTCATTTAGACTATTGTAATATGTTCTGCATGGGGCTGCCCTTGAAGAAGCTTTAGTTGGCTCAAAATGCAGCAACCTGCTAATTTGTGCAAGTGTCACTTCTTTTGCAAGAGCTGCATTGGTTGCCAATTTGCTTCTGTATGCAATTCAAGATGGTGACTATCACCTTTAAACCCTATATGGCTAGGTTATTTGAAGGACTACCTCTTCCACATCACATCTACTTGGCCCACTAAGGCAGGAAAGCAGGATATGTTGTTGAGTTAAGGAAATACATAAAATGGTCCCATCTATTAAGGAAATACATAAAATGGGACCAAGAAAAGGGGCCTTTTCTGTAATGGCTCATCCTTGTGGAACATCATTCTTCCAAGACTGGTTAGTTTTCTGAAAGGTCTAAAGACATGGTTTTGTTAGCAGGCTTGTAGATGCCAGATTCCTACACAGTTAATCAAGTGGCTTGTTTGTGTTTGTTACCACCACAGGGGAGAGGGTGGAGTTTGGGGGAGGATTCAAATTGTGGCTTTTTATTGTTTTATGCCACCTGGAGTTACTGTATATGATTTAGGCAGCTATAAAAATCTTTTCAATAAACAAAACTATGCCATACAGAGGAGGTGGAAAGAAAGATGAAATCATTTTTGTTAAAAACATTCATAAACTATATTCTACGTGCATTTTTAAGGGCAACAATTAAAAAGCCACAAAAGCAAAGATGAATGCTCCTCCCACCCACCCATGTTTATTTCCTCCTCAGGGTAATGTTTCATCTATGCTTGGAAAGCCAAATTTAATAAGGCTGAAATAACACAAAAACAACTGTCATAGAATCAGCTATATGAGAACAGGCATAAGAATCCTAAGCTAACACTTAGTTTCAATTGTTCTTTTTATCAAATATTTGCTTTTTTTCTCCAAAAAAGAACTATAATTATTAGCCATTGAGTAAAAAATTCATGTCAATAAAGTTATCAAATTCTATGTGCATTATACTACTCAAATAAGCTTTGGTGGCTCAGGCTGTTAAATGCCTGCTCTTAAGATCCAGCTGTCTACAATTACTGTAGGCTCGAATCCCACCAGGCTCAAGGTTGACTCAGCCTTCCATCCTCTCGGGGTAGGTAAAATTGAGGACCCAAGATTGTTGGGGGCAATTAGCTGACCTTGTAAAAATGCCACTTAGTAATAAGCAGGCACATACAATGGAATGAAGGCTATTGCTGAGCGATTGGGTTGTGCTCCAAAATTGTAAGTCCCTGAGTCTTCGGAGAAGGGCGGCATATAAATGTAATTAAAAAAAAAAGAGTTAGGGAAGACATATGTTCCTTTTTCAAGATGCTTTTCAATTGTTTAATCTTTGGCATTCTTACCTCCCACAAATCATTTGTGACACTTTTGTTAAAATATTTAACTTAAATTTAATAGTTGTTCATTTTTGTAATGATTTTACCCCCTCATCCCCCCACCCAAGATTGTTATCTTTTTGCTGCAAACAAAAAATCTAAATCAAATAAATATTATTTTGAGGTTGGTTTTTTTTTTTTTTCTTTTTGGTGTGTTCAGGTCAGCTTTGACTCCTGGTGATTGCCTGGCCATGTCCATGCAGTTTTTTTGGCAAGATTTCAGAAGTAGTTTGCCGTTTCCTTTTTCTCATGGCTGAGAGAAAGTAATTAGAACAAAGTCACCCAGATGGCTTTATGTCTTAAGTGAGACTATAACTCATGGTTTCTAGCTTGGTGCCTTAATCACTATATCAAACTGGCTGTCATCTTAGTTTTAAAGGTATTTAATACATAAAATAATCACAACTGTATATATACTGCAAGTTGAAAGTTAGTGCTTTTCTGTCATCATTCTTTTTATTCCATCTGCTCCTGGTTAGATAAGCAATCTTTCCTCAATGGTTGCATTTGGTCAAGGCTGATCTGCTAAGAGCTGAAAATGGAATGTGTATGAAGCAGAAGGTATGTCTTATTTTGAAAGTTAAAGAAACAAATTGCAATCTGGAGGTTCTATGAAATTCTTCTGGATCAGCTGCAGTTTGGACAAAATAAAAGCTTGGAACAATTTTGGTGTTTCTAGTTTTAAAACAAAACCCTGAATATTCCAAAAATATTTAATGGTGAGTTGGCAATGCTGAAGTATATTACCCCTTTCCTTCAGAAAGGATACGTGAAGCTAATATTGTTTTATGCAATTTGTTCCTTGATGGTCTCAAAAATTCTCACTGTGATATATTCCACTAGCCCACTACTTTCCTTTCTGTCCCTCCTTTACCTCATAGCAGAGCTGTTAATACAGTGGCCTTGAATGCATCTCACCAACCATCTACTTCCTAATCCTTTTCCTGTGTCTTTCTTCCTCTGCTTCCCTTCAACAACTGCAACCTGTGGCTATGTGATGAAGAGAGTCCATGCTATACAAAAGCAATGTGAATGGTTGGAACCAGAAGTGGTATTCAGCAGGTTCTGACCAGTTCTAGAAACCAGTAGCGGAAATTTTGAGTAGTTCAGAGAACCAGCAAATACCACCTCTGACTGGAGATTTTTTTTTAATTCACATTTATATGCCGCCCTTCTCCGGAGACTCAGGGTGGCTTACAATTTTGGAGCTAACCCAGTGTGCTCAGCAATAGCCTTCATTCCATTGTATATGCCTGCTTATTACTAAGCGGCATTTTTACAAAGTCAGCTTATTGCCCCCAACAATCTTGGGTCCTCAATTTACCTACCCCAAGAGGATGGAAGGCTGAGTCAACCTTGAGCCTGGTGGGATTCAAGCCTGCACTAATTGCAGGCAGCTGGAATTAAGTACTAGGCATTTAACAGTCTGCACCATCAAGGGTTAGGGTTAGGGTTAGTATCCTTCCCCTGCCACGCCCACCAAGCCACGCCCACAGAACCGGTAATAAAAAGATTTGAATCCCACCACTGGTTGGAACCTCCCCAACCTCATATTTCTCTCCTTTCCTTATTATCAGTGGCATCGAAAGCATTAGATTCTTCTAGCTCTTACCCACTGTTTCAATGCATATCCAGACCAAGCATGGTTGCTTCGATTTATGCACAAACCACATGAAACCAGTTGTTCCACTAATGAAAGTGGTCATGCACAAACGGCTTTGAATCTCATTAGCTGAAAGATAAGTGAAGCTGAAACAAGCAGAGGATTCAGACAGAGTCAACAGTGACTGGTGCACTATTCTCTCTCAATCATCCCTCAACCTTTTCTCCCCAAAAAAGATATACTGCAAAAGAAAGGTGAGTTTCCTTTTTTTTTTCTCAGCTCTTAATACTTTCCTCTCAAATGGCATTCCATGGTTATAGTGATCTTCCCCCTCTGGCTCAAATTACCCTCATCTTCTGTTTTCTAAAATCCATCAATTGTTTGTTGTCTTTAATAGTAAACAAAAAACATTTCCACAAAGGTCTGATTTGTTTGTATGTTTTAATTCCAATTTGTTCAAAAGCATTTTCATCAAAAAGTAACTTTTTTATAATAATCAAAAATTGCTAACCTTTTTCCATTTTAAACTTTCTTACATCCAATCCTTGTTAAGCTTTTTGCCAAACTTTTTAAATCTTTGAAACCTGATTTTTCCTTTTAATCCAGAAAGGATGTTGACTCAACAAGTAAATTTCTCTTAGCCTACTGCTTAGAAAATCTCTTGTTATCTGTAAATTGATTACAATTGAAACTGTTTAAGAAAGTGAGGCTTCTACTAACCTTGAGTCCCAGTGGTGGGATTCAAATTTTTTTACTACCAGTTCTGTGGGCGTGGCTTGTGGGTGTGGCAGGGGAAGGATACTGTAAAATCTCCAGTCAGAGATGATATTTGCTGGTTCTCCAAACTACTCAAAATTTCCACTACCAGTTCTCTAGAACTGGTCAGAACCTGCTGAATATCACCTCTGGAACGCGTGCATGTGTTGTTCTGAGACGATTGCGTAGCTGTTGCCTTTATGTATCTGCAAATGTTAATGTGTTGTCTAGGGGGCACTCAAACAAGAACAAGAATTTGGATCAATCAATCAGACTGCAGGATGTGCATCTCCATACAATGCATAGTTGAGATTTGGAAGGTGTGCACATCAATCTTTCTGCAACCATCTGCAACCTATGCTAATGTGTCCATACGAGATGCATTAGAGCTGTGAGCTTGACTGAAATGCTTCAGGTCCTAGCTGCTCAATTCATGAGTTCACCACAAAAACCCCAGTCCCTGTAACATCTGTCCAGAGTGCAAGTGGGAGATTTCACTTTCTTTTCTTGTCTGGTGAGAGAAATTCACTAACTGGTCACTGTTATTCATCACAATACTATCCCCACCTTTCAGAAATGTCTAGTCTGCCATAGATCTTCATTCAGAAGCAGAATTATCTGATTTACTAGCAGACCACTTTACCTCTGAAGGTTGCAGCCACAGTTGCCAGTGAAATGCCTGAAGCTCAATACTACTGTGTTTTCCCAAAAATAATTCCTATCCTGAAAATAAGCCCTAGCTTGACTTTTCAGTGTGTGCGCTTAATATAAGCCTTATCCCCAAAATAAGTCCTAGTGAAGAATTGTCATCAGCCGGGGGGTGGGCGTGGCCAACACAGGAAGTGGTGAGGGAGCAGGGGCCAACAGTGTCCGGCAGCAGCTACAGCCTGCACAGGACAGGTGAATTGGTTACCTGTTCAAGCAGGCTAAGGCTAAATCATCTCAGTGTGGACCTTGATATAAATGAACAGAATCCAGCTGCCATAGTGCACACCTTCTGAATTTAGTTAACTCCTTTGCACGTGTGTGGAAAAACATCTCTATCAACTATAAGTGGCTTCAGTGCAGAAGCAATGAGAATAATATTTGCAGTAAGTTCATAAGGTCTCAGCTATTATCCCAAAACTTGCCAATGATATATTGCACTCTGCTGACTTCCTTCAGCTATTTAACATCAGGACTTGCTATTTTCATGCTGGTTGCAAATGAAGAACAACAGAGAGCTTGAAATAATATGAACTCTGTGAATTCTGTCACAGTGTGAAGGTCTTTCTGTATTACTGCCCACTAGACTAATTTTAAATTTAATTAAAATGTACATAGAACAGCTACTGAAAGAAAATGGCCCATCAGGGCACAACTCAGGCTCTTCAGTAAGTATAAAGGTTAAGATAAAGGAATAAATAAATGATAGAGGGAAGGTTTTTTTTTCTATACCTCTCTGTAAGTTCATCACTAGGTGTGCTTTTCATAGATAGTTCCTCTTCCAGTCTCTTCCTTTCTGCTTCTAAATGCTTCAATTCATCTTGTGTGCGTTTACATGAGGTGACAAATTGAAGTTCTTTCAGAAGCTCTTCCTTTTCATTTATCAGCATCAACTTTTCCTTCTCAATTTCCAGTGCCCCAGGCCAAGCTTCACTTTTTAACTTAGAAAGTTCTATTTTTAAGTTTGCCATTCTAAAAGAGACAGACAGACACAAAGAACAGATAAACAAGAATTCCAGTAGGACAAAAACAAAGGATAAGCCAAAAGGTCTCTTATCTCTTTGCCTTCTCCACTTTCAATGGCTCAATAATATAGTAGGAACTATATGTGTGAAGCCTAAGAAGTGCAGGCTGAAATCATGCAGATAATTTCTAATTATTTTCTGGTTATTTATTTATTTAGCATATGACATTTAATGCTAATGCAGAGTAGATTGGCTGCCTGTTTACCAGCTGTTAGGTACACACTTGTGCACTTCTCAAAATGCAGCACAGGAGGGTGAGCTAGCTTTGCACCAGAAAGAAAGACCTCTGGCTTTTCCTGAAGCACCATGCAAGGCCCTCTCCCTCCACTTTGCAAATGTCGCAACCTGTTGCAACCTGGAAGGTTCGGTGCCAGCAGGATTTTAACTGCTGCATGAAGTGCTGGCTTGTCTCTTCAATGAAGTGGTACCTATTTATCTATTTCCATAGCACATGCTTTCAAACTGCTAGGTGGGCAGAAGCTGAGACAAGTGATGGGAGCTCACCTCATCATGCAATGAACCATCAGACTTGAACCACCAGAGCAGACACCATATCCAGTGTCATTAAGCCACTGAGCCATCACACCTCATTTTTCTAGCAAGTCAATATATAAAAATATTTTAAATAAACATATCATGTAGTATCCTTGATTCTGACAAAATTTTTCACTACAGTATGCACAGGTGGTGAAGTTAAAGGCCAAAGGATGAGATAGTGAGCAGCTTTTTTCACATGAAGTGAATCAATCAAATTCATATCGTTTATTATTTATTTGATTTTATATCACCTTTATTATTTTTATAAATAAAATACACAACAATGCTATGACTGGAGATTGGTTGAGAGAGCGTGACTGGTCCAAAGTCATCCAGTGAGCTTTCATGTCTAAAGTGGGATTAGAACTAGACTAGAACTCCCAGCACCTTAACCACTACACCAAACTAGATCTATAATCTGATCTTGTCCAGGGCTATCTTAGTTAATGATTAAATAAAAACCTTGATAAGTTCCCGAGACTCGAGTGCATTATTCACATGATGGCAATAAGTGCATTATTCACATGATGGCTGGTTTTATTACAAAGTGATTTACCAATTGATAAGGTTTTTAACTGCAAGACAATGAAACTTTTAATGAACAAAGGGTTCCATTTTATAATTACTACCACATGAAAATAGCAGCTGTCAGCCTTCTCTGACATTCATTTTATGGAATGTTCTCTTAAAGAGAACGTTTCAAATTCTTTCCAGCATAAAAGTACAAAATGTGTTGTTGGCATAGACTAAACCAAAAATCTAATCCACTATTTCATTTACATAGTTCCCCCCCCAAAAAATTGTGAAATTTAACAAAAGATCATGAGTGCACCAGTAGCCTTACTCATGGTTTATGTATTATACTGCTTCCCATATTACAGGAAATATATAGAGTTCTAATGTACCCATTAAGGCATTTATAATCCATTGATTATCTAATCACTTTTAAAGCCATTTAAGTTGGTGTCTACTATATAGTAGTGATATCCTCAGCTCAGCCTTCTTATTTTGATTTCTTAAGTAGCTAAGCGGCAGCTCTAAGAGCTATGTACAATGAACACGGAAAGAAATAAAATCATTCTGGTTTACTAAATGAAGGTCCATACTGATGGAATGCATCAGATTTATTTCATTTTATCAATAGTTCATATCTAGCCAATCTTGGCTAGAAATATCCCTGACTACAGTGACATGCAAGGTGGGATGCTGTCTCAATGGGTTTTTTCTTCATTAAAATGCTTACTTATTAGTAATTGTTACTGACTGATCATCTCTCCAGCTACCAGAGCATGCCTCTTAGCTTCTTACATTGGATGACTTCCCTTTAATATTGTACTTGATCACTGAATTAAGTTTTTAAGTCTTCTTCACTGATACTGCTTGTCAATTCCAAATGTTATTTTAATGGCAGATTTCTATGTATATTTGAACCTTTTATATGTTTTGAATAGGATATCGAAGGCTTCCTGAAGCCTTTTAGAAACAAGATTCTCAATTTATTAATGTGATGAGAAAAAAAGATGGTGAACTGAAAGTATCATTTATGCTGTATCCTTTACATTATTGTACATGTATCACCTTGTGTAGTGACCGTTCAAAGCTATGACAGCACAGAAAAAGCAATTTTAAACCAATCTCTGGATTGAAAACTCATGTGATACCCCTGTGGTCACATGATTGATATTCAGGCACTTTGCAAATGGCAGGCATCTATGACTGTTGCAGCATCCTACAGTCACATGATCACTATCCTACAGTCACATGATCACCAGTAGAATCTATTGATTCTACTGAATCAATAGAGAAGGCGGCAGTAGACAGTCAATTTGGTATAGTGGTTAAGGTGCTGGCCTAAATCCTAGGAGACTCTAAGCTGACTCAAGTGACTCTGGGCCAGTCACTCTCTCTCGGCTCTGCCCACCACACAGGATTGTTGTTGTGTGAAAAATAGAAGGAGGAAGGAGAATTATGCATGTTCACCGCTTTGAGTTATTTATAAAAGTGAGTCGGGGAGACTGAGCAAGAGTGGATTGGCAAGGGTGTGTGAGGAAGCAGTGTTAATCAGGGAGGGCACAGAAGGGTATGGCATGAACACAGAGGTGGCTGGAGCAGAGGATGTGGGAGGAGATATTTATCATAGTGATTTGCAACCTTCCCTGCCAGCTCCCCAATTAATTTTCTCAGGAGGATGGCAGTGAAGGTTGCAAATAGCAATTGTGTTTATGGAGTGCATCAATTGGTTATAAGTGTGAACTGGTTGCCAGGTGCCCAGATTGTGATCACATAACTGCAGGGGTGCTGGGATGGCCAGAACTCTAACGACCAGGTGTAACCACATTTGTCCAGTGCTGTGGTAACTTGAGTCACTGAAAGCATGATTGAAGATCTAGGACTTCCTATACAATTATGAATTCTAGTAACATTTTTTGTTGCTTTTTATCATTTCAGGTAGCATTTTTATCATCATTTACAATTTCTGTAGGTATCAATAAGGATTTCCCATGTCATCTGATAAACAATTGATATTTCTTCTTAGGTTGAAATGCTCACTTTATTCAGATCCGACATTGCCTTTGAATAAACTGTGGCATGTATTTTGCACCTTGGTTCTAGTACTGAATTTGAGATTGCTGTGTTACATTTTATGTCATTACAATTCAGATTACATCCTTAAAGACACCAGTTTATATATCCTAATTTTCCTATTATTACCTAAACATACAGGCAGTTCCGAAGTGTAAAGTGTTTGTTTTGCAAGTGAGGAAACTGCTAGTAATAACCTGTTTCCCTGAATTTGCTGTTTAATTTGGTTCACATTCTTTTGCTTACAATTCTTTTGTTAGTGGAAACAAAATAGCTCCGAGTAGTCACTAATAGTCCAATATACAAAAATAAATGATCCAATATACACAAATAAATGATCCTGGTAAGAATATTAAACTATGTTTTCAATAGATGCATCCAGTAGATGTCACTGCAAGCATTATATTGGCTACATGGCTTTATAGACTCAAACAAATGCATATTCTAACAAAGAAATAAACTCTTTCTTTACCTTCTTTTAGCTTCTTCATAGTGAAGACTCAATCTGACCTTTTCAGCTAAATTGGCCATGTTCTTTATACTGACCTGTTGAAAGAATCACCATCTCACAGCATATACCATTAAGGATACATGAAATAATTTGATTCATTTAGCTAAATAAGCTAAATAAATAGGAACACATTTCAAAACACTAATTGCTGTTTGTCAGCTCAATGGCTAATTCAAATGTTTTCTAAAAGAATATATGTTTATTACTACTAAATAACCTTAGGATATATTTTAACAGAAGAAGGTACAGTTCTATTAAGGCCAACTTTGAATCTTCATTTAATCCCAAGTTGTTGCTTAGCACTTTGAACTCAGAACTTAAGAGATCGATGAAGCTCAAAGGGGACTTCAATGAGACTGAAATTGTTAAAAAACCACATTTAAGTATGGGCTGCTTCTAAGAAAATCCTAGTACAATCATTCCCAGAGCCTTTTATGATTCCATCTTAAGAAATAGACCAAAGTTTGGAAAACATGTGAATATAAACCTATGGCAATCATTCCAGTCACTGAGAAATATTTTAAAGTGACTAAATTGGACTTTTTAAAATTGGGACTTTGGGGTTTGATCATTGCTTTTGGAGAAAAAATAAATAAGGTTCACTTATATTTATATACATCAATATTCAATGAATACATGTCATTTTGGATAAGACCTATTTGACATAATGTGTTAGATGACTTCAAAAATGAATTCACATTACATTAATTTTTTTTTGGAATGTGATACTAATAAGGTCTTGGAGGGGAGAGGGAGATGTGGTTAGACTGAGTCTCACATTGTTAATCTAAATTCAGGATATGAGGAAGCCAAGAAGGGGAGAGGAGGAGAAGGCAGGGGAGGGGAGGGAAGATGTCCATGAAATTCTTGAATTAAATAAATAATAGAAGATGATGATGTATTCCATAGTATATTAAAGATTTAGTTTCTTGTGAATACAAAAAAATGCGAGTTTTTAATATGACTGTTGTAGCTACCTTGCCAAATTAAAATAAACTTGGATCAGAATTAATATTCTAAAATAAAATGTATATCTGAGAAAACACAAGGAAAAAAATTGCAAACTAGAAAATTCTGCTCCAGTTCTCCTTATTAATGTAACAACATAGATACTATTTGTAGATAAACCACATTCCAAATATCCCATCTAGAAAATGTGATACCATCCCTGTCACTTGGTAGAATTTCTTCAGCACAAAAAAAGGAGTGCCTTTGGAGAGTGAAACATGAGAAGCATTCTCTAGAAGGTTCTTGATATATTGACTAACATTTGACTCAGATCTCTTCAAGAGTGTTCCATAGCTATTTTTGTCATCCCCTCCTTTAGATATTAGGAAAAACATACATCACCAGAAATGTCTGTCTGAGACCCTGCATCCAAAGTTTGCTTGGAGAGAGACTGTTGGGAATGTGCTAGGCTGCATCTCAAGTCTGATTCTGATTGGGCAACAGTTTGACCAAGAAGAAATCTTTCTCTCAACTTTGCAAGGCACTGGGGAACAACAATAACAAATCATTGCAGATTTCGTTATTAAAAAAGAACAACACCACACAGCAAGAAATGCATAGGCAAGAGAGAGGCAGAATAATATAGTAAGGAATATCCTATAATTGTTCATCAACATTTACCATAACTATTTTGAAAGACAACTCGGTGCATGAATTTTCCTCTCTGTCTCTCAAACAAGATATTTAAAAAGACATGGTGAGAAACTTTAGTTAACTATGTCAATACTATCTTGCAATGGTTTCCAAAGCCTGGAAATGAAAATGGCAATCATTTTACAAGACCAAAAGATCTGCTCATAACTCTGTAATCAATAAAGCAACCCAGTCAAAATAAACCTACCCTACCAAACCTATGGGAGATACTAAAATACACATATCCAGTTTCCAAGATCCAGTTCTGTAACTTAATCTTTCTCTTTTTGTCTTTTCTACAAATTTAGTAAGATCTTAGAAACTACCTCTCTTACTTATGATGGATGTTAATGTTAGGACCTAATGTATCCTTATTCCCCAAAGACCACCACTACAAATGCTGAATAAAAATAATATCAAAATACCTTCATTAAATCTTGCTTTTCTTTTTCACCAGAGCTTATAGCTTTTTGGATAGACTTCAATTCATTCATAATAGCTTTGGCTTCACTTAACTCATATCCATTCTGGCCTCCAGACATTTTTTGGTCAATTCTGTAAAATAGTACATTGATAGTAACTCTTAAAAAAAGTGTTGTTACTGGCATTTAGAAGGATATTCTATGGAGGAAAAGAGAAACAGGCAATTTCTAATAATATTATCTTCCATAAATAGTGACTATTTTCAAGTCAAAATATAGGAGCATCAGAGAGTACTTTAATCTTAGTAATACCATATTTCCAAATTCTATCCCTACTAATAGATAGGTGGGAATAGAAATCTTTGGCAAACTGACAGCACAAAGCTTCAAATCATCCGGAAATTAAATCTACATTCTTATATGTACCTCCCTAGGAAAAAGCCTTTTTAATCCCAGTGAATTTTGCTTCTAAGGAAATAACAATAAAGTTCATAGTGTGTATATAAATTGGCCTAAGCTGCAATATAGATACAGTATCAACTTTGTTCCCTTAAAGGAAGAAAAGATCTGTCATTATTCATAGATTTGTCTTCTTAGGGTTCATTTGCATTAAATTACCTGATATTTTATAATTAAAACAATATTATGAAGTCAAAATTTACCAAGGAAGTATGAACAAATTATAAATGTCCAATCTCCTTTTCCTACTTTTACTTTTTTATAGACTGAAAAGCTTTGTCACACATCTGAATCAGATTCCATTTTCATCCAAATATATCCAAATAGGAAGCAATGTATGTACATACACACATGCACACACACACATACACCCCTACATCCACATCTCACTCAATATTCTACATTGTAAAATAGGTAAATGGAGGTTATTGAAATTAGAAATAATTATAATCCAAGAATGTGATTTTTTATTTGTTAGACCAATTTATAACACATACCAGTAATCTAGGATTTCTTAAACTTATAATTTCTTGGCCTGCTTCCCAAAAAATATTAAACCGTAAGATCTCCTCCCAAAATTAAATGCTAGTATTACTGCGTAAATTAGACTTTAGTATCTCTAGTGTAATGTATCTTCTTCAAAGGATGAAAGCAAAAAAGAATTATGAAATGTTTTACATATTACTGATCAATTATTTTAAAGTATTCATCTGCATCTATAACATTAACTCCCAGGGACACAATTTTAAAAAATAATTGGAATTTTAAAAGTTTGATTTTTAAAATTTATAATAAATATCTCTATTCATAACCAAAATGGATCTAATAAAAACCTAATCTCAATCACTATACTAAAAAGTAGAATGAAAGCAAGAAAAACAGCAGAAACAATTAAAATTATGTGCTTCAATAAAATAAATAATAAAAATAAAACAGCATCAATAAAGGAATGTCAGGTGTGAAAGACCAGGTTCACATGTGAAGGTTCAATTTAACTGGTTTACTGCTAAAAGCCTATGCATAGAAATCTTCTCAACTAATGGTCTTATTGGTTAGAGTTAGATAAGGGTCAATGGTAGTGAAAGGGAGGGAGTTAGACTTAGTTCATTTGAGACTACATAGAGTTTCTAGGCTGATTCCTCTTTTCACTCCTACCCCTGGTTCTGTCACTCCTTTTCCTACATCACCCTCCCCTTCAAAAATAGACTCCCCTTCTTCCATGGCATCATTCTGCTTTCCACTGGATATGTTCACTGAGGCTGGTTAATCCTTTCAATACAGAGTCCTCACACGGTGAAGTGGGGGGGCCAGCAGCTTGGTCAGTCATGGCTTTTTAGAGAAATGGTGGGAAATGGTAAAACTGCTGAATCAAGTTAAGAGGCATAGACATACCTGACATTGCCCCAGGTTCATTCAGATTCTGAGTACCTTTTCCAATGGATCAGATATTGTGTGCTTTTGTCCCTTTCCCTAGAATCCCGGATTTCTTATACTTGATGTTCCTTTTCTACTTTCACAACTATAGATGATGAGAATGGGTGTTGGGAGCATAAGGTGCTAGGGGGATTTATCTTTGACCAACAAGGATCAGTGAAAACTGGATGCACTTTCATGGAGGATGGTATCTGCAAATTAAATGCTTCAAGACTGATCTACTGGATGATTTTGAAGGGTCCCAGAAATTTAGCATCCAGTTTCTTAGATGGTCCTGTTCAGACAAAAAATTTGATAGAGAGCCAGACTTGACTTCTTCAGCTCTCAGTGGCCCTTCCTGGACATCTGCAGATTTCTTTATGACTGCTTCAACATGTTCTAGCTGCAGTTTCAACAGTGTTTGCACAGCCAGCTGCTCTTGCAAAAATCCACAATTCTAGGATGGACTCTTCCCTGGGTTCTCTGGTAGAATAGGATGTGTGCCATACAAGGCTTGAAAGTGGGTCATAACAATTGATGTGTGGAGACAGTTATTATATGAAAATTCTGGCAACAGCAGTAATGAGGACCAGTTATCTTGGCTTTAGCTGCAGTAATATCTTAAATATTGCTGCAAGAGTTGGTTTGTTTTCTCTGCCTTGCATTCTGCCATTCATTCCAGAGTGATGGGCTGAAGACAAGATAACCTGAACATTCAAAAGTGGGAACTGCCCTCCAAAATCTGGAAGCGCTGACTTCCTCTAGTGAAGACTATGCCTCTATATCAATAGATGTGATTCAAAAGAGCTGAGCAGTTTCCTTGGCAGTAAGCAACCCCTTACAAGGGATGAAGTGAGACATTTTTGTGAAAAAATCCACTATGACTAGGATGGCTGTTAGTTGTGGACTGAGGGTAAATCAACAGCAGTCAAAGTGGGTTGGATGTAGTTCATTTGTGGCTACATAGTGACTTTAGGATGATCCTTCTTTTCACTTCTCCCTCAGGCTCTGCTAGTCCTTCTTCTACAAGAAGGAATGGTTTTCTTTTTTCCAATATAATCTAGCATTCTTACTTACCAAGTTATATTTTCCAAGGAAAAGATTCACAGTTTAAAACTTGAAAGAGCTTACATATAATCTTACAGAGGAGTTTTGCACTGAAAATAAAATCTTTTCTTGACTTTATTATGGGCTTCCAATTAAAAAAATAATTACTCAAGAATTTGCTTAGAGCAAAATTATCCACATAATTTGACATGTGTTAAATTTCATTAAAGAAAAGAGCCTTTGCACTGTAATGCAGGAAATAGAGATGACTATTTGTTGTATAAACAGGAGATTAAAATATTATAAGTTTAATACATATATGGTGGAGATTAGTTTACCTATCCCAAACTAAAGAAAAGAAGGGAAAACTAGTCCAAAGCTTGTAACATTAAACCAGAACTTAACATTATGTTAAGCATGATCTATACCTGGATTCTATTTAAATATGCTATTGACAGCAGAATATTTACTTCCTAATCATGTTTGATTTTTGCTGCATAATCATCCAAACTGGATTAACACACATAAATAAAAACAAGTGATATGAATCAGAGGTTTTTCAGCATGCTGAAGTCCTATTGCTTCAAAGTATTACATTTTAACTTGCAACTATTTTTATAACAGATATGGCAGAAATGAATAAAGGGTCTTTCCAGTATAAAATGTATCCTGACTCCCTGCTTTCAATAAATAGAATTAGTGCTAGTCATAAACTGACAGCCACAATTTTCATAACAAATGTTCATTGTTTATTTCTTGTATGCTGCTGAATGTTCCCCAAACTTGCTTTGGTTTCCTAATGAAATTACTTGCAAGCAAGTTGGTTTTCAAATAACATTTCATTTTACATTAATATAAAACAACCAGTGTGTTGGAGTAACTTTAATTTTAATAGAAACAGAAATTCTAAAGCTGTAGGTATACTTATGCTTTAAAAGAAAAAGCAAACTGGGAACCAAGAAGTACGAGCGTTTTTTATTATCTCCAACATTCATTTAAAATTTAAAAGTCTTGGTTGTGAATTGTTTAAACTTTAATTCTATTTAATTTCATATTTTAAGATCATTTGGAATAATAATGGGAATTACCAGAAGATTTAAATTCTTAACCATTTACAAAAAATAAAAAAGGAACACTTGCAAGAAATCTGCTCAACTTTCTTTTAAGTACATTTATTTAGTACTGGATATTCTGTAATATGCCACAGGAGTTAATATAGCTGCTATTTATTTGCCACCCAGCCAATTTAGATGATTGACTTTTCCTTTTGGGCAGGGCAGTCTTCAAATAGATATTCATATTATGCTTGTCTAAACTTTGCCAAATACAAGTAGAGTGAACAGGCACTTAGGGAATGCAAAGATCAGTGAAGCAAAAAGAACATGGGATTTCTCCAATTTCTGATTTATTTCAGCCCCATCTTTCCTCTGTTTCAACCTTCTCACTGAAGCTTGTCCTTTTCCATGACAGTTAAATATTCAGTAAAGGTCTAATTATACTTAAAGGGCGCATGGCGCCAAAAAACCAGCCTGCAATACTGCTTCTCTTGTCTTTTTTGGCTGCTTTTTTGCTTTTTTCCATCACACAAGTGGCAGACAGGGACCTATTCAATTCTTTCACTTTTTACACCTTTTAAATAGCTTTCTGCTTTTCTTCCTTAATAACAGGGCATTCTAAAGATGGTTAGATTTTCCATAGGCAATTGGATGTAGATTTTTCTCACCTAATTCAAGAGAAATAATTATTCTTTGATTTACTTCTAACCAATGGGATGAATTATTTAAATCAATTTCAATTGTTTTCTTATACTCACTGTTGCAATGTTTCATAGCCTTGCTCCTTATATAATAATTCTTGCTTCATCTGCAAGAGTTCCCTCTTCAGTTTTTTAACCTTGTATGTAAAAATAAAAGTTTAAGACACTGCTTTTAAGTGTAAAATAGTTTAGAATAATTAGCACCTTTAAACATGAACCATAAATAATACCTGGTATCTTGAATTGTCCTTGTTCCTGTTTTTTAAATACTACTACCATACATGTAAGACCACATGAGATTAACTTTGTCATATGATATTCTGTGGAAAAAATGTTTTTCTTTCAAGTTCCTGCTGACTTAATTCAACATCATCTGATTCATAATGTTAAAAGGGCCTTGGTGGTGCAGACTGTTAAATGCCTAGCACTTAAGTTCCAGCTGCCTGCAATTACTGCAGGCTCGAATCCCACCAGGCTCAAGGTTGATTCAGCCTTCCATCCTCTCAGGGTAGGTAAACTGAGGACCCAAGATTGTTGGGGGCAATAAGCTGACTTTGTAAAAATGCCGCTTAGTAATAAGCAGGCATATACAATGGAAGGAAGGCTATTGCTGAGCACACTGGGTTGTATCCCAAAAATTGTAAGCCGCCCTGAGTCTCCGGAGAAGGGCGGCATATAAATGTAATTAAAAAAAAAAGATGGTCAAATGGTCCACAACTATAGATGGTATCATAGGGCAGGATATCTCTTCCCTTTAACTCAGGGGTGTCCAATCTTAGCAATTTTAAGACTCGTGGACTTCAAATCCCAGAATTCTGGGATTTGAAGTCCACCACTCTTAAAGTGCCAAGGACACCCCTGCTTTAACTCCTTTCTTGTGACTACACCTGTCCTGTAGAACAGCATTCTCCCTTCCAAAATATGGGTGCTCCGATCCTGTTATTTTCCCAGGTGTTTGGGTTGAGAGGCTAGGTGAGCTCTCCTGGCGATGTCAGTTTTGTTGTTGTTGTTGTTGTTGTTGTTGTTTTGAGTGTTGCATTGTTTTAAAAAGGAAATGAATGATTGTATTCTGTAATAGTGGCTTTAATCTTTGTACACTGCACAGAGTCACTGCTGTGAGACGGCCAGCTATATAAATCATACAAATAAATAAACCCTTCTTAACTAAATCTTCAGAACTATTCTTCTCTCTGCAGAATTTTTCTTACACAAAAGAAGACTGACAGCAACAACTGACTCTAAATGGAAAAAGGAGGAAATCCTTTAAATAGGAAAAAACAATTATTTTGTGTTTCAACATGGAGAAAAAAAAATAAGAGGTCCAAAAAGAACAACAACTACGTATGAGATGATTGGATGTATGTACTAAAATTGTGAGGGAATTATTTTGAATCCTGCCCCACATACTGTATATGTACATTATGGTTTAGAGACATTCTACTAAACATATTGTTTCTTAAAACACTAGTTATCTCAAAGATTTAAATATTTAGTCAATCAGTAGTTCTGCATTTTTTTTATTGCTGTTTTTAATCACATTCAAATTCATTTACCAAGGGTGCTAGCAATCAGCAATTCCAAACCAGATAGCCACATATATAACTAATGTTCTTATTAAGTTCTAATAAACATGATGAGCGGGTCAAAGGAAATGCTTTTATAGGTCAGTGCTTTCTCCAGCAGACATACATAGATTGGATATGAACGCTGTCTCTAGATTTGCCTATTAGTGTTCAGAATTCATTTCTACAGAAAAAAAGGATTATTACCACTCTGGATATGCTAATGCTTACTAATATTGTGAAAATTAACTATTCATAAATAATTAATTAGTCTGAAAATAATTCTTCATATATGTGTACCACTGTTCAGCTCTGAACGCTGGCATAACTTGTGTTTCAATAAAGTCAGCACCACTATCTCATCTAAATAAACCATTGTTAGCATTTGCTGAACACCAAGGGTGTTCATGACAAGCATCTGGTATGAGAGATATGCTGGATTAAAAGATGTATCTTTATTTGGATAACATCATTTACCATGAAATTCATATTCACTTGCTATGTTAACATGTCAATGCCTATGTGCCTAAGGAAGCTATTCTTATTCAAAAGAGGACTTATTGTCAATATAGCCATAGGGAGATAGCTTAAGAGCAAAAGAGCACACATAAGATTAGGGGAGGACTCCTGACAGGCATCAATGTGTGGGGAGAGGAAAGGAGTTTGCAGGGAAACAGAATCTATACAAAGAAACAAAAATTTCCAAATGGGCACACTTGACAATGTTCATTTCAAAACAGATATCTTTGGTTTAATATTATTTCCATATGTTGATCATGAACAAGTCCTAAAGCAAATATTACTTTTAAAATTATTAGCACTACAAATGTCCACAAAAATATAGGCTTGTATATGTAGACTATTAGAAAACAATTTAGTTGAGTTATTGGGAGATTTCAAAGCATCCTTACCCTTAATCTTGTAGTGGAGATTTCTGCTTTCAGAATATCAGGATCATATTTTGTGCTGGAAGAGGAGCTTGAGAAAACTTATTAGGGGAATAAGGGGAAAAAGACAGTGAACCATTTTATATTTCAATTCCCTAAAATATTCAAAACAGCAGTTCAACAAAGTTATAAAAGGCAAAATAAAAAATTGGTTTCTATATTCCAATGAAAATTACAAAATGTAAGGAGCAAATTATTCAACAAAGTATTTTCACTTTTATCATTTGGATAGCATTATTTGTTTATTGCCTTTATTTAGTCATTTTCTCTCAGAGCTATTAGTGATGTATGCATCTACTTTTGTTCCCATAAAGCAACCCTTGAAGTAGGATGAACTGAGAGAAGCAGATAGGCTCAGATTAATTCAGTGACAACTACAGCTGAATTTAGGTGTATCTTTCCAAATTTAGCATTAACCAAATCAATATACTCTCATTGATGCATTTAATCCTTCATTTTCAGATGGCTTGCTTGTTCATGGGAAGCCATTAACAGAATAATTCAGCATACCAGAACAAATAATTACTTCTGCAAGTACAAGACATATTTATAGCACAGGAATGGACATTAGTTTAGAATTATAGTGCTGAATCAGGATTAACTTACATATGATTCTAAATCTTCACTATATTCATGAACTTGAGTGAACTTAGGCACAAAGAGCCAAAATCCATCCTCCTGATCCCATTCATTTTTTTCAAGGAGAAAAGGGTATGTTACTGTCCCACTCTATAGTAGTTCTCCTTGTCATATGAAGTGTGATAACATGTAAGATAAAGTCAGAAGTGCTGGGCTCCACTTGTCATATGGTATACTGGAATTCTTCTGGAAAAATGTGCAAAAATGCTGAAGACTTTCTGGGTAAACTAGATGAGTATCGTACCTAAATGTACAGCTTTGCTAGTCACGGCCACCTGGCATTTTCCCACATGCTTATACATGTTCTAGCTAAGGTGTTTGTATTCATGGCTATAGCAAACTTAATTGCATGGCACTTTTCTACTTTTAAGAAGACCCAGAGTAGCTAAGATAGATTTACCCTTAAAGATCCTTTAGCTTGGGCACTTTCAACATGCATTCTGACTGATAAGAATTTGGAAGATTCTCATTTAAGGATCTCATTTAAGGACCACAGCCAGAGTGTTATGTCAAAGAATCAGATTTGGTTGATAAGAATGCCCTGCAATGTCCACTAATCCAATATATAAAACCAACAGAGTCTATACTATAGCGTTTATAGTACAAGACTTCCTTAGCAAACCTTTGTATACAAGTAGTCAACTTATAACCATATGATAATGATAGTTCAAAGTTACAAAAGTGCTGAAAAAATGGACTTAGGACGTGTTCCCAAGTTACATCTGTTGTACTGTGCTTGTAATCACATGATCAAAATTCAGGCACTGGGCAGCCTGCCCATGCTTACAATTGCAGGGGTACTACACTACAGTACCCCACCTGCCTCTCTCTTGTACCCTGCCTTGCAACTGGGATTGCCATCGTAAATCATTGTGGTTATGTGGCATCTTGCTTTACAACTGCATCACTTTGTGAAAGAAACTCCAGTCCCAACTGTGACTGCAACTGTATAATGTCTCCTGTTAATTCACTATTACCCTGAATCTAGCCTGCACTGGATATGTGTTTCTCCAATCAAACATTCATAAAATTATAGACTTTGACATTACGTTAGATTGCAATCTCAGAGTAGATTTCTGGAGGTCTGTTTTCCAGAGCTAGCCAGGACCAACTTTTTAAATCAGCATTACTTCTGCCCCAATATCTGATCTCAGATCTGGATGCTTCCAACCTTTCACCTACATGGTGAAACAATTGTTTGTACAGGTAATCCTCAACTTACAACCAGTGTTTAATTACCATTCCCACTCACGACAGTCTTAGAAAAGGTGTTTTATGGTCCATAAAGCACTTCTAGCTATTGTAAAACCTTGTGCCAGGCACACCCCATCACATGACCACATTTGGGTGCTTGGCAATCTGCTTGCATTTACAACTGGTTGCCAAGCATCCTTCCAATCACGTGATCACCATTTGCAATCTTCTCTTCCAGTTTTCCCCAAAAGTAAATAGGGAAGTGGAGGAAATGTTGGATTTGAGACCTGTTCCCACAATAAGTGAAGGGATTCCCCTCCATGCAGGGAAAAATGTTAGCAAATGACAACATTTTGCCCATCCAGAGGAGAAAACTCATTACAGTATTTCTGTAAAGACCAGCTGCAGTTTTTCCTGGATCAGGATTCCCTGCCCTTAGTCATTCAGATCCTAATCATCTCACGGTTGGACTACTGCAATGTGCTTTATATGGGGATACTCTTGAAGAGTATTCAGAAGTGAGAATGCAGCAGTGTGAGCATTTGTGGGTCCCAAGAATGCTCTATATAACATCATTGCTCTGCGAGCTGTATTGGCTCCCGGTCTGCTTCTGGATGCAATTCAAGATGTTGATAATCATCTTTAAAGCCCTTCATGGTATGGGACCAGGCTACTTAAGGAACCATCTCATTCCACTAGGATTGGCCTATTCCACCTGTGCTGGCAGAGGAGGTATGCTGTGAGCCCCATCGGCCCAATTATTCTGGCTGGTGGAGTCAAGAGAAGGGTCTTCTCTGTCATTGCACTTGCCCTCTGGGACATCTTGCCTTCTGGAGTGAGATCAGCTCCAATTGCCCTGACCATCTGTAACAGCCTAAAGACCTGACTCTGCCAGTTAGCTTGGAGCTCCAACGGTGAGCATCACAGTGGATGTCATTGATTAACATCAGATCTCACCTCCCCACCATCCTGCTTCTGCCCTCCCCATCTTTTAATTGCACTGCAGTGTTCGATTTTTTTGTACTAACTTATTTATATTTTTAGTTTTTTATAATTTTGATCTTTTATGATTGTAAGCTGTCCAGAGCTACCTTAAGGTAAGATGGGCAGCCAATAAATTTTACAAATAATAAATCAATAAACAGATTTCTGTCCTTTCAGACAGAAAAATGCAGCTAACACCAGCATTCTGAGCCTTTCACAATAATGGTATTTGCTGGCAGTTTTGCCAGATTTGAGGTCCATTCTTCCAATGTACCAAAGGATTTCCCCTCCTTGGTTTACTGTGCGGTTAAAATCCTTTGGTGCGCTGGAGGAATACGCCTCAAATCTGGTGAAAACACTAGTGAATGCCATAATTCTTGTGATTGTTATTCCCAATGAAGCAGAGACCATTGGGAAGAGACAGAAGGCTTCCTGGGTGTGGTGGGACTCCACTTAACAACTGCAACTAGGAAAGCAGGGAATACAGTCATTGAGTAAAACAGTCATGTAGCATCTCACTTAATGACCATTTTGCTCAATGACTAATATTATGAACTCAATTATGGTTGTAATTGGAGGACTACCTGTATGTGTTTGATACAGATAAAGAAATGTTCAAATTCTCTGTAAAACTGAACTAGTTAGTAAATGAGAAGCCTCTGATTTACCCTTCCAGAATCAGGTGCTGCAGCTCCCAGGACTGGGATAGTTTAACTAGGGCTGGCTACAATTGTTTATTGAAGATCACCAAGATCTTTGGAATCGAGAAATGCAAGTTAAAAAATATGAAAAGAGAGGGATAGTATATTTCACATATCATACATATGTCTTTGATACATACGACTTGTATAAGAGCTTGATTTTTCCTTGTAAACATCATTCAGCCGTACATATTCACCCAAAGCAAGAGCCAGCCTCTGCTCTTTCACATGGAAAAGTTCTTTCTTAGTGCTAAGTGCATCTTGAGCTACAGTAAGATAATCTTTTAACATTTTCTCTTGTTCTTGTCGCCATTGCTTTCTTGGATCTTCTATCTGTGTAGTTTCTGTAAAAGGTACAACAAGAAAATCTTCCATTCAGTTTAGACCTTTAAATCTATTGTCTTAAATCTAAAAAAGAGAGAGAGAGATCAGGCAATAACTTTTTTGAGAATTTGTTGTTTCTGATTATGTATAAATGGCTTTATTTCTTGCTCCCTATTTCTTTTCTTTGTTTCACTTACTAAAATCCTATTTAGGAAAATGAAAGCAGACCTTAATAGAGAAAATAAAGTGCTGTCATTCAATTATACTGGAGAAATGTGTGAATTTGTGTAGATAAATTGTCTGTTTATCTTTTGCAAAACTATTTCTCAACAGTTCATTCAGACTGGAGTCTGAGTAAGTCACATCTATATCAATCCAAAATGCATTTTAAGCACTGGCATAAGCTTGTGTGTAACAGTTGTTTGCCCAAGCAGTTTGAAAGGATCAGAAAGGAGGGACAACTCTATAATCAATCCAGCAACTTTTGTTTTGTAATAAGATCAAAGCTGCAGGAAATCTAGTGTGTGTCTGCATCTCATTTGCTTCCTATCTCTACTACTGGAAATGAAAATTCCCATGAGGAATGGGTGCTTCTGATGCCCAGACTGCCTGTCTGAAACTAGGGCCAGTTCTGCTTAAATCTTGAGGAAAAAAAGCCTCAGGAGCCCCATCAGGAGACCAAACTGATGAGTTGAGCCTAGTTCTGCCTCTCCAGCCCTGGATACAGTTTGTGGGCCGGCCTGCAAATCACCAGATTGAGGAGATGGTTGGCTCCGCCCATCCATTTGCTCTAGGATTTTGGCAAATTGCCATTCCAAGGCCTCATGTCTCCTTTTTTCGGCCTTAAGCTGAGTTTTTGAAGCTTTCTTGGTAGTGAAGGCTTTGGCCTTAATTCTGGCCGGCACCTGTTGCTTAGCTGAACGGGGCTTTGCATGTTGTTTTTCTTGGACGGCCCCTGAGAAGTTTTGAAGCAGTGGGCCTCATTGTGGCCTGGGAGTTCTGACAAGCCTGAGTGTCCTCCATTTTCCTAACTGCCTGTCAATGTAGGTGCTGGAAGCAGCCTATCAATTCTTTCTTCCTGGTTAGGTAAGCCAGGCAAGCGGGATCACCACTGTGAGGTTATAAATATGCTGCGGGGTTAAGGCCTGAGATTTTTAAGTGGCCAAAATTTCCTCAGGAACAGCTGAGAGGCGCTGCGATAAAGCGCCCAGCAAATAGCTGATTGTCGCTAGAAATCGCCCTCGCTACTGCTGCGCAAAGTCCTGGGCTGGTGTGTGAAACCTCAGCACGAGCCAAGACTCTTATGCCGGTACTCACTGTCCACGATTGTCATTCTGGCGCCGCTGGAGAGTGGATCCCCGCTCTCCGCAATGGTGCAGGCTCCACCAAATCCTCGGGAGCAGCTGTTGGTTAATTTAAAGTCTTTAGTTGATCAGTTTTTGTTCACTAGCTAAACTAGAGCTCTAAAGACACGTCCTTCCCCGGTGAGGGGCTGAATCGAAAGCTGGATGCCATGGCAACGGAGGAAGTCTTATCAGCTTGACAGACTCAGCCCCTATGACAAAGGAGGAGGAATTTTCCCTAACCTAACCTAACCTGGACTCTTGCAGAAGCGTGGCGGAGAATGTTGCCTCCCTTATTGTTGAATAAAACAACAACAGAGGAAAAAATTCAGAAGCTGCACTGAAAATTTCAAGATTAGAACACCATGTATTTAGATATTAAGGAATGAAGAAAACTTTTAGTAAATTTTAAACACTGCACTATAAACATTGCATTCTTAGATTAAAAATTAATGCCAGCTTGTTCAATGTAAACTTAGATTCCCAAGTAATACACAAAGACCTATACAATACAGATTTTGTCTTTATTAGTAAATTATGAGAAATACACAAGAGTGTTTCAGTGGGCTCCCCTTAACTCTGTTAATTTTTTTTTTTAACTTTAACTCCTGGGGAATTTCAGAGAAAGAGAAATCTGTCGGATTTCTAACAGATTTCAGTCAATGAGTTAGTTCAATTTCAACTGATGAAAAGCATTATAGCATATAGCTCTTAGGAGATATTTTACATCTTCACAACTCTCAAGAAGGTATTAATCTAAGCTACTGATTTAAGTTCTTCTTACCTCAATAACATTAGTTACATATCCCCCACTAAGACACTTTTCTCTACTTTTGACTACTTAAATTATCCAGAGCAAACAGTAATTCAAATATGTACAATAGTCTTTAAACTATGTTTGGTTAGCTTCTGCTGTAGCAGAGAAAGGTCCCTGGTGGTAAAAATTGCCAATAATGCTTGATAGTTCGACACACTTAATCTTTCTAGTGTGACATTGATGTGAATTCAAGAGGCAAACGAAAATAAGACAATAGTTCTAAAGAGAGTGAGAGTAATAATCAGAATGTCTTTTCTTTGTCAATGCTAATAAAATATATTTTAGGTGTGCACATTTCTGTGGAAAAGTTCCTTCAAAATTCAAAGAAATAGAGAAAAAAAGCACTTGCATTTTTACAGGTTCATAAAAGAAAAGTAAGCCAACTCAACTTTCTAATATTGACTCCTGTGAAATCAAGAGTTCTTCTCTATTATAGGGGTGTGTGTGCACACGTGTGCAGTCATGTCAAAATGAAAGTACACCCTCTTTGAGTTCTACAGTTTTACATATCAGGACATATTAAAGTCACCCGGTCTTTAGCAGTTCTTAAAAGTAGGTAAATATAATCTCAGTTGAACAACAACATGTGACAAATATACTTTCATTTTCACATGAAGGTTGGTAAACTTTTATTAAGGTCTTTGACCAATATGTAAAATAGCCTGGTCTCTTTACTGCTCTTGAAATAACAATGAATCCAGATGGCAAGTCTGAATTAGTATCAGAGCCTAATACAGTTTAACTCATCCTGCTGAAAATTGTCTTTCCTTCTTGCTGTGTTATTTTTCATAAGAAGACAAAACAAAACAAAAGAAGCTCATCCCAGTTTCAAAAAGAGAGAGGTTTTGAGGAAGAACAGTGGGGAAAATTGATTGGCACTCCAAGGTCTGTTTTGGACCCCATTTTCTACAAGCTGGATTTTATAACTTAAAAAAAATAGTTCCACATATCTCTTGTCAGATCTAGTTTAGGGGTGAAACCCGACTGCCCAAGACTGATAATAAAAGAAAAAGATTGCAAATGTATCCTCCTACTTTATCCTACTCCACTTTCTCGTAAGATTCCAGCCCTTTTTATCCTAACTTTGAACTTACTGAGAATGAGCATGGTGTAGAGTGTTTAGAACATATCCAACTATAGTTGGAGAATTCCAGCTTCACAAAGTTCATTGGAAATATTTGGAACATGCTGCCATGAGAATAAAAATCAAATTATGCAGCAATGTGGCCTTAAGCATTCTGGAATAAAGATAAACAGAAATATTATTATTCTTCCACTGCAATTCATTCCTCTGTCAGACTCTTAGTAGAATTATTCTGATATTGCAAAAAGAAATGATGGGAGTTAAACTTTGAAAGATCGGTTCTATGGAAAATAGGGTCTCTGTCTCTAGAATTTTGTTATACACTCTTGAGATTTTTAGCTGCTCCCTTAGAATCTTCTGATTAAGCAATTAAATCTGAAATGCCAAGTTAGAGCTTCGGCTACTAGGTCAATCTATCAATTCTTTATTTCAGCATAAAAACAAGCAAAACAAAGCAAAATAGAAACAATCTAGAAACCACACCATACAGAAAGCATCAATTTTGTTCACTTTCTATTTGTGGATATGATATAGAGTGAGTTTGGTGAGGTGGTTAGGGCGTTAGTTTAGAAAGTGGGAGGCTGTGAGTTCTAGTCCTGCCTGAGGGAGAAAGCCACCTGAGTGACCTTGAGAGAGTGACCAGTCACTATCACAAAGCCCTAGAAAGCAGGCAATGATGAACCACTTCCGAAAAATCTTACCCTAAAAACCGAAGCAACTTATCCAGGCACTCACTAGGAGTCAACACTTGTTAACAAAAGGGACCTAGAAATTTTGCTTAGTTAGTTAGTTTACTTTATTGTCATTGCACCTCGTACAACAAAATCAAACACCATCTTCAGTGCACATCATGACCATGAAAATAAACACAAACACACATACTACACACTCCACACATTGAACCGAAAACCCGCAACACCGCACCAACACTGCACTGTACAGTAGAATTCAAAAGAGTTACTGCCCTGGGATAGAAGCTGTTTTTCATCCTATTTGTGCTTGTTTTTAATGTTCTGTACCGTCTACCAGATGGTATTAGTTCAAAAAAAAGGGTGCCCAGGATGAGATGGATCTTTAAGAATATTTTGAACTTTCTTAAGGCAGTGGAAGCTATAAAGCTCTTCCAAATTAGAATAACCTACAAGATGAGAGTAAAATTATAGTGTTTAAAACAGTGATTTTGTCAGTAATCAAAATTACATGGCAAAGGTCTGGAAAATATACTCAGATGAGGCCAGCTCTGTCTAGTTTTAACAGCTGTAGGGCACATTTTAGCAATATCCAATAAGTACAGTCTTATTGGTCTGAAAGGAGGATGATAAATGAAACAAACCTGAATTCCTGGTAGTAGATGCAATATAAAAAAAACACAAGCAGTAAATTCCATACCACCTGTGCCACAAGGACAGATCTGGTTAGTGTAGTTTATTTTTATACAGTATATGCTTTCTAGTATAGTAGATGGCAGAGCATTAAATTAGAGACTTTCTTAGCTTGGAAACTGTGATAGAATTTAAATAACCCACAGGTCTAAGTGAAGAAGAACAACTACTTCCAAACATATTTTTGAGTACTATAGTTGAGAATGTTCTAGTTGTTTTTCTTTGTCTAACACAGTGTATGTACATCATGTATCTTTTTAATTTGTTCATGTCCTAGGAAAAGAAGAGCTTCTCTGGACTATCCACAGAAGTATCATTTCTCAAGGAGATATTTCCTCCATTTAGTACTGAAATTATTTGCTATTGTCAAAGGTGTCAAGTCTAATTCTGAGTAGTTACTATGGAGCTCAACTGAGCTACAGGAACTGACAGCACATTTTGGTAAAGAATAAATTTAAAGCAGCAGGAATGGATAAGAAACTTTTTAAACATAGTAGAAAATTTTGATTTTGGGACATTATAGATTACATAGTTTGAGTGAGCACTTCTCTCACCAAAGGCCTGAAAAGCAATTCTATTCTATTTAAAAATCTTTTGTTTGCTCATTTTTGTGACTGCTGAATGGCTAGTGGATTCTGGGATGTTTAGTGAATAGTAAGACTTTTGTTTATCATGACTAATTCTCTGCCCTTCAAAAAGTGGTGAGGGATCTCAAAATGCATTTTAGCTCAACTGAGGTCTGATACAGAAGAATGACATCACTGGTACACATATGCCTTTGAGCTAACATTGGGGAAAAGGTCAACCAAAGAATCTATATAAACTTTGAATAATAATGGTGCCAGTATGCATTGCAATCCCAGGCTCACTCCCCTTATTTTAGCAACCTGTTTTAGTTAAATGCCCTTGTGGAATAAAATTAATTTTTAACATAGAATTTTTAGTATTATCAGAAATAATAGGGAATTATCTATCATAGAGTTTCCGAGGATGAAGTGGACAGGTCTATGCGGCGGCTGAGTTCCACCACATGTTTGTTGAACCCGTGTCCTTCCTGGCTGGCTTATGCCGCCAGGGAGGCCACCTGTGGTTGGCTCCGGGCAGTTGTCAATGCTTCATTAAGAGAGGGTGGTTTTCCCTCCACCTTGAAGGAGGCGGTGGTGAGACCCCTCCTGAAGAAGCCTGCCCTGGACCCGACCGTGTTAGACAACTTTTGTCCAGTCTCCAACCTTCGCTTTTGGTGAAAGGTTGTTGAGAGTGTGGTGGCTCGGCAGTTTCCACTCTTCCTGGATGAAGCGGACTGCCTGGATCCGTATCAATCGGGCTTCCGACCTGGTTTCAGCACGGAGGCGGCGCGTGGATGATCTCTGGAGGGCTGGGACAGGGTTTTCCTCTGTCCTGGTCCTATTAGACCTCTCAGCGGCTTTTGATACCATCGACCATGGTATCCTTCTGATGCCTCGAGGGGTTGGGAGTGGGGGCACTGTGCTTGGTGGTTCACCTCCTACCTCTCGGGCGGTGCCATCAGTATTGGCAGGGGGCAGAGGTGGGCCCGGCGTGCTTTCTTGTGGGGTCCCTCAGGGGTCGGTTCGTTCCCCTCTGCTATTTAACATCTATATGAAGCCGCTGGGTGAGATCATCTGTGGTTTGGTGAGATTCCATCAATGCAGATGACACCCAGTTGTACATCTCCACCCCGAACCAGATCAGTGATACCCTCTCCCTGATGACCCAGTGTTTGGATGCGATGCAGTTTGGATGGCGGGAACATGCTTGACTCAACCCGGCCAAGACTGAGTGGCTGTGCATACCGCATCTCAGCCCAGTCAGGAATGTCCATCTTTGGCCATAGGGGTGGTGTTGCCCCTGTGGATAGAGGCGGAAATCTGGGGTCCTCCTGGATGTATGGCTCGGTTGGAGGAGCAGGTTGGGGCCGTTGCCAGGGGGGCCTTTGCCCAACTCTGCCTTGTTTGTCAACTACGCCCATTTCTGGACCGAGATGCCCTGTGCACAGTCACTCACGCCCTTGTTACCTCTAGACTCGACTACTGCAACGCTCTCTATTTAGGACTGCCCTTGCATACCATCCGGAGATTGCAACTGGTGCAGAATGCGGCGGCGTGGGTGGTGATGGGAGTTTCGATTCTCCCTCCTGCGCTGCCTGCATTGGTTGCCGGTTGCACTCCGAGTGAGATTCCTTCACGACATGGGTCTTCAATATTTAAGGGAGCAACTCCTGCCGACATCGCCGAATGCCGGCCGGCGCCCTGTGCGAACACAGGCAGAATCCTTGGGGTCCGTCAGCGGGCCAATGCTGGCGGTCCCCGCACAGCCTATTCTGTCGCAGCCCCTGACCTCTGGAACCAACTCCCCCTGGGGCTCCGCCTGGCCCCTGACCTCTGCACCTTCCGCCATGATTTAAAGACCTGGTTGTTTGACCAATCCGGGCTGTGACCCTTTTGGGGGGGATGGTTTTATATTTTTAAGTATTGTAAATTCTCTTTTGAGCTTGTAAATTTGGTTTAATCTTTTTTTAATTATTTATTGTTGTTGCTTTAGCTGTGAGCCGCCCCGAGTCTTGGAGATGGGGCATACAAGTCCCAAAAATAAATAAATAAAAAATAAATAGAGTTGACCAATTTGTCCCATAACCTAGTTCTCAATACTGAATCAATGGTGAATCTAAAGTTAATAAAAGCAGCATATAAAGCAGATCCTGCTTGAGCTGTATACTCCTCTCCCAGATGTTATAGGATGACAGCAGGATATACAGGAAATGATGAGCTCTAAAGCCAATCTGTTCCTCTGCGAGGATTTGTTGTTTCCAAACAAACCATCAATTTTGCATTTACTGTATTTGCATTTACCGTACAGTTTGCTGATTGATAATTATCTGATAAGTCTCTTTCCCCATCTTTATAAATAGAGATCGTAAGAGCTGTGCCCCCAACCTTTTGGAACCATTGTAGTCTAATCAATAAAATAGAAAAGAAAGACTAGTCCATTAATCTAAGTTATGGATGTTTTCGGCTGTTAGGTAATTATTACCCGGCACCTTTTCTGGTTTAAGTTAGTTAGCTAAATTTTTTGATTGATTTAATTTGATTTCTCCTTGTGCATTAAAGATACTAAATTGTGCCTCTCAAATTTCAGTTGGAATGGTAAAAGTGGGGCATCTTGTGTCTATCCACTGAACATTCTGGGAAGGAAACTCAAACCTAGAATTTTAGAAGAATTCTAAACAAAACAGGATATATCTTTTTCCTGTATCTTTTCAAGCTAATTGTGCCTACATATGGAAAATAAGTTTGTTTAATAGAAGTGAACACAAAGTAGCAAATGGGATTTATAACAAATCAATAGTCAAACAGTCAGTGAACTGATGTATTTGCTGTGATTCTACTTTAAGAGCTGCACTAACTGTAATGGAAAATAATCTTACAAGAGAAAACCATATCTGAACACATTTCAGGTAATTGCCCAGTAGGTTTAAGTTGAGATTGCTCAATATGTGGCCCAAACTGCAAGAATAACCTGCAGAGTCCTAAAATGTGGCCCACAGCAACACTGTCCTTGTGACTGCTGGACAAGGACAAAGCACTTTCAAGGCAAGTGGTAGGGATGGGGATTCAGTACTAACTGACTCAAAATCAAGCATTATATTTATTTCCACCTCTCTGTGAGAGCTCATCCAGTCGCAACACTTGTCTCCGAATGTGAAGAAAACAAAATCAGATATGGCCATCCAAAATCTGAAAACCTGGCAAGGAACTCTGAAATAAATACATACTGGGGTAGGAAAAAAAATAAGGATCTTTACAAGAACCATTTCTAAAGCATGTTTTCTAAAGATGATTTTCATTCTGCAGCTGTTCAGAGAAACAGCATGGCCAACAGGTATATGAATTAAGGCTATATGGAAGAATTTCAGCCTCGTGGAGATTTTGCAGGCCATCCATTCCTAACAGCAGGCTAATGTACTTCTATATCCATGAAGCAGCAGGATGAATGCCAGTTCTGCCTGCATTAAAGAAAAAGGTTTCACTTCCACTTCAAGATAGCTAACTCAAAGCTGAATGTGACACACTGTGAGCACCTGCAGAACATTTCCTGCAACCTTGCTTTCCTTCAGATAAAAACAATTGAGATGGGTCAGACATAATTCAGGTTTCCTTAGGTAGCAGAGCAGTTAGCACTCTAGTTATGCGACAGCAGAACTGCTATTACTAGGAACACTTTAAGACTAACAGTGATAACAGAAATATCTTATTCTGTGGCATTTTTAACAATTGCTAACACTCATATTTATAAATGACACATCCTTCTTTAGGAAAAAACACTTTTTCTGCAAAAAATAGAGCAAATACAAAAAATGATCAATACAATCTAACACTAACACAGGCGTTTTCAACCTGTGGGCCATGGCCTATTTGCAACTGGACCATGTGAGTGGCTAGTTGGTGTGTGTGCATGTGCACACAGTCCCACTTGCACATGGTGGCTCCTTGAGACCCCACTCATGTGAGCGCTCAAGGCTCCACTCACATGAGCAGTGGAGGCTCCACTCATGTGAGGATCGTGGGCACTCTTGGCCCCACTCATGTGGGTGCCACCCCTCCCACAAAACCTTTTTCCCCCTCCACTCCACTCCGGGACTCCAACCCAGAAATGTTGGGCAACTCTGCTGTAAGGTACTGCAATCAATCTAGAGAAAATTCAAGGCAAAAATCACTCTGTAATGAAGAGTATTTCTCTTTACTGTCTTTGGCTAAACAGAAATGCTATAATATGGAATTGATGGCAATTCTTTGAGCTAACTGCTTTGAATAAAATATATAGTTTTCCTGGGGATCATTAACAATATTCTTATTCTTGAAGATTGTTCTAAACTGTTGGATCCATTTTCTTTCCTAAGCTTCTGATTCTAATAAAATTCTTATGTGCTTATTGCAAGCAATGAGTGATGAGCTTTCCTTTCCTATAAATAAAAGAAATAAAAGATTTGTTTTAAACAAGAATAATAGTGCCAGGTAAAAAACTAACTCTGCAGTAGCAATTGAATTAAGCCTTTTTAAAATTAGGATGTCTACCTTATAGTTCCAGAGACAGCAAAAAAAAAAAACCACTCAGATGTTATTGATTAATATGTTTTAGTGATGGCAGAGTGAGTTATTTAATGGCACTTGATGAAGCAGATTGTGTTTTTGATGAAGTAGATTGTGCTCAACCAAAATTAAACTTGCTAATTTCAAGGCATTACAAGATTCTTTGGGGATTCTACTGAAAAGAACCAATAAGACTATTCCATTGGAAATTGTTAATATTGTCTAATCTCTGTTACTTCAACTGCATAAAAAGAATATCTGCTGCAGACTTGCACTCTGACTGGCATCCTATGCACAGACACAAATTCTTCTTTCTGCAATCTTATATACTGGGAGGTACATATACATATTTAGTCAAGCTATGGTTTTGCAATCACAACAGCCCCATAGCTTTGGTTAACATTATGCTAGATTACATCTGGTTAATATTTAGAATATTATACCATAAGTGGTATAAGTATACCACTTGGAAATCTCATGGCTATAAAGTCGAATTTGTGAAAAAACATCCTAAAAGATAGTAATAGCAAACCAGTTCATGTTCCTAGAGAATAGGTCCAGATTTTCCATGTTCTCCAATCCCTCCCTGCTACCTTTTCCCAGCATTTAGTTACTGTGACCATTTTGTCTTTCTTCACAAAAGATAAATGTAAGATATAGTAAGAGCTACGAAGTTTCACTCCACCTGGTTTTGAGGGGCACATGACATGGATTTTGTAAATCGCTAACTAACATAATTACTTTGTATTTTAATTTGATTTATTTTTTCTCTTTTAAAATGATCTTCAGGTTTGTTAGCTTTTAACATTCCTAAACTGATAAAGAGGCTGGAGACTAGTTCCAGATAAGAAAAAGATTGTTAGTACAAATTGGAGTCTGGTTTATCTCTTTTGTGAACTCCAAACAATCTTTTTCCTTACAATTTATGCCCTTTCTGACGTCAGACCTCCATTTAATGAACATGTGTAATATTATGGCATGCAAATATGTAATATGTTTGACTACATGTAACTGATTTTCTTTTATCCTGTCCAATCAACTTTCCTCTTGCATTTTCTTTGTTGTGTTAACTCTAAAAAGGAATGTAACACGAGGCTCAAGGTTTCCTCTCTTCTTTTTCATAGAGAGATCCCACTTTATCAGAGTATTCTAATAAACTGCTTTTAAATGATCTTCCTGTTGCTTATTGGGAAGGTAAACCGAGGCAGAACCTAGGGCCAGATTTGGCTATCAGTTTCAATCTTGCTTGCAGTAAAAGCTTTTCTCTAGGTAAGCTTTTCTCTAGGTAAGCTATGCTAGCTCTAGCTATTAGACCAAACTAAGTCATAGGAAATTTGTGGTTTTCTGGCAAATTGTAGTCATGGAAATTGAGAAATTTATACAGTATCTTACTTACTCACTCACTCACGCCCAGTTCCTGGGCATCTCATTTGAAATCCTAAAACTGTAATAGGCTAAGAATAATAAATTAAAGCAAACAAATTAAAGACTAAAATGACCCCATGAAAACACACTTTAAGCCCAAATGCTTGAGGGTTGATCTTTATTTTCTGCCTGAATGCCAGAATGTTTGACATTCTACCGGCCCTCAAAGAATGAGCTGAACAGATAAAAAGGATGCAGAAAAGGACAGCCTCTTCCCCCCATGTCAAGGAGACAGAATCCAAAACTTTTTTCTCTTAAACTAGTTACACAGGCAGTAATTCTGCCTGCAAAAAAATGGTATTGGGGTAACTAGAGCCACAAAGGACTTTATGAATCAAAACCAATAATTAGAATTGCATCAATTCTACCTGGGGGTCCTCCTGGATGCACGGCTCCAATTGGAGGATCAGGTGGGGGCCGTCGCCAGGGGGGCCTTTGCCCAGGTCCGGCTGGTTCATCAGCTTCGCCCGTTTCTGGACCAAGATGCCCTGCGTACAGTCACTCATGCCCTTGTCACCTCGCGACTCGACTACTGCAACGCTCTCTATTTAGGACTGCCCTTGCATACCATCCGGAGGTTGCAGCTGGTGCAGAATCGCGCCCGCGGGTGGTGATGGGAGTTACCCGATTCTCCCATATTATCCCCCTCCTGGCGGCCTGCATTGGTTGCGGTTGCACTCGGGTGAGATTCAAGGTTCTGACTTTAACATTCAAAGTCCTACGACATGGGTCCACAATATTTAAGGGCGCTCCTGCTGATATCGGCGCCACCCGCCCGTCACATAGGCAAGGACTCCTCGGGGTCCCGTCGGCAAGTCAGTGTCAGCTGGCAGTCCCCCGGCGACAAGCCTATTCTGTAGCGGTCCCCGACCTATGGAACGAACTGCCTCTGGACCTCCGTCTGGCCCCTGACCTCCGCACCTTCCGCCGCGATTTAAAGATCTGGTTGTTCGACCAAATCGGGCTGTGATTACCTCACCAGGGCCATGGGATAATTTTAAGTATTTTAATTTGGTTTTATTGGGCTTTAAAATTGTTTAATTCTTTTTTAAATAATTATTGTATTGTATATTTTTAACTGTGAGCCACCCCGAGTCTTCGGAGATGGGGCGGCATATAAGTCCAATAAAATAAATAAATAAATAAATCGGAAATATATTGGAAACCAATCCGAGGGCTACAAAATATATGTTGTTCTGTTGAAGCACTCTCACCCATCAGCAAATAGATTACCATAATCTGCACCTATGGAAGCTTTCTCAAGTCTTCAAAGGTAGTGCCAAATAATGCATAATTGTCAGATGCAAACAATCAAGTGGCGTTTGAACTCAGATGTTCCTTATTGTTGACTCCACTGTAACTCAAGAATGTTCCCAGACTGCCTGCTTTCCTTTGGGAAACCAGATATAGGCCCAAGTGTTTGACTTTGTATCATTCTTCCCACTTATAAAATCCAGACTGCCATATCTCTTAACTTCACCCACCAGGGCTTCCTTCCTTCAGCTGTTCATTCCACCACAATAATGCAATAAACCAGTCTTGAGTTTATGAGGGCATGAATATCCGTTACTCTCAATCCAAAAAGGGCTGCAACTGATGTAAGCTGCAGCTGTGCAAAGGCCACTCCAGGTTTTACTGTTCAATGAAAAGTTATGAATCCAAGAGAGCTCTGAAGTCATCGGCCTCTTCCTTCAGGGATGCTACTGTATGACACAGACCAAAGCAAGTGTGAATAGGAACTTGGTCTTGCCAGTGACCTATTTCAAATATTTTACCCCATCAACTTTTTATAGCCTTCAGACACCAGGTGACCCACATCTCTTGTATCCCTTGTTCAATCCATAACAGAGATATGGAACTGAACATTACCAGCATATACTAGATGTCTCATCTCAAACTAAAGAAACAAACAAAGCAATGCATTTATATTGCATTTCTCACTGGGGCACAATCTAGTAACAGTAAATATTAATAAACAAGAATTAACTAGCAATTAAAATTATACAATAAATAAATAAAATCAATACCATTTACAATTATAATTATATTGTCACACAATTATAAAAGGCTACATGTAACTACTATTTAGTTTTACTGATTTAATTTACAATAAAATAGCCCTACTAAATAAAGACAGACAGACTTCCCATTGGGACTTCATGGGTTAAACAGCTTAGACCAGCGGTCCCCAACCTTTCCAGCTTGGTGGCCTGGCCCAGTGTGAGAGGGAGGGGGCAGCATGTGAATGGTAGGTGCATACATGTGCACACAGCTCCATTGGTATGAGAGGCAGGTGCGCGCACCCTCCACTTGTGCAAATGGAACTTCACGCGCAAGCAGAGGGTATTTGTGCTCATGCGTGAAGATCCACTCATGCAAGCAGAGTATGCTCACATGAAAAGTTCCATTCACACAAATGGAACTTCGTACACAAGCACCCTCTTTTCATGTGAGGGGAGCTTCACACGTGAGCACAAGGACCCACCTACCATTTGCATGAGTGGAGCTTTGCACCCATGCACTTGCCTGCTGCTTGTGTGAATGGAGTGTCATGCACACGTGATTGCTTGCATGGTTCAGTTTTGAATAGGTGGAGGCCCAGTAGTGGACCACAGCCTGGGAGTTGGGGAACCCTGGCTTAGACCTGGCATTTTACAGCCTCTGGGCCACATCCAGGCCTTTGACTATCCTTATTTTGGCCTGTGTGAGGTCAATTAAAAAATTAGAAATCAAATATAAAATAAGTTCACTGCAGTGGGTGGAAGAGGAATTCGAACCAGGTCCGGCTCTGTGCAATTACAATGTGCTCCTTCAGTTGGCTGGTGGCCATAGATGGGTGAGGGGAGAAATGCTTTTCTGTGCCTGCACAGCACTCGTCCCTCACCTGAAGCAGCCTGAGGAAGTGACAGTGATGGTCGTCACATGAAGGAATACAGACATAGTAACGCACTGCCTCAGTCAAAGTGTAGCGTTGTAGGTGAGTGGGCAGAGAACAGTCAGAGAGAGAGGGAGGAGGGAGGGAGAGAGAGAGAGAGGAGAGAAAGAAAGAAAGAAAGAAAGAAAGAAAGAAAGAAAGAAAGAAAGAAAGAAAGAAAAGAGAAAGAGAGAACTGATCCAACCTCAGAGAGTTATCCATGGCTGGCGGCTCTCTCTCTCTTTCTTACTATCTCTCTCTCTCTCACACACACACATACAGAGGTCCCTAACCCCGCCACCTGTCCCAAGGCAGCCACATCCCTCCACTAACCTGATTTCCAGCTCCGTCATGTTTCTCACCATTGTGGGCAGGGAAACAAGTTTGTGGGACTACCATTAAAAAAATTCAACCAACCAATCAATTCCAACTACTTGCATGAAGTTTAGACACAGGCAGCATGGCCCCACTGGCAGCCACTCCCAAAGGGGCCCTGGCAGGCTGGCGGTAGTCAGGATGTTTTCGGAGGTTTTCAATCTGGGATGATTCTACCTGGCCAGGCAAGAGCAGTCCCGCAGAACTGCCAAGAGCAGTGCCGCCAGGAGGGCAAAGAGGCCAGCAGCAGCATGGGCAGCTGCTTGGCCATTTAAAGACTTGTGGATTTCAACTCGCAGAACTTCCCACAGCCCCGCCCCATCAGCTCCTCCCCCTTTTGGGTTGGGTTAGTTCACGCCCACTGGGTCCTTTGGGGTTGAAAGTTTGATCACCCCCTACAAGGGATCCTCCACTCTGGCGGACAGTTTTCTGCGAAAGCTGAAATGGACAGCTGGAGGAGGGGAGTGGGGAGAAGGGAACAAGAAAGCACAGACCTTTCTCAGCACAAAGCTTCACAGAAAGCAAATCAAACCATGATGAGGGGGGGATTTTCCTGTGAGTACAGTATTAAAAGTTAACATTTCAGAAATGTTACCTGCGGAGGTCTCCTGGTGCAACGCTCTGCTGCAGTTTTAGAGCATACCTCTGCCTTCCCTGCGGGGGACTGCAAGGCTGGAGACTTCGCCTTGCTCCGATCAGCAGGAACCCCCCCGCATTTCCCTGCTGATCGTTCTATCTGCACAGATGCACATCTCAAAAATGCTCCTTCCAAAGCCTTCAGCCTTGCAATCCTGCGCAGGGAAGGTGGAGGTTTGCTCTGAAGCTGCAGCAGAGCATTGCACTGGGAGGCCTCCGCAGAGAGACAGAATGAGAGGCAGCTCCCTGCCCTTGCTGGCTCAGTTGATCCATGGGCAGTGATTAAGGTGCCAAGCCTCCATGTGGTGACTGGGGAAAGGAAGGGTTGCCTCCTGTGCTGGCCACGTCCCTTCACTAGGGCTTATTTTCAGGGTAGGTCGTATTTTCAGGGTAGTATTTGCTAACAATAGCCTATTTGTGAAAAACAGCCTGTTTGCTTCATTACTTTTGATAATCTTCAACGGAACCTGTGAAGCTGCAGTGAACAACAATGGACACAAATAACCAATGTAATGAAGAGAAATAAAATGTGTGTTTACAGTTAGTCTTCTATACCTGTGTTTTCATTTGGATGAGGAAGACATTTTTTTAAAAAACACCATTTATATACCAAGATCAGATGCTAAGTTTTGCCTACTTCCAGTATAATGCTATGAGCTGTAGCATCACAGTGGTTAAAAAGCAGTACAGTCTAACGCTGCCCACAGCCTGGAATTTGATCCTGATGAGGCTCAAGGTTGACTCAGCCTTACATCCTTCCAAGGTTGGTAAATTTGGGACCCAGATTGTTGAGGACAATATGTTTACTCTGTTAATTGCTTAGATAGTGCTGTAAAGACTATGGTATATAAGTACTATTACAATTTATATTTTTCACAATATGTACAATATGTGAACATGTGGAATAAGAGCTGTTTTTCAAGAAACTTCAAGAACCAATACATGCTAAGCATGTTTTAACGTACGTTAAAAGTGGTTTATTTGGCCATAAACTATGTTATATAATACTTCTAGTCTATTTTGGGTGAGTCTGAAACTTTAATAATTGAATGTAAAAGTTTAAGCATGATCAAATGATATGTTCCAATTAATCCTCAGGCAAACAGAAACTAATTCAACTTCTACATTTTCCCAACATTAGCATTTTGAACAAATCCACTAATTACTGTGTGGTTTATTCAGTAAATAGTGGTTAAACAAAATGAAATTGTAATTTACACATCATAATTGAAATAACATTTTATAACTTTCAATCTTAGCCATGATATTACAGTTCATAAGCTGCCACAAAACAATGTAGGCTACAGAAAAGTTTGGTATGTATTATTTTGTTAGGAAAGATTAAGAGGTTTCTTTTAAAAAGCAAGTGATTCATAGAGTAAAAAAAGTAAGAGGGAAATATTTGTGGAGTTGAAACAGTGCAATCCTTAACAGCTGCAGCAGTAACTGCCAATGCAAACATATATTATTACACAGGTAAAAATGTAGCTTCCCTGAAGTCACTATTTCTACAGTTAAACTTTAATGAAATATTTCGTAAACTCTTGAGCAGTGCAGTTCATAATTATCAGGCTATTGCATTCCAGTCAGGTGAATTAAAAGCTATAATCTCAATTTTTCCATGTAAGACATGTGACCTGCCTCTGACCCTTATCACGGCAGCTTACCTTCCACTAACTCAAACAAAGGGTGTTCTCTTCAGAGCACCACTCCTATAGCCAACATACCAGTGGCGACTGCACTCCAGAAAATTTTTACTCAAATTGCAACATCAAATGGATTAATGTATCACTGAGACTGCTTTAAATATCTGATTCTTCAAAAAGGATGAGGAAAAACCAGTTTAAA
The DNA here is from genome assembly GCA_009733165.1 of Naja naja. Lineage (NCBI taxonomy): Eukaryota > Metazoa > Chordata > Lepidosauria > Squamata > Elapidae > Naja > Naja naja. The sequence goes on from CM019151.1 coordinate 50,016,683, forward strand.
GGGAAAAAAATACACCAATCTACCACTCTCCACAAAACACATTTACTAAAAGTTCAAGTCCCAAAAGCCCACAACAGGTGAGGAGATAATTCTCCATAAATATTTGCATTCTGTTCTAATGGTTATGTCCTATGAAAACAAAAGCAAAGTGTAACCAAATTCCAATCTAGCTATTTTATTTACCTATATGCGTAATCCATACTATAACTGTTTGCTTATTTTTTAAACCTTAAGAATGTGGCATAAAGTCTCTAAAATATTTGATTTTATATTTAATGTTTTATTTCTAGGCTCAGTCTCATATTCTGGAACAATATCTCCTAGCTAGTCTGTTGCTGTTCTTTTTAATCTGTAACCCTAAGTAAATAATTATTTTTTGTCAACTTTTGAAAATTTATTTGAAACAATTCCATTAAAATATTTTAACAATTCACGTTCTTATACTGATGTTTTCTTTAAATAACAAAATTGCTATCATTCACTATAGAAGTTATGTTATTCTTTCATCTATTCATTCAAATTATTCCCTGTATTTTCATTCTGATGAGTATTCAAAGTAGTTAAAAATAAAGGTAAAGGCTGTTAGTTGTGTCCTATGGAGCAACATTCATCTCTGTTTCTTAGCCGAGGGAGTTAGTATTGTCCAAAGACACTTTTGTAGTCATGTGGCCAGCATGACTATACACTGATCTGTAGGGGTGGGCTGCTACCAGTTCGCACTGGTTCAGGTGAACCAGTTGTTAATTTTATGGCCAGTTTGGCCAACTGGCAAATTCCACCCCTGGCTGGCCCTGCCTACCCCTCCCTGCCTTTCCAGGAGTCACTGCGTGGCCCATTTTGGATCGCAGGTAAGTGCAGGGCCCATGCAAAGGCTCAGGGAGGGCGAAAAACGGGCTTCCCAGAAGTTCTGGAAGGCCAGTCACAGACCTGTTTCCGGCCTCTAGAGAGCCTCCAGAGCCCGGGGAGGCTGTTTTTGCCCTCCTGGGGGCTCAAGAAAGCCTCCAGAGCCCTGGGAAGGCAAAAAATGGGCCTCCCAGAAGTTCTGTTTCTGGCCTCCAGAGAACCTCTGGAGCCCAGAGAGGATGAAAACGGCCTCCCGGAGGCTCAAGGAAAGCCTCCAGAGCCCGGGGAGGGCAAAAACGGCCCCCTGCAACCCATTTTCACTCCCAGAGTGGTGCAGGAGGCTGACTAGGCCATGCCCACCATGGCCACGCCCACCCAGCAACCGGGCAGAGAACTGGTTGTTAAATTTTTTGAAGCCCACCCCTCCTGATCTGCATGGAATACTGTTTTTTTTTTAAATTACATTTATATGCCGACCTTCTCCGAAGACTCAGGGCGGCTTACAATTTTTGGGATACAACCCAGTGTGCTCAGCAATAGCCTTCATTCCATTGTATATGCCTGCTTATTACTAAGCGGCATTTTTTACAAAGTCAGCTTATTGCCCCCAACAATCTTGGGTCCTCAATTTACCTACCCCGAGAGGATGGAAGGCTGAGTCAACCTTGAGCCTGGTGGGATTCGAGCCTACAGTAATTGTAGGCAGCTGGAACTTGAATGCAGGCATTTAACAGCCTGAGCCACCAAGGCCTGTTACCTTCCCACCAAAGTAGTACCTATTTATCTACTTGCATTTGCATGCTTTCGAGCTACTAGGTTGGCAGGAGCTGCGGCAAGCAACAGGAACTCACCCTGTCACACAGGACTCGGACCTGGACTGTGAGAAGCTCAACATCTTTAACCATTGAGCCATTATGCCCACTAAAAATAATATAATGTATTAAAATTAAAATTAATAACATCAATTAACTAATTGCCTCCATGAGTCTTTACAAATGACTTCGCTATTTATTTTTTATTACATTTATATCTCGTTTTTTGTAACGGGAGTTTAAGATGCATACAAAGCATTTCCTTACTCTAATTTTTCTCAACAACAGTCTATAAGATAGTTGAGCTAAATGAGAGTAATTGGAAGTAAGCTTCCATGGCTGAGATTAGACTAGAATCTAGATCCTGGTTTCCCCACCAGTATAACACTTTAATCATCATTCCATAGTGTTTCTCTCATGAAATCTATCGAAACTCATCCAAGAATAACATTGTATAGCACTACTACAGAACTGTATACCTCTCATATTTATAGTAAATACACAAATGAGGAGGAGAAAAGTTATGTCAGTAGATATATTAATGCAAGTGGAACCTTTAATGGATTGCTAATTCATTGAAAGCTACTACTCAGGTTTCTGAACACTTTAGTCCTCTTCCACCCTCATCCCTCCTGTCGTACAATTTTTTGGCTAGGTTTAGATTTAGCCCTCACTGTACAAGTAGTCCTTGCTGAATGACTAATCGTTCAAAGTTACAACAGCACTGAATGAGGGAGACTTATGACGGTTCCTCATAGATATGGTTGTTGCAGTATCCCTGCAGTTAGGTTATCATAATTCAATTACTTGGTAACAGGCTTGCAATTATAATGGTCACAGTGTCTCATTGTCACATGATCACCATTTGTGATTTGCACTGCTGGCTTCCAACAAGCAAAGTTAATGGGTAAGCTGGTAGAAAGTCAGAAACAGTGATCATGTGGGACGCAGCAATTATGCAAGATTTGCCTAGCAGTAATTGGAACTACAACAAGTGCTGTCATAAGTTGGCATGACCATGTTACATCATGCATTACAACTGTGTCATTTGGCAATTGTTGGTCCCAGCTTTCATAATTTTTTTTATTACATTTATATGCCGCCCTTCTCCAAAGACTCAGGGCGGCTTACAATTTTTGGGATACAACCCAGTGTGCTCAGCAATAGCCTTCATTCCATTGTATATGCCTGCTAAGCGGCATTTTTACAAAGTCAGCTTATTGCCCCCAACAATCTTGGGTCCTCAGTTTACCTACCCCGAGAGGATGGAAGGCTGAGTCAACCTTGAGCCTGGTGGGATTTGAGCCTACAGTATTTGTAGGCAGCTGGACTTAAGTGCTAGGCATTTAACAGCCTGAGCCACCAAGGCCCTTTTTAAGTGAGGACTACCTATACTGCTTTAGGATATAGTTGACCAGTTCTGAATCTAATAGCTTCTTTTCCACCTAAAGATTTTTTAAATTATTATTTATTACTGTTCTGAAAACTTTTGAGATTTCTATCAGATTGCTCTTACAACTTCTTTTTTATGTGTTTGGTGCCACTTTGATCATCTCTACAATGATACTGGAAGCCTAAAGCACAAGAACATAGGGAATTCGACATAACTAATGCAATTTTGTATGAATATATTTTTTAGAAGGTTCTTCAACAACTCCTAGTTTTGTCATTGAAAAAAAGCAGATTTGTGGGATTAATTAGAATGTTTTGTCAAAACCTGGGGAGTTCCTTGCACAAACAGAAAACATAATGTTTTAATTGGCAGCATGAAAGTTTAAGGTTAATAGACAATTCTAAGTAATTCTGAAATGCACTTGTAGGATATAACAGCACTAACAAAATGAAGTAGGAGGAAAAGCAGCAGCAGTAGAAGCTATAATGTTTTTCCTAAGAAAATAAACCAAGTGAATTGCTGTGGGGAGTTTCAACTGTCTCATAAGAAATCTTCTGTTTTCAAGTCCTTGTTAAGAGTCTAACAGCAGAGCCTAATCTGGATAAGCCTTCTTATATAATCAATACAGCACTTACAGAAAACACTTACGGTTTATGTGGTCGATATAGTAGACACCAATCTGACGATCGTATGCAGCTTCCCATCCCCATGGTAGCTCATCTCCGACACAGTCTGCAAAGGATAATGGCTTTGTTAACCTAAAAACAAAATAACAAAATAATTGAATTAAGATTATAGAATTTTTTCCCTCAATACAGACATAGAGAAAATTAAGCAATTTAATTCAGAAGTGCCTCTTCAGGCACTACCCTGTTCAATATCTCCACTTTAAAGAATAAGTGAGAAAAGGTTGATTAAGAAACATTGATAAGGGCTGAATGCTTTTTAAAAAGATCAGTATGCAGAAAGGATATCCCATGCTCTTTCCTGCATTATATTTTTAGCTGAACATAACTGTTTTATTTTTGCATATTTTTTTCTTAATAATTCCCAACACTGAATTCTTTTTCATTATAGCTCTCTTGGGCTGTGCTCTAACTCTACAAATCCTGAAGCCAATGTACAATTGGAAAATTCAGGGTATTTTTCAATTCCTTCAAGGTTGAACCATTGTCTCTAACTCACCTTGTCTTTGATTAAAAATTCTTCATGGTCTTTGTATAAATAAATTGCCTTTGATATATAAATCAGAGTTTAGCATTTCAGGGAAAAGAAGGCATCACATGCCATCGTGGCTGAAAATCTTTTTTTAACGCTACCTTTTGATCTTTGGTGGAAAATGGAGAACAGAAGTGGATTCAATGAGTGGCAAGTCTGCCCCTGAAATCATACAATATACAGCCATCTATTGCTTGCCCAAATCACAGCATCTTGGTAAGTGTACAGGGAGAACAAATGGAAGACGGTAATAGACATCAATAGGAAAACATTTTTCTTTTATTCTCCTAATCTGAATAACATTCATGTAGAATGATGCTTGTGATTTGCAGAGGATGTGCCATATACAAATGCTGCAAGTAGAGGCTAACTGGTTCCCCCTGGAAGAGAAGATGAAAAGACTAGAGACAAACCACAGGTTAATCTACAGTGGAGGGAAGTAAGCAGTGGGCTATCCCAAGGTTCCCGTACTCTTCAACATCCTCATAAAGGATTTACATGAGGGGGAAAAAAGGGAACTCATAAAATTTGCAGATAACACTAAACGGCAGGAATAGCCAACACCCCAGAAGATAGGCTCAAAATCCAGATGGATCTCGACAGACTTGAACACTGGGCCCTAGCTAACAAAATGAAATTCAATTGTGAAAAATGTTTCCATCACTTAGATGAGAAAAACCAAATATACAGGTACAGATTAGGTCAGGGGTGGGATTCAAATTTTTTAACAACCGATTCTATGGGCGTGGCTTAGTTGGTAGGCATGGCTTGGTGGTCATGTGACTGTGGACATGGCTTGGTGGTCATGTTATTGGCTGGGCATGGCCAATTCAATATCACTCACATCGAGGCACGCATCTCCTCGCCTGGCCTCTCATGACTGTGGGGATGCTGCAACAGTTGTAAGTGTGAAAAATTGTCATAAGTCACTTTTTTCAGTGCCATTGTAACTTTGAATGGTTACTCCACACAAGCAAAGTACCATCAAAGGAGGGGGGGAAAACTCCAGAGAAGTTCCTGAGACAGGAAGTCTAGTCCTGCCAAGAATGTAATAAGAGTTAACGGAGAGGCAGTCTCTGTAAGGAACACCAGAATGTTTCCTTCCTGCCTTCCTTACAGGATTAGGCCAGTAATTTCTTCTAACAACCGGTTCTCTGAACTGCTTAGAATGTTAACAACTGGTTCTAGTGAATAGGTGAGAACTGGTAGAATCCCATCACTGGATTAGGTGAAATCTGGCTCAATAGCAATAACTGTGAAAAGAATCTTAAAATCCTAGTGGACAATCACTTAAATATGAGTTAGCAGTGTGCAGCAGCAGCCAAAAAAGCCAATAGGCTGCACTAACAGAGAGATAGAATCAAGATTATGTGAAGCTTGATAAAGCATTAGTAAGATCACACTTAGAATACTGCATCCAGTTTTGGTTACCATATTATAAAAAAGATGTTGGCACACTGGAAAGAGTACAAATAGGAGTAACCAAGATGATTAGAGGGCTGAAGGCTAAAACATATAGCAATAGCAATGGCACTTAGACATATATACCACTTCACAATGCTTTACAGCCCTCTCTAATCAGAGAGCAGCATATTGCCCCAAACAATTTGGGTCCTCATTTTACCAACCTCAGAAGGATAGAAGGCTGAGTCAACCATGAGCTGGTGAGATTTGAACTGCCAAATTGCAGGCAGCTGGCAGGCAGCAGAAGTAGCCTGCAGTACTGCACTCTAACCACTGCGCCACCAAGGCTCATATGAAGAATGGTTGCAAGAATTGGGTATGTCTAGTCTAGTAAAAGAAGGACTAGAGTGATCTGAGAGCAATATTCCAATATTTGAGGAGCTCCTACAAGGAAGAAGGGGTCAACCTATTTTCCAAAGCATCAAAAGGCAACCCCAAAAACAATGGATGGAAACTAATCAAGGAGAGAAGCTAACTAGAACTAAGGAGAAATTTCCTAACAGTGAGAACAATTAATCAAGGAACACCTTGCCTTCAGAAATTATGGGTACTCCATCACTGAAGGCTTTTTAAAAGAGACTGGATAGTCAGTTGTCTGGAATGGTATAGGGTGCTTGAGCAGGGGTTGGATTAGAAGACTTCCAAGATATCTTCCAATTCTGTTATTCTGTTATCAAGGAAAATTAAGAATTGTGGGTTAGGATAAGACATTTGCAGAACCTTTTCCTTGTCCAAGCTCATAATAAAAGTGCTGTGAAAATAGTTGATTGCAAAGATGTTTTGGCATGAAAGAGCCTTTCAGAAAGGAAGAGTTTTTGGTAGAAATGAAGTTATAAATGAAATGAAAGAGAGAGCAAATGTGCAGGTACTTTACAGAGGAAAAATGTACCAGTGAGGAGAAACAAAATTGGAAACAAAATGGAGAACATAAAAGAGAAGGAGAAGAAAAGAAGGCCTTTTTTAACAATGGAGAGAATCAACTCAGCAGATATAGATAAAATACCCCCCCAAAAAAGCATGCTGAATAAACACAGAAGTGGAAATAGGAGAAAAAGATGGATTGGAGAAGTAAACACAATGTGGAGTCTACAAGAAATGAGTCAGAGAGGAACCAAAGAATGGTGGATAAATGTGACAAAGATCTGAGTAAAGAGAACCAGAAGAGGCTTCAAAATGACTTGAACACGAGTTTACAATTTATGGGTGCGAAATAAAAAGCTATAAAGGGTTTGTCCCAAATAGCCAGGCAGCCAAAGATAGGAGAGAAATTCTGGCTGAAGAGAATTTTATTTTGTATAGTTGGCTGCCTAAAGTCTGTCATCATCTCCAAACTATGACAATACTTCACAGAAGGCTGTTGTGACTTACTAACCAACTAGGAGGCTTGGTACTGAAGCTTAAAAGTCTGAGGCCTTGCCAATTTACCATTGTATGTATGGGAAAGATTCTCACAAGATAATTACATTTCAGTATGTTCACTGTGAGTAATCCTCTCAATTCTTATTCACCAAGATGAACAGAAAAGAGAGAAAGTTCAAGAACTATACTGGCTCAACAGCATACTTTAAAGTCCTTAGCAATTTTTTTTAAAGAAAGGGAGAGAAAACTTTTTAAAAGCAGAGATTTTTTTTACTGGTAATCCTGAACAGACAATTGATCATAAAGGAGCATCACTAATCACATGCACTGACTGAAATACTAGATTGATACTTTGCCCCCTGCTTTATCCAAGAAAAAATTAAAATGGTAGAGGAGGGTGTCCTTGTAGCTATGATACAAAGCATTCATATCATTAGGAACTGAGTCACAGGGTCTGAAAAAACTTTTCCAGAGAAGAGCCATGGCCCTGAAACATAGGGCTGTGAACAAATGATCTTGAAAAAATGTAAAATCATTGTGTAGGAAAAATATAAAATCATTGTGTAGGATAAGCAAAGTTGAGAAAGATTCCATCCTCTGTAAACACAATAATATATACAGTTATAGGAATATCATGAATTTCAATTTACATATATATAGATCTAAAATTTTAGCCAGATGCTTTCATGTAAGAATTTTATATTGTATGAAGTGAGGTTCAGTGTGAAAAAACAGCACTGAATCAATTATGGACCAAAAAATGGGGATAATATTCCATTGCTATGGGGGGTGGGTGGGAATTAAGCACTTCCAATAGTGTAAACGAAATTTTAACCAGAGATCACATATAAATACACATCATCTAAAAAGGAGGGCTTGATTAGAGTTTAATATATAACCTATTCTTGACATGGGAGCCGTAAAGGCATTCATGTGTTGATAGACTCTACACACAATTCAGCTTTCAATTTCTCTCAATTCTATTTTTAGACATGTTATCAGATCTTGCAGAAAAGAATTAATTTAAGTCTCAATTAATATGTACTGTGCTAGTTTTCAATCATACTTTAAAGTGTATGATAAAGATAGAAGACAGATTGCTATATTTCAAATTCATTAGTATGCTGAAACCAGATCCTGAAAGACTGCTACAAAGATTATTAAGAAAATATTTCATTGTACTACCCGTGTTTCCCCGAAAATAAGACCCTCTTATATTTTTTCTGCCACCAAAAAAGGCATCAGGTCTTATTTTCAAGGGATGTCATCCACTGAGTAACCTCACTTGTGTGCATTGCCCCCAGCCTCATTTTCACTGTCAGAGGCCTTCAGGAACTTCTGCGGCCAGCAAGGCTTTCCTTAAGGCCTCTGCAGCCGACAACAGAGCTCCAGAGCTTTGTTATCAGCTACAGAGACCTTCAGGAAAGCCTTGCCAACCTTGCCTGCTACAGAAGAAATGGGCTAGCAAGGCAGGTGTTGGGGTGTGCAAGGCCTGGCTACAAATGTTCAAAGGTAAGTAGTGGAGCAGCTCCACCACCCCCATCCCCACCCTAGCTTAATTTTTATTCATGAATTCTGAAGTGGGCAAGATCTTAATTAGGTCTTACTTTGGGCACACGTGTAAAAATCAAACTAGGACTTACTTTCAGGGTAGGTCATATTTTCGGGGAAACAGGGTATATGCAAACAAAAGTTAAACTGATTTCTTAAAATTGCTTACCAACACAATCAACTGTAAACATATAGAGGGAAACTCTTCACCTACACCTACACACTTAAAGAATATTTAGGGTTCTTTTAATTGAAGCAAATTATGCATTCCTGGCACTTGCAAAAAATTTAGTGCCAGTAAGTGAAATCCAAACATTTAGTTTCCAAGTATGGTTCTAGACTCTAGAGAATTCCTACAAAATTCAGCTATGCTGATTTAATATTAGTGGTCAACTCTTTCTATAGTTCAAATAATTGCTGAATCATTCTGCCTTATCTAGGTCATCAAAATTTTCAAGGACACAATAATATATATTAAAGGTAAAATAGGATACAATTGGTAATGACCAATATCGTAGACAACTTTATAGAAAATAACTGCTGGGTCAATTAGCTCCTGTAGTTAAATAGAATCTTTATGTTTCTATCTTTCAGGACATGGAATACCAAAAGATTTGAGGCATTTCAGGTTGGGAGATGTAAATTAAGAACCGAGCTAGACTGAACCATTTTATATTATTACCATAAATTTACTATAAACTTTCAGAGGGTTATGGCTGTTTACTTTTGGAAACAGAATTCTGAATTTCCAATCCTGCAGGTTATGTTAACACTATAGCAATAACACAGTGCTTTATAGCGCTCTCTGGATGGTTTACAATGTGAGCATATTGCCCCCAGATGACCTCAGAAGGATGGAAGGCTGAGTCAACTTTGAGCCCATCAGGATCAAACCCCAGGTTGTCAGCAGAATTTGCCTGCAATACTGCATTCGAACCACTGTACCACCCACAGCTCCTGCACTAGCAGGACTCCTCCACAATGTTCATTCATTGTGCTAAACAACGGTGTGGCTAAACCAAAATGGAGGACATTACGTGTTTTGTGAGCCAAATTATATTTGTCTGATACTGATTGAAGAGTTAATTCAACTTTACATTGCTTCTAATTCACATTAGAATTCGTCCTTTTGAAGAAAGGAAAGAGCAGGTTTTGCTAAAAGTATTTTTTAATTGCCATCAAAATAGCACGAGACTTTATTCTAAAACATAGAAATTAATTTTGATGGTCTGTCTGACCATAATAAAGATTGATTAATTGACAGAAATTAACACATATTATAATGTTATGTTATAAACAGTGGAATCATAGAATCACAAAACTTGAATAAATATTAGACATTAATCCACCCTTATTCGATATGGCACTACCATCTCTGACAGATAACCACTCAGACCTTTTAGCAAAGGAGAATTTACCACTTCATTGGGCAACTTTTTTTACTAATTAAAAATTGGTACAGTCAGAAAGTTCCTCCTAATGACCACCTATTACCTTGTAGTTTTAATCCACTCTCCCTCCTGCTTGTAGATCACCTAGGAAGGGAATGGAAGAGGCCGTTCCCTCTAAGGTTTTGAATTCTCATGTTTGACATCTTGTTCTGATTATAATATTAGTACACAATCATTTGTACATTAAAATGGGGGCTATACAGATGCTGCCCCACCATTTTTAATTAAAAGAATATATTGGATCTTAATGTCAGCATATGTTTTTCTATCTTCTTCCATGAATCTTTTCCCCATTTCATAATCTAGTCTAGAATCTGTGTAGAGCATCTGGAAGTCTTTTATCCAAATACTGATCAGGTTTGACCTTCCTTAGCTTCAAAGCTCAGACAATGTAATCCATTTATTGAAATTACCCTTGGTGGGTGGGTGGGTATTGGGCTGCTTTTTTATTTAATGTATAAAATACCATATTAATTATAGTTTCTTAAAAAATAAAATAGAACAGTGATATGGAAAAATATATTCACCAATTAAATAGACTAATTATCAGAGCATAACCAACAATAAAGTATGAATACAAGATCACTTAATTAAAACTTGACACATTTGATTATGTTCTTCAATATGAAAACGCAACATGTATACTATAAATATGTCAGAAATAGTTCTCTAATATTCAGAATTCTTCTGAATGAAAGGAAGCAATAGTAATATTGTTTATCTCCCAGGATTCCATATAACAGTGTGAAGTAACTTTAATTAGGATGAACACTGAGAAAAGGCATATGATCAGTTTCAGCCATTTTCTCATCTTGTTTTGCACAAGGAAGCTATAAAACATTAAATCCTTCCTTTGTTTCCAATTATCGCTGCAGTTAGGATGTCAAGAAACAGCATGTCTCATCATCCAAACAGGTCAGGGAACAGTACGTCTAATAGCCCAACTAGGATAAAAGTCTATTTGACTGAGATTTGGCCTCATTAATTGGAAGAAAAAATGAATTAAAAACATGGTTATTTTCATCCTCCAATCACAAAACACACTGGATTTGAACAGGCTGAAATTTAAACAGGAAATATATGCTGACATTTTAGGCAAGGATACAGTGTATTCTTTTAATAACAAAATGTAGACCCATTTACACAACAGTTTTTTTTTTTAATGCAATCATTGCGTGATAACACTACAAACACAGCAAGATACAATAGAAAAAGTACTGTCAAATACCGGCTCTGTTAATATTAAGCCAGGATTTTTAAAATCTTGTTTCATTGAACAAGTAATGTCTACTTGTCGGTGTTTTTATTTATTTGCTAGCAGCACCCATGGCAATTAAAACTAAACAACAAATCATAAGCAATTAGAATGTCACAGAAACAATTAAAATTGCTGTTAAAACTAACTTAATTGAAAAGCCCTGGCTGAAGATCTTGATTCCTTCCCTAAAAGCATAAAGAGTGGCAATTGAATACAACTCTGGAGGGAATGCAATCCATATAACACTAAGTTGTAATATAATGCTAAATTGTAATGGATCTGATCACGTATCACACTAATCCCAAACCAAACAAACCACATTAGAGGTTGAAGTTATGTGCTGATGAGACTAATGTATTTCATCAGGGAAGATAGTACACGTCATATTTACTGATGAGAAATTTCAAAGACTGCATTCTCTCATCTGATTTTTATCTACAAATTGTACTTTGACTGGACAGCTCTTAAATCACAACAGAAATGGGCAAACTATAGCCCTCAGCTCAATTTTCCAAAGCCCTTCTGCAAGCAATCACTTCTGTTATCCATACACTGCTGCATGGGAATATAGAGTAAAACAGATAAAGAAAAGAAATACAAAACTAGGAAACCAAACTGGATTGCTACTAAAAAGTCTTTCTAGTCAGTTCACAAAAAATTGGCTATATTTAGATCTTGCTACAAATGAAAAACTCAGACTTGTGAAAAAGAAGATCCATATCAAACTATTTTGCAGAACTTCTAAGAACCGTAAGCACATGAAGGATTGTAAGGTTGTCTTTCCCCTCTTCCACTACTGTTTTATTTCCCCCTCTCTCACCCTCTCTTCATTTCACAAAGAATGTTTGAAAGAAATTATATATTGCTGTTTGGGAGTCTTTCTGTCAGGAGGATGAGTTCATGCAGTGAAACAAAAATTGGGTTAAAAATGATATATAATGTAAATCAGGCGGGAGGTTTAGAGGAAAAATTCTAAAATTCCCCTAATGCTGAGTGCTCCTTTCTAAACCCCACCTCCATTACATGATCCAGGACAGACTATATAAAGCCTATCCTGTGTTTTCCACTGCACACATACAAATACTGAGATGTCATTGAGAGGACAACAGAAACATGCACACAGAGGCAATACATACAGTCCCTATGATTAGACACTCTCTCACATCTACACAGAGACAACACAAATGCACATACATAATCTTTGAGAGCAAATATACAACTACTCATAAATGTATGTATGTATGTATATGTATGTGTGTTTGTACACACACACACACACACACACACATGTTGAACTGCAATTCTCAACAATTCCAGCATAAGAAGTACTGGGAACTGTTGCTTACTGTTAAGTTTGCATGAAGAGTCAGACGCGAAGAGCTTCAGTGAAGAGTTTATTCAGTGACTACAGCTCGAATGGACCCGACTTGGCTGGGCTACGGCTGCTTCTTATAGCCAGCAGCCGTAGTTGCCAGCCAATGGGAGTGCAGGGTTTTTCCCGCACTATTTAAACCAATCCCATTTGACATTTTACAAGAACAATTCAAAATAAACCAATAACATTCAAACCTACATACATAACACCCCTCCCCACTAGGTTCAGTCCATACCAAACCCCAACCTATCTAATGTATTCTTTTAAATAGGTGGGGCTCTTGCGTGCTTGAGACCTTCGTGGTTCAGAAGTTTTAACATTCTCACCCAGTGAGAGAGGAAATGTGTCTGCTGACATTTCCCCATTGGGACTTCCTATGAAAGAAGACCCTGTTTGACTGTTAGAATCTGATCTCTCCTCCCAACCCATCTCCAGCCCAATGTCAGCACCCAAGTCAGGTAGTGATGTGCAATCTTCCACTTCTAAGGATTTTGGCATTGTGACAGGTTTTGGGATGGTTCCTGTCGTAATGGCTCGTTACACATGGGGTTGATTCTTGCTTGCTGATTTTCCTCCTGTTCCTCCCCTTCCCCCCTAGAATTGACATTAGGTGAGGGAACTAGAGAGAGACAAGGGTGATGTTCCTGAGAGAACCTGGATCTAAGTTGATCAATGTGCCTGCTCCAGAGGAGTCCATCCTCTGTTTGTACCCTGTAAGAACGAGGGCCTGTGATCTGAGTTATCTCAGCAGGAATCCACAAAGGTTCACCTATGAGGTTCTTAGCATAAACAGAATCACCCACACTGAATGTAACTTTGGAAGTGGAATCCAGTGGTGTGTTGGGTGCGTAAGGGATGAAGGCGGTCAAGGGAAGACCTAAGTTTCCTACCCATCAACAACTCTGCTGGGGATAAGTTATTAGATGGGCTAGGAGTGATGTGCTGAACACTAAGAAGTTTTTCAACCTTCTCAGTGATGTCCCCAGGACCCAGTTGCTGAAGCTTCTCTTTGGTAAAACGCACCATGTTCAGCCCGCCGTTGGCAAGGGTGCCCAGGGCAGTAAGGGCATGTCTGATACCCTGTTGGGCTAGATAGGATTCAAAGAGGTTAGATGTAAATTGAGGGCCATTGTCAGAGACAAGAACATCAGGTAACCCGTGGGTTACAAACAGTTTTCTGAGCTGCTTGATGACAGCATCAGTTGTGGTGGATGTCATGGGAAACACCTCTAGCCATTTGGAATATGCATCTACTATAATAAGAAAGGTGTGCCCTCTAGTAGGACCTGAAATCAATGGGGATCCTAGACCATGGGCCCCTAGGACATTCCCATTCCTGTGGGGGGGCATGAGATGGGGCAGGCCTGACCACCTGGCAATTGGGACAAGATGCAACCCAGTTTTTAACCATTTTGTCAATACCTGGCCACCATACATAACTCCTGGCCAATCCCTTCATCCTTACAATACCAGGATGACCCTCATGTAACATTTCCAAAACCTCTCTTTGCAGTTTTGCAGGAATAACCACCCTGTTACCCCACAAAATACATCATCTTAATACAGATAATTCAGTTTGCCTGGACTTAAAAGGTTGGGCAAGGTGAGGTAGATCTTGAAGAGGCCAACCTTTCTTAATCCAGCCTATAACAGGAGCCAACATAGTGTCTTTGGCAGTCTCTCTGGCAATTTCAGCAGCATGAACTGGAAGCTTGGCAACAGTTTCTAGGAAAAGGTGTGTGTTTCAGGTTCAAAGTCCTCCTTGTGGCAAGGCAGTGGGCAACGACTCAGTGCATCAGCATGTCCAATGTCCTTGCCAGGCCTGTGAATCAGTTTGTATGAATAAGCTGCAAGAAATTCAGTCCACCTCAGCATTCTTGGTGACAGGATAGTAGGTGTAGGTTTGTCTCCTGCCACAATGCCTAACAAAGGTTTGTGGTCTGTAACAATGGTAAATGTCCTGCCATACAGATATTCATGACATTTCTTGACAGCTGCAACAACTGCCAATGCCTCTTTGTCCAGTTGGCTATAATTCCTCTCTGCTTTGGTCAAGGTGCAAGAGTAAAATGCAATAGGGGCTTCTCTCCCACTGGGAAGTCTGTGGCTCAAACCCCTGCCACTCCAAAAGGGGATGCATCACAAGACAGTACAACAGGTAAATTCTCAGAGAACTGTATCAGTACAGCATCAGACGTGATTAGACTTTTAATACTGTTAAATGCTGATTGTTCCTTCCTGCCCCAGACACAAACAGACTTTTTGTCAAGTAATCTGTGCAATGGTTCAGCAATGGTTGCCTTTTGAGGTAGAAACATGTGATAAAAGTTAATAAGTCCAAGGAAAGCTTGCAAATCTGTTTTGCATTTAGGTTTAGGGGCTTGATTGCTTTAACCTTGGCATCAGTAGGGTGGATGCCATGCTTGTCAATCATGTAGCCCAGGAACTCAACCCTGTCAGTCTTAAGTGTGGATTTTTCTTCCTTGACTTTTAACCCCGCTTTCCTGAATCTGGTAAGGACTTCTCTGAGTCTTTCTTGTAGCTGAGTGTCATTTTCAGCAGAGATTAACACATCATCAAAGTCCTTGGCAGTCCTTGGAGCATTCTTTCCATAAGGCTTTGAAAGATGCCTGGTGCCACGCTTACTCCAAATTGTAACCTTTTACATTTGAAGGCACCTCTATGAGTCAGAATGGTTTGGGCCTCTGCAGTGGCATCATCAACTGTTAGTTGTTGATATGCCTGGGCCAAGTCCAATTTGGCAAAGACTGTACCCCTGCCAAGTGAATATAACAGATGATGCACAACTGGAACTGGATATGTGCTCTGCTGCAGCGCATGGTTCAGTGTCCCCTTATAGTCTCCACAAATTCTTACTGACCCATCAGCCTTGACTGGTGTGACTATGGGTGTCTCCCATCTGGAGTGGTCAGTGGGTTCTAAAACCCCTTGAGCAATTAACTTGTCTAATTGTGCATCAATTTTTTCCTTTAAAGCAAATGGAACCCTCCTGGGCTTTAAACGAATTGGGGGCACCTTGGGATCTAGGTTGAAAGTGATAGGGGTCCCCATATACTTGCCCAATCCTTCACTGAAGACCTCTGGAAACTCAGACTTCAAGGCCTCCTCCCATTCAGAGTTGCTCACGTGATTGATGCCAGTCACCTCGATGCCTAGTGGATTGAACCACTCAAGTCCCAGCAAGCTTGGGCGATCCTTGTCCACGATGGTCAGGGGCAAACGCTTGGTGTGGCCTTTAAACTTCACGTTGAAATCTCTTGCTCCAACTACTGGAATCTTGTTCCCTTGGTAGTCTTTAAGAGTCAGTGCTTGCTTCTGGAAATGTTTCTTCTGAATGTTGGGAAGTAGCCTGTGAATAGTGTCCCATGACACCATAGATAAATAGGAGCCTGAGTCCACTTCCATTTGGCAAGGCCTTCCTTCAATGAATACCTTCACATGTACTTCTCTGCTTCTCAAGGGTGAAGAATGACCAATGGTGATTGTTTGATGAGTTTCATTCTTTCCATTTGCTTCTGAGTTGCGCCCCATCTTTTCAATGAAATTGTTGGGCTTAAAATCCTTTTCAGGGAATTTCTTCCTACTAGGTGGAGTTCTGGATGATTTGCACACTCTTGCTAGGTGACCCCTTTTCTCACAACGTAGGCAGATGGTGTCTAAAAACTTGCATTCAGTGCAGGGGTGGCCCCCCCCACAACCTCTGCAATAAAATTCTTGCCTCTTTTTTCCAGGGCCTTTCCTTTTCTTCTCCATTCTGAGTCTAAAAATTCCTTCCTCCACCTCACTGCAATCTGAATCAGAGTCTATTTGTTCACAATGGGTTGTTGTGGATTTTTCCACATCAGAATGGCTTGAGGCCTTGTTAATCTTTTTCATGGCCGCTGCTGAGGACTTGGTGGCTTCTGCTGAAACAGCTTCCTCTATGGCCTCCTTAAACGTGATCTTAGGTTTCATTAGCAGTTTGCTTTGTAAGAGCTTATCTTTGAGGCCTAGAACAAACCGATCATGCATGGCCTCTTCTAAGTTGGTAAAGTCACAAGCACCCCCACTATCCCTTAAACTTGCCACGAAGTCGTTAACATTTTCACTTTCCCCTTGATCCCGACGGTAAAACTCGTGTCTCTTAATGAGGCACGATACTTGTGGGGCGTAATGGGCTCTTAAAAGCTTTTCCAAATCAGGCCATTCCATTACCTTCAAGTCTGCAGCTCCCGCCAATGCCTTCGCCATCTTGAAGACTGCCGGACCGCAGTGCGTGAGAAATACCCTCTTCCGCTTCTCGGGGATATCGGCGAGGTCGTTTCCTTCCAAGTACATCTGGAAGCGATCGCATACGATTCCCAGTCTTCCCCGCCGGATCGAACGGGGCTGGGGGGGTGTTCAGTGAAGCCATCTCGCTCTTCTGCTTGTCTTCCGCGTTGTCTCTTCTTCAGGGCAATCCCACCTTCGCCAGTGTTAAGTTTGCATGAAGAGTCAGACGCGTGAAGAGCTTCAGTGAAGAGTTTATTAAGTGACTACAGCTCGAATGGACCCGACTTGGCTAGGCTACGGCTGCTTCTTATAGCCAGCAGCCATAGTTGCCAGCCAATGGGAGTGCAGGGTTTTTCCCGCACTATTTAAACCAATCCCATTTGACATTTTACAAGAACAATTCAAAATAAACCAATAACATTCAAACCTACATACATAACACTTAGCAATACCCTTAAAACAGTATATTCTCAAAAGATAATATCCTAACAAAGATTTTGAAGTGCAGATGACTTCACAACAGAAAGACAAGCAATTGTCACATTATTGAAAGCTGTCAACTTTTTATATACAATAACATTGATACATATGCCTATTCTTTAAAAATAATTAAGGACTTACTTTGCAACCTCCCACAACCTTGTCTACTCTTTTCCAAGACAGATTTCACAGGTATAGATTTGCATGTATATATTTGCAACACAAATACTTAAAATAACAAAATAAGTTTGCTATTTGATTACTGCATGCAATAATTCAAGAGTTTTGCTCCATTATTTGAAGATAAACATTGTACTATGCATGTAGAAATTTCACACATTAATGTACAAGGCAGAAGTTTTATTTTAAAGATGACAGAGTTTTATTACAACAGGAGATGTCTGGTTTTTTCCTCCCTGGATCTACCTCAGTTAGCTCCTGGGAAAAGCAAATTTTATTTAGCAGTCTGAACAGGAAAATGAGATTAAAAGAAGTGGTTGAAATGATGAAGAATGGAAAAATGATAATATATATATAGATTTCCCACTGAAGTGTATAAATCATACATTACACAACTTTATTTCTCTGTAATGCTTTGAAATATACCACATTAAGCCACCCCACCCCCTCCCCCTCCCCCTCTCCCCCATAATATAGTCATCCCTCTACTGGCCAAATGTAATAGCAGAACCTGAATTATAGCAACATCTAATCTTCCTTATTAATGGGGATTTAAAGAGTCTAGTGGCTTTTTCGGTAAAAGAATTCAAGATGTGATTGCAACTCTTATCCACTCCAGTAAAGCTGGGTTAATTTGTTAGCATCAGAGTGCAAACAATTTAGCTGCCAACAAATTTCATAGCTCTAAATGATTAAAGCCAGGTGCTGTAACTTTGATTGAAAAAGTATTTGTTTTTAAAAATGAAAATGAAAACAAATTATTTAAAAATGCGTTCTAAAGCACTTTTAAAGCTTTGAATCATATGCTGTTATCCTATATCTCCCCCAGTTACAAACTAAGCCAAATAACATTCTTTCATCTCCTTGGGGGGAGGAAAAAGGTACTAGATAGGGATGCTCATTTTTTTCTTCATTTTTTTTCAATCTCTGGAACTCTAGTTTGCACCAGTTGGCAAAACAACAATATTCAATCATAGATTAGTATATAGAGAAGTGAATATATTATTGCACACACGTGTTTTTATATATAGTTTTACTAGTATACTGGTAAAATATATACAAATACCCATTAAAGGCTAAAATAAAAAAATGGGGGAGGGTGTCAAGAAATTATTAAACATTTACTTGGAAGACAGGAAAGTACACAATCTACCCTCTGAAATCAATCCTTCCTCTGATTAAATAGAAATTAGCAGAGATGAAACATTCAAAGTAAAGTCTCAGAAAGAGGCTCCCATCCATCTCATAGTAAGAACAAGCAGCTAGTATAATGGAGCTTTAATGAGGAAGTGGGCATATAACACAATTAGCAACTATAAGAAGCCAAATTAAACAAAATCCTAAAATGGTGTGCAACCATTATAGGAAGGCAATAGTGCAATAAGGCTTCATCTTAACACAGATGCACACAGGTATCTTTATCCAAGAGTCTTCCTCTAAACAAATTGCTGAAGATAACACAATTCTGCATTTGTTCAGATTGTAGCTAGTGGGAAACAGAAAACACCCGTTTTGTAAAAGGAATATTTTTTGACATCTCTCACATGCTAGGCATTTTCTAATTCTGATCCCCTGCCAGGCATATTTTTTCAACTGTCAATAAATAAATGTATAGTAATACAATATTATATGCTCATAAATATATATTTGTTCTTGTATGTGTTCATAAATATATATTTGTTTTATATTTGGTACAGCCTTATTTTGAACAACAATCATAAATTAATTTATAAAAGGAAGTTGCTATAAGGAACCTGGATAAAATGTGACATTTTTCTCCTTTTAATGCTACTTTTTCCACCTATGAAAATGCTGCTATACATACAGGTACAAATAAACTGACAAATAAATTGTAGTTGGGCAGCAAAAGCAAAAGGAGGGCAATGAATCGGTTCCCAGGTGGAGCAGCAGCAGTCAAAGCAAGACCTTAGTTTCCTACCCAGAGTTTATAAACCATGGAGGCCAGTTGTGATTAACAGCAGAGTGTTGTGTTAGACTTAGTAAGAAAAATGTGCACCAATTGATCAAAACATTTTGCAGCAAATTATCCCCAATAGACCAATTTATAAAGAGGACACTCAAGTAAGATAAACTATTTCAAGCTCATTAATAAACATACTTTCTGCATCATTCTCACATAAATTCTGAAATCATCCACCAGTGGAATGGGGAAGAAATATTATAACTTGCATTTTTAAAAGTTTAACTATGGATGTCAGCATGCTATTATCATTAATTTTTCCCCCTAACATTCCATGGAATTGGCTACTAATCTCATAATTCATTACAGAGCAATATTTACAATTTGTGACTTTCACATGGATAAAGGTGTTATTAAAAGCAACAATAGTTTAGGGGTTATTTAGTTCATTCCCATCCTCAGTTGTTTCAACCGGCAAATATACACAGAACAAGAGCTTTTATATCTCTGGTAGATATAAAAGTAATTCATTACAGGTCCTCAACTTATCACCATAACTGAGCCCAACATTCATTCATTCATTCATTCATTCATTCATTCATTTATTTATTTATTTATGGGACTTGTATGCCGCCCCATCTCCGAAGACTCGGGGCGGCTCACAACTAAAAACAGCAACAACAATAAATAGTTAAGAAAAAATTAAACTAAACAAGCCCCAAGAGAATACAAATACAAAATAAAAGAATAAAAGAATAAAACCACCCCACCCAAGAGGGTCACAACCCGGATTGGTCAAACAACCAGATCTTCAAATCATGACGAAGGTGCGGAGGTCAGGGGCCAGGCGAGCTCCAAGGGAAGTTGGTTCCAGAGGTCAGGGGTCGCGATAGAATAGGCTCGTTGTCGGGGACGCCAGCCGGCATTGGCGGCGACGGACCCCAAGGAGTCCTGCCTATGTGCTCGCACAGGGCGGTTAGTATTCGATGTCGGCAGGAGTCGCTCCCTTAAATATTGAGGACCCATGTCAAGTAGGACTTTGTATGTTAAAACTAAAACCTTGAATCTCACCGAGTGCAACCGGCAACCAATGCAGGCAGCGCAGGAGGGGGTAACATGGGAGAATCGGAAACTCCCATCACCACCCGCCGCCGCATTCTGCACCAGCTGCAATCTCCGGATGGTATGCAAGGGCAGTCCTAAATAGAGAGCGTTGCAGTAGTCAAGTCTAGAGGTAACAAGGGCGTGAGTAACCATGTGCAGGGCGTCCCGGTCCAGGAAAGGGCGTAGTTGGCGAACTAGGCGGAGCTGGGCAAAGGCCCCCCTGGCGATGGCCCCCACCTGCTCCTCCAACCGAAGCCGTATGTCCAGGAGGACCCCCAGACTCCGCGCCCTATCCACAGGGGGTTCTGCTGCTAAGCAAGACAGTTATTGAGTTTTGCACCAATTTATGATCCTTTTTGCTACAGTTGTTATGTGAATCATTGCAGTTGTTAAGTGAATCATGTGGTCATTGAGTTAAATCTCGCTTTCTCCATTGACTTTGTTTGTTGGAAGTCAGCTGGGAAGGTTACAAATGGTGATCACATGACTCCAGGACAGCGCAACTGTCATAATTAGATGCCAGTTGCCAAGTCCTGAATTTTGATCATGTGACTATGGGGATGCTACAATGGTCCTAAGTGTGAAAACTGGTCATAAGTCACTGTTTTCAATGCTATTGTATCTTCAAATGGTCACCAAGCAAGTGGTTGTAAATCAAGGACTACCGGTATAGAAGGCTAAAAAATAATGTTCTACATCAGCACACTGCATTAAGACAATGCCTATTGGCACTATGATCTCCCCATAATGAGTGCATTCACAGTCCCACACATCTAGAATTCCAACTGGAGGCTATAGGGTCAAATGTCAAGTGAATCCTGCACTAAGAAACCTTCCAATTTGTTTATTCAATGAGGCAGCTCAAGAAGAGTTAAAATATTTAGTAACTTGTCTGCATAAACCAGAACAAACTAGCTGGGCAACAGCCACACAATGTACTATATTGTTAATACTTCAGATGAACCAAAGAACTGCCCGTTTTATAGCAAAGCTTTTCATGTAAAAAGAGTGTAAAAATTGTTTCATTTTTCATCATGTGCCAGTGACAGCACATATATATTTGTCATATTTGCACAACAAGAAATGTAAGAAACATATTATTGTGATGGCATGGAACAAGAAACAATGGATGGAAACTAATCAAGGAGAGGGCCAACTTAGAAATAAGGAGAAATTTTCTGACAGTTACAATTAATCAGTGGAATGGCTTGCTTTCAAAAGCTGTGAGTGCTCCATCACTGGAAGTTTTTGAGAAGAAACTGGACAGCCACTTGACTGAAATGGTATAAGGTCTCCTGCTTGAGCAGGGATTTGGACTAGAAAACTTCCAAAGTCCCTCCCAACTCTGTTATTCTGTTATTTTCTGGAGCTGGTCCTATCTTTAGGCAAAGTTGAGGTACTAGCCTCAAAATTGAGGGCACAATACTGGCAGCTTCTATATGTCTTCATCTTTGGAAGAAGAAATCTGTATGTCCTATTCAGCTTGTTTTCTATCTTCTAAACTATATTTCTATTTATAAATATGGCAGTGGCTACTTTCTGTTTTGTCAGTACTGTACTGATGTAAAATTCAACCAGCAGTTCTATACAAGGAATTGAAGCACGATACAACACATCTTATCCTTTCTCTTAGCAGGCTATATCAATTTTGGGATGGTCTTGAGCTTTTCTTTCCACAAAAATGCTTTATGTCCAGAGAGTGCAATGTAGGAAGCAAAGTGGAATTCACCACCCAGGCACATTTAAGGTTCATCCCTTGTAGAAGCTATTGGATACAAAGGTTAGCAGGTCAGGCTAAGGCTATGGAACTGTGGAAGGTGCCTCCAGATGGCAACTCCTAATGCTATCAAATCATTGTTCTTTAACTGACAGCTACATATGGCTAGGATTTTCTGCATTTTTTGCAGGCGGTAGGTGGGGGTGGAAGAATTATTCTCTATTTACAAGCCTTTATGCTGCAATTTACACAAGAGGCATTGTGAGTGGGAACTAGACATTTCATCAGGTTATTAATCTTTTTGTAGCTTAAACCTGTTTTAATATATACCATTTTTTTTGCAAATGGTATTTTAAAATATTTTTGAAGTCTTTTAGAGCAAAGAACAAATTTAAATGACTCCTGCAACATTTTGTTTTATATATATAGCCAGAGCTGGAAACAATGTGAGTTTTCCTCACTGATGCATCAAAATACTTCAGCAACTTGGTTACACTTGAGTAGAAATTTCAAATACATATCACCACAAGTGCCTAAGGCTACCACATTAAAACATTTTATTACACTGATAAAAGATTTATATTTAGTCAGAAACAGAAGAATTATCACAGTATGTCATGAAATATGAATGTATTACCTTAATTATTATTAAAAAGCCTATGATCAGCCCCTCCCCATGATGGTGTGCTGAATGGACAGAGATTCTTTTTCTCCCACTTGCAAACAGCTGATTTTGCCACTGAATTTGGTTATTTGGTGGCTTTGCTCTTCATCCTTTGAAGGGGAGACTAGGAAAGACCCAAGACAACCTTCAGATGATTGTGCACTGATGGAGAATTGGGGGGGGGGGATCTAGATGCCTGCAATTCTCAGTAAGGAGCAATCAGAAAGTCTGGTCTCTTGCCACCTTTTCCCTTTAGGGTGCTCATTTTTCTGAAGCATGCCTGTGTTTTAACTGTACTTTTTGAAGCTTTACAATTTTTTTTGATTTATGACTAGTTCTGCTGACTATTTTATAAGCCCTTGCTGGACTTTTACAACTTTTTTCTGTTTTTTTATTGTTTATTATCAAATTTTAAATTATTTTTAGCTGTAATGAAGTTGCAATGGGACTTACATTTACACAGGATTATGCTATAAATGTGGTCTTTCTAGCTTTTTTCTTGTTCTTTTTTTAAAGAGCATTGATATTTATCTCTTTGATGAGAAAATTCCCCTTTCTTTAAGCCTGGGGTAGGGGAGCGGAATCCTTTCCCTGTGGAAGCAGTTATACTTATTTGCTTCTTTCATCCTTTCATTAATTTCTCATGCCTCTAAAAAGATACAAAATATTCTGGACGATAACTGAAAAAAGAATGCTCTGCAACTTACACGTTTTATTTGAGCACATAAACAAAAAATTGGATGCGTCAATAACAGATATGCAAACACAAAATGATATCCAAAAGCAGGAAATAACAGCTGGATCTGATTTGCAATTTGAGGAATTGGAATCTGATATGTTATTATCAGATCTGAAAAAAAAATTTGGTTTGAACACTTTAGATTGTCATAAAAGATTGAAAAGAAGACAAATATAAGAAATGTTGAGATAATAAATATGATGAAGGATGAGCTGGACTTTTTCAGGAAAAGGAATGTTATACTCTCAGGAAAAATTATTCAACAATGTATGTTGCAAAGATATTTACAACAGAGACTTATGAACTTTGAAAGGAGATACAATTGTTGTGAAAATTCCCAATTAAAAACCTAAAGAAAGATTTCACTGTTAAGAACCAAACAAGGATATTTGATCCTGGACTTAGAGATAATGGTCAGGGTGATTTGTAGTAAATAAGAAACTGTGTAGACTTTTTACAAGTAAATTACAATAACAGACACTTATCAGAGGGCTTTAAACGTTTAACTGTGCTATTTGAAACCTGTTAACCATTTTTCCTTTCATATATGTAATATACAACAGGTCAACTGGGTTGCAAATAGATGTAGAAGCTTATAAATTTTTGACCCACTTTGTAAGGGGGGAAGCTATTATTATTGCAATAGATTTGTCAGTGTTCAGCTAGGAGGGGTAATATTTGTTTTTGTCCTTTTATAAAATTCACATTTTTTTCAATGTTTTTATTTAGTTTTGTTTTGTATCTGCTAATTTTTTTTCTTTTGGGTTTTATATTTTAACTTTTTGAATAAAATAAAATTGTTGAGAGGGAAAAAACCTCTATGGTCAGAAATCCATACAGGTAATCCTCCTATTACAATCATTCATTTAGAGACCATTCAAATTTATGATAGTGCTGAAAAATGTGACTTAGCAAGGACAGTACTTGGGTACAATTCAGTCAATGACTGAATAATATTATTTGGACTAATAAGAAGGAATCTGACAAGTTATATTATCAGGTTTTATCTGAAATCAACAGAATGTGCAAGTAAAATGTGCAAGTTGTGGTTGAAAATTGGAATGCTGAGAATGAAGGAAAATTAAAAATGCAGTTGGATTGTATAGCTTAGGAAATTAAAATGAAGCAAAAGGTGACATCAATTTTTCTAATCAATTAATTTCCTAACTGCTAACATAATCTTCCAACAATCAAAATGGTGCATACCCACACACACATACACACACACACACACACACACACAAACACATATACGTTAATAGATGGAGTACACAGAAATCTGCGGCAGTAACTTATTGGTACAAGAAGGTAGAAAAATTCAGTTATAGTAACAAAGACATTGCTAAGGGCTGACTATGTAACAGGTCACAAACTGCACCTTTTTTGCAAGTTTCATTCTAGCAAAAGTAGAAGAAAGCCAATCCATGTCTATGACGTGATCTTGAGAAAACACATACCATTTTCAAGAACAACTTCAAGAAGTGTTTTGAAATCCTAAACCTTTTTGATAGAGAACCAGAGGAACTATGGGATGAAATAAAAAAAGTTGCTAAAGATGAATATGAATAGAAATAGCCAAAGATCAAGAAACAGCAGAAAGCACGGTCAGAACAAAACATGGAAATTGCAGAGAAGAGAAGCCAAAGCCAAGAAAGACAAAAATATCAGGAAATAATTTAGGAGAGCTATGAGAAGAGAGAAGTATTTATTTATTTTATTTATTTATTTTGTCAAATGCTTACAATATAATAGAAATAAGAATAAACATAAGTTTAAATACATGAAATAGGAACTAATAATTGGGGACAATAGGACAGGGCCGGTAGGCACGATTGTGTGCTTATGCACGCCCCTTACAGACCTCTTAGGAATGGGGTGAGGTCAATAGAGGTTAGTTTTATGGTAAAGGAATGGGGGTTTGAACATGTGAGAACAGAATCAGGTAGTGAGTTCCAGACATTGACCACTGTGTTGCTGAAATTGTACTTCCTGCAATCAAGTTTGTAGTAGTTAACATTAAGTTTATATCTATTGTGTACTCTTGCGTTGTTGTGGTTAAGGCTGAAATATTCATTAACTGGTAAGACATTGTAACATATAATTTTATGTACTATGCTGAAGTCTAATCTTAGCCAGCGTAGTTCAAGGTTGTCTAAGCCTAGAATCTCAGGTCTGGTGGTGTAGGGTATTCTATTGATAACAGAGGAGTGCAGAACTCTTCTTGTAAAATACTTCTGGACTCGCTCAATTGTATTAATGTCTGATATACAGTGCGGATTCCAGACAGTGGAGCTGTATTCAAGTATAGGTCTAGCAAAGGTTTTGTATGCCCTAGTTTGCAAATGATCAAATCAAAGTATTACCAGAGGAGAAGCTTCGTAAGATTAGATTTAAGCCTTTTTGGCAATGCTGTTGCAGTGAGCTCTGGCGCTTAGGTCATTTGATATGAGTACTCCAAGGTCCTTGACAGAGTAAGGGCTGTCAACGAGGTCATATCTGCCTAGTTTGTATTTGGTGTATTTTTTTTTTACCAATGTGTAGGACAGAGCATTTGTTGGTCGAGATTTGGAGTTGCCAACTCCATTCAGACACATAATCAAGGTCGCTTTGAAGGACGGTAGCATTGTCGGTGGTTTGAAAAGTTTTACATCATCAGCGAAGAGGACATAGTTGCTTATAAGGTAATCACAAAGGTCATTTATATAGAGTGTAAAGACTGTGGGTCCTAGAACGCTCCCTTGGGGGACATCGCTGTTAACTGGTGCAGGGTTTGATAGGGCGTTTCCTTAACTACTTGTTGCCTGTTTGACAGGAAGGCAGTAATCCACTTATGAAGGGATCCAGAAATGCCATAAGAGTTTAATTTTAATAGTAGTTTGTCATGTACCACTGAGTCAAAGACTTTGCAGAAGTCTATGTAAATTACATCTATTGCCTTACCCTGGTCAAGTACTGTAGTCCATATGTTTTTGCAGTATAGAAGTTGCAAATTGCAGGTCAATTTTTTTCTAAGACCAAATTGTTTATTAGGTTAGGAGACTAGGTTGTTTGACTCTAAGTGGAAGGTAATGCATTGGTTAATGATTGATTCCATAACTTTGCATGTGATACAACACAATGAGATTGGTCTGTAGTTTTCAACTAGGCAGGGGTCACCTTTTCTGAAGATAGGAATGACTGTTGCTAAAGACCATAAGTTTGGTAAGGAGCTGGTTCTAAATGATATCTCATATATTATGCTTAGGGGTTCTGCTATGGCAGTGCAGAGCTTTTTTAAGAAGTAAGCACATAAGCCATCAGGGCCAATAGATAAGGATGGTTTTAGGTAATATTTTCTACATGATCTTCAGTAAAGTCAATATGTAGTAGATCATTGCATTTAGTTCTGGTACGATTAGGAAATATGGGGCATAAGCCATTATTGTTTACAAAGACTGAACTGAATAATGTGTTGAAGAGGTTTGCTTTAATGGCTTCATCGCTATAGTCTTTTCCATTAGGCCCTTTTAGGGGTGGGATGGTTTTTGAGTCCTTAAGTTTGGTGTTTACAAAGTTATAGAAGGCGTGGGTGGATTTTGTTCATAGGTTTTCCTCTTGCTTGCAGTGGTAATTGGTGCATTCTGCCTTTATCTGTTGGCATAAGGTGTTGTATCGGTTTTTAAAGTTAGCTACGTATCTAGTTTTGTTTTTACGCCATAAGGATTTTTTTTTAGATTGAAGTTTTTTTATTATTTTGGGTAAATTGTTGTTTTGTTTTGTTTTTGGGGATTGCTAGTGGAACATATAGTTTAATGACTCTTTCGAGTTCAAGCAAGAAAGCGTTATAATGTTCTTCCGTAGTATTACAGCCAGAGAACAGAATGTGCCAATCAAGAGATGATAAGTCGGCAGCTATGAGTTCATAATTGGCTTTTTAAAAATTATATTTTGGGGATCCATCATTATGATCCTCTTTGAGAGGGTGTAAATTTAGACAAAAGTCAATCATGCTATGGTCACTGTTTGAAAATGGTTCCTATATTTGTAGGCCATAAATTGTGTTTGAGCTGTTGCAGAAGATGAGGTCGAGGCAGTTGTTTAGTCTAGTGTTGTTATATACTAATTGATCCAGTCCCAGTGTGGTAACGGTATTATACAGGGTTGCATGAATGGGTTCGGATATACATTCATTCAATTTATAAGAGGTAAGTTGAGGTCACCAAGAAAGATAAGAGGGTGTGGGCAAGAGGCAGCCCACATCAGTAGTGAAATTAGATTGTTTGCATGAATTATATCATGTTCAGGGGCTTGATAGCATAGTAAGAAGCGGATTGAAGTATTTAAGGACAGTTCACAGACGATGGTCTCAGGAAGAGCAAGCTCTTGTATAGTTTGAATCTTTTTTAGTTTAGCAACTTTTTATAGAATATAGTAACTCCACCTCCTCTATTGATTTCGCAATCAGACCGATAAACGTGATATTCTCTTACAGTGGTAATGGAGTCTGGGAAAGATGCATTCAACCACATCTCACAGACAAATATAATGTCAAATGTGGCCGTGCTTAGTAAGATGAGGAATTCATGTATTTTATTTGTGAGGCTTCTTGCATTGAGTAGTTAGCACTTAAGATATGAAGTAGTGGGTCTGGAGGAAGTAAGGGGCATGTATCCCTAACGTTGGATGTTTGGGTGATGGTTATTAGAACCTAGATTGTGGCTCTTGCTTTTGATACAATCTGTGTAGTAGTCAATGTATAGGTTTATTTATATTATTTATTTATTGAGAAAATAAATTTACCTTTGTTTGATTCATTTTTGCAAATGACCCTGCAGAGGTGTGGGGCTATCGAGCTGTCTTTGTTTTTGAGCTCTGGACCGATGCGGGAAATATCAAGTATTTCATCAGGGGAGATGGTTGACGCTTAATAGTCTCTGATGATGTTGCAGACTTTAGTGATGTCATCATTGTCATTGTCCTCTAGACCAAATAAGATGGTGTTTGGACGCTTCTGTTCAGGCTTAACAGCTTAGTAAGTAATATTATTATAAGAACATTTGTAAATATAAAAACTGGAAATATCACAGAAAAACAAGAAAATTCCTCCAAAAGATCTCCAAACTCAGAAGGAAATTTCACTTCAGGTAGTTTCCATTTAGCAACTGCAATTGGGACCAGCAACCTGATGATTAGGCGGGGTGTAGTTAAGTGAAACTGAGACTATGTTTTAATCTATCTTTCTCCTTTGCTTTACAAACCTGCAAAGGACATAAATGTAAGGATTGGTCTCAAAGTTGCTTTGAGTGATGGTGATGCTTATCAGCATTATAACCAACAATTTTTGTATAAATCAGGGCTATCAGTATGCTAAAGAACACCAATGGACAGATGCTAACTGATTCAAAGAGGATCTATAGTCATGATGGCGAACCTATGGCACGCGTGCTGGAAGTGGTATGCAGAGTCATCTCTACTGGCACGGGAGCCATTGCCCCAGTTCAGGTCCACTGAGCATGCACACGCACTTCCGCCAGCCAGCTGTTTGTCAGGTATCTGCCACGCATGTGCAGGGCACATGTGGGAGACACGCACACATGCACAGGAACACAGGGCATGCACGGAGGGGTCACGTGTGCATGCATGGAGGTGGGGGCAACATGTGAGTCACGCATGCATACACAGGGGCATGGGGATTGCACATGCATTGCATTATGGGTGCAGGCACATGCGCACGCACACACTTTCAGCACGCAACAACAAAAAGGTTAGCCATCACTGATCTATAGAATACAGATGTCAATATCTAAGATATTTAGAAGATATTTCCTCTAGTACTAGTACTCCAGTCACCATCAACTTAGAAGGTTAGCAACTAATGCAGTATCTACAGAATATAATAAGCAAAGGAAGTAGCATCCATAAATGTTCCATCCAAGCTATGCCAGGAAATCCAGAGAACACAGTGTCCAAGAGACTGAAAGAAGTCCATCTACATATCAATACTTAACAGAGTGTACAAATTATAATACACTATCCTTAATTTCACATGCTAGCAAAATGTTTAAAATCATCCAATGCAGATATGAAAAGGAGATGCCAGATCTTCAAACTGACTTTAGAAAATCCTAAAGAACAAAAGGCATTATTGCTCATGCATGCTAGATAACAGAGAATTAAAATGATAATTTATTGGTTAGAGAAAGCCTTTCAATTATGTCAACCATATCAAGCTGTGGAATGTGATTAGAGAAAGTGGGAACATTGTCATTGTCAGAATTAAGAAGGCAATGGTTTTCTCTGTGACATTCAATGGAAGCAAAAGTTGAACAGTTCAAGAAGCAAGTTTAAAAAATTGACACATTTGGACTTTGGGGTTTGAGAAGACTCTCGAGGATATTATGAGTAACTAAAAAAACAAACAAAATGGATAACTGAACAAATAAAGTTCAGAATTATCATTCCACGCACAAATGACCAGGCTTAAATTATCATATTATGAATATATTATGCAAAGACCTAGCACTCTTGAGAAATCTTTAATGCTGGGAAAGGTGGAAAGAAAGAAAAGAACAGGAAGACCAGCAGCAAGATTGATAGACTAATTATAGTGTCAATGGGTACACTGTTGGAAAAACAGAAGGACCAGAATGGAACAGATCATCCTGGAAAAAAT
Organism: Naja naja; assembly: GCA_009733165.1. Lineage (NCBI taxonomy): Eukaryota > Metazoa > Chordata > Lepidosauria > Squamata > Elapidae > Naja > Naja naja. Next base: position 50,047,136 of record CM019151.1, read on the forward strand.
TTACCTATCTGGTTGCTTGGAGTTGATACCTACTTGGCACATAATCAATAAATGATTTAGAAAAATATCAAAACTTTAATTCCGCTTAAATTTGTGCCCTGTGCAGAGAATTGTTAAAGCAAACATCCTACACTGGCTGACACATTTTGAAAAGTGTTGCTGAAGAAAGAAAAATAGGAAAAGTGCAAAATACATTTGTTCTCTGGCTGCAGTTATGCTCGTGATAGCAATAAATCAATGCTTAGTTTTAAATATGAATTTAAACAGTGTGTGAAAATTGTCATCACTTACTGAAACTTCCTTTCTACATTTAAAGAACGGAAGATGTTGCCATTATTAAACAGTGGTGAAATTTATTCCTGCATATATTGAAATGTTTTGTTTAATAATTCTGTGCTTATATTTTTAATATTCTAATAGTTTGTATTAGAATTCCATAATTCTAAAAATTGTCTAATTATTTCTTGTTTTCTATTGATATGTTTTGCAGCTATAAAACAGGCCCAACTGTACTATTATACCTATGTGAGTAGGTTTGTAAAATTTTGGAGTACAAAGCCACTCTTCGGCTTTGAATGGCATAATCTCAAAAGTGAGCAGACTAAGCAAAACTAAATAGCCCACTACTGACTTGCTCTCTGCTGAAAGAAGAGCCAATGACCACAGCAGATTGGAGAGTCCATGAGTAGACCAACACTTTGTAATTCCTCTCTAGACAACAAGAGCACTGAGATTTGTCCACAAGTGCTCCAGACAGCTTCTCCTTTTGAGGAGACCACAAAATAGCAGCATCCAGTGTGTTTGCAGCACTGGGAGATGAGAAATGCTATTGTAGCCCAAACCTCAGTTCAGAACCTTTAAAAAGGACAGAAGTTTGCACACTTCTCTTCTTAATCATTTTGCACAGAGGTGGTATTCAAAAGGTTCTGACCAGTTCTAGAGAACCTGTAGCGGAAATTTTGAGTAGTTCAGAGAACCCACAAATACCACCTCTGACTGGAGATTTTACAGTATCCTTCCTGCCACGCCCACCAAGCCATGCCCACCAAGCCACGCCCACAGAACCGGTAGTAAAAAAAATTGAATCCCACCACTGGTTTGGCAGTTCTAGGAGTAGGCATTCATTGATTTTTATTTTCTGGCCCCCGATTTCCAATCTTTCCAAGTATCTGTTCTGCACTTGTGTATAGATGCAAATAAGAGACCAAGTAATTTTGCAAATGTGATGCCTATTTTACAGGCAATTAACTTCAATAGTCTATGTTTTTATAATAGCTTTATTTCTTTTCAGGTGCATACACACACACACACACACACACAATTCTCTGAGGAAAAATCTTCAAGCATGGTTTTAATAGAAGTTGGCAACCTTAGTTTATAAAAGAGAAGATAAGATGATCTCCATAAAGATTTTAATTTTTTTTAAAAGATTAATTTAATCTTTAATTTAGGGTTCCCTACTTTTTGGATACATGTGGCAAAGTTGCTTTAAAAGTTATTTTTACATCTATATTTATCAATATAAATGAATATTGTTTAAATGAATGACTGAAACCCATGTTTATGGTAATATTTAAACATATTAAAACTATACTTACATTTAATAGTTTTAATATATTTAAATATTACCATAAACATGGGTTTCAGTCATTCATTTAAATAATATTCATTTATATTGATCATATTTCTTTATTCCTATTTTTTTTCAAATGAGTTCAATGTATTTGACTTTTGGAGTTGTATCATTAATGCTTTAACAAATAAAAACAATGATTGAGAGGGAGAGAATTAAGGAAGTCATTTTTTTTAATCTTAGGTAGTTGCTAAGCAGGGTTAAACATTAACTGCTGGAACCTGGCAAACAAGAGAATCATTTAAAAAAAACAATGTATGACAGGTTTTGGCTTTTTTCTGTGTTGAGTCAGAAATTATCTTCCATAAAAAAACGGAGTTCTGAAACCTACTAAAGTTTTTGCTACACATTTCTAAAAACTGCCATAAGAAAGTTAGTTAGGCATGTAGAGGCATGTGAACTGTATATTTTCAGACCACAAAACAGATTTATATCCAACACTTGGTTCAAAGTGGAGAAAATATTTTGCTGAGCTTTATTTGTTTTAGCTCTTGCCAATTTTACTGCATGTCTGAAAAAAAACCCAATACTCTATACGAGATGAATATAAGGTCTAAATGTTAGACAAATGGAATGCTAGGAATTTCCGTATGTAGGCATCAGTCCATAGCTATAAACCAAATGATGTGACCTTTGAGCTTTCCAGATGAAACCTCTGAAGAAGCAGAATTATAGAAGCCATTATGTGGAGAGGTATTTTAAGTAATTGAATATGTAGTGCCATGCTATTTGTAATGTAAACAATAACAGATGTATTAAAATAATTACATGAAATAACTGACTTTTGAACATTTGCAAAACCATATAATGAACAATGCCACAGATTTTAATAAAGTATCCCTGCATGTCCAATGTGCTGTTTTTTTCTTTAAAATGCAGTTTTTGTTAATATTTGTTTTTAGTATGATTTCTTAAATAAAACCAATTTTTAGAATCACTATCATTTACAATGTTATGGTGCAATAAATTATAGAAAAACAATACTATATCTGAGAGTCAGACAAATACATTAAACATCTTTCAATTCTGTGGAGAAGTATTCTTTTTCCTTTGGATAGGAGAAAGAATATTGGATATAGGATTGTTTGAATTTTGATAAATCTTTACTGTGAATGTTATCAGAACTTCATGTTGGCCATTGTGATGTGGAAAGAACATGCCAACAAAGTCTGAGTTTCATTTATCTAATTTTAAAAAATTATGCAATGTGCAATGGGAACATAGGAAATGATAATCACTCCTCCCCACCAAAAAAAATCCCCTTCAATCAATTCATTCAAAGAGGAATCTAGGGTCAGTGGTATATATTCTTAAACAATCAGGGATGGTTTAGGCCAGTCCCACCCTACAGGTTGTTACTATAAAACCCTGTATGGCATAGGCTCTGAACAGAGGGAACATTTGCCTCCAACAGTTTCTATCCATCCAGTATATGTTGGCAGAGTGGATGTGCTCCAAATCTATTAAACATTGTCAACTGATAAGATCAAGGAAGCCTTTTCTATTTCATCCTCTCCCCAGAGGTGTGGATTTGTCCTAGAGTTCCAGAAAGCTCAGTAAACCTGGCCTAGAGTTGATGTATTATTGTTTGTGTAGGGCAGCTGTTTTTTGTTGTATGCAAGTTTTTTTTAGCCTGGGCTGTCTCCTGGAGTTTGATGGTTTCATCTGATTTATGGTTTTTCTGATTGTATATGCCATCCAGAATCTACTATGGTTGGCAGCTAATAAATTGTTGTTTTGAAAAAATATAAACTTGCATGCAAATTATTAGACAATTGGTAAACTAACAGAAGGTGGCTACATAACAAAAAGTTAAACAATAAAATGTTTTGCATATCTGAATGCTTACAAGTAGTCCTCACATTATGAGCATAATGGAGCCTGCCCATTATGGTTGTAGCTCATGACAGTTTTATATTGAGTTACCCACTTGACTGACCCAGTTTTAGGATCTTTTTTGTGGTGGTTGTTAAGCGAACAAATGCTCACTAAGGACCAATTTTGCCCGAAAAGCAAACATAAACGTCAGTTTTCAGCAAAATTGTTGTAACACACAAGTCATATGACTATGAGATGTTGCAAAGAGCCATAAAGGCAGCCCAGTTGCTGAGGAGGAAGGAGTGTCAGAACTCCAAATCTTGGGTCTTAAGTAGCCCCAGGGAAGTCCATTGTAATTTCAAATGCTAAGTGACTGGTCGTAAGTCAAGAACTCCCTTTACTATTTATGTGCAGTTTTTTACAAGTTTAAAATAAGAAAAATTGTACTTATCATATTCATTCTTTTCTTATTTTGAATGTGTATGCATTTGAACATATGTATGCACTGAAATTTGCAGACAAATGTCATGTTTAACTTTATACTATGTACAGGCTAAGTCAGTTTTGGTTCACTTAAGGTTTCACTGTAGCAAACAACTGAGCTTTTATATGCAGTTATATAAATTTCACATTCTCTCTGAATCCTGTTATCATAGTGAAGTTCTTACCACACAAATTCTAGGCACATCATGTTTCACTCAAAATAAATTTCCAGATAGCTCAATAAGGAAGTCATTGGTGTCTATCAATCTGGAAAAGTTTACAAAATCATTACTAAAGATCTTAATCCCTTCTGATCCACAATCACATACATAGTTTTAAAGTTAAGATTTGAGACAATTGTTAATCTTCCCATCCTGTCAAAATTATTCCAAGTGTTTAGGTTTACATGGAAATGAAAATTGTTTCTCCTTCATATGCTGTGAAGATTTTCACATATAAAAGATGTTTCAACCCACAGAAAAGGAATGGCAGGGAAATGTTTCTGAAAGAATCTCCCCAGTTTTCCAAAGTTAAAGGAAAGGAAAGGAAAAATGTTTTCAGTCTTACAAGTGTCTGTTAATATAATGTAAGGACTGACATATTCCAAAAATCTAGCACAGGGAGCCCAAACTCTAGTTGCCTTGAGGGATATAGCCTCCTATATCACATACACATACAGGACCAAGTGCCCCATTGAAAAAAAATGAAGAATATCACTCTATGTCATCAAACTAACAAGTCAGCATTCTCTTGCTTGTTATCTGAGTCAAATGTATGTATCACAGAAGCTAAGCTTTAACAGATAACAGATAATCAGAGTTGAAAGGGACCTTATAGGTCATCTAGTCCAACCCCCGCCCAAGCGGGAGACCCTACACCATTTCTGACCAATGGCAATCCAATCTCTTCTTGAAAGTCTCAAGTGATGGCTTTTATTTAATTTATAAGTAGCTGAAAATCAGAGATCTGTAAGGATATTATTTTTGTTTTCTTTATCATTTGGAGTTAGGCTGCAAAATACATGGTTTTTAAAACTGTAAGACTGCCATGACTATAACATATTAAAAAGGAAAGGCACTGGGAAATAACTGTTATTACCATTCTGTGTCTCACACTCCGTTGCCATACTTGTAGACAGATGCCATAAAAATTAGATCTTGATTGGTCTCAAATTGACCAAGTCATGAATCTCCCCAGTCTCCCTCTTCCCTAAAGTCCCTCCTCTGTTATCTGAGGATAATGAAAATGTATATTTGACAGCTAACCACTGGCAAAGTAAATCTTCTACATTTAGAGAATAAAAGTTAATTTGTTTAATGTTGACGCACTGCTGAAACTGAGGTGTCATAGACATGGTAGATCACCATAAGGAATATAAGTAGGAGTTATAGAAAATGAAATATTTTCATGATTTAGAAAATACGAACAATTTAAAATGAACCAAGAAACAAGAATTATTAGCTAAAAGGATAAGTTCTCAAAAGGAAAAGGAAAAGCTGGTTAGAAATATACTTTTATAATGCTTTTAAATATATATAATCTCTCAATTCATGCTAAAATGAGCAGATTTAATTGATAGTTAACCAGTAGTATTATTTCTGCTTCTTAAAAAGCTCATACATACCAAAAAATAGATCCCCCAGGGATATCAAAACCTTGGCTTGTACGCACTGAAAATAAAATTATTAACCAAAGCATATATGCTAAAAACAGTCTACTTATTTCAGATTTTATGTGAAGAAACAGAGAAGTGGCGAAAACAAGCTATTTCATAAAGTAAAATTACTTCTCAGGATTTTGTAAAAGTAGTTGAGAATGCTCAAAAAGTTGGCTTTGCTGGGGTCACAGCAATCCAGAGCTCCTGCTTCAAGACTGAAGGAGTCCTCAGGCAAGATATTCTCATTAGGCTCCTAGGAAGAAATTAGACATGCAGCTTGTGAACCTTCTTATATTGCCTCTGACCTTTTCTCTTCTCTGTGCAAAGTGAGACTGGAGGCATCCTTGGGGCAGATGAGCTTTTTTCAGCTTTATTTTGCATAAAGAAACTTTTTACATTGTTTACAGGTTTCCAGTTCCTACTTTGCATGTGTTTATCTTCTTTTGCCTATTTCTCCAAATATTGTGTGAACACAAATTGATTCCTTAATAATAATCATCACACAGAATTACTAACAGATTATCACTCCTTTAAGAGCAGCTTGCTGTCATTTTGGCAGGATTGAGCTTTAGGGTTTACTGGATATGATCTAGAGCAGTGGTCCCCAAGCTTTTGGGCACCAGGGATCTGTTCCGTGGAAAGAATTTTTTTCCGCAGACTTGACGGGGTGTGGTTTTGCATGCTGCCTGCCTCCTGCAGATGGGCTTTGCTTGTTTGCACAGCTCGGTGGCATGCTGCGGCCCAGCACGGACTGGGGTTGGGGACCCCGATCTATACCACAGATTTTCACCACTAACAAGAGGCTGGCATCTTCAATGAAACATCAGGAAGTTCCATAATTAACAACAGATACTGGCTGTCAAAGTTCACATCAATATATTGCTCCAATGTATTTAACCAGGGCTCAATCCTATAGGTATATTTAGAAAAAGAAAAAAACCGCTCTGCTTTTTGAGTCTTGTCATAGGAAGTGAACCTACCCATTTTTTAAATTATCCTGCTATACTGTTTCATGAAAGTAATTAAAATATAATATTTGATATAACCAAGGAAAGTTTTATTTGATTGAGTGAAAGTGGTACAGTCATCACAAGTTGTTTTAGTTGTTGTTTACCTTTTCCTAGAGTCTTCAGAAACAAGTTGCAAACATACCTCAAACAGGGAAGAAAAATATAAGGGAACTAACTCGTCCAAACAGACTATAAAGCAGTCCTTGCCCATTGCTGATCCTCAGATAGCCAAATTAATTGAACTGGATAAGAATACAAAATGCTTTGGAGGGTGATCTTGGTGAAGTTTGGAGCCACTTTGGTCTGGTGGTTAAGGCACCAGGCTAGAAAACAGGAGATCGTGTGATCTAATCCTGCCTTAGTCATGAAAGCCAGCTGGATGACCTTGGACTATTCACTTGACTCAGCCCAAATCACTTCATAGGGTTGTTGTGGGGAAAATAGGAAGAGGGAGGTGTGTTGGATATGTTCACTGCCTTGAGTTATTTGTAAAAACAATAAAAGTGGGATTTAATAAATAAGTAAATAAAATTTTCCTGGCAGTGTAGGTTATACATGGAAATGGCAGGAATGGCAAGGGCTGAGGTCTTTCTCTTGTTCCCAAGACAATTCTCCCAACCAATAGTTAAAGAAGCTTCTCAATTTTTCAATCGTTTTAGGTGCATTTGCTTTATATATAGGGACAGCCCATTTTAGGAAGATTTTATGTCATGTTAATAATCTGGCTACAATCCACTGATTTTTCCTTTTATACCGAACTCCTATTTTCATATGATTTATATGTCTAAAGCATCAGCTTTAGAGTGAGGGGCAGGAGTTTGTGTATTGCAAGTAGATTACACCTGTACTATGGTAGTAAAAGCTTAAGTTAGCCAGTATAATAGAAGGATTATTCACTGTTGGTTTTCTTGATAAAGATTGTGGAATTTGTGTTGGCTATGGAGATAAGATTTACAGTACCGTGTGTTTATCCCATTTTAAATACCTAACACGTACACCATTTTATAATTTATTTTGTGGTTTGCATCCCATTTTCATTCTATTTTAAAGATAGCATGAGCACAGAACAGTTGTTAAATTTTAAACTAGAAACTATTAATATATATGTACAAGGCCATAATTCACTATGGTTTTTTTAAACTACTGCAATTTGCCACTTTCATATATTGCTCTCTGTTCCTTTGAAAACAGGTAGGAAAGATGAAGCATTCAGAATGTGTACACTAACATTAATACCAATGCTTCAGTCTTCAAAGGGAGAAGACACATTTTGCTGAAGTTAAAAGTTAGGCAAATTTCCCCCACCCCACAAAACCCTAGGATTTTAACTTACAATGTAAAGTACCATGTTTCCCCGAAAATAAGACACTGTCTTATATTTTTTTTGGCTCCCAAAAACACACTAGGTCTTATTTTCGGGGTAGGTCTTATATATTTATGGTGCCAAATAGTGGGTGTGAGTGTATGGGGGGGGGGGTTTCACTGGTGCACGTTTGCTCCCTGAAAAGTCTTCCTGGAACTGGAGATTTACACTAGGTCTTATTTTCAGGGTAGGTCTTATATTAGGGCAGGTTTAGAAAATAGTGCTAGGTCTTACTTTCGGAGTAGGTCTTATTTTCGGGGAAACACGGTAGTACTTTGAAGAAGTGTATCCATTTTTGGTGCTGATCATTCAATACCCAGCTTAATAAATAAATAACACTACTCTGCTTCTGACCCAAGTCATGCTGGAAAGGCAAGGGTCAAGTGTAGTCCATTTAGTGCTCAATTAACACAGCATCAAACAGCCCACCAATGGTGACAATGAAGCTCCACTCTAGTCTGCAGTTTTCCTTCAGTCCTGGTTCCACGAACTATATCCTATGTGACGCACAAGGCAAAGAGAGAAGTCCCAATAGCCACAATTACCAAGTCCGCAACACAAAGTCCAGGGTTCCAAAAGGCAAAGCACAGTCCCAGAGTCTGAAGTCATACAGTCTAGTCCAAAGTATACAATGAAGTCCAAAGTTCAGACCCAAGAAACACAAACCAATATGCATAAGGCAGCATGCAGAAAAGCTGGGAAGGTGATCACAACAAACATCCGGCTAAATTGTGCCTTCCAGGTGTTCCTTGTGAGTGGGACATGGCTGTTTCATCACGAGCAATGTTGCTGACCTCCTCTGTGCATCCCTCTGCTCTGCTCTCTCCACCTGCAGATCAGGTAGCTGTGCCTCATCAGAGGCAATCTGTAGCTTGTCATCACTGCTGACCCTCCACAGCTGATCCTCTCCAATAGGTGGCTCCCTGTCCGGTTGGCCTCCCTTCCTAATGCTGGATGGGCCAGGATCGCAATAGGCATAGGATTCTCCTGACTTTCTGGGAAGCGTGTGCCATCCCCATCAGATGGTCATTCCTCCTCCTCCTCCTCCAAACCAGAATGCAATGAGGATCATCACATACTTTAAAGAGGCTTCACTTCGATGATCTTCCATTGCAAATAATTCCACATCATTCTATCTTTCCATTTCAATTTCTAAATTTTAAGGAAATATTTAAATACTTAAAATAATAAATATTTAATTTTATTTGGTTAAAGTTTATTTAATTTAATATAATTAATTTATTTAAATAATAAAATAAATAAATGAATGAATTTAAAAAACATTAAATAATTAAAAACTTAAAACATCATTTTGTGTTTTTAATCATTTGTAGAGTTGTAACTTAAGCCAAATATTCAAACCTCAAGTCATGCTAGTATTAAAAGTATTTAAAATGTAAAATTATATTCTGAATAGTAAATACTATTTTCAAGTGTGAACTCAATCTAAGGAAATACATTTTTTTCACCAAAAATGTAATGAAATATGTGAAAAATGAATAGATTTATGAACAACAGTAAGAGAAACAGGGAAAGACAAAAGATTTATATGATGAGAAACCACAGTGAGGCAATGGGAATGAGAAAGCTGAAGACTAAAACAAGTATTCTGAGAAGAAGAGGAAGGAAAGGTAAAGCTATATAGCTGGCAATACAAAATGAACCTTAGACAGCATTGTCTTTTGAAGATGGGGCAGAAAACTCTGACACAAAATTTCTGAAGAAGATAGGTGAGCACTGTGGGGCAAATTTATCCAATACAGAGAAGGCAAAAGAGAGGGAAATCACATCTTGATAACTTAAGAAAATGCCAGCCATTGTATTTGACTTATTTTTTGAATTTTGGAATAGCAATACTTATGTTTAGTCCACATAAGGTTTCATCCATAGTCAGAAGAGAACGAGCTCTTGAAAATGCCCAGCAATACCTTAAGCCAAAGCTCTTTTTGTTGTTTTATTATTGCTACTTATCAGCTGCATATGGTTGGGAGAAGTCATTGTACTGTAACAAATTAGTGCCTGAAAACAAAATCAGTAGCTTGTTTATTTTTTACTGGTAGTTAAGAAGCAAAAGGTGTAGGGGACCCAAAGGAGGCATGGTGTATACTGTGAATTGGATCAGGTCCCATAAAGCTTTTCAAATGAGAAGCCTGAATTTTTATGCTGCTTTTGCCAAAAGTAATTTGAACAGGTAAGTTTGCAGGAATTATAACCTCTCACTGTTTACAAGACAAATGGGTCTGCTTCTTATATTTTTGTAGTTGATCTTAGTTTGAAAGTTTCAGAGCTATAATCTTCATATACTTCATTCAAACTGTAAAATTATTACTCATATGATGTGGGTTTGTCTTATTATTATAATGAAACAAGATGTATACAGAGATCAATATACTATAGATGGGAATGTAAATATGAATTACAGATGTAGCAAAAATGTAGATCTTATCAATACATGAAGAATTATTGCAATGAGGAACATGGGAATTACTTTTCAGTGTTGGAAAGACAGGGAAACCTAGATTTACAGTCTTGGGGTTACATTTAAGTGGTTTTTCTTAAAAGCTGGACTTTAGCAATATAATAGGAATTTTTCCTCCTTTAGCATAGTCCTGGGTTCATATACTTTGTTTTTTAATCAAAGCAATTTCTACTACTATCTGGCTAATTTCAACAAAACATATTATCCACTCTTGTTTGAAAATATGGATTTCTGAGACAATATATAATTCAGCCTTCATTATATAAAGGTCTATCAAAATGATATTTGAAAACTGAGACAATTACTAGTTTCATACAAAAGAAGATGTTCGCTTATAACATAAAATACAACATATAAACTAGTTGGCTTTCACATATATTATATATGAATTCCTCCAAGTCTTTCCCTAATCATTCTAATCTTGATCTATAACAGTTATTACTTGGTGAAAGTCAAAATTATTATACTTTTCACATAAATTTATGTCTCTTTCTAGACTTTATGGTTAATGATTTTGATATATGTTAGGTTTTAGGTTACACAGGTGGCTAAAATTATACACAATATATCCTTTTACATAACAATAAATTATGAATAAATAAATGTAAATGATTAAGAGTTAACAGTAAAATAAAAATGATGGCTTGAACTAAATAATTAAAATAAAAGAAATTGTGTAGATGGTATAGCAATCTAACACAAGGTAGACTTTCCAACCTGCAATTCAGGATGGCAGATATGCAGACCAATGGAAAGTTATTGAAAAAATATCAATCAACATGACTTAGCAGACAATACAGTTGGATATATTGTTTAGAGAAACAGAGAGAAAACAGAGTGAACTTCTAAACCAACAGCAAGTATTGGTAGACTATGTCTATTAGGGTAGAAAAATAGTACCTAACCCTTCCATCATAATGTTCATTATAGCTGCTTGACCAATGAACCAAGATAAAAAAAATCCAGAAGAATAATGAAAACAGACAAATTTCACCTACTCTACAGAAAGAAAATATGTCTGAGGGAGAAAATAAGTATCAAAAAGAATAGAATTTTAATAAAATATAAACAATATTGCAACTATAAATCAAAATCAATCTGACTTCATTTTGTTCAATAATAATTTATATCCAGTTAATGAATTATCATTTAATTAACAATCTTAAATGTTAAAAGTTTTTATTATTCATCTGTAATAATCATTTGTTTTGGAAATGCTTGGTAAGAAATAGAAATTTCTGATGATCGTTTTTAACCATATTCAGTTAGAAAGTCCCTTGCATGGCTCTAGGGCAGCCTCTATCTTTCAGTTTAATCTACATCAAAAGGTTATTCTGGAGAATAAAATAGGAGGCACAAAGAATATAAACCACCCTGGATTCCATGAAGAAAAGGTGATGTAAATACCAAATATAGTTAATGGTAACCACGAAAACTTTAGAACTCTCTAGTTTTCAATTTTTTAAAAAATGATACATTATATACAATATACTGTATATAAGGAAAAAACTCTATGAATATTGTAATAATAGCAATAGCACTTAAACTATAAAGCACTGCTTCATAGTGCTTTATAGCCCCCTCTCTAAGCAGTTTACAGAGTCAGCATATTGCCCACAACAATCTGGGTCCTTATTTTACTGACCTTGGAAGGATGGAAGGCTGAGTCAACCTTGAATCAGTGAGACTTGAACTGCCAAACTGCTGGCAGCCAGCAGGCAGAAGTAGCCTGCAGTACTGCATGCTAACCACTGTGCCATCATCAACCCTTATAATAATAATTGGTTCTTTGTAATAATAAAATAATTAAAAAATCATCAATTTGGTTCAGTACCTATAAATTTTGTTAGTTACAATTAAATTGCAATTTAGTTACATGAAAGTGCACCAAAAAGTGCTAAAGCTTCATTTCTTTTTGTTGCACATAATAAAGTATCTAATCATCTGAATAATATTTTAGGAATGTTTGATGAAATGAATCAGATAATTATTGACCTCCACAGCATTCCTTTGTTCATTCTAAAATCTTTACCATTTGTGTATCACATTGATTTTAATATAGAGGAGGGGATATCTATGTTGGCAACACAGTTGACTCTAAGAAAAGAATAATTAAAACCAGTTATAGAGGACCCATCCCTTTTAATATAGTCATTATATGCACTGGAAGGACTGAAATTATCCATTTATCATCCATTATCTCCTTCCATGACTTAAGACCATCAAAAGTTAATTCATTATTCTTACTTCAGGAATCACAGGCTTGTTAAAGTGGAACAAAATCAAGATATATTAGCCATATATTTTTGCACAGTCTATTGAATCTTCTCAAGTAACCATATGCCACTACTACTTCTGAATTGTCATATTTTCCAACCCCACAATTAAATGTCTTCCACTGCCATCAGATATAACGATGACTATTTTTTATAAATATAACATAAGACTGAACAAATTCATAGAGGACAGCCTATCAATGATTTTAGTCTTAATGTCTGTTCTATAAATTATATTGCTTAATGAATCACAAAGTTTATTTTTCAAATATTAACTGTTGGAGAGTAATAGCTATTACACATCCGTTTATGTTCTAAATATCCAGGTTAGCTTTCTTTATGTGGCACAAAATACCAGTGTACATGTGCCTTTTGTATATCTAACCATGTGGGCACTTCTGAAGCTCTTATTTTTAAATATTTCTATGGTCTTTTAGAGTTGCCAACAAAAAGGGAGGGGGGAGCAGTGTGACAGCTTGCAAACTGAAACTGCATTCCATAAATGTTTTCAAAGATAGTAACTAGGTGACTGAAGTTTCTGCTGCACAAAATTCTAACTGGAGAGCATAATTGAAGACTCTTGGATATGGATGTGTCCCACTGGAGAATATGAATTATGATACACCCGGGGGTGGGGGGAAACCTGGGTCAAGGGTGACAATGAATGATGTGATTCAGTGTTGGCTACACCCAGGCAATGCCTCACCTTTTAACTCCCAATAAATCCTTTTGAAGTTTTGGAAGTTTGGCTCAAGACTCATGATTTAAATGGGGTTAAGTGCCAGAATCCTGACATATACTGTATAAAAATATGAAAACCATTGACAATAAGCTAGCATTAGGTAAGAATGCCTGAATCTTCTCTGAAAGACTAAATTTATTATTTTCTCTAAAGGAAAAATACTGCAATGGTTGATGCATGATCTATGAGAGGGAACTTCTTTTACTTTTCACTTCCTGTAGAAAAAAAATTAATATTAAGTTTTATATAATGTGCTAAGACATAGGTAGAACGCTTTGAGCCTAAGACACATATCTCAGATAGGATCACCCATCCCAACAATATCATGAACTAAGGACCTAATAGCTACATTGAAGGAATAGACCATTTCTTGTGCTGTGGGATTTCATACACAAGTTTCTCTTGCGAAGAAACTACAGCAGAAGAAGCTCAGGGGCAAAGAAGGACCAGCAAGTTGCATCAATATTAGAGTTACCAGATCTGGGCTGCAAAAAATCCAGACAAATGTTAAATATCAGCAAGTTTTCAGTATTCCTTCAATGCAATTTGCTCTATAATAGTCTGTATGCACTGAGGCAGGCTGCTGCTTCCCGCCACTTGTTGTGCACTCTATAGATGCATGCCAACCATGCAACAGACCATGACTAGGTTTACTTTGTTTAAGATTGAAAACTTTTTTTTTTAGATTTACAGGATCTTTGTCCTCAATCACCACAAGACATTTGCAGCAGTACAGTTGCAAAGCTTGAATATAGTTATTCTTTTTATATTCTTTATTGTATTTATACTTCCCCCTTCTAACAAAAATGTTTTTTTTAATTTCACACAAATAATTAGATGTACATAGTGTTGATGAGTATTTTGACCTCAAAATACGTAAGCAAAGAAATTGTCTAAATTACTGAACAAATGATTATACAGGTGAAACTAGAAAAATTAGAATATCATGCAAAAGTTCATTTCTGTAATGCAACTTAAAAGGTGAAACTAATATATGAGATAGACTCATTACATGCAAAGCAAGATAGTTCAAGCTGTGATTTGCCATAATTGTGATGATTATGGCTTACAGCTCATGAAAACCCCAAACCACAATCTCAGAAAATTAGAATATTGTGAAAAGGTGCAATATTCTAGGCTCAAAGTGTCCCACTCTAATCTGCTAATTAAGCCATAACACCTGCAGAGGGTTCCTGAGCCTTTAAATGGTCTCTCAGTCTGGTTCAGTAGGAATCACAATCATGGGAAAGACTGCTGACCTGACAGTTGTGCAGAAAACCATCACTGACACCCTCCATAAGGAGGGAAAGCCTCAAAAGGTAATTGCAAAAGAAGTTGGATGTTCCCAAAGTGCTGTATCAAAGCACATTAATAGAAAGTTATGTGGAAGGGAAAAGTGTGGAAGAAAAAGGTGCACAAGCAGCAGGGATGACCGCAGCCTGGAGAGGATTGTCAGGAAAACGCCATTCAAAAGTGTTGGGGACATTCACAAGTGGACTGAGGCTGGAATCAGTGCATCAAGAGCCACCACACACAGACAGACCTGGACATGGGCTTCAAATGTCATCAGAAGCGTCTTACCTGGGCTAAAGAAAAACAGACCTGGTCTGTTGCTCAGTGGTCCAAAGTCCTCTTTTCTGATGACAGCAACTTTTGCATCTCATTTGGAAACTAAGGGCACAGAGTCTGGAGGAAGAATGGAGAGGCACACACAGCAAGATGCCTGAAGTCCAGTGTGAAGTTTCCACAGTCTGTGTTGATTTGGGGAGCCATGTCATCTGCTGGTGTTGGTCCACTGTGCTTCATTAAGTCCAGGGTCAACGCAGCCATCTACCAGGAGATTTTGGAGCACTTCATGCTTCCTTCCGCAGACGAGCTTTATGGGGATGCTGACTTCATTTTCCAGCAGGACTTGGCACCTGCCCACACTGCCAAAAGCACCAAAACCTGGTTCAATGACCGTGGGATTACTGTGCTTGATTGGCCAGCAAACTCGACTGACCTGAACCCCTAGAGAATCTATGGGGCATTGCCAAGAGAAAGATGAGGGACATGAGACCGAACAATGCAGAAGAGCTGAAGGCCGCTACTGAAGCATCCTGGTCTTCCATAACATCTCAGCAGTGCCACAGGCTGATAGCTTTTGTGCCACACCACATTGAGGCAGTAATTTCTGCAAAAGGGGCCCAAAACCAAGTACTGAGTACATATGCATGCTTATACTTTTCAGAGGTCCGATATTGTTCTATGTACAATCCTTGTTTTATTGATTGCATGTAATATTCTAATTTTCTGAGGTTGTGGATTTGGGGTTTTCATGAGCTGTAAGCCATAATCATCACAATTATGGCAAATCACGGCTTGAACTATATTGTTTTGCATGTAATGAGTCTATCTCATATATTAGTTTCACCTTTTAAGTTGCATTACGGAAATAAATGAACTTTTGCACTATATTCTAATTTTTCGAGTTTCACCTGTAGCTCCTTAATTCTAGAAAGATTTTCAAGATTTTCAAGAAAAACAGCAAACAAAAAAGAGCAAATAAAATAACTAGCTATAGAATTGAAAGCTCTTGCACTCCACACATATACCCTTACCCATTTCACATGTCTCACGGATTACACATTTTGCACCTCTTCTCAGAACTCCTTTACATCTCTTGTTTTATTGTGTTATATTCTGACCAGCTAGTTTTCTTTAGCTTTGTCATGCTGCAAAAAGTGTCATAATATTGGGTTCACTCACATGAGTGCCTCAACTTACAACCACAATAATTTACGATTGGAAATCCAAGTTCCAATTGCAGTTGTAAGTCAGAACTATCTATATATTGCATTTATATTCTTATCTGCCCAATAAATAACTATTTTGGCTTTTTATGAGTAAATCAAAAGAACTGCACCACAGTTGGCTTCAACTCTTGTCAAAATTATTAAATTAAATATGACCAACACTTATATTTATAATTGTAAAGACTAGCAATATCAAGAAGACATGTTTTTCTTGAAGCTAAAGTAGCTGAATTACATAGTGGTACTACAGGAGGGTTTTAAACAAATGGTTAATCATGTCATTCACAAAGCTTTAATGGGAGCTATCCTAATCCTAATGAATAATGTACACCCTGCAACAGAATTATGGATTTCCCTTTTAAGAAAAGTGCATGACCATAAATCATGATACTAAATTGCATGTTTGCTTTAGAAGTGAAGTTTTGTACTACAAGTAACTCAAGTGAAAAAGAGCAGCATACCATCTTTTTACAATTCCATTCCATTGTTACTGTGAATTATTAAACTATTTCTCTCTTTTCTCAACACTGATAAAATCTATTTCATACATCACTCTGAGCTCTTACAAGTTATTCTTCCTGAACACTAACAGACTGCTGCTTTGAGAAAAACAAGAAACTTTGAACACTGCATGAAAGAAACCAAATTGACAATCCCCAAAGCAAAGGAGATGCTATTTACAAATAACAATATACCCAATTATGTTAGGTGATTTTTGTACAGGTTATCAGAATGTATTGTGTTCAGCTTCTAGTTCCCAAGATTACAGGCAAAAGCTACAAAAAATGATTATCCCCCAATTACTTAGAATATATTACCCAAAAGTAGACCAGTGTTTCTCAGACTTAACTTATAAGAGGGAGCTATTTCAATTTCCAGAGGGTTGTCATGCCCTTGGTAGAGTCGGACTCTGAGGAAGAGGAGGAACAGGCGACAGGGAGTGGAAGTGTGGCTCTGGAGGTTGTGGAGGAGGCTGGGGAAGGGCAGAGGCCAGCTGGGCAGTCAGAGGAAAAACCAGGCCCATCCCCTCTGCATCCCAGGACACGCAGGGAGGAATGGAGAAGGCAACAGCTTGGCTTATGCGAGATGAAGCAGCCATGATCCTCCTCATTGGTTGCAGCTGGGGAGACTAGTATATAAGAGCGACGATTACAACACAGTGTTGCCAGAAGCAAAGCATGTTTTATTTTGGGCTGAAGTTATCCTGGTTGGCGTCCTTCCAACACACTGTGCCTTGTTATCTCCTTGAATTTGGTAATTACTTATCCTGGTCCGTTGTGGAAATTTCATCATTGTAGTTTGTTTGGTTTTTTATTTCACCTTTATCTACTCATTAAGTTCGGACTGTATTGCTTTCTTTTGAAGACTATTTTTGAGTACGCTTTATCTCCAACTGAGAATTATTGAACAGTGGGGCCAAGTTGGAGGCATTAAAGGACATTTATTTACGCTTTGGATTTTGTTACGTTTGTATTACACTCCAAGTCATCACAGGGGTAGAGGCTGGGGGGTTGAAGTCCACCTATCTAAAGTTGCCAAATTTGAGAAACATAATTTCAACCTTAGAATCAACTGCTAAATTAAGATGTGCAAAATATTCTTTTTGTAACCTCATGTTTCTTATACCCAAGTATAAAGGCTCAGTTTATGATTTATGTCATTCTGGTTGAAGAACAGGTTATCACAAAAGAGCTTGGAATGTCTGTTATTGATACTACTTCATTTGCAGGTTTAATTGATTCTGTGGTTTGTTTTTTATAACTTTATTAAGGTTTCTGAAAGCATTAAAAAATAACTAGCCACAAGCTAACAGTCAAGAAAGAGACCAAAGGGAGTCAGAATATAGAGAGAAATAGCAAATAGAAATGCAAAAAATAAAAAATATAGAAAAAAAACCCAAAGATTTCCCCCCAAAAGAATGACTGCTTTTTAGCAGATATAATAAATCATGAGCTCAACTCTTGCTCTTGAATATCCAGAATGCTATTCCTTTACAAACAACATATATTTTGACTATTTATTCAAAGAACAACAAAAAGAGATACCTAAATTTGTTTGGCAAGGTAAAAAAAACAAGAGCTAAGTATATAGTTCCAGTTATGCTAAGGAAAGAGGTTTAGTCTTATCAGATTTAAGTGTGTTTTGTGATTTGCTGCTTAGTTTGGTTAAAAGATTGGGAGATGCTGAGAGATGGAAGTTATTGGATTTGGAAGGGCATGACTAGAAATTTGGAGGCGTGCCTATTTATGCTATCACAAGGTTAAAATTAATGTAAATTTTACAAATAATTTTATTAGAATGTGAAATAAATATAAACCTAGAATATTTCCCAAAATACCTTGGGGCTATTCCCACAAGAAACATATTATAGAACAGAAATGGTAAGTAATCAGAAATAGCTAAAATGTAATGATTTGCTAGAATACTCACCAGATTCATTTAAAATAAAATCAAGAGAAGATTTGATATCAGGAGGATTTAAATGTCAGTGGTTTACATATATGTAACTCTCAGAAAGATTTAAACTTGATGATTTATGGTTTTGAATATAATAAAATTATCTTTGATATTTAGTTACATACCAAAAATCACTATCTTATTGCTAAAGCATATACATTTGAGACTGGAAACAGCCTGAATAAGTTAAATAGTGAATGATAAAGCTAAACATTTTTGATATAATGAACAAATGAAGCAAAGGGAAAATATATGAACAAAGGGGGTAAAATTTACACTATGTTACAATCTGAAAGACGATTATAAAAAATGATGTATAGACAGTATTTATCATCAGACAGATTGTAGAAAATGTATAATGGGACTTCTATGTTGGAAAATCCAAGTGCCAAGATGAGAATTTCCACCACCTTTAGTGAACTTGTAAAAAAGCTCCCCCCCCCAGCTTGACTACTGCAATACCTGCTAATTGGGGCTGCACCTAAGGATCACACAGAAATTTCAACTGGTCCAGAATGCACCAGCATGGCAAGTTGCACAGGTTGGTGGTTTGATTCCAGGTAATTCCAGATAAAGCCCTATGTGTCACAGGCAATGATTACATGAGGGAATGTCTATCTCCCATCAAATTTGCTTGACTAATTTGATTCTGCAGTTGGTGTACTCCAGGTTTCTTCAGTTAAACATATCATCTATTCAGACTCTAGAAATCTGCCTTGTCTATAGCAGCACTTGCACAAGTTGTTTAGAACAGCCACAAGGACCTGGCACTTCACCCAGGCCTTTAGAAAGAGAAAATAAGACTTCATTGTGAATGCCATATTCTTTCTTTTACCTCCTACACTTAGTGATTTGATTGTAATTTTTTAGTTGTGAGCCACCAAGAGACACTGAGTCAAGTGGCATACTAGTTTTAATATTGCAACACATGGGGGTCAAAAATTAATTATAGATACATATTTTTGGAACAGTTGATTTTATTGAGACCATTATGAACTTGTTGCATTGCAAATGACTACATTTCTGTTATATGAAGTGAAGAATATTTAACTTTCTATTGAGAATGGCTCAGATTTATGCCAAATATTATATTGTAATAGGGCCATCAACGCAACCTGAACAGCCCATCATAAAAGCAGTTCTAGCAACAAAAACAACTACTTTAAAAAAAAAAAGATTTAGGATGGATCATAGCAGCTCCAGACATCAAGATGGGTAGTCCTCAATTTATTACCTTAATTGGGACTGAAATTTTCATCATAAATAACTGGAATCATAAAACAAGTTGGACCTGATTTTCTGATAATTTTTATGGTGATTGCTAAGTGAGTCATGTTGTTAAATGACTCACATGGTCATTAAGTGAATCCAGCTACCTCAATGAACATTTTTTGCTTAAAGCTGGTAAAAAAAAGTTGCAAACTGTGATCAGTGGCCATAAGATGCTGCAATCTGTCATAAATGTGAGTCAGTTGCCAAGCACCACAATTACAATCACGTGGCTGTAGGGCTAGTCTGACTGTTTGAAATGCAAGTACAGGTCATTTGTCACGTTTTTCAAGGCTATCATAACTTTGAACCATCATTAAATGCATGTCTGTAAGCTGAAAACTACTTGTATACATTCCAATTAAAGGTTCTGGGCCTAATAAAATCAATTCTGAGTGGCTTATATGCCCTATTCTATACAATAAGGTTTAAAACATACATAAAAATAAAATAAGTAACAGACAATTCATAATTCCAATAAACAAACCCAATTCAAGGCACAATCAATTCATCTACCCCAAGGTACAATTCTTAGGAGGAATGCTGTTTCAAAGAACAGGAACAGCACCTGAAATGTCCCATCTTCAAGTCCCTGAAGGTTACTTTACCCGGGTGATGAGATTCTAAGAAGCAGCCTTTTTTACCTGGTATTTTGGATGGACATAAATAATTGGAACAAAGCAATTCCAAAGATACGTAGGTCGTAAGCTACAATAGCCATAGTTTTAAAAATGAAATAAGCACCTTGAATTTATTTCAAAGCAAACTGGTAACCAATGCAGTTCTAGCATCGGTGTAGTTTATAACCAAATCACAATGCATCCATAATAATACAAGCTGCTGCAACAGTGTTGTTTCCACTTGGTTTACAAAGCAGCCTCAGATAGAATGATTATAATAATTCAAATGACACTAGTGTGAATAAGACTGCATCTAAAACTATGCCAACTATGATCAAATATACCTGTGTATAAGGGTTGAAAGTAGATTCTTTACTTCTGTGTAACCATACAAAACAAACCTGCATGATGGTATACATTTGTGTATATTTTATTGGGAGTAAGTCACTTGATGACATAATAAGATTTAATTTCAAAGTTAATCACATAGAATTAAAACAAGAAGTTCACCTGTTAAATAGACTGTATATTATCAGAGAATAAGAATCAAACTATGTATATATTGAATTCAGACAAAAGGGAATGAATTACCTAATTTTCCTTCTTTTTGTACATAATTTTGTCTGAAGTCAAGACCTATACATTAGTTATCGATTATCTCAAGTACCAAGTACAACCTCTTTCTGTTTGTTTTGTAACAGTGAGTAAAGAGATTGACAGGCATTAATAGAGTTACTCCAAACACTGTCTCTTACACTATTTAAACAAGGACTTCACTTCATTAGCTTTTCTGAAAGAAAATACAGTCAAGCTAAGGACTGAAAATGTCTCAAGCCTTCTGAAATAAGGACATTAATGAAATAGTAGTTATTTCAAGCCTCATTATCACAAAATATAAGTTATATGTCTTTCCTTTATTGAAAAAACATGGTTACAGAGTTGCATTTGTAGTAATCTAGATGAAAAGAAAAACCAAAAGTAGGATTAGTTGTAGTCACATTTTAGGAGAGCCAACATAACAAATCAGTATTTAATTTTAGTCTGAATATCAAGAAATCTGAATGCACATCATATACTGTATTTGTTTTCAGAAAAAAATATGCTTAGTCTATAAAAAGTTATAAGATCAGCTAAAATGAAACAATTGAAAATGCAGAATAAGTTAAAATACCAAGCATGTGTATACTTGAATACCCAATCATGTCAAGGATTGCTCCTATTCTGTTTAAGAAGTTCTTCTAAGTTTTCAGAAACAATTTAGTGTAAATTTTCATATCAACATTTATAAATATAAATCAATTTTATTAATCCATTCATCAGGGAAGAAGTTCTGACACTACAACCAAAGCATATAACAACTTTCAGTATAGAAGCACATGACTCTGATATTATCAGAAATGTTACAGCTATCCTTTCTTATTTCAACCAGGAAATTTAAAACAAGTCCTTCATTAATCATTCAGCATGGTTTGTGACATAAAATTCTAATGGCTTTTATTAGTTAAGTGATACTGGATTTTATTAGTTTAATAAAGATAAGCAGTATGTCTGAAAAGTGATTGAAGAATTATGTATGTTAATGAATATTATAGTATATAGTAGAGCAATATTTTCCTTAATTTAAGTAATCTCTTAGATTTCAGCATCACTTAATTGTGATGGTAGCAATTAAAAGAAAATTACTTTCTTCATAAAAAGTATTAAATATGAGACATTCTATTATAAAATTAATACAGACTTTCCCCTCTATTTTTAAAGAAATGTTTAAACTTCCTCTATTATTTTAATAAATCTCTCTTCTTATAATCTAGGGAGACCAAGAGAGATAAAAGGATTCAGTTGAGGCCTACTTTTAAAAACTCAAGTGCCAGGCCTGATCAGACTTCTCTCAATTTCTTTACAAGGGCTTCACCTTTGAAAAGGATGAGATGGTACAAATCTGAGGCTCAAAACAAGGTAACATACTTTTGTCTGGAATAAGCCAGGTTTTCAGAAAAATAAAAACGTTAAAACCATTACAGTTCAAATCTTCAGTTCCAAAAATAGATGAGCAAATTGCATAACTAATTTCACCCTTTTAATTGGGTACCTAGAGGATTTGTTAAATATATTCTACCTTTTCACCAGGAAGATGGTTTATATTCTAGCCAAACTTTCAAAAACCAGAATGCCAATATCTCTGGAGATTCAGCATCTCTTTTCTTTGTGTAGTAGTATGTAAAGAGAAAACAATGTTTAAAAATCCTCTGATTGACCCACTTCTTTTAATAGCCACAGAGAGACATTGCCAAGTGCTTCTGTGAAAATTAAATATTTAAAAAAAACATAACTTGTTTTTAAAAATCCCATAACTTCACTTACCAGTTTTATAAAAAGAGAGAACCTCAGTTTCAGTTCTATAGGCAAATCATAGTCTGGTGGAAAACATTTCAACATATACTCATTTTTAAAAAAATCTGGATTGACCAATTGGTTCCAGTCACAAGAAAGAGAACGTTCATCGGAGTTCTTGCTTTTTCTAACTCTTTCTCACTGCAACCTAGAGTCACTTTCCCTGTCTCCAATACACACTCTTGCCAGACAACGCATGCCAGAAATACACAAACTTGCAGGCTACCACCCTCCTCTCCTTCCAAGATAATGCTGGGGCGGAAGGGAACACTTCCCCTTTCTTCCTTGCAGGTTGTTGTTGTTGTTATCATTATCTTTATTATGTAAGTATGTGAGACTCTTACACCGGGGAGGGGACTAGAGAGGTGGGGGAAAAAACAAACCCAACTCCTCCTAAAGTTAGGAGGACAAATGCGCCTGATGCCAATTCCTCCACCCCCCCGTGTTCAACCCCCTCCTCTTCGCGCACTGGGATTTGGAGAGGCGATCTACACCCACCTGTCTCTAGGGTCGATCCAGCTGGTCTGCTTGGTGTTGTGGTCGATGTAGAAGACTTTCCCATCGTAATCCCTCGCCTCCTCCCAACCGTCGGGTAAGGGCAATTGCCCATTCCCCATTTTTCTAGGCATGGTCGAAGTCGGGGTATAGCTGCTCCATAGGGACAACAAACAAGAAAGAAAAGGAGGGAAGCGGGAAAAGACGCCCCCTCCTTCCCCTGGAGCTCTGGGCGGGTGGAGGGAGGCAGAATCGTGAAATGGGCCAGGAAACTCTCCTGAGTTTCAGTCCACCATGTCTGGACGGAGCCTCCGCCTTTCGGGCCTTATTCCGTATTGGCAGCAGGGGGTCAGGGGGTCCAGGCTAAGACGAGGCGCTGCTTATGCTCCGGGGGGAGGGGGAGGACCGGCTCAGTCCCGGGCGGCGGCGGCAGCAGCCACTCATTAGCATGAGATTAGCATCCATCTCATCTGCATGCACATTCCTGGCGGGTGCATTCCTGAGCGTTAACCCTCTCCGTGCCACTCCGCTACTCGAAGGAAAGACTTGGAAGAGCCCCCGTCCTGCAAGAATGTGCTGCACGGGGAGGAAGAGGCACGTGCGAGCACGCACATCCTGGGGTGGAGGGGCGTGGGGAACCAGGAGTGGGACAGATTAGAAGAGACAGAAGGAGAGGCGAGCTGAGCAGCGCAAGTTCTAGTGACTTTTTGAAAAGTCGCTTGAAAAAGAAAAAAAAGTTCCAAAAGAGGAAAAAGGTGAGGCGTGCGCAACTATTTTCAAAATAAACAATGTATTTCTCTCATTCTAGAGTTTTTCCGTAGATTTGATGGTGAAAATCTAATAATTCTCGGCTCCGATGATTATTTTTTCCCCACGTAACCCTGTGATTATAGTCGTGTGCGTGCTTTCCTGTGAATTCAGCACCTAAGGAGATAGCTTCTACTTTCCAGAAGACTTCATGTTTTCCCAAGTTGCTGCCGGAATAGTGAAATACCCACAGATCACCCTGAAACCAGAACTGGGAAAACCGTTTTTCTTCAGAGTAATGTCTTTACTTTATATTATTTTTGTTTACGGACAGGGCAGTGAATTATTTATAGATGTGCTCTCAGCAAAGCAATATATTTCAATATAAAGCTTCGCTTTAATAGGAAGACAAAGTTAGTAGTCCTGTAACAAACAGGTGAATTCAGTACTTGAGACTAATAGACTGCATCACCCAGCTTGGCAGTCCCCAGGTGTGTTGAGGTGCAATTTTCACAACTTCAATTTGGGTCTTCATGCTGGGAGTTGTGACCTTTACACATCTGCTGAAGTTTTGATAGAAGGAGAGCAATAGACATTCGTATCTTGGGATAAGCCATATTGAATGAACATTGACATAAATCCAATATGCCTAGTGTTAATACTACTAGATCAGAAGTTGTAGTTCACTGGTGGATATAAATAATGGAAAGTACAGAGAAAAAAATTAGTACCCTTAGTTCCGGGAAATCCTGTCCGTGAACAAATAGAAATACCATAGTATTTCATTTCAAAAATAGCAATTACTTCAAAAATCAAACACCAATTGAGAACACACACTCAAAATTTCCACAAGCCTGTATGCTCATTCCCTATTATGATTCTTCTACTCCCTTCTTAGGAAATTTGAATAGCTAGAACAACATACCATAGCCTAGTTTTCTGGAATTTTCCATACAATTTACTCATTAAATTTATTTTTTAAACCCCTTTAAAAGTTATCCATTTTAACACCCACACTTGTGTATATCCCCGATTATATTTAATCAAATATACAAAAAGCTAGTCAGGTTTTTTTTAAATTTTGTGACAATATCTACCCATTCTCCATATAATAGTCTAGGCTACAATTCTTCCCAAAGCCTGTACTCACAAATGATAAGGACTGATATGGCATATAAATGAGATTATTGTGTGCTAGTTTGCGACAGTTAAAATGCCTGCTGTTACCACAGAGCTTCATTTTCTATAATAAGAAAAAAGTGAAAGTAGCTGCCTACTTTGGAGCTACAAATCTTAGTACTCAATACTGCAAAGATAGGTAAAATAACTACATTGTAGTTACTTTAATGAAAGCAATATATATGGCTGTTTTCTTTACATTACCCAAATTCAAAGTTTATTTCTGCTGAGGACTATTACATCTGGCCTGCAAGAATGCCAAGCACAGAAAAAAATTGTTGTTGCCGTATATGTTGCAGGTCAACACTGATCATTCTATTCCTGCCTTCTCTATTACTTGCTTTTACCCCCTTTCCTTTTATTAACACATAGTACTGAAATTAACATTTAAAAAGCAGACCCTGTCAGTTAAAGAATTCTGACTGGTGGGGTCCAAGAAAAGAATCTTCACCATTGCCCCTGCCCTTTGGAATATTTTTCCCCAGATGTGAAGAGGGCCCCCAATCTCCTGGTGGTTTGGAAATATCTGAAGACCTGGTTTTGCCTACTCACCTGTGGCCCACAGAGGAGCATGCAGCCATAGGGCTGGTTAGTTCCCTGAAGCCGCTCCCTAACTTTTTATTTTTAATTATTTTATTCTTGTTTTCAACTGCCTTTTCCTATAATATTTATATACAGTATAGATTTTTACACCTATTTGTACACTGCCCAGATTTACACTATGAGTGAGTTTAGTGGTTTTTAAGTGCAATATATAAATATAAATAAAAATACAAGGAATGAAGGTAAGCAAAGGATGGCGAAGAAAAACAATACAATACTGATCTTTCACATGTTTATTGATAATTTATCATGCTGTTATAGTATCATTATACTGTTACAGATATACATAAATACATAACTAGAATTGTGAGAAGTGAAGGCAAAGACTGGGAAATAGTGAACTAAAGAATTACAGGCAAGAAATTTTAAAAAGGGAAATCTAGCTAAACATTGTCTATACTGATACTGTTCAGTGTATTCCCCATAACTTGCATTTTTGTAAGCCATTCTTGCTTATAGGGATACCCATAGAGAGAGGTTAAAAAAGTCAAGGAGGCAGCCCTTTTTATATATATCATAATGCAAGTAGAAAATTTATGTGAACGTCAGTCATGTGGGCATAGCCACACTTGACTTATTAATAGTGTATGAGGATGCCCTTGTTTGCTTTCATCTTGCCCATACAACCATTTTGTACTTTCTCTTTCTTACTTTTCTTTCTTTCCATGCTCTGTCTGAGTATGACTTCCTTCTAATTGCCCTTCCTTCCTCTTTCTTTATGAATTATTTCCTCATACATTTTTTGTAATTTGATCCTCGTTCATTCTGTGTGACCTTTGACTTCACATTTGAGTTCAATGTACACTCGTGCATCAATCATTCTTCATCCTATCTCTTCATTAATAACATTCCTTTATTTATTTACTACGTACACCCCATTCCACTGTGTTCAGATTAATTTTTTGTTTATCCTATCACACACAACTTTCACTTCCACATAACAAAGTGGGCAGAATCAAATAAAAGACATTTTCACTTCTTTTAATATACATTATATCTTGTCAAGTAATCATTGGCATGTTTTCCTAATCAATATGATGTCAAAATTATCAAATGTATGTTAAATTATTATGGCACAAGTTTTGCATCTTTCATACTTGCATCATGATAATCATGTTTTATGACATCACAATCCATATTTCATCATTTGCTACTCCCCCAAAGCCTATGCACATTAGAGTACAAACTATTTACTGTCTTTCTATCAATATCTAATAATTTGTCCATCTATTTTTAATAAGTCTATTAATCAATATCTTGTTCTAATTTTTCATCACCACTCTAGAGAAAAATACAAAGAAACAATGGATAATAATAGATATATTAAATAATATACTGAAGCTTTTTTACTTAACTGATGTGTTCCAATAATGTATCAGCATCCTCCATCTTATTTCTGAAACAAATCAGGTAATATAGTTTCCTTTCTTTTCTTCAATATGATCAGTCATGCACGAATTGTTTTCCATAATCTGTGTAATCTTATCAAAAGTTCCCAATTTCTACTTTTTGCACTCAGAAGCACTGAGGCACTGGGTTGAAAGGATTATCTGGTGACATCATCATTTCCCCAGATGATATTCAGTTGGGGGCTCTTTTCATGCCAACAGGAGCTGGAGCAAAGGATGAGAGCTCACCTTGCCCCATGACAGCGCTAGGATCTCAAATGTAGGCTTGCTAACCTGCAATCCAATGTTCTAACGAGAAGAGCCACCGTATTTTTTACTTTTTCTCTTAATAAAGCACAAATTAGCTATAGCCCAAAAATATAGATATAGCAATGTTCTTTAGATAAGAGATTTTATCTTTTTTTTTCTTCAAATAGTGCAACGAAGTAATTTCCCCTTTTCTTAGAAATAAGGATATTGCTCAGGAGTGAAGATTTTTATTATCAAGATGGGTTTTTTTCCCAATCTTATGATACACACTGCCTTATTGAAGTTTGCTAGGGATCCACTAATCTTCCAGTTAGAGCTGAAGTGATTGAAATGGACCAGATGGATCAACAAATGGGGCTTTACACTTTGTTCAGTGCAACACAGAAGTAGTATTCAGCAGATTCTGACCAGTTCTGGGAAACCGGTAGCAGAAATTTTGAGTAGTTCAGAGAACCAGCAAATACCACTTCTGACTGGCCCCATCTATTCTCTGCCTCCTGAGTCCCAGCTGATAGTCTGGGTCTTCTTTTGTTGCCCTGCACAGGAGAACGGAGCTGGAAAGCAGGTTAGTGGGGTGGGGTGGGAATGGGATTTTACAGTATCCTTCCCCTGCCATGCCCACCAAGCCATGCCCACCAAGCCATCCCACCACGCCACACCATGCCCACCAAGCTACACCCACAGAACTGGTAATAAATTTTTTGAATCCCACCACTGGTGCAACAGATAACTTAATCAGTGCAGAAAGATTACATGAATCTGCTTGTTAACATGTAGTAGAAGAACAAAAAATGAACAATAATATTCAGGAGAGCCCCTAGCTAAGATTCTGTGCATTTTGGAGAACCCCCAAATCCCACTCCTGCTGGCCCCACCTACTCGTCCCCTCCCAGGAGTTCCCACGCAGCCCATTTTGGGTGCAAGTTAAGTGCAGGGCATGCGTGGTGAGTGCAGGCTCGGGAAGTGCAAAAAATGGGCCTCCCAAAAGTTCAGAAAGGCTGGAAATGGGGCCATTTCCAGCTCCCAGAAAGCCTCCGGAGCCCAGGGAGGCTGTTTTCACCCTCCCAGAGGCTCAAGGAAAGCTTCCGGAACCCGGGGAGGGCAAAAACACCCCCCCATGGTGCAGGAGGCCGACTAGTCCATGCCCACCATGGCCACACCCACTCAGCAACCGGGCAGAGAACCCTTTGCTAAAATTTTTGAAGCCCACCCCTGGGGACATTGTTCAGAGAATGTCAAGCAATCTAAATCTAAATGGTAGTACACATACGCTTTTCATACAAATTTTATACAGCAACATATCAGTTTAATAAACTACATTTTAATTATCATTATTTTCATGAGACTACTGTATATGGTGGAAAAAGCAGAGCGAAGATTCCTGTTAGATGATTCTGGTTTCCAAATACTGGATTTGTCCTACTATGTTAAAAAATTTTTTATTATAGCATGAAAAAGTAACCTTTTATCCAAGTAATACACATTCTAATCCAAAGAATCTTCGTAATTATATGCACGACCTGTAAAATAAATAATGCAGGCTCAATGCAGATATATCATGTACTATTTTCTTTTCTTGCAATTAATTATATGATGTACAATTTCCATATTTGAATAAGAAAGAACTTTGCATTAATTCCTCTACTAGCTTCAAAAAGTCAGGATAGGGTCTGGCATACATGTTCTATGAATCAATTCAATACCTGAAATGTATTTTTCTATAAAAGAATCCTCTCTGTATTGGAGTCCAACTGAATTAAGTTTGTAATTTTCAAATACTGGGAAAGAATTAAAAGAATTGATAGATAATGCAGGCAGTACATTAAATATGTAAATAGAAGTCTTCATTTGATTTTGTTAAATTTCCTATACAGATTTGTATGTATGTATGTATGTATGTATGTATGTATGTATATATATGTAGGTCTTGGTGTATTCGGGTCTTGTCCCGTGTAAGATTGAGAATACCTTGGCAACGTTTCGATGAGATCCCACTCGCCATCTTCAGGCTGGTGTCTTCGGCTTTGTGCTTGTGCAAGCAAAGCGTGATCTGAGCTGCCTTCTCTCTATTTTAGTATGGAATTTGAGTTGGAAGCATGTGGGGATGACGTTTTTGTCTCGGCAATTGCGTAGGAATGTGAGGTCACATAAGATGGTGGCTCTTCGGACTTCGACTTTCTCATAGATCCGGGTCAGCTGGAAGGTTTCCTCCCCGTAGAGGTAGGATATTTGTTTTTTGTAGATTTTCACGGGTAAAGGTATGTAGGTCTTGGTGTATTCGGGTCTTGTACCGTGTAAGATTGAGAATACCTTGGCGACGTTTCGACGAGATCCCACTCGCCATGTTCAGGCTGGTGTCTTCCACACTAAAATAGAGAGAAGGCAGCTCAGATCACACTTTGCTGGCACAAGCACAAAGCCGAAGACACCAGCCTGAAGATGGCGAGTGGGATCTCGTTGAAACGTCGCCAAGGTATTCTCAATCTTACACGGGGCAAGACCCGAATACACCAAGACCTACATACCTTTACCCGTGAAAACCTACGAAAACTTATATATCTATATCTATATCTATATACCTATATCTATATATATCTATCTATCAAGGTAAAACTTTTCAGTAATTACATGGACACATACATATAGTTTGCTTGGAATCAATACTAAAGTTTTGCAGACTACAATTTGTTTTCAGGTTTATTTTTTTTATATCAGGTTAGCTATTTATTTATTTTACAGTATTTATAGTTAATCAAGCATCAATCAGAACCATACATGCCGTAAATTTCATTCATGAACATTTATTGAGAGTATTTATATTACCCGTCCCCTTACTTTCAAGAGGAAGTGATAAGAAACTCATCCTTTGCATCATATAAATGCATGATATCACTATTTGATGGATTTTACTGAGTTCAGAAGCTAAGCAGAATCAGTTAATACTTGAAAGGGAAATCTCCAGGTAATATCATGGCTTTAGGCTAGAATAATTTCTCTGTTTCCAGGAACAATGTCAAACTCCTTCCATACTATTAGCCAGATAGCTAAATGAAAATGTCCATGAAACTGGCAAAAGTCAAGTTCATCTTGAAGAAGACTCATTTTTAATACAGTATCAGTTTTCCAAAAAATCAGGAACTTAAAGATAGGGACAGAAGATTAATAACGTCTATGGCATCTCTCTTCAAATTGTCCCTATTTCAATCATATAAGTCGTGCTAAGGGAACTTCAGCAAAAGCACTAGTGGGAGACTTTGTGGGTCTCAGTCCATCACCCTCTCTCCTTTTATTTTCTCAATGCAAGGAACTCATGTTCTGAGTCAAAGCAAGTGGAAGATAATGGGAATGTGAGACTTCCTGTTCATTTAAGAGAACCTTAGGCATCTCTGTGTTCATAGCCAGGAAAAGGAATTCTGTTAAGTATACTGGAATGTCTCATATGTAAAGCTGCAACCATAAGAGACTGGATTAAATCCTCTGCTGTTCCCTTTTATTTCCACTGTAGCATTAAGAATTCAGCATTACTATGCACTGCACAGCCAGAATAATATATGTTAAAAGTGTCTTTGCAGCGGTGCCTTAAGATACATTAGATTTTTTTTCAATAGGAATGGTTCTTTAATCTACTGCTTTTGAACATTGTTTAAAATTATAGCACTTACATTGCACAGTTTTTGCTTTTTACCATTTATGCAATAAATATAATTATTTGCAGGAAAAACTTGTCAAATACACTTAATATTCCCACTGAATAAACCCTTAGGTAATAGATCCCAGAATAGCAGTTATATCTTGAGAGTTTATATTTTGTTATTGTTTTCTTCAGGGAAAACCTTAATAATATTTAGTAGTATTTTTTTCTCTTGAAAAGCACTTTCCAGAACTGTTGCTAATTAAAACCTTTATATCTTTTAGACAGTAAGAGTGGCTTTTCAAACCTGAAACTATTATGTAACTTACTTTATTAGGGGTTCAGTTGCAAAGCTAGATAAACCTGTGATTTAATAATTGACATTCACTGACTAGATTTCCCCCATTTCAAGCAGTTTGCAAACATTAATTAACTAATTAATCCTTGAAGGACTCCTATAATTTAGATAAGTACATCCCCACACATTTCCCTGTAATTTAGGTAAATAAGTATTGTCTCATGCATTTTATAGAGAAAACAATTAAATAGGCAGAAGGAGAAAAAGGAGACCAGGACCAAGTCATTATTCTAATAAGTGGCTTATATTTTGATTATCTAATTACAATGCAAGATCTTTATTTTATGTTCTTTATAAAACAGAATCTAACAAATTCTCTAGTGGCTTGATAGCAGTTTCTAATTTAGTAAAATTGGGCTTATGAAGTTAAAAATATAGTTTGGTATTTCTTAACAAAGCTAAAATGAAAAAAATAAAGAGCCATTATTAATTATCTTTCCTAGTCATTTTTTCCCCTAATATTATTTTTTTAAAGTATTTATAGCAATAGAGTATACTGGTTGGTTCATCATAAATAATAATAACTTCAATAATAACTTCAATCGGCAGGAGCACCTCCTGCCGATATCGAGTGCCAACCGCCCTGTACGAGCGCACAGACAGGGGCTTCTCGGGGTGCCATCGGCGAGCCAGTGCTGGCTGGTGGTGCCCCAGGGACGGGCCTACTCTGTGGCGGTTCCCACCTTATGGAATCAACTTCCCCTGGGGCTCCGTTTGGCCCCTGACCTTGGCACCTTCCGTCACGACTTGAATACTTGGTTATTTGAACAGGCCAGGCTTTGCTGACTTCTTGGGGGTTGAAATTTTAAATTTTACAATGTATATTGGGGTTTTAGCTTAATTGGGCTCGTGAGTATTTAATATTTTTTTAAGTAATTTGTTCATTGTTGGTTTTTAGTTGTGAGCCACCCCGAGTCTTCGGAGAGGGGGCGGCATACAAGTCCAAGTAATAAATAAATAAATAAATAAATAATAGAGTTTGGTTTTTTGCACATAATATGGACAATTCATCCAAAATGCACAAATATTCACCACTGCAGGTTAGTGCAAGTTGTCCAGTGTGCACAAAGTTATTGTTTTCTTAGAATTCAGGTCTTAATATGTTGTCCCATAATGCAACCTATGGAGACTACTGAGAAATTACTTGAACAGGAATCATCTGTGAACCATCCTATCAGATAGGCTGCATATTGCCATGGGCTTTCTAGTAGGCAGGGTGATGAGAACTTTTTGGAATGTGGCATTTTGGAATCAGTTCTCTTTCTGGAAGTATAGCTATTTATATATTAAGCATAAACTGAGATAATTTCATATTTTGCTGTCATAGATTTATTGTTCTCATTATTATTTTTTAGCAGACAGTACTTTAAAATGTTTTTATGGTTTTAGAATGTACTATGCCTCCAAAATTGCTATTCTGTCTTTCATAACTATAGCTAAGCAATTTGTAAACCATTCTAGTAACAAAATTTGATGGCAAACTTCTAAATTGAAGTGGTTCCTCTCCTTTTTAAAAATAAGCTATAAAAGAGGTGTTTAACCTTTGTAGACCTTTATATACAAACAAAGTAACACCAAATCGAAAAAGACTTTCTATGATCCCTGCCTACTCTCCCTGTAATGTTACCATATCACTACCAAGACCTGTGAAATTTGTATCAGCTAAAATAATAATAAAAATAATGCAGTTCCCAGCCACCAAAGGCATGGTGAGTACAGGCATGGACATATAAACAAAAATGACATGATTTCCTACCAAGAAAAGATAAAAAAGAAGATACAGTTCTTGCCTTCTAAAATCATCATGGCAACTGGCTGCTCTTAAAGCCATCAGCTGTGCTCTATAAAATAAAATAGAGCAGCTTTGTAAAGACTACCAACAAATTCAAGGCTTTGAATAGGAATGCCCAAATAATATGCTGAAAAGGGAAACTTGCTTACAGGAAAAGGGTAAAATCATCAACTTGGAATAGATGCTGAAAGATCACACAATCTGGTTCTGAATTCCATAATTGTACTGTATGATATTTTTTCAGAATGCAAGGCATCTACAGTTTTCCAGTTAGATGAAACATTGATTCCTTCAGTTCTCCAGCAGTCAAAATGCAAATTTACATCTGTAGTCTTACAGAATATCTCCTGAGGAATCTTTGTATCATGACTCTTGTGATTTTAAAACATTTTAATAATGGAATATGTTTTTAAATCATTGAGAAATGATTCAGCTTAATCCCTACTGGGAAGTTGCAGGATTTTTTTTAGACTGAAGATTTGATTACAGATGGGCTCTTGAAGATAACTTGAAACAGATCAGACTGATCAACAAACTAATTGTTTCTATGTTTTTCTACATTACATATTGGCTTCTTTTTAGCTTTAAATTCAGTCTTTAAATTTTCAGTTTGAATAATATGCCATAACAGCATTAGTTTAGATTTACACCTCATCTTCTAATTAATTTCTTCCAGTTGATTTTCCCTATTAGAATCATCTTATCAGTGAGATAGGCAGCCTATAAAATAAATAAGTAAGTAAGGTAAGTTGGACTGAGAAAAAATGATTAGCACAAAATCATCTAGTGCAGGGATGTCAAGCTTGGGTTGTCACGGCATTGTCATGTGACATAGAAGGGCCTTTTTTCCCCTTCACTAAACTGGGTGGAGGTGGGGCCAGCACGTGATCTATCCAGCCCACAGGCTGCAAATTTGACACCCCTGATCTAGTGAGTTTCTATGGTTGAGTAAGATGTTCCTAGTCCATCTTAATCACTATTCTGTATTGGTGAACATTACATAAATATTTTAACATATTTAAGTGATAATATTTTGAAAAGCTAAATTGGGTGACCACAGAGTAGTACTTAGATCTTGAAATCAGGGCTGCAGGCAAGACTGGGAAGTTAAAAAAAATATCCAGGAAGAAAGTACTGATAAATCACATTGACAAACTACTTCCATATTGTTGCTAAAAATTTTTTTTAATATTCACAATGAGTTCAGATTAACTTAAAGAAGACTTTATTTTTATTTTCTGTCTATTATCCCTTTAGGGTTTTTTTCCTGTAAGATTTAATGAAATAAATAGGGTCTGGAAGATGCAGATTTAAGTCCATTCTCAGACACAAAAGCTCATTCAGGGATAGTCACTCTCACAGTTCAACTTACCTCACCACAGAAAAACTTGAGAGAAATACTATGTAAACCATCTTTGGCTCCTACATGTATATGTTAAAATTAAATAAATACAGATAATATTCTGTTTTGTGGTTAACCCTGTCAACACAAATAGAATTGGCCCTTTTGTTGCAATGAAGAGGGAAAAATCCTGATACCTGTACAAAAATAAATCTAGATTCAAAACACTATGCAAAGAACATGGAGCTTCTAAGGTTTAAAAGAAAATAATTCTTGCAGATTATGAAAAGAAAAAAAGACATGATTTAGTTTGTGTCATCAGAACTTAGGACCAATGGAAAACAACAGGCTTCATGATTTTGTATCTTGCCTTCCAAATTCAATTTCTCTATAGACCTGAGCAGATTTTGGGAAGAATAATTTGTTCTTTTATTGTATTTATAATTAGTCTTCTGCAAGGATAAATACTCTTTTTCTTTCAGCAGTGATGCACTGACTCTTTCATTATTGCAAAAATCCATGACCCCCAGTGTTTGACTGTAAACAATGGTAGTTACTGGCCTCATTAGGCAACTAGCAGATGGCTTATGAAGTTCTCATTGGAGCTTTTATCCATTTGTGATTTGCCATGTGCAAATGTTTGCCTTTTCTACAGAATGAAGCCATGCCAAATGGGACTCTTGTTTTCCCCTTTTATTAGTGTTAATATTTTCAGTTCATAAATGTGGAAGGATTTTTTTTTTTGAATTATATATTCAATCTGCTCCTGTTCCATTAGGTGAACTGCTAGTTAAGCCTTTAAGGATGTCACTTTGAAAGATATGAGTACTGGCCAGAATGTTCCCAAACTGCAGACATTCTCTTCAGAGGGATTTGATTCCAAATTCCAGTCTTCGTAAGCTCCAGGCTTGTTTAGATCCTTCCCAAAGTTTGCATACTTGCCAGTTCTTTCTCCTATATGTGGCTATTATGTCAATCTTGCAGCACTGGGGCCATTATTTTTGCAGAGATAAATGCAATTACTTGTTATTGACATTCTCAGATCTTTCTACTGCTGATAATTAGGTGTTAATAGCACTATTCCATTAAAATCGCATTTAGTTTGTTACTTATTGGTTAAGACCGCTTTAGTTTTCTACTTGAAATCCATTTCATGTTCTCCACTCCCACCCCAGCTTTTTCTTCATTTTCATTTTTTTTTGTCATGGCCAGTAGCAATATTCACCATCTGGCAGCCATCATTTTTATTTTCTCTGGAATGTTTTTGTACTCAAAAAATAATTCCATTATTATTTTTTAATTCCACTCCAATGCCATCCTCTTTACATATGCAGTATGGATACAGTCTGAATCATCCGCCTTGCTACAGATTTTCTACATATCAGTATTAAAGTGCTGATCAATGTCGGAGCAGAGAGATTGCATTTTCAACTCCTATTTTGTCTCAACAATGAAGTAGGTGTTCTGTCCAAACCACAAGTAGTGGGAGAACACACATACAGAAGGGAATACTCCATTTGTGGCATTAGTGAACTGGCAGTAAAGGAGACATTTTCACTTTGGGTCTGATTGGATGAACGGAGAAGCTCTTATTGCTGCTTTTGAGTTTTAAAATGCAAACAATCTAATAGGTGCCTTCATTTTAGCTTCCCCAATTCTTTGGTTTATGACTATGATACAATGGGATAATTATTCTCCCTAGACAGCATTCAGAGGTTTAATAATTTCAGTGCCCAAAGAGTCAAGACTTGGTCTCTTTCCCTATTATTATTTCCCTGTTTGTAAATGAAACACAAGTGGCCAATAGTACTATTATTAATTCAGAATAATATATAAACACAGACACACATAATGCAATCATCTTTGCAGATATAATAACTTACCCATGGGGAGTTTAGGAGAGCGGGAAGTTTTTCAGAAAGGAAAATGACTCTACTAGGACTTTCATAGGGAAAATGGAGAGGACTCATGAGTCAAAAGCAGTCTGCTATCTGCAACTCACCATGGAGTTGTAGTTTTAATTTCCTCCATACCCTGTGTGATACTACAATATGATTATTGCAGAGAACACAAATACCACTACCATGGAACACTATGTATTTCCAATATTCAAACTTTTCTGTTGCTATTACTTTGACCAAGGTTTCCATAAATGGGCTGCAAACATTTGGATGACAAACAGTGAGGAACAAAAAAATATAATACGCTAGAAAAGCTTGCCAAATAGATAAAATCTAACTGCTACCCACCAGTACCTTGCTAATAATTTAGAATATGCTTGAGTGTATCTTGCCCAAGTCTTTATCCCAAAGAAGATACTTTATTAAACTAGTATCTGTATCTGTTTGTAAGCTTAATAGAATTCTTTGGGTTCTGGTTTTGATTTAAAATAAAATAAAATAAAAGGAATATTTTCACCAGTGGGACTGAGGCCAATAAAAGTCATAATCCTTCCTACTTCATTCCTCTCCAGAGTCTCATATGCCTTTGATATTATACTGTGCTTTTATGTTTTATTCTCTGTTTTAAATTTTAACACTCTGCACTGAGATTGCTCTTGTGAGACACCATTGTCTCTTTTAAAAATGCCATTACTTTCTGTAGAATGTATTTTCTGTTTTTATCTTCACCTGCTTTTATTAGAACTAAATTTGCATTCAAAAAGATCTTTGTTTCTTAAGAGCACATCTGTTCCTTCTCCTTATTGCTCACCTGAAAATATACCATTCTGCTTGTGACAAGTTCAGAAGCAGATGAGCTCCTAAGAAACAAAGATTCCACTTTCATGTAAATGTCCAATTAATTAAAAGCCAAGGGGAGGGGAGGGGAGAAAAAAATCATAAAATGTGATGTCAGCAAAATTTTAATCATGCAGTGCAACCATATCCGTGTCTTAGCACCTATCCAAGGGAGACAGGATTTCCGCAGTCCTAAATTGTCTTCTACTGGCAATCCTACACAAACAGAAAAATTATGCTTGTGTTGCAGTTCCTTTCTGCTGATATGAAGTGCTCATCAGTGTTAAAAACAGGTGGCTTAACTTTTAAGTACTCCCACTGAAGTTACTGCTGTATCTCAGATCATTTTTCCAGATGCTTATATCCCAATACAGCCGAAAGACCCACAGGATTCCACTGACCCCAAAGCCAATCGTGGCTCAGCACCAAGAATACTTTTAAAATCAAATAAGAGATCTTTGGGCGCATGGGGCAACATCATTCTGCTTCTATGTTTTAGAACTCCTAACATGGAAGTAGAGAGTGATGGGACAAACATTAAAACACCTGATAACCAAATAATAAATGCCATATGTATCTATATAACATTAAAAGTCTTTAGCAGTGCTTATATGAAGATAGTTATGATGGCACTATTAATAATTGGTCCCTCACAACTTGATTGTGTTCATAGGCTTGGGAGTCTCAAGGAAATTGTGATTTAATGAAGTGGTTACATTGTATGTAATATCTAATGCTCCCTCTTATTCTTTTAATAATAATATTTAATTATGGAATGTTTTTTAAGATTGTCGTTTTATAATTTTTTTATTGTATGCTGCCCAGAGTCATGTTGTATGATTTGGGTGGCTACACACACAGACACAAACACACACATGATGGACTATTTGAAGAAGAAGGCATTAAACTGAATGTAATTCTAGACTTACTAATAGGGAATTATTTAACCATACACTCATTTTTTATAGAATCATGTTTAAGACCTAAGTATGTTTCATTTGTTTAAGCACATTTGGAGGAGGAGAAGAGAATTCTTTTTCATTGAGATTTGTGATGCAGTGAATTTATGAAGGAACTAAATTTGAAAGTACTATTAGCAGAACTAAAAATGTCATAAAAGTATTACACTCGCAAGATAAGCCCAACCATTTATCTGTAAAATTAGCCAAAACAGAACTACAAGAGAAAGAACAGAAAGTAAAGAGATCAACAGCCTTCCAGTAACTGGGCCTCCTGTGACAGTCAAATTAATCTACTGCTTTTGAATAGGAGCCAAAAAGAGAGGAAATGACACTAGTTTCATTCTTAAGTACTGACTGACATGTAGAGAAACCCCTAAGAGATTAAAGAATATAATAATGAAAGAAAGAATAAGGCATACCAATTAATATGTACATTTAAGGTATCTAATATCTGCACCACTTTAGCTTAGAAAAGAGATGCACAAGTATAAAAATTGGCATTCTTGTGGCCAATATGAATAGGTAAAAGTTTTTCTTTCCCTCCATTCTTCCTTCTCATATAGAAGGTGAGATCGTTCAGTTAAAATCAACAAGAAAAACTCAAAAGAGAAAAAAAAGTTTGTACCATACCAAGGATTTAGAAATGGCCAACAAGATTGAATACATTCATGGCACATAAAACTACCAATAGCTGCTAATTTTGATGGACACCATATTATATCTAATGCCTATGAATATAAGTTACATCTGAGCATGAACCAGGGCATTTACTGTGCTCATGTATGCCATGTGGTATTTAGTTGCTTAGGGAACAAATAGCTTGGTTAGATTAAGTCTTTGTTCTCATCAGGAACATTGTGATGTTCTCACCTGAAAGAATCCTGAAAAAATGTGATTGGATTTTCTGGAACTATAGTGAAATAGAATGGGTTGGATAGAACTGCCCCTAACTTGGGAAACTACCAGGAATATTGTGAATTCTGAGGACTGAAGGCAGCCAAATTAAGCAAGACTGATCTAGAGACTCTGTTTGCATAGCCATGGACTAAATTACCAGTTAACACTAGACTTAACTGTTGATGAATGATGTAAACAGAGGGCAGTGGTTCTCAACAATGTGATGTCAGTTAGATCAACAAACAACTTCTTGGCATCAAAACAATTTCTTTATTGCATTTATATACTGTAATCTGTTTCACTCTTAGCAGCTTATGTGACACAAACAAACACTTTGAAAATTCACAATGGGCATAAAAATAAACCCAAATCTTAATAATTGTAAAATAGCAATGCAAGGCGGGGGGGAAATAGAAGATGGCCCAATCTGGTTAGAATGCTTTTTGGAACAACTCAATTTCCTGAATGCAAGCAGATTATGAAGCACAAATCTGTTCAAAGAAAAAAGTAATGAATTATGCTGCCATAAATACAAGAAGGGATTGCATCCTCCCACTGACAGGGTATTCTTTAACATAATGTCATTGTAGCTTGCAATAAAGACTCTATGCTCTGTGAAGAGTATGAAACATTTTTACCAAACCTGGGTAAGCTAAATAAAGTCAGATGTCTGATTTACAAATTCTGATTTGGAGTGACTGGTAATATGATGGCAATAATTGTATTTCAAAGTTAAATAGTATTCTTTGCTTATTGATTTCTCTTCAGCACCAACCGCTACTCTAAGACAGCAATGAACTCTGCTAGAAAGACAAGAAAATCAAATTTCTCTTTCAGGAAAAAGTAGAAAATAGTTACTCAAGGCAGCTTCTAGATCATGGGTTTCAAACCGATTAACAGAGTTGGAAGGGACCTTGTAGATCATCTAGTCAATCCCCCTGCCCAAGCAGAAGACCCTACACCATTTCTTCCAATCTCTTAAACTGGTGGCCCACGGGCTGGATGCGCCATGCACAGGCCATGCCTTCCCCAGCTCCGTGAAGAGGGAAAATGTCACGGAATGTCACATGACAGCAACGTGACACCTTGAGTTTGACACCCGAGTTCTAGATTTTGTTCCTCATTACATCATTACACACATACCCAATTTGTTTGCATTTGTATTGTTTTTCTTCAGAAAAACAAACTTTTTCAAATTTTGGAAAAATTATGATTTTATGATAGAAAGCAATCCCATTATAAAATTAATAAACACTTGAAATTATTCTTGGCAATACCAATTTCTGACTTGAATGGCACTGAAATTAGATATATAAAACACTGATAATTACTTAAACTGGGATTTATTTGTGCTCAGACTAAAATGTTATGCTAGGTAGAAATCCCCATGTTTTGTCCACAGGACTGGAATATACAGCAATCCAGGGCATATCCCCACATATCATTTAAATTTTTTTTGCCCTGTGCTCAGGTCAGCTTGATTCTAAGCTAATTAAGCAAATTCTGTTGAGACTTAAGACACTTGCAACATCTTGCAGGGTATTTAGTCTGGATTACAGATTAGCACATTTTCAGTTCTCCTCCTCTACCCTCCCATCTTTGTTCCAGAAAATCAACTGTAGATGAATCTTCTGGACAGTTGAATTGAATTTATACATGCAAAATTAAAGCATCAAAGTGTACATACATCTAGGTACAATAAACAGTTTTCTTTTAAAAAAGAATACCCTTTCTTATTGTTCTGTTTCTTCTAAAATCTTTGAGTTATCACTCTCAAGAATATTAGCGATAGTACAATGGCTATAACTCTTGCATTATAAATAGAAAGCTGCTGGTTCAAAACCTATAGGAATGCTTTTCAGACAGGAAAAACTGAAATGCTGCACTACTTGACTTTTTTTTTAGAAAATCATAGGAAAAATCAAGAAGCTCATGGAAAATACAATAGTAATTCAATAGTTTTCAAACCATCAATGCTCTATTCATACTGAAAATATTGTGATCCATGAATGAACAATAAAATATAGCTTTAAGAGACATTAGAGAGCATTGTAAGCATTGACTCAGCTGTGTTCCTTCCTCTGCAGAGTAGCTGCTAGTGTTAAGCTGCAACAAATTGAAATCCACTATGTCAAATGAACAGGAGCATTCATGTGACTTAACATGGAAACCTGTATTTTGAATGGAGCAAAACAAAGAGTGCATTTTGATGGTGAGGGGAGGATTAACAGAGGTAAATTATCTGTTTTATTCTCTAGGCATAGCCATGTGGCTGTTCTAGTGACTCGGCAACGGGCAATGACGATAAACTGTCAGTCACAATTGCTGCCCAAATAGAGATTGATGGGGGAAGGGAGAGATTTTAAATAGAGACTGAACAGCTGTCTGTCAGAGATACTGTTGATATATCCTGAATTGAAGATTATAATGATTTGTAAGATGAATTAAAGTTGCAAAGCATCTTACTTTTTGTATTCTATTATTTCATGTAACTATATTTTGCAACAATATGAGTAACATTGTATGGGAAAACATTAAAAAATGAAAGCTCTCACTAGCAATCAGAAAATGGGAAGGCTGGAATATAGGGTAGTAAGAAAGAATTTTATGAAAATACCCAGAATTATAAAACATTTTAACAACAGAAAATCCTGTTTCTCTGCTAAAACTCAAGTTTTCAGTTGCCTTACTCTTCATATTTACCATTCTACAAGAATTATACTACTTAGCAACCTTTTCACTTTGCTTTTATACCTTACTGTGTAGTCTACAGTTACAAATATAGATTACTGGTTTTATAAAATTCTCACAATGTTGCACTGAAACTACAATCTCTGTGAATAATATAGATCAGGGGTGTCAAACTCACAGCCCACAGGCCTCAGATGCATCACGTGCCCGCTCCCACCCAGTTTAGCAAAGGGGGAAAAATCCCAATACGTCATGTGAGGACACCTTGAGGACATGAGTATAACACCCCTGACATAGATGACCTGAATGATAATCTGAATCTTCTGCATTTAATCTAGTTTTCATATTTTCCTAACTGATCACAATTGACCATGGAGTTACTAGCAAGATTGGATTTGCAGTTTCACCTCCAACTCCACTCTGATCTCATAGTAAGTTGTTGCTGTTGTTAATGGTTAAAGTAGTTTTAAAGTAATTAGCTATCATGACATTAACAAGTAAACCTGCTACTTTACATCTGTTACAGGGAATATAAATCTGCATACACTACAAATACAGAGAAAAAATTAAAAACTCTGTTTCACCATTTTGCTACATTCAAGATGCTTTATTACATGTAAATTTTTATAGATATTAGAAATAAAGTTACAATACATTGTGCATTATTTGTATTTGTATTATCCTGCAAATTAGATTTTAAAAGCAATCTAAGTTGAATAATATACTTTACAAAGCAGCAGGATTTTAATCAAATACCTATCTATTCTATTTATTTATATTGTTAGCAGCTCATCAACTTCTTTTTCTTTTCCAAAAGAAAAGTGGGGGGAAACTTAAAAGGATAATGGTTAATGCCAGATGGCAATAGAACATGACATCCACCAAAAATTGTCTTACATTAACAGATTTTTAAAAATTGCATAATTAGCAAAAAGACACATGCTTTTAATAGTTCTTTCAGCTTTAGGGCTGAAAGCCTGAGTTCGCAGGAGCCCAAGTTATGCTCATAAAATCTATATCACATTTCTAGATATATAACATTTTGTGCCAGAAGAAACAGGCTGCAAAAGCCCTTTTGAGGAGCATATTTATATTTCACATTTTGACATCCTTAACCAAGCCCCAAATTTAGAAAAATTGATACCTGTAATGCCTAGTTCAGTACCATCTCTTTCAGTTTCTTGCTGCACTCGTTAGAGATTTTGTGTAGTCTCCTCCGATAACTAATTTCCTTGAAATCTTATTTCAATTTTTCCAGAAATTCCCTTTTCTGCATAGTATTCAATTAAAAACTCTGTGGTTTAAAAGTAAAAATTACACCTTCCAATTTGTCTCACTAAAATGGGACCTTTTTCTACTTTAATTTTGCAGTAAAAATAAATTTTTCTCTTAAGCAAAATCCTGATAGAAATTTTTAAAGGAAAATTATATCGGTATTATCTATCTTCAGTCTTGAATTAAAATTCTGCTGCAAAACCTGATCTCTTGTCTTCCTGACAAAATGCATCTAAACATCCCTTGGAACATTTTCTATTTTCCTGCTGTAAATTAATTACTTCTAAATTAATTATATCTAGCCAATTACATTAAGAAATAAGGTTCTTGTGTACTTTATAACTATATATACTATATCAGGGGTTTCAAACTCGATTTCATTGAGGGCCACATCAGAGTTGTGTTTGACCTTGGAGGGCCAGGGGTGG
Source organism: Naja naja (assembly GCA_009733165.1). Lineage (NCBI taxonomy): Eukaryota > Metazoa > Chordata > Lepidosauria > Squamata > Elapidae > Naja > Naja naja. The sequence goes on from CM019151.1 coordinate 50,090,925, forward strand.
GGCATGCCCAGGAGGCATGGTCATGGTGGGTGTGGAGGCATGGTCATGGTCGCATGACATGGGACTCATGTCAGGCGGGGCACCTGTGGTGGCCAAGTGCTAAGGCAGGACTTCCCTGAGACCCTCTCTCACTCATTATACAGGCAATCCTCGAGTTACGAATGTAATAGAGCCTGTCAATTACATTCATAACCTGAGGATTCATTTCATTGAATCATGTTAAATGAATGTGATCACTCCCTGCTTTTCCCAATGCATTTGTTAATCAAATGTGCAGGTCATTAAATGCACATGAGGTATTTCAGAGTGGGGAAAAGCATGTGGGGCCTAATGCTACAGCAGGCCATCCAAGGCCTCCCCCAATCCACTGAGATACCTCATGCTCCCTTGGGATCCCCAAAATTGCTTCCCCCCATCCTGCTCTGCCAGGTCCCCACAGACTGGGCCTGCTTTGCTAGCATCCCAGATTCCACTTACTCCTCCCCACCCCATTTCCCATGGATTACTTACTTTTTGGAAGATCTCCAGAGCTCTAGAAGACACTGACCCACTGACAGAGAAGCCAAAGTGTTTTATTCAGATGATGGCAAAGCTGTAAGAACATGAAATCTAAGGAAAACATTTTCACCAGCTTCTGAATAAAAGACTTCAACTTGGGGCCATGTAGACAGGAGGCCTCTGGTAGTAGACAAGGCCTGGACTGGGCCACAGAAGCCCCCTGCTTCAGGGATTGAGGCAGTAGCAACAGCCAATCAACAAGAAGCTTGCTTCCTTTGTCTTATCGGGCTCAACTGCAAGCCCCTTGTTGATTGGCTGCCATGCCCCAATCCCTGAAGCTGCTCATTTGAACTAGTCAGTCAGCAGCAAGCAGGAGGCTGCTTGTCACTGGCCAGACTGGGCCCCAAATTAAGCCTGCAGGCCCTCATGGCAGAGAAGCCGGTCTTTTATTCAGATGGGGAAAACTGTTTTCCTTACATTTCACATTCTTACAGCTTCACGGGCTTCTGAATAAAAGACTTCCCACTTCATGTGGATCAGCCTCTTCTGGAGCTCTTTGAAAAGTAAGTACAGTAAAGCCATGGGAAATAGGGTGGGGAGGGCTGGATGCAGCCCATGGAGGCTCCATTTCAGCCTGTAACAGACTGGGGAGGCCTCCAGAGGCCCGAACAGAGCCTTGGAGGGCCAGATCTAGCCCATGGAAGTCCATTTTGCTTAGCAACAAGCAGGGAGAGGCTTCTGGGGGCCCCTGCAATCAGTTTTGGCTGGCAGAGTGTTGCAGGAGGCTGTCTAGGCCAAAAATGGGCCATGGGGAGCCTGCCAGCAGAGGCACTGTGGGCCGGTCCTTTGCTATTTCCAAGCCGGCCCTATGGGCCAGATCCTACCCACCAGCCTTGAGTTTCACACCCCTGGACTATATTAAAAATGACCCTCATTCTCAGCTGCTCAACTTACAAGATGACTGCAAAAACACCAGTTCCCGCAGTTTACTTCTGAGTAGTTATTTAGAGTCCAAGTGGGCAATCTCACAATCTCTACTTTTTCTGGATAGATTTTGGCAGCCAGAATTTGCTAATCTCCACCATCTCCATTCCTTTGGGGACATCTAGTTCACAATGAGTCCTTATTGGAAATCTCAAGCTGCAAAAGCTAATATTTCTTGGTAAATTGCCACATATGAAAGGTTGAAAAATAAATGGATATTTCAATTTCTTTTCAAATTATATTTTAAATCAGAGAAGCTGGAATTGCCAGCCTTAAAAAATTTCACAATTTTTAGCATGGCCACAAGCTCATTGAACTATGGGCAGGGGGAGGGAGCCAGTCAGATGTGGTGAAGGCTAACTACTCATTGTACCTTCCAGAGACACCATTGCAAGGTCAAAGTTCTGGGAATGAAATGCAATGGTCTGCCATTGAAGAGACAGTTCCCAAAACAATTTATTCAGATATTATTGGACAATAAGGGACCAGCAGGGGGGAAGAACTGAATGGGGAAAGTTAACTGGGAAACTGGTTTACAAACATATTTCTAATCTAATTCCCCTAAAATATACAAATTGTAATAAGTAATTTATACAAATTTTAATACATAGTCATACATGGAATAAAATATAGGTTTCTTCAAGATCATTTCAGAATTATCAGAATCCTGCCTCTATTTTAGCAACCTTTTCCATCGTATCCAGTTGTATTGGTACTAGTACCAGTGTGCATGTTTTAGAGGACGTATTGAGCAAATCAATAAAAAGAACAGGGGTACAGATAAAGACAGTATAATTTTGACACACAAACTTCAGTTCTGGATTTGCTATACTGTAATCCATTAGCCTTTAGTAAAGTAAACCTTTCACACCGAATGGAGTCAAGGGTTGTTCTTGCTTAAGGACCAGGTTGGGGCAGGACTGACAGAAGGTTTGCCCAACAATTTCAAAGTTTGTACAGTTGTGACACAATAACTTAATATATCTGTCTTGATGGTTTGCTTGCTGCAAAAATGTTAAAGCTGGGTCTATTCATTGGAGGGATGTGCCAGTCTAATAACCGATTCGCTAATTGTGCACTTCGCACACACACGTGCCAGATGTGTGCTGTGCACATGTGTGCAGCTTTTGAAATTACTTATCTTCGATGTTACTTTGGGGAAGTAACACAGCTGAGGCACAGCAATTCACTCTGCCCTGCAAATCAGCTGAACAGATATAGGTGAGCAAAGTACAGGGGCAGGTGGGCAGGCCCACATGATTGTTGGAGCAAACTGGTTTGGAGCCAGCTGATCATCGGAGGGGTTCGCCTGAACCTGTCTGAACCAGCAGAATCCCATCCTGGGTCTATTGACTGAAAAGTTATCATCATGTATTTAGTTATGTTTTCTACATTTCCCCTTACTTTCTAATCATAATATAACTTTTAACAGTGTCTCTCTTCCAAAGTTTCTGATACAATACATGATACAATACATGATATACAAACAAAATTCATTATTGCTTTCCATTATCTATCTGTATCTAGCTCACTCATACATAATAATCATATCATTATAAAATAAATTATTCACATCAGTATAAAAAACTGGTAACAGCTTGGAAGTTTTGATTTTGCTTGATTTTATTCTAATTGTGCTTGACATCCTTGTTTACAGAATTTTCTAGTAGGACTAAACAGACTTTGAAGAAAATGATTAACAAGTGCTTAAGGTCTCATGCAGTATAAGCACAGCACCTCTCCACTCTAAATTAAAGCAGCTCCTTTTTGTTTTTTCAAGCTTGCACAGGTGGTAGAAAAAAGGCACAGATATCAAGATATCAGCTAATTAAAGGAAATACAACTCTTAAAGTAGCAGCCTTTTTTCCTCATAGAGGCTATCAGAGTTTGCAGCAATCCAATCAGCACACAAATAATTCAGCAGGATTCATTTATAGAAGAAACTTGTTTATATACAATAATATAAAGTATGATGCATATATATAATACCCAGAACCAGAACTTAGAATCCAGAAGGAATATATAATTGGTGTTAGAAAAGCCTGCCTTCACAATCACATGCCTGCAGCCAGAGCTGGGTTTAGAAAACACATGGCTGGGGTGGAGGAGTGGTCCTTCTTAACAAGCTCCGAATCAATGATGCTACTCCAAACCCGATTGCAGACATGCGATTGTGAGGGCAGACCGGTCATAGAGGGAAACAGATAAGTGCGCCTTGCTTCTAATTTTGCAGCTCTAATTTTTTAAAATTTGCGGGGAGGTTGCATACATGAAGCACTGGGGGAATTGATGCCTGGAGCGAGGAGGGAGCACAGGCTGACTGGGCGGGGAAGGAGTACTGGACTTCCAGTGCTCATGCGGAGAACCCAGGCTCGCAGCAGCAGCAGCAATAGTTTGGAGCTTGTTAAGAAGGAATGCTCCTCCACCCCAGCCAGGGGTGGGATTCAGCTGGTTCAGGCCAGTTCGGGCAAACCAGATGTTAATTTTATACCTAGTTCAGCAAATCAGTAGTTCTGAATACCAGCTGGCCCTGCCTCCCCACCCTGCTTCACCCAGGAGTCCCCACGAGGCCCGTCTGGCTCCCAGGTAAGTGTAGGGAGGCCTCCTGGGAACAAAAATGGGGCATGCTCCCAGTACCCCATTTTGGCTTTCAAGAGGCTCCAGGGAGGCTTTCTAGGCCCACAATGGGGCACGGGAGGGTATGGCGCTGCCTCCCCATGCCCCATTTTGGCTGTCAGGAGGCTCCAGGGAGGCTTTCCAGGGAGAAAGTAAGCCTTCAAGGGAGAAAGGAAGGAAGGAAGGAAAGAAGAAAGGAAGGAAGGAAGAGAAAGAGGGAGGGAGGGAAGGGAGAAAGAAAGAAAAAGAGAGAGAGGAGGGAGGGAGGGAGGCGGATAGGAAAGAAAAGGGAGGGAAGGGAGAAAGTAAGAGAAAGAAAGAGGGAAGGGAGAAAAAAGGAAGGAAGAGAAAGGAAGGAAGGAAGGAAGAGAGAGGGAGGGAAGAGAGAAACAAAGAAAGAAAGGGAGGGAAGGGAGAAAGAAAGAAAGAGGGAAGAAAGAAAGAAAGACAGACAGAAAAGAAAGAAAGAAAAAAGAAAAAAGAAAAAAAATTGGAGGAAGGGAACGGAGAAAGAGGGAAGGGAAGGGAAAGTGAATGAGATATGGAGGGAGGGAGGGAGGGAAAGAAAAAGTAGAGAAAGGAAGGACCACAAACCCTGGCACTAGACCCAACTTCAGATGATGCTTTGAAACAGCACAGCAATCCAGAGCTGGAAGGGACCTAAAAGGTCATCTAGTCCAAGCCACTTTCTCCAGTAAGAGACATCTGGGTTATTTTGGTGTACCAAGCCACACCCACCCAGTCACATGACCACCAAGCCACGCCCATCCAGTTCAAGCCACCAAGCCACATCCACCAAGCTACGTCCATTAAGCCATGCCCACACAACCAGTTGTTTAAAAAATTGAATCCCACCCCTGACCCCAGCCACGCATTTTCCAGTCCAGGCTGCTTGGAATGAAAATCATGCAATATGCTGCTGCTCCCAGGATTCCCTGAACAAGTGCTGGAAAAAAGGGAGTCCCATTGTGAGGGCTGGCTTTTCCAAGGCTGGTCATAGAAACGGTGAGTGCCTTACCTCCCCACTGCTCCAATTTTTTAAAATTTTAGGGGATTATGCATATGGAGCACTGGGGGAATCAGTGCCTGGAGCGAGAGCGGAGTGCTGGCTGACTGCACGGGGAAGGAGTACCAGACTTCCAGCACTAGTGCGGGGAACCCAGGCTTGCAGCAACAGCAACCGTTTGGAGGACTGTTAAGGAGAACCACTCCTCTGTCCCAGCCATGCGTTTTCTAGTCTGGGCTGCTGGGAGTGAAAAGCATGCAATATGCTGCCACTCTCGGGATTCCCTGAACAAGTGCTGGAAGAAAATTGGCTGATGTTTGACTGCAGCCAGAGCCGGGCTAGGAAGAGCAGCAGACAGACTTCAGGACAAACGATTTACTCCTCAAGCTCCCAATGCCTGAACCGGCGAACTGGAAGAGAGATTCGCTGTCATGCTGGTGAGTACGTATGGACTGAGTAGGCGTTTTGCTTCCCCCCCATCCCAATCCAGCGCAGTGCAGACAGTCCAATGGAGCCGGAAAATGGGGTGTTTCCATCAGCCCTTCTTTTTTCCCCTAGCTTCCTTTTGCTAGCATTCAGTAGGCAGGCTTGACAGGCAGTCGCAATCGTTAGATGGGCTTTTATTTTGTCAGCCCAAGGGTATGGGGGAAGGGGCTCGAAATAGTATGTAGGAAATCTGTCTCTGCAGGATTCATTGCTTGCCAGCAGGCAGACAATAAGGTGGTGATGGCGACAGGCAAGCGCGCTGGGCCTTGGGGACAGTGGAGAAGGCAGGCAAGCACACTGGGCCTTGGAGACCGTGGGGAAGGCAGGCAAGCTTGCTGGGCCTCAGGGGCAGCAGGGAAGGCAGCAGGGAAGGCAGGCAAGCTTGCTGGGTGACATGGGAGGCAGCTAGGCCAGGATTTCGGCCTTGCTGCTAGCAGGCTAGCAGGCTCGCTCAGGGCGCTCACTGTGTGAATGTGGAAGGCAGGCAAGCTGGGTGGGCTATGTGGGAGGCAGCTAGGCTGGGATTTGGGCCTTGCTGCTTGCAGGCTCACCCAAGCTGCCAGGCAGATCAGGGCAGCTCAGCTGGGTCACGCAGAGAGTGCCATGTGGGATCCGAAGGCAGGCAAGCTGGTTGGCCCTCAGAGACCATGTGGTCAAGGCAAGCCAGGGAGCCAGATAGAGAGCAGCAGCAGCTATGCCAGGTGAGCGGACAAGATGAGGAGTGACTGAGTGACTGGGTGGGGCAGCCAGTGGTGGGATTTGCCAGTTCTCCAAACTGTGCAAAATCGTAACTATCGGTTTGCTTGAACTGGTCTGAACTGGCTGAATCCCACCACTGCCCTTAAGACCATTATGGTTTTAGATTAGTAAAACTTGACATTTTACTAGTGGTGACTTGCTGAGTAAGTTTTGACAATGATTACCAATCATATTTCTATATGATCAACTTCTTCAGTTTACATCGAATGCCAACCGCCCTGTGCGTGCACATAGGCAAGGACTCCTTGGGGTCCTGTTGGCTGGCCAGTGCTGGCTGGCGGTCCCCCGACGACGAGCCTACTCTGTCACAGCCCCTGACCTCTGGAACCAACTCCCCTTGGGGCTCCGCCTGGCCCCTGACCTCCGCACCTTCCGCCATGATTTGAAGACCTGGTTGTTCGACCAATCTGGGCTTTGGGGTGGGGGTGGTTTTATTTTTTAGTATTTAATTGTCTTTTTGGGCTTGTTTAGTTTAATCTTTTCTTAATTCACTGTTGTTGTATTTATTGTTTTAGCAGTGAGCCGCCCCGAGTCTTCGGAGATGGGGCGGCATACAAGTCCCAAAAATAAATAAATAAATAAATAAATTAGCAGGGCATGTATTTCTCCTTAACTTAAATCAGGAGAGGAAGGCATGTGTACAGTGATAATATTTTTAAAAATGAGGTTTATTTCTATTTAGATATTCCTGTTTCTGTATTAGTTTTTGTATCACTGTCCACTAGAGAGCAGGCTGAGATAAGCAATCCTATTTCATTTATGTCCTAGACTATGTTTGAACCCAGGTGTCTTTGTAAATAATTAGTACATTAAAGCACCTAACTCCCTTGTTACCATTGTCAGCTTATAAATTGCTAGCAAAATTGTTGGATATGGCTTATGAAGTTCAGTGACCTGCAGCACTGGTGATAAAGTATTAGAGTACCTAGATAACATTTTACTTTGTCACTATATACAGCTCTTTAGTTATGGTCTCACTTTCCTAATATTGCTTCAACTCCTTTCTGTCAGACTAAATTTCTTTCAGAGAAAAATACTGCTTGATATTGATTTCAGCGCACTAGATAAATCCAGATTTCCACAATGTTCCGTTATTGTTTGATTGTGCAACTACATTTTAGAGACTCCAAGTTTTAGACCTTAGACTTTAAACATTACAGAGTATCACATAAAAGCCACTTTAAAAAAAACCCAGCTAAAAATCTTTTCAATCAAAGAATAGTTACTTGATATTATAATTGTGGTATACTTTATCCAGTTACAGATATAACATCTAATCAGGAACAGTTTCAAAACAGCTATAATGTCTTGGTCAGTATTAGATAAGGCAAAGTTATATGTCCACATACAGACACACACAATATGAGTTTTACTTACACTCGGCCCATTTTTAAAGATCCCAGGTAAGGATTTAATAAATCAAGAGAAAAATCCCAACCGTTTATTCAGTATTAACTATAAAATATTTTAAAATAATACCTTATGTGGCTTTTTATAGCTTTTTATAGCTTCAAAAAACTCATAGAATTAATGTATAAAGGGAACATATAATTCAGTAAATGAGAACTTTTACATTTTTTATTTTTAGTTTAAACAGGCTATTGGCAAATAATTGAAAATATAGGTGGAAATACATTGTATTCTAAGTTGCATAAAAGATGGCCTAGCACAGCCTGTTGCCAACTCATTGTAATTCTGAAGTTTGCTTAGGAAATAGTTGGGAGCAACATGGAACATAAGCAGTTTAGGCTGTAATGCAAAATTGTTCTCAGAAAGATAGATGTATAGGTGAAAGTGTACTTTAGATTAAATTCTGTTGAGCCAATGCCTGAAGAGAGATTCTTTGTAAAGAAGAATGGGAGTCCATGTGCATAAGATTACTTTCAGATCTTGATATTGATCTTTTTTTTTTAATTCATATTTATATCCCGCCCTTCTCTGGAGACTCAGGGCAGCTTACAATTTTTGGGATACAACCCAGTGTGCTCAGCAATAGCCTTCATTCCATTGTATATGCCTGCTTATTACTAAGCGGCATTTTTACAAAGTCAGCTTATTGCCCCCAACAATCTTGGGTCCTCAGTTTACCTACCCCAAGAGGATGGAAGGCTGAGTCAACCTTGAGCCTGGTGGTTGAAGAATTAGAATGCCATTTGTTTTTAAATTAGCTGTTACAAAGAAAAACTGCAAGGAAAGAAGCATCATTATTTGTTTTTGGTGAAATGGATCTCTTCAAAGGTTGGTATGTAGAAGCAATTTCTTCGTGCTTGGCAATAGTATATTGTTATATAGGAGAAGAAATGTGTTGAATATATACACTACTTTGAGTTATTTTTAAAAATAATAAAGTGGGAAATTAAAAAATAATAAAATAAAATAATCCTGATTATTTGTAGAGGTATATCTTTTCTAGTCAAACAACTTGGATAATGAAATTGTGAATAATAAAGCTGTGGAAAAACTCTTTATGCATGCCCAAATGTCTGGGCGACATTTATTTATCACATGTGTAAATACAAACCAGAAACCATGGATGTGTGAGAATATTTACCAAAGACATCAAGCTCTGGATTGTATTTTGTGATTTCAGCCCTTTAACTTTACACTGCATATAATGATGGCCATCCTACTTTAATGTACCTCAATCTTTTTAAAGCTACGTCCTATGAAAAGATACTGTATTGGATAAAATACTGTATCTGGCTCTTTATTTGAAAGCTTTGTTTTGCTTAGAAAAAATTGTGCAGTATCTTTTGAGAACAAAGAAGCAAACTCTTCCTTTCCCAACAGCAATTTTGCCAGTCTCAGCTGGAGGATAAAATGGTAGCAGGAGAGTATTTTATGCTATAGAAAAAAAAATTAAATTAAAAACAGCCCAGAAGTCCTATTGCATCTTAAAGACTAACATATATATTGTTGCTTTCCTTAATAGTTGCATGAAGTGTGCAATTTTTTGATATTGCTGTATAGATGCATGGTTGACAATAATATCACAGATAATGTGACTTTTATAGAAGTCCTTCATATGAGGGAGGGGCTACAGCCGCATGATTTTGGTAATCTTAATTTGGGGCAAATGGAAGGCAAACCAATTTCTTTTGCTTTAATCTCTAACATGTTACATGATATGAAAATTACAAAAGGGAAATTAAAGGGCGACTGATGCTTTGAAAAAAAAGTCTTTGTTGGCTTTTGGAAAAACAGCTAGAATGATATCAGTCTATTCATTGTATATTCTTCCTAAATGAAATACATGCACTCTTGCACTCTTATGATGGAATAACTAGATTATTAACTTGTACAAAAAGATAATAAATAAAGCAACTTTAAAAGTGGGAAATCAAATCTTGATGCATTGTGAACTATGCTTTGACATTGCTTGAACAAGATATTTATTTCTAAAATATAACAATATATTTTTTGAAAGAGTGATACAGCTCATGCATATCCAGGAAGCAGACCACCAAATGTGATAATTTGTTATACTCTCAGTCTAATGTAATGTTTTAGCTGACGTCTGCTTTATCTTCTAAAAATAAATTAATACTTCATACTTTTGCTATCTGCTTCCCCCCTCATATAGTTGAAGCAGTTTCACGAAACAAGATTCATGTCTATTGATACCAAGAAATTCTACAGTAGTGTCCTCTCTCTCTCTCCCTCCCTCTGTCTCTCAAAGTGTTATTGAAGTTTATTATAATATATAATACAATGAAAATAAAATTAATAAAAAAACAGCAGTGTTTCTTAACTGTAGCAACTTTAAGGTATAAGGACTCCAGTTCCCAGAATTTCCTAGGCAGCCTGCATTTGATGCTACTCATATCTTTCTCTAGGCATGTGTACAAGGTTCCTAGATATCAATTTCTTAAAATAATTTCTTTACTTAAGGCTCAATAGATTCTTAAATCCTGGATGAATGGAAGCTAGATTCCTCCCCCCCCCATAATTTGTTCCAAATCCACTCTACTTTTTGTACATCACAAGTGGATAATCTGATACCATAAGCACATATTGTAGTTCTGTTTTGAAGTCACAGGAGCTATTTTGAATTATGGTACCAATAATTAATGGCAATAATTTCTTGCCATGATGGGACAAAGACTGATAAACAAATGAAGCCTGGCCTAAAAGAGCTTAAGATAATGTGTATTATACAAACAACTCCAAACTCTAAGTAAATATATTCAGGAAATGCTGACATCATCTGTTTTGCATAATCATTCCAACTGCAGCCTTTAGTCATGCCTACAAAAAGATTCCAAGATATCAAAAAGTTGGTCCATCCCTGTGAATAGGTGTCCTTTGTTCCAATACTACTTACATCAGTGCCAAGTAGGATTAAGGACATAGGATCATTTCAGCACTCCCAAGAAGGTTCCCCACCCATTTGCACTCTGATTCAGGTGACTCTGAGGATATAGATAAATCCCCAAGTAGCCTCAATGACCTTTAGAGAGCTAACAAACAGATGACTGTAAAGAATGTAAATCCTTTTGTTCCCCACCATTCAGTCTGAACTAAAGAAGCTTCCTGGATAAGAAGTGAAATGTTTTCAAGGAAAAAACTAAGAAAGTCCAGTAGCCTTTGAAAAAGCACCTTTGGGACAGTGGTGGGATTCAAAAAATGTTTACTACAGGTTCTGTGGGCATGGCTTGGTGGGCATGGCAGGGGAAGGATTCTGTAAAATCCCCATTCCCTCCCCACTCCTGGGGAAGGATACTGCAGAATCCCCATTCCTTCCCCACTCCACTAACTTGCTCTCCAGCTCCGTTCTCCTGTGCTGGGCAACAAAGGAAGACCCAGCCAATCAGCTGGGACTCAGGAGGCAGAGAATAGATGGGGGCAGGGCCAGTCAGAGGTGGTATTCGCCGGTTCTCCGAACTACTCAAAATTTCTGCTACCGGTTCTCCAGAACTGGTCAGAACCTGCTGAATACCACCTCTGCTTTGGGACAACCATGACCTGGATGATTGAGAATCCGCATGGATCAAGAAGATAGCAACCACAAAGAGTCAATAGAAGTTTTGGCTGTTTATGTGTGTTGCATAAAACAACTGGGTGCAATTTCAATTATATCATTGTTACTACCATTTAGATTTTCTTAACCATAACCTGCAGACATTCTTGACATATATGTTGACATAGAATGCATCCCTGGTTTGAAACTGAAATATATATTCTTATTTCCTGCACATTCAGTAAAGCAGATTGAGATATTTTTAATATGAACATATTGAGTATAAGTATTGCTTTAATAATATCTGCATTTTTGAAATTGGGAACTGATGTAATAGCCCTCATTCTTGGAATTATTCTTTCGCAAGTAGAGGTCATTCTCTAAAGGCAGCATTTCATCTACTGTACTTTGTCTTATGTCTGTCCCTTAAATTACCATGTAACCTCCAGTGCTGTATGCTTGCTTTTTTTCTTATTGTGATGCTAAAAATTTTATTGATTGATCATCTTTTTGTAGTTCTTCCTCTAACTTTATGGTAGCCAATATTGGCTATCCTTTTTCATCTTCTCAGACCTGCCAGAGATAGTGACTTGATCCTGAGAACACCTGGTGTGCTATAAAGCTGAATGAGATTTGCAAACCAAAATTGTCTGTACACAAGATGACCTTTGTTTGAAAGCTCATCCTGTCTCCTATTAGCAAGAAGAATCAGGCTTTCCCCTTGCCCCCAAAATGGGGGAGATACCAGAGATGAAAGATTGCCAGAAACAAGCACTTCAGATTATTTTTTCAACCTAATATTAAGCCATTAAATTGCACCACAAAAAGGTACAGCAGGATGCCATATGATTTCCTGTTGCTTAAAAGAGACTCATTTTGAAGTTGCTTGCGTTTATTAGATTGATTTGAAAAACTGTTCATCCTTTTTGTTCACTCATGTATTTATGAGCAGTACTGCAAAGCTCAAAAGATCAGGGATGTATAAAAAGCAGATGATGAAATAGATAGAAAGACTATAACTGAGAGATATGGGATCTCTTATTCCTCCTGTAGTCATTATAGCTCATCCCTATTACTGTATATCATCATTGAAAGATAACAGTGGCAACTCCCTACTCTTGAGTTCCTCATAGAAAGGAAAATATTCTTAATGTGGCAGCTAAATTAATGGGGCATTCAATGAATAGGAATAAAGTACTTATTTAGACATTCTGCTGAGGGAAAAGTCAGTCTGGCATGAAGCCTTTGTTTTGTATTCTTTGTTTTGCATTCCCTGTTCTAGGATGGAAGATTTGAGCAAAAATTCATGTTATAAGATCTTTGAAAGAAATGCTTACAGAAGGATTTGGAATTAGGTAATATTGATTCATATAAAGAATGCACCTTCTTGATTTTCATACACAACTGAGAAGATAAAATTAGTGTAGCTATCTAATCATTCTACCTGATGTATAGCAACCTTTCCTAGCAATTAAGTCTTCAAGTATATCATACTTAACCATGATGATTCCACTATCAGTGTATGTAGTTATTTGCAGGGGTGGGATTCTACTGGTTCTATCCGGTTCTATAGAATCCCTTGTTAACTTTCTAAGCAGTTCTGAGAACTGGTAGTTAGAAGCAATCTCCTTCTGTTTTTTCCACCCTTATTACATTCTTGCCAGTACGCCTAGACTTCCTGTCTCCAGAGCTTCTGAGGCTTGGCTTTCTTAAAGGGGAAGGGTTGTTTTAAGATTTTTATACTGCTGTTGGGAGGAAATACTTCCCTGGACAATCAGCACTTTGAAGAAATAATTGAATAATTGGGAACCAAGATGAGTGACATTCAGCAAGGCTTCTTGGCTAGCTAGAAAGATTGACATTCAAGCATGACTTTATATACTTTTTCTGAGTTTTGGTCTAAAACTGGTTTTTGGTGAAGGTTAATTCTGTGCTTGGTGATGTTTAATTCTGTGTTTATTGATGGGATAATTTTCCCTATTCAGCTTCAACAAGCAACAGCTACTGTTGTGATTTAATTATTTGTATTGTGTTTGAATTTTTTCTTGCCTCATGGTTTCTTTTTCTATCTGGGGAAGGGGGTCTTCCTTCACTGCTTTAGTACTATCTGGCACTGTCCTTTTGGGGTATACTTCCAAGAGGCAGGATGCAAGCTTGGCACTGATTTTTTTACTGCCTTTCTGGGGGGCATGTGACCTTTCCTTAAATCTGGATGATTTCCTTAGGATATCTTGTGAGGTGAGTAAGACCAGCTGGTATTTTTTAAGTGGTGCAAATTGCTTTTCCTGGGTGTACTCTTTCTGGAGAGCTTAAATGACCTCTCTGCTAAAGGGTTTCACTTTATGAGCAAGAGTTGGCTACTTGATAGTTATCACTGCATTTTAACTATTTTCATTCCTCAAGGTGCTCTGGCACCCTGCCTGATTTGTAACTCCAGCTTGCAGGTATTTTTAATCTAATGATTGGTATTTAGGGGAGCTTTTTGCAAGCAAAGAAGTTTTTTGTATTTTTGTACAGGTAATCCTTGATTTACAACAGTTCATTTAATGACCATTCAAAGTTACAATGGCACTGAAAAAAGTGACTTATGACCATTTTTCACACTTATGACCGTTGCAGCATCCCCGCTGTCATGAGAGGCCAGGCAAGGAGAAGCGCCCCTTGACATGAGTGATGTTGAGTTGGCCATGCCCACCCAGTCACATGACCACCAAGCCACATCCACCAACTAAGCCACACCTACAGAACTGGTTGTTAAAAAAACTGAATCCCATCCCTGGTTATTTGATAACCAAGCTTTCCCTCCAGAACTGGGAGAGATACTTACACTTCCAAATCTTGGAGAGTCATTGCACATTCTGACTGTACTTCCAGATTGGATCCTCCTGCTGTGCTGTCAGTATGTAACCATGCAACTTACCAACTAAGTGGAAGCAGAGAATTTGCCTCTCTTGACTGTAATATGGAAGTCTCCCTGATTTCTGCTGCTGAGATGCAGTTGCTACTTAAGTGCTCTTCAGATTTTGGTCTCTGGGAAACATACTAAATTGCGGCATGCTCTTGGGTACACCCACAAATTTTTTCTTCAGTTTTCCTGCCTGAGCAGGGGGTTGGACTAGAAGACCTCCAAAGTCCTTTTCAGCTCTGTTAAACACACTTGCATTTATGCTCTGTACTATAGACATTGAATGCATGTAAACTCTGAAAAATACCTGGGGGAAAGAAAGGCAGTAAAATCCCTCAAGGTGTAAGGACAGTAAAAAATATTAATATATGATAAATAATGGAACAATTAAAAATAATAGCACAGAGTTTTCTCTCTCCCTGCTTATTTCTTTCTTTTTCTTTTCTTTTTCTTTTCCTCCTTCCTTTCTTTTTCTTTCTCTCCCTTCCTCTTTCGTTCTTGCTCTTTCTTTCTTTCCCTTTCTTTCTTTCTCTTTCCTCTTTTCTCCCTCTCCCTCCCTCCCTTTCTTTCTTTTCTCTCTTTCTTTCCCTTCTTCTCTCTTCCTTCCTTCCTTTCTCTCCCTTCCTTTTTCTTTCTTTCTTTCTTTCTCTCTTTCTTTGTCTCTCTCTCTCATACACCCACACTCACACACATACACCTGGTCTGGGATGAACTGAATGATCCTGCGAGCTCCAGATAGCAGCGAGTGGCGGGAAAAGGAAGAGGGGGGAGGCATGCAGCAGTAGTGGGGCTGTGGAGCATTCCCCTAAGCCCTCCCAAAGTATGGTATCTCTGCAGGTGGCAGCAATGGTGGCAGCAAAATGAAAGGAAGCAGGTGGCGGCAGCAGAACTGGCTGACTCCGCCTGCTTCCTTTCATTTTGCTCCCAGTACAAGCGGCAGAGGCAGCTGGGGTGCGGTGGCGGCAGCAGCAGCAAAATGAAAGGAAGTGAGCAGAGGCGGCAGACCTGGCTGCCTCTGCCCGCTTACTTTCATTTTGGCCCGGGAGAAGCAGGCGGAGGCGGCAGAGGCAGCAAAGGTGCTGTGGCAATGGTGCTTCTTCCAGGGCCCGCCATGTGGTAGGGAGAGCTGAGAGAGCACCGTGTGGCAGCTTAGCCAGCCAGCTGAGCCCAGGGATGAGGGGGCATGTAGGCAGGCTCCAGCCAGCGCCACTAGCGGGATGGGGCTGTGGCAATGGGGAAGCCAGCCATCCAAGCCCAGGGATGGGGGGGCAGGTAGGTAGGCTGGGTGAGGCCCAGGAAGCCCCAGAGATGGCCACAGGAGGCCTGGGGAGCCCCAGAGATGGCTGCAGGAGGCCCGGGGATAATGGGGGAGGGGCTAGCACAACTCATAGGCTTACCTGTGAGGAGACAGGAGCCATTTCCTGAAGGGAGGGACCAGGGACTTGCAAGTTTTTCGCTCTGCCGCAGCGAAAGGCAGGCAGCAATGGCTGGCTTGGCAGGTGGGCAAAAGGGTTTGTGTGGATGGGATCTTGGGGTATGCTATGAAATGTACCTGCTTCGAAAACAGGTTGGTGGTGACCCAAATCACAGTATTTCCTGACCTCTCTGGTAATTCCACAATAGTCAATGGAGACCTCTTTCTAGAGCACTCTAAGTTTAGCAAACAGTTGAAATAACCCCTGTGGTTTTCTGGCATGATCTTTTGCTGATGCACACATGGGACAACTAGACACATAACCCTCTATATGTTTCTTCATGCTTGGTCACCAAAATTGACATCTAATGAGATGCAGGGTTTTCACAAAACCACAATGCTGTATGGTTTTAGAATCATGGCTTCTTTGTAAAATTATGAGCCTTTAGCTGGTGGGCACATAGTTTACTGCCAACCCATGTGAGACCATTGTACAAGGAGACCTCCTTCTTATGATTTGTAAACCACTTCTCTGTGGCTAGGGCTGTTTTCATTGCCTGGGTTAGGTCATCAGCCAAAACAGGTTTGCCTTACTCTATGCTCTGGTTGTGACTAGTACTATCTGGCTAGAGAGGATGATGGACCTCACTACCTCCTCCTTGGTTTTGTTATACCAGGGCAACCTGGGCATGGCATCTGCTAGGAAGTTCTTTCCCCCAGGAAGGTACTTCAGTATGAAGTTGAATTGGTTGAAATACTGCATCCACCTTTCCTGTTTGGATAACAGTTTTTTGGGGGGAGGGTATTTCAGTGCCTCTAGGTTCTTACGCTCAGTCCATACCTTACCCCTTTCTAGGAAATGTCTCTATGTAAGTAATGCCCATCTCACTGTGTAAGCCTCCTTTTCCCAAACCATTTATCCGTGTTCAGTCTTGGACAGTTTTTTAGAGGTTAAGTGCATGATTGCAAATGGCCCTGGTGTTCTTTTTGCAGGAGAATGGCCCCTACTGCTGCATCACTTGCGTCTGCTTGGATGTTGAAAGGTTTCTCAGGGTGCTTAAGAATAGGCTCAGCAGTGAACAGTCTTTTGAGTTTCTTGAAAGCCATTTGGCATTCCATAGACCAATTCCTTGGTCTGGGTTTTCCCTCCCTTTTTGTTTTGAGCAAATTAATAGTAGAGCAATCTGGGTGAACTGCCTGTAAAGGTTTGCAAAGCCTAGGAAGCTCTGCAGCTACTTTTGGATGCTGAGCACTGCCCACTTTAGTATTGCTAATACATTTCCACCCCTTCATGGAGACTTGGCACCTGACATAGTCCAATGTGGGTTGGTGAAACTTGGATTTGGAAAGATTTATGTATAATTGTGCCTCTAGAAGTTTTCAGGACAGCCTTCACCAGTTTCACATGTTCTTCCATGGTTTCAGTGTAAATTAAAATGTCATCTAAATAAACCAGGACTCCCTTGAACAGATGTTTGTGTAGCACCTCATTAATTAGTTGCATAAATACTATGGGTGCCCCTTGTAAGCAGAAGGGAAGGACCCTAAATTGGAAACAACCTAGTGGGCAATTGAGAGTGGTCTTCCACTCATCACCTGCTTTAATTTGCACCTGATAGTACACTACCCTCAGACCCAGCTTGGTACAAATTTTGCCTTTAGACTGGTGGGCCAGCATGTCTTTCATCAAGGCATAGGTTACATGTTCTCCACACATATGCCATTCAAACCCTGGTAGTCCACACATAATCCAAGTAAACCATCTTTCTTCTCCTGAAATAATACAGGTGCTGCCATATGCAACTTCATGACTAAATGAACCCTCTCATTAGGTTTGTATCAATGAACTCTCTGAGCACCTCTAATTCCCTTGGCATCATCAAATACATTTTAGGTTTGGGTAACTTGACCCTGGGCAAGATTCCAATGGTGCAGTTTGTGGGGCGATGAGGGAGCAGTACTTCAGTACATGAGGGAGCAGTACATTAAACACTTCTGTGCTGGCATAAAATGGAAATATTACTTCCACACAGAATACTTTCAATTGTCTTATCTGTGGAAAATGAGATAAATGTGATTAGTGGACAGGCATGGTTAATGGAACATCTTTCCTCAAGAAAAAGAGGGAACAGTATGTGGATGGGCTCTTAATTGAGCAAGCTTTCCTCAAATCAATTTCATGTCATCCAGTACATACCAAAACCTCCTTAATTCACTTGTCTTAACGTATTTTTTAAAAATATAATCAGAATCTTTTTTGCATCATTATCATCATTACACTTTTGCAATCAATAGTAGATTCACCAGAATATCCACGATCAATGTATTTAATAGAAGCATCTGCCGCTCTATTATGATACAGAAATATTATACAGAAAGTGACTTCTTGTTCTTGAAAGCTAATCACTATAAAGCTAATCACTAGGTAATAATCTTTGCTAAATAGAACAATTAAGACCTGATCTCTGTGAGCATGAAATTAATAATTGTGAAGTCTCAAACAGGTTGGGAAGAATTAGCAATAATTTCCAGTTTCTCTGTAATCACTTGTTATAAAAAGAAGCAACTCAATAGAACACAATTTTAATTATGACCTCTTTTTGGGTAGGCTAATGCATTTTCTATTTATGATTGTGAGTTACCTTAAAGGTTCTGGAATCAAAAATTGAGATATACCGTATTTTTCGCACTATAAGATGCACTTCCCCTCAAAAAAAGTAGGTGAAAATGTCTGTGTATCTTATAGAGTGAATATTGCTGAAGTCCCACCCACCTGCCAGCCCCCACCCTTTGGCCTCTGCCTCCCAGCAATTTGCCTCCTTGCAACAAATAGCAAACAGCCTGGTCAGCTTCAGCACAGCCTGATCATCCGTGGTTTCGGGGTGAGATTCCATCAGTACGCAGATGATACCCAACTTTACATCTCCACCCCGAACCAAATCAGCGATGCCCTCTCCCTGATGAGCCAGTGTTTGGATGCGGTACGGATTTGGATGAGCGGGAACATGCTTTGAC
This sequence comes from Naja naja, assembly GCA_009733165.1. Lineage (NCBI taxonomy): Eukaryota > Metazoa > Chordata > Lepidosauria > Squamata > Elapidae > Naja > Naja naja. The sequence goes on from CM019151.1 coordinate 50,109,568, forward strand.
TCAACCCGGCCAAGACTGAGTGGCTGGGCATACCGGCATCTCGGCCCAGTCAGGATTATCCATCTTTGGCCATAGGGGGAGTGGTGTTGCCCCCTGTGGATAGGGCGCGGAACCTGGGGGTCCTCCTGGACGTATGGCTCCGGTTGGAGGAGCAGGTGGGGGCCGTCGCCAGGGGGGCCTTTGCCCAGCTCCGCCTTGTTTGTCAACTACGCCCTTTTCTGGACTGAGATGCCCTGCGCACAGTCACTCATGCCCTTGTTACCTCCAGACTCGACTACTGCAACGCTCTCTATCTAGGACTGCCCTTGCATACCATCCGGAGATTGCAGCTGGTGCAGAATGCGGCGGCGCGGGTGGTGATGGGAGTTCCCCGATTCTCCCATGTTACTCCCCTCCTGCGCTGCCTGCATTGGTTGCCGGTTGCGCTCTGGGTGAGATTCAAGGTTTTAGTTTTAACATACAAAGTCCTCCATGACATGGGTCCTCAATATTTAAGGGAGCGACTCCTGCCGACATCGAATGCCAACCACCCTGTGCGAGCACATAGGCAAGGACTCCTTGGGGTCCCGTCGGCCAGCCAATGCCGGCCGGCGGTTCTCCGATGACGAGCCTTCTCTGTCGCGGCCCCTGACCTCTGAAACCAACTCCCCTTGGGGCTCCGCCTGGCCCCTGATCTCCGCACCTTCCGCCATGACCTGAAGACCTGGTTATTCGACCAATCCGGGCTGTGACCCTCTTTGGGTGGGGTGGGTTTATATGTTTATATGTTTTTAGTATTTAACTTTTTGGGCTTGTTAGTTTAATTTTTTCTTAACTATTTATTATTGTATATATTGTTGGTGTTTTTTAGTTGTGAGCCGCCCTGAGTCTTCAGAGATGGGGTGGAATACAAGTCCCAAAAATAAATAAATAAATAAATAAATAAATTTAGCACAAGCAGCTGACTGGCAGTTGGATTGGCCTCCCAGAATACCGCCAATCAGCTGTTCCAGGCTTTAGGGATCTCCACCACTGATTGCTGTCATCGCCACCTCTGTGTGCCCCATTTTCAGCTGTGTGCCTCATTTCCAGCCTCTTGAGCATTGCTGATCACTGCCGATTGCTACCTGCCACCACCGAATGCCAGAGGCAGCAACTAGCAACGGGGACAATCCCTGCCACCTGGAATGGGCCAAAATTGGGCCATGCAGAAGCCGAAAACAGGACATGTAGACGCCGGAAATGGGATGCGTGGAGGTGGAGGTGGCAGCCTGGAACAGCTGATCGGCGGTATTCCGGGAAGCTGATCCAACCGCCAATCAGCTGCTCATGCTAAATCAGACTGTGCTGAAGCTGACCAGGCTGTTTGCTATTTGCTGCAAGGAGGCAAATTGCTGGGAGGCAGAGGCAGATTTTTTCCCCGTGTTTTCTTCCCCAAAAGCTAGATTTGTCTTATGGTCTGGAGCGTTTTATAGTTCAAAAATATGGCTACATGTTTTTATAGATAAAATGGAAATATTTAACTTTTTTTTGGGCAATGGGTAATATATGTTATAAGAAGAAAGTACAATGAACTATTGCTTGCAATTAGTCTCTGTATTAAATTGTATTTGCATTAAAGTTATACTCTCCCCTTACTCATTCAACTATATACTGAATATATATTGAGGAAACCTAGATTGGAAGAATATGCACATGGTTTAGAGGAAGGAAGAAACATCAATAATCTGTACTATGCTAATGACACTACCCTGGTAGCTGAAAATGAAAGTGATCAGAAGCTCTACTAATGAAAGCCAAGGGACACAATTAAAAATATGGAACTGAGATTACATATAAAGAAGAGGAAACTACAAACAATGGGTCCAGCAATCCAGCCTCAGAAGTGACATTGAAGGTATCATAGAAAGTCATGTAAATGATGAAACTATTCAGAAAAATTGCAAAACCACAATGTGCAGAAGCAGCCCTTGAGCTTTAGAAACATGAAGTATTAGAAAAATACTTAGATTGGCTCCATCTGACTCCCTGTGGTATAAAAGGGATGGAAGGAAAATGTAATCAGACTTGCAAGATTCTGTTATTATGGTATAACTCAATATAACTCAATATAGTTATAGTATTCTTATGGAGTCTGTTTCCTCATCTGGGCAACCTCAAACAGCTGATAATATTGAACTGCTGGATAGCTTCTGCTTTTTAGAATCTGCCATCTACAGTAAAAGAACCAACAATCAAGAAATAAACTGCAGATTAATAGTGTAGCAACAGACACTTCGTTAATAGATATTCGAATGCTGTGGCTTGTCTATATCTTTAAAGATCAGAATCACACAGGAAATTGTGTTTTTTTCCCTGTGGCACATTATAGAAGTTGGACTTTGAAGAAGATATTGATGTTTTTGAACTTTGGTATTGGAAAAAACTCCTGAGGATATCATGAATAGCCAAGAAAAGCAACAAAATAGATCACAGAACAAATCAATCTAGAGTTCTCACTTGAGGTGCAAATGTTTGTAATATTTTTAACGCATTATGCAAAGACCTCTTTAAAAAATCTATAATGCTAGAAAAAGTAGAAAGATGACCAGCAGCAAGGCAAATGGACTTCTATACATGGCAAGGGGTATTGCTGTTGGAAGACTTGAAGGTCCAGGTTGGTAGCAGATAATTCTGGAGAAGGCCTACCTGTGTTGTTGCTAAGAGATGAAACTGACTTGATGGCACATTATAGATTAGATCATTATTCTCTTCACATAAAGCAACTTTTTTTTGCAAATGGCTGCTGCTCAAACTTTTTACATTTATAGAAATCACCAGTGCACAGATATGAAGTATTTCTTTTCCTTTTAAGTACCTTTTATTTCTAGAACAAAGAATAAATCAAACAATGAAAGAGCTTTTTTAAAAAAAAAAGGAAAGAAAAGGGCAAAGAAATTATCTGAGATTTATGTTGCCTTCACCTATACTTCAAAACACAGCCTTAGTGTAAAGGTGGCTTTAAAGAGGCATGTTTTAGTACCGTTGTCACAGTCCCAGTTAGAGATTAACATCCTCCTTTTCTCACTCTGTAAAGGTTATGGCAGGGGTTCTTAAACATTGTGATGCTGTGACCCCTTAAAATGATAAATGGATTTGTGTGATTCTTTTTTTATATAAAGAATGAGCTTCTCTTTGATAGTAGTGAGTGGGCAAACTTCCAATTTATCATGGAGTGAGGCCTTCATCCCATTTTTAATCTCCTTGACACAGGCAGAATGAGACTGCTGTCAGAATGGGGTTGCTCTGCCACCTCACCAGGGACTGAGTTCTCACAAGGCTTCAAGGGTACTACATGGAGTTTTTGGATGCTATGTTCCTAAGAATGCAACTCGGATTGTACATTCCCTGACTTATAAAAGCGTGTGCCTTCAGGGAGGAAGGAAAACTTCTAGAATGATAGCAATGAATGGCTACAGACATTTTGAGAAATACCTATTGCATATTTCCTTATCTAGCATAGTGGCTTAATTGATAATAGATTTACATATCATGTGAAGGTGAAGCACAGAGGTAGCTTGCATTTATGATTGTTTAGCAAAAATTCATCTCTGCAGGTATTGCCTTAACAATTCTTAAGATGCATTTCTTAAAACACAACGTTTCTCAGGCAGTCTGCTCACACATTCTACTTCAGGTAATCATATTTAATAAAGTAAGTTATTATCAGCACTCTGGGTATATCAGATGATAATTTTTTTTGATAAGTACAACTAGATCAGCTAAATCTACTTTATTGTAAGGCTACATTAATAGAATACTGCAAGTCTGATGGTATAAACTTCCTGCTTTCACTTTTAACCATCAGATGAATTAGGACAGATCCTTCCTATGTTTCTTTCTCAAATCATTAAGAAGCCCTTGGGGGCTCCCTCTTTTCTTGTCTGTTTCCTAGACAGCATCTCTTTTTCTTGCCCCCCAAGGTCATTCACACATTCCATTATCATTACATATAAATGTATTCGCTCAATGTCTTCTGCAAGTTTGTAATTATGGTAGTACATGTATACACTGTACCAAAACCTGCTCATGTATGGAAAATACCATGTTAATGCACACCACAACCACATCATCGCAGATTAATTACTACTTGCATTAGACAAGTATACACAGTATTACACAGTGGGTTATGCCAAAATTGATTTAAAACAAATAACTGAGTGACCCATTTTAGATAATAATAGGTGACAAAAAGAGGCACCCTGTCTTTATTATGCTTCAGATACCCTGGTTCCTGTATTATATGAATGTAACAGCAAATGGACTCACATATAAGAATAGTCTGTTGTAAAATCTAGTTTAGCCTCCATCATGGGTTGTTTGCCATTAGACACACTAGTCATTGTCTTAGATGTTAGTGTTTTTATGGGGGCAAAAACAGCTCCCTTGATGCTCGTCTTGAGTCATTCTGCTGTTCTTTTGAACAAGAGTGCTGTGTATACTATTCAGCCAGATCTGTACTCCTTAATCTGGCCAGCTGTACTCGTAATTTAAATCAACAGCATTATGTCCCTGCAATCTTAATACTTTTCTATGATTACACAGTGCTAATCTTATCTAACTGTTGTTCGGTTGTTCCAACTATTTATGTCTTGATGGTCTTCACCAAGATGGTCTCCTTTGGTCCTTGTAAGCTGATATTTGTGTAATCAGTGATAATATCTAGCCACCTTATCTTCTGTCAGCCTCTTCTTTGATTGCCTTCACATTATATGTCCAAAATAGCTGAACTTTAGCTTTATTATTAGCACCTCCAGTGAGTACTCTCTTTTCTTTATCTAGTACAGAATAAAATTGTCCTTACAACTAGAGGTATGCTCCACATTTTTCCAACTTCTACTTTTTCAAAAGCATATTTTTTTCTTCATTCAGCTTTCAAAGCTACATGTTATAATGGAGAAAACCTTGACTATAAGAATCTTTGTTATAATCTCTGTACTTTAACAGATTGTCTACATCTGTTGCAGTCTTCCTCCCAAATAATGTTTTTGTTTATTTCACAGCTACAGTCACCATTCTTGCAAATTTTGACCCTAGAATGTCTGCCGTTATTTCTTCTAAGCAATACCAGCTTAATGCAAATAGACAAGAAATAAAAGCAGACAGTATCTTTCTAAAGTCAAAAAATCTTTTAGCTTCCCCCTGCCCAATTTTGAGCTGCCCCTTCAAGAAGATATTCCTAAAGTCTTCCTTGCATCTAGCCACCAAAGTGGTATTATCCACAGAGCTGATAGATAGATATTTTAATTCCAAATCCTATTTTACCTATCTACCATTTCTCACAATATATGATGGATCTGTTAAATAAGTTGAATTGTTACATATTCTATTTTAACTATAATCATATAAACAGGTGAAATAGCCCACTTGCATCTATATTTTTAAGGACAACCCATACTTTTTTGTGATCTACATAATCAAAAGCATTTGTATTATCAATAAATCAAAAGAAATATCTTTTAGAGTTCCTTTGCCTTTTCCATTATCCACAGGATGTTAGCAATATGATCTCAGGTGCTGCTGTTAAGTCTTTTGTCATCATTCTGTATGGTAGATAATACAGAATAAGCATTTTTTCTTGATTAAGTCAAGAAGTCCCATTACAGCAACCGGGGATGCATAATCTATTTTACCTTGCATTCTCTTTTTGAAACAGTTAGGTCCTGCTTCTGAATGTTGCCACGGATGTGGACATCTTGAGTATAGCCAATACTTCTTCCTTCTGTTCATAATCAGCATTTGCTAGGGGTACCATATTTAGGTTGCAAAATCCAGAAAATCACTGTGTGGCTGCAAAAGGTTTCATCATATTTTCTACTATCAAATCATCATCTAGATTTCTGAAGTCCAGCTACAGTACTCATAGCATTTGCTGGCATTTCTCTTCTAATATTTTGTCTTCTCAGTTAGAGTTCCCTGCAAAGGTAAAGGTAAATCAATGTAAAGCTGATCTGTTAAAATCAGAAATGGTATCAGAGTAACACAGGAGACCCATTATTCTTACAACTCATTGATTTGTGCAGAAACACCAGGAAGAAGATAACTTCAGGTGTAGTATTGGCACACTGAATAGTGAAGGTACTGTAACACATTTCAGCACCAAAAATGCAACAGAAGCCAGAGAGAGGATGAAGTCAAAAACCAGATCACCAACTTTTAAAACTACTATATTTCCGTGATCAGAAATGGTGGATAGCACTGTAAATCATTAGTGTCTTAATTTTCCAAATATTTAGTCAGAGTATCTACTCTGTAAAAATTCATACCACCACTAGATGATACATACCCAAAAACTTTTATCTTTGCAGCTCAAATATGGTAGCCCTACTATACATACCTAAGACTTCATTGTCAGTTTCTAAACAATAGGGTTAACCATTTTTTCCCTTGCCTAAGCAACAAAAGTTTTAGCCCAATTGTGTCGCCAAGTGATAAAGTGATTCTCTTTTTCTAATGCTTGCAATTGTATGGAATAGGCTTATAGATTAAATCAGTTGCATACTTGTACTAAGGAATGGTCAGGAAGGGAATAAGATGCAATTAAGTGCAATATGCTTGCAAATAACTGATATGGCTCATAAGAGCACAAAATCCGAAAATAAACGACCAAGCTGTTTTACTACTCAGTGTAGCCTAAAAAAGTTAGGGAAGCCAGGTGACAATTTCCAGACAGCGTGCCTACCGTCCCTGCCCTACTGTTCCCCTTTATCCATTTATTCGTATTCGTTTATCCATTATAATGTTAGCTAAAACCACGAGGAATTATGTGGTATAGTCTCACTGAGGTTAAATCAAGAATATTCATTAGAGAACATGATGGAAAGGCTACTGAAATGACATATGGCTCCATTGCACTCCTCCATTAAATTAGATATTAGTGGATAAAAATCTTAGTCGCTTTCCCGTCAGCACCGCACAAACTTCTCTTGCGCGGCAACTTCCCGGCCGAGATGGTCCGACAAGGTCGTTGGAGCAATGCATTCTGGAAAATGTAGTCCGCGAGGCCTCCAGTATGTTTGCAGTTTGAGGAAGTATCCCAAGGAGGCGGGGTTTTCCAGTGGAACTCCGCCTTCCTTTCCCGCCAATTCTGAATCCAGTTTTGGCGCCAAGCTGTAAGGCGGAGTTCTCTGTTGAGAGGCGGACGCCGGTGAGACCGTGGTTTGTTCCCGACGTGGATAAGACACGATGAACGGTGACGGTCAGCTGCAGACCAGCTTTTCCAATGGGTAAGGGCACCGGTTGCCGATTGGTTGCGCATTCGCATAACGCTATTCTTTCTGTTTATACTCACTTATGCATCCCCCATGACTGCTTAAACCTAAGCCTTTTTCCGGAATCCCCTCCACCCCTGTATTTGCTTGGGTAATTGAATCAGGTCCCTCAAAAGCCTACTTAACACATACATCCCGGTGAAATCATTTATTCCTTTCTCGGGAACTTACATTTCTTTTTCTCCGTCTCTTGTCTTACTATTTTTAATGAATTAAACAGAAGCAGTCTCTTCACTATACTTTGTGCAGGTCCTTTTGATTTTAGATGCCCGCAATGCAGGAGACAGGAGAGAACCAGAAGTGTGCATTCACACTCATCAAACACAATGAGGGAAGGGTACATTTATTTTATTTATTTGTTTTGTCAATTGCTTACAAGATAATACGTATAAGTATAGTTATAAATTCATGGATACATATAATAAAAATAAAAGAAACAATAGGACAGGGACTGTAGGCACGTTGGTATTATACATGTGGATCACAGTACTGTATAACGTATTTTGTAGGCTCCAATTTTTTCCATTATTCAAGTTAAGAATGAACAAACCTCGTTGAATCCCAAGTTTGTGAGTGTAGTAAAAGAAAAATCAGGAGAAAGAAATGGTAAGAGCAAAGAAAAAAAACCCAGTCCTGTGAGAAGTAAGCTTATTAGTGGGCCTGGGAGAAGAAAGAATTGAATGGCATATGCTGCAGCTGGTATAGCTTGATGGCTGGCTGAAACAATCCTTTTGTTTAACAGTAACATTACATTGCAGAATTCAGGTTGAAATTCAAATACAAATTTTTAAGCAATTGCTGAATGTATTTGGTGGCCTACCTTTGATTGTTGTGGACAGAGTGACCTTATATGATTATATATTTCACAGATTATGATTATAGTGTAATGTCTTGATTATAACTGAAAATTGAATGACAGAAGGATTTATAATTATTTAGAATTAGAATTTAGAACTGGAATTTAGAATGGGAGTATCTACTTACTCCAACATAATATGACAAACCTGAAAAATCAGCTCACTATTAGAGCACACAATGAAATGTTAACACCTAGAGGTAATACAGGCAACTATTTAAGTAACTTGTGTACATGTATGGCTTCCTTTATGTCTGGAGGAAGATCACTTATCCTGCTTGTGTCTGCTTAGGAATGCAGAGCACAGACAGTTTTGTTGCTCTGCCTGGCAGGAAACCCTGACCAAAAGCAATACTTTATGCAGCCTGCTGTTGTCAAATCTAAAGAATTGTGGTTGTTTGCAACTTGGAGGAAAGGCATTTCCTTCAGGTTAAATTGCTAGGGATTAAATATAAGATTAGTGTTAAATATTATGTTGCTGGAGGTATTTGATATCTGAAATTGTTTTGCTCAATTTTTTTTCCAGAATTCCCTCTTCTAAAATTAGAGTAATAAAAAATTAAAGCATCCTTTATAGATGTAGAATCAGCTTTTAGGTGTACTACAGTAGTAAAGACTCAGATGAAATTTACATAGGTTATGATATACAATGCTTTCTTTCTGTACCTTTGTGGATTTCAAACACAAACTTTCAAGATTATGAAGAAAATGTTAGTTCTGATTTGCTCTGATCTAAACAGCTTTAAATGTATTCATATTGTTTTACTTTCAGAATCACTTTCAGTTTGACTTTGGTCTAGTGGTTAAGGCACCAGTTAAGGAGGGAGATTGTGAGTTCAAGTCCTGCTTTGGGCACAAAAGCCAGGCTTGGGTGACTTTGAACTAGTCACTTTCTGTCCAACACCCTTCATAATTTACAGAGTTGTAATTGTGAAGAAAATAGGAGGAAGAGGTATGTTGAGATATATTCTTAATTGTTAGTAAAAAAATAAAGTAGGCTACAAATAGATATATAATCTAAAGTAATTTAATTACTTTGCTGCCTTGCTGAATGTTTATTGTATAAAACATTTGTATCTTATGCTTCAAATTTAAAAAGGAAAGCAAGTTGATTTATGCAGTAATTAAAAAGGATATATTCTAAGAATTTTGCAAATCAGATTTGATCCTAAAAGTAATCTCATGAAGTTTTTAAATTTAGCAATTACTGAAATACGTTCTTGTGGGGAAATAAGTCTTTTGAATCCAACTATTGTAAAACCTGAAATACTGAACTCATATTATAGCAATGACTAATTTAATGTTAAGATTAGGGTCACCTGAGTGTTTAAACTGATTCACTATCATAAAATAATGAAGAAATGGCCTCATCTTGACTAGCTTTTTATCTAAATCCAATTTCTAGAGCAGTGGTCGCCAACCAGTGGGCCGCAGAGAAATGTCAACCCCAAAGCACCCCCCAAAAGCAATTAATCCAGGCTGCGTGGGAACACAAGGCTGCGCCGCCCATGTCGCTTGCATTGCGAACAACACAAGGTAGTGAGGGGAGGGGGGAAGGGCAGAGGGGGGGAACTTGCCCCACGTGCCTCGCCAGGCCACTGGGCTGCTTCTTTCCGCTTCTTTCTTCTTCTGCTTTTGGCTGCACCAAGGAAAGCAGCAAAAGTCTTTCTTTCTCTCCCCCAAACTCCACCAGAAATAAGTCTTTGGGACCCTGCAAGGAATCCTGCTCCAAGAGGCTGCGCCGGCGCGACAAGTCCCACAAAGACTCATTTCTGGCGGAGTTTGGGGAGAGAAAGATTTTTGCTGCTTTTCTTGCATGAAGCCAAAAGTCAGTCTCTCGCTCTCTCCCCCTGAAAATGGAGCTGGAGACGGTATCCTGTGATCTCAAAGAATGATCGATCGGTAGGAAAACAGGGTGGGGAATTTTCCTGCAGACTTTTTTTGGGGTTTTTCTAGGGTCTCTGCTGCTTTCTGCAGAGACCCTGGGAAAACGTCAGCAAGCCACCGTCAGTCAAAATTCATATTAGTGGTCTGCGGGATTTAAAATTGTGAGTTTGGTGGTCCCTGAGGTCCAAAAGGTTGACGACCCCTGTTCTAGAATGTATCTTATATCTTAGTTTATGATAAAGTAATGATTATTCTTCAGATGGATTTCCCTAAGGAAAAAAAATATTGAAAAACAACATTGTTCTTCATTAGTGGAAGTCTTTCTCTTAAAATCAGAGAAGATATTGCTTCATGAGAAAAATATGAACTCGCTACAGATGTATAGACGTATTTTTGTTACACCATGATAGGGTTCATGCTACATATTTATTAAACTCTAAAAGCAGATTAACAAAAGGTGCCTAGATAACAAACACACTAATATAATACAAGTTAGTATGATGGTCCAATTTACACAATATGCTAAGACAGTGATTTGGTTTTACAGGTGCTGGACTACAAACTGTCCAACACCATTGTAGCTTAGTCTATCATGTTATGTGAACACAGCTATACAGCTTCTTTTTCTGGATCAAATTTGGGGATGTTTTTTAGAAGGAGGCATTTGTGCAGTGCATATTAGAGATCCTCTGCATCAAACTTCTCTGTATGAAGTGAAGCTTCCTTTCAGTTTTTAAGTAATTTCTATAAAGTAACTGACACAGCCAAGCAGAAAGTGTTTAGGAAATGTTTGAAATACTTTCTAGTACAATTAAGTATGCAGAGATCTAGGAAAAACTAAATCCGAGGGCTGATACACCATATAAAGAACAGATTAATGTACTCAGCCATTTAATCAGAAGGCACTGCTTATGTTCACTCGTGCTAGTTATTTGCTGTTTGGACTACTGCAAAGCATGTACATCAGATTGCCCTTGAAGACCACTCAAAATGCAGTTGTGTGTAGTTTTGGTTACCCCATAGTTCATCGGTGCTGCATTTGTCTGTTTTATGAGTTCCACTGACACCAGTTTCTTTCCACGTGGAATTTGATACATGGTTATCACCTTCATAAACTTGAATGACACGAGGCTTTGTTATTTGAGGGACTAATTCTTTCTGAAAACATCTACTTATCTCATTAAATTTGGTGGGGTAGGCTTGCTCCAGAATGCTCTATTAACTGTTGTCATTTATTCTAGAAGGGCCTTTTCTGTAGCACATTTACCCTAAGGAGCAGGTTTCCCCATATGGAGGGCCGATATCTTCTTTGTCTTCCAGAGCCTTTAGTTAAGAAATGGCTTTTCCCTTAGGAGTTGAGCCAGAATGGGAAGGACACCATTTGTGTTTTTGAGAAGATACTCTTAGGCCACTTGGTAGTATATAATTTTTTTTAAAAAAAAATCTTGTATATTTTATTATTTGCATATCTGCTTATGTTTGGGGAAAGCAGCTTACTGTGCAGCAGGAAAAATCCATTGTTATGTTTGTATGCATCTTTCAATTTAAATGTAAGAATTGCCCATTATATTCTTAAAAAACTTCAGCGTGAGGACAAATGCTCACCAGGTTAATCTATTTTTAGTATAGTCTTTAGGCATAGACAAAATATTCAAAATATCTGAGGTGAAATAAAAGAATGCACTCCACAATCCTTGCAATTCAGCTCTGTAGGATTTTTACATGAGTTTCTGCTTTATAAAATGAAAAATCTATGTAGATGTTTTCTAAGGATCAGTAAATAAAAGAGGTATTAATATTGACATGGGAGAATGGATATAAATGTTGATGGATATAAAACCTGCAAACTGGATTTTAGATACTAGGGTTGAATGGCATCAAATGAGGTTGGCTTTCTGAGAGCTTGCATTAAATGATGGGTTTTTTTAGAGAGTTAGAAGAATACAGCTGTTCACATTGTACAGTGCAGACAGAATTTGAATGAGTATAAATATTTTCCTGGGCTTTTATGTCTGTAGAGAAGGAATAGCAAAATATTTCACAAATCATAACCCACTTTCAACACTCAGAAAACCTGTATTTATTTATCTAGAGAATTAGAAAATAGTGCACATGGATTATTCTTTTTGGAAAGAATATAATACTTTGAAAAATTGAGTTTATTTAAATGCTACTTTTTGGGGTCATTGTTCTACTGCTTATTCATGTTTGCTAAAATGTAAAGTAAAAAAGGGCTATTATTAGACTACCACAAAAGTAGTCAAAATGGAACACTTGTCTTCTGACATTGGCTTATATGTTATCAACATGGCTTATGAGCGGTATAATTGAAAATCATTATTAGCAGGCATTGACACTCCAAGAATATTCAGCAAAAAGATATTTCATGTTCAGTGTTTTATTTTTAGCTGTAACAAATGAAACTGCATCAGATACTTGCTGTAAGAATAGCTGGTTGAGGGTATCTTTATTCAAACAACTTAATGTCGGTAATGTTGGGGCAAGTAAAGTAACCTTTTCCATATTTTTCCAAAGAAGATAATATTGAGGGATAGATAATAGTTAACATTGCATGACTTAAACACTATAAATTGCAGTTTTAAATGAGATAATTCAGTCTCCTTTTGGCCTTTTAGTCTGAAAAGTAATAATGTTCATAAGCCACTAGGCAGATATAAAACACCAATATTTCCAACTATTAAAAGTTTTGATTTGAATCTGTAACCTTTAAGGTCAGATACTGTTCTTTTAGTTGTACTTAATTAAACTCTGGTGCCATTCTTCTGTATGGCAATAATTGATTTATTTCTGCAGATTCAAACACTGAGGTCGAAGTGCATCTTATACAGATTTTAATTTTCTTTTAAAAAATCTTAGTTCATGCAAACCATAACCATTTATTGTCATTGTGTAATTTCTGTAGGTATGCTTGTGAGATGATTTGTAAAAAACGAGATGATTACCTGGAGTGGCCTGAATATTTCATGGCTGTAGCATTCTTGTCAGCACAAAGAAGCAAGGATCCAAATTCTCAGGTAGGAAAATGATATTTGGGCAGACTAAGATAAGGCAATGAAGCTGAAGTCTTAGGCAAACTATCCTTGGAATAATCACATTGATTTGAATTCATTTGGATTTATTTCTGAATAGACATATGACTAAATCTGTCTCCAAAATGTATAAGACCTATCCTGATTATAAGACCTAGCATGTTTTTATGCATGCACCTAATATAAGCCCTGCCCCCAAAATAAGCCCTATTTAAGAGCCTGCACAGCTGCCCTCCCGCCCATTCCATCTGATTGTCATGAGGTGAGGGGGTGGAGCTGCCCCACGTGCCCTGTACCAGCTTACCTTAGAATCCCTGCAGCCAGGCCATCCATGCTGTGACACCTGCCTCACGGTAGCAGTTCCACCAGCTCTGTCCAGCAGGATTCATGTGGCCACCAGCCCACTTCTTCTGATTGCTTGCGTGGCCGCAATGGAGCAGGAAGCTAAGCGATGTGCTGGTGCTGTGGCCACGAGGTGAGGTAGGTGCTGGGGCGTGGATGGCCCAACTATGGGGGTCCTGAGATAAGCTGATGCAGGGCACGTAGGGCAGCTCCACCCTCGCCTTCCTTGTGTCTGTGGCATCGCTTAGTCTCCTGCTCCGTTGCAGCTGTGAGCAACCAGAAGCGGGCCAACAGCCACGCAGGGTCCTGCTGGATGGCACTGCTGGAGCTGCTACTGCAAGGCAAGGCAAGTGTCGGGACATGGGTGACCTAGCTGTGGGGGCACTGAGATAAGCCAGCGTGAGGCAGCTCCACCCCCATCCCCAGCTCACCTTGTGGCCGCGGCACTGATAATCAGATGGAACAATATGGACAAAGATGTTGCACTGGATTTATAAATGAATTTGGCTGATACCTTAATAATGAAAAGAGACACACAACAATAAATCAAATATTTTTTAAAACAAAAAATATATAAATTTGGCTTATTTGATCAAGGCTAAAATATATATGGTTTTTCTAATAGCTCTTAATGGGTTTTTCTTGATTAGGATCAAATGATAAGACTTTAAATGTTTGCTTATAGATAAGATATAGGAGGAAGAGAGTTTTTTTTTAGAAAGTGTTATAAAGAAAGATTATAATTTATTTCATTAAGGTTAAAAAGTAGGTATTATTTCTGGCACATGTTAAATTTTCTGAGAGTTTCTGAAAGAAGACAGAAAATGATAATAAATCAACTTTTTGGACATTCTGAAGGGATTAAAGATTAAGATTCTTAATATGTTGATTGTGGTAATTTTTAATCCATTTTACATGAGTAGTTCTAAATGATGAGGTTTTAAAGATTTGTTTATAAATAAGATATGATACGGGTAGATGTTTTGTTGCAGTTTTAGAAAAATTGATAAATTACTATGATAAAAATAAAGGAAAGGCATATGAAACATATTTGATTAAAGTTGAAATGTGTGTTGGGGTTTGGTAACTGAATAGATTTTTACTGGTTAGGACTGAATGATGAAGCTATAATTTCTTGATAAGAGATAAGATGAGAAGAAGAGATATTTTATGTACATGTTAGAGAAGATGATAAGCTACTGAAATTTAGTTGTCTTGATAAAAAGGGAAGCTATTTCTTTATGTCTTTTTCATATGTACACAGTATATATGCACTTTTATCATTCTGTTTTTTATATTTTTTTAATTTCTATTCATTTTTTGTTTTATTTTAATTTTAAAAATTTAATAAAAACTATTATAAAATAAGTAAAAATGAATTGTTCATACATTTCCCTGGCATCCTGACCCACAGTTTGAGAATTCTTGCTGAAATATAATAAAGTCTTAATTTCTGTGATTGTTTAAGATTAACAATAACATTATCCCCCCCCCCCCGGGAAACTGATACATATTTGGAAGTATTGATCAGATGTGCATTTAATAATTTGATTTAGCACCTGCTAAATTTTTGCAGTTGTGTTTGCAATTGTAACTTCTTGGAAGGCTTGAAAAGCCATCATATATACAATGCATTGTATACATGGATTAAAATTAAATAGGTTGTTTCTGTCTAGGAAGGTCTGCAGTTAAAGTACCAACTTTTAAGGCACATTGCGATAACCTGAGCCTCTAATGCTAGAGGTGCATGAATGCAGGTAGGTGTGCTCCAGGTTCCATTGAGTAAACCATGTCATCTTAGGGAACCTAGAAAGTGCACCTACTGTGTTGTAGCTCTTTCTCTCTCTCCCTCCAACCCCTGCCCCCCATGAAGATTCATTTGACTCCCAATCTTTTGGAAATTGTTAAAGATCTGGTTGCTCTCATTGCCTTGAGATATGTGGTTGTGGAGCCTCATATATTCATAGTTGGTCTGTAGTTGGTGTTATGTTCTTCAGGTTGGTTGCCAGCATAAATAAATATAGTATCATTTGGACTAACGTTGAGCAAGATATCATGAAATAGGGCAACCTCAAAATCCTCAAAATTTGATACATCAGTTAATATTCCTGTGTTACTCTTACCCTTCTGAGCCATAGTCAATAGGTAAATGGATGACAGGAGTGAAACAGTAAACTGGATGCTGTTTTAGGTTGGTGCTTGCATTGTGAATTCAGAAAAGAAGATTGTTGGAATTGGATACAATGGGATGCCTAATGGATGCAGTGATGATCTTCTGCCTTGGACAAGAACAGCAGATAATAAACTCAACACAAAATATCCCTATGGTAAGGAATGTAATGATAAAATTAGGTCTTTATTTTTCCTGCTGGAAACAGAAGGAAATATTATTGGAGGTGCCTATCACCTTTTAGGCAGGATCAAAGTATTTTATTTTATAGTTCCTTCATGGCAGGGATGAGAGCAACCCCCCAAATATTTCCTGTCTGTAAGCAGACTGCTACAAAACTTCTAAATTAAACTTTCTCCATTTTCAATTTCTGTTGATTTTTTTCTTCCTTTTTTTCTTCCTATAGGCCTTTCCCTGGATACAGCAGAATTCTCAGATAGTTGGGGCTGTCATTCTTATGCCTGGGTTTTTTTGACAGTCACTTTACCAGAATAAGTACTCACCCAGGTGGTTTTTTCTCATTCTTGCTCAAAGGACCATTTTTAATACCTATTCAGGAAGTAAAATTATAGGGCTATCCCCATGCAGCCATGGGACCTGTGGATTAGGGCATAATTAATGTTCTTTTTGATTGACAGGGCCACTTCAAACTGGACTAATGTAGATGTTTTTTCACGGAACTTTCCCCTTCCATGTTCAGTGTTCCCTCATCTCTGTGGGTATCTGAAAGGTGACCTTCCCTACAATCAATCTGGCCTTATGGCTGAGCATAGGGCAGTCACCATGCACAGACATTTTTAGCTCAGAGCCTAAGAGGAGCTGTAATGGAAGAGACCTGATGGCTGAGGAAAGCTTCTGCAGCCTTTGCAGGCCAAAAAATGGGCCCGTTTTGTCACTTCTGGTATTTCCGGAAATACAGGAAATGATGAAATGGGTCTATTTTTTGACCTGCAAAGGCTTTCTTCAAGCCTCTGGGAGACCGAAAATCAGCTGTGAGGCACATGCATGTGCAGTGAGGTAAGTTTGCCTGCGGCTCGTGCGCTGGCACAAATGGCTCTGCATGCCACCTGTGGCACATGTGCCACAGGTTCGCCGTCACGACCCTATGACAAAACATTCGCAATAGTGGGACCAAAGTGTACGATCATCCTGTTAGTTCTCAGTGGTTTTTGTTATCCTGGAACAACAAAAGAGGCCCACATTGATGATAACTACCTTCTACAGGGCAGAGATTATCCTTCACTTACCATCCTTTTGCCATTTTCACTTGAGATTTTGTAACATAAGCTGACAGGTGAAATTCCTCTTTCTTCTGTTGATGGATGATTTATTATATTTTAGTGAAAACAAGACTTTTTTTGCTAAATACGTCTAGTATCAGTCTTGTTTTTCTTCCACTTCAATCTTGTGTATTCCTTCCTGGTGCTCTTTGACAGTCCCTTAACTAGTCTGGAGATTGTTCTCTGCTGCCATCTATGGAGCATAGAATAAAATACTTTCATCCTAGCTACCTCAGCAAGAGGAAAAGTAGTCCAGCTATGAATACTTGCAATGGTAGGAAAAGGAACTGCATGGTAAGTTCAGTTTTTTGTTCT
The DNA here is from genome assembly GCA_009733165.1 of Naja naja. Taxonomy (NCBI): domain Eukaryota; kingdom Metazoa; phylum Chordata; class Lepidosauria; order Squamata; family Elapidae; genus Naja; species Naja naja. Next base: position 50,126,757 of record CM019151.1, read on the forward strand.
GTTTTCTTAATTTCTTTGGGGGATTTTTGGTAATTTTTGTCCCATCTTTTCTATTATTTGGTATATCTGACATTTAGATCTTTGGATTAAAATAATCTTGCTAACTATTCAGAGCTAATGGTATTGCTTCAATGTATGATGTGCATTCTGGCCATCTAACCTCAATGTACTTAGATTTCTTATTGTATTGACTGGTCAGTTATCTATGTGTATGTTTCATCCTTCTATTGAGTAATTTGAGATGAATTGAATGTCTACTCAAGATCTGGAAAAAAATAAATCATGTTATGACAAAAGTACATTATGTGAAGCGTGTCCTGGGAGCATTCCCAATAATCTTAAAATCCAAGGTGAATATCCAATTCATCCTGGATGACATTAATGTATAAATGAAAGCTCTACAGCGTTTTGGATTCAATTCCAAAGATGCCATTCAAGTCTCCCAAGTCTTAAAGGAGTCTTGTATTTTCCTAAGGTTAGCTGACAACTGTTGAAACATTCCAAAGCATGTTTCTGGAATTTAATCCAAATTGATCTCTGGTATGATTGTTGTGGTTCTGATTTGCATTTTCTTTATTTCTAAAGGGCATATTGTTTTATTTTGTTTGTTTTGAAATCCAAACTTTCTTTGTTCTTGGATTACTGTGGTCATTGATACTGTTAAACTCTGTACTGTATGACACAGGGTGCCTAACTATTTTTGTCTGGAGGACATCTCTGGAATTTTCAGAGCATTAAAGTATATTGCCCAAAATTGGTTGCCATAATGACAGTTGTCTAGGCCTGTGCAAAAAATGTTAAGGTTCAACATGGCCAATTCTAGTTTTCCTTTATATATGTATTTAATTTTTATTAAAGAGATTTTTCCACACAGTAAAAGCAATGCAAACTTTGGGATAGAAAAGGGTAATAAGAAAGTGGAAAAGCAAAAAAAATAAAAGCAACAAAAATAATAAAGAAATGACTTCTGGTCTTCTTAACAGCAATTATAAGTACATTTACATTTTATTCTCCCTCTCTCTAAGGTTACATCAAAGTTTCCTTTTTTCCATAATCTACCCTTTCTCATCAACAAATTATAAATAATTAGTTCATTTTTTAAACCGAGTTTGTAAGAGGTTTCTAGTTGCTAATAAATGTAGTAGTTGATCTTTCTCTAAGCAAGCAAGTTAACTGCTGATTACTGGTTTCATCATTTTCACCAGTTATTCCTCTGTTGGAATCTTTCCATTTTTGCACATATATTTGTATGGCAGAGATTATACCTAAAAATAAACTTTCATAGTTTTTATTAGTTGTCCATTAATCCCAGCAAATAGATCTTTCAGTTGAATGTTAGCCTTTAAAATCCTTTGTATCAGTATATGATATTTGAATTTTCTGGGTTTTTTTTACAACCCCACCAAGCATGATAAAATTCCGGCACATGTGGTATAGGTTCACCAACACGGGTATATTCTGTTCCTAACAGAATGAATTTAGAATGATTATAATATTAATTTCCTAGAATGTATCTCTAAATTATTGTATAGAACTAGTGCAATGAAACTAGTAAATTTTACTGATTATATGGGCAACAGGCTGCGTCGGATGCCCTCGACAGGGTTGTCCCCATGTGACCCCTCACACGTCGTGGATCCCGGTTGGCTCCTTGGTATACGGAGGAGCTCCGGGAGATGAAACGTCGTCGGAGGGGCTTAGAGAGCAGGTGGAGGTCCACCCGCTCCCAGGCCGATCGAGCCCAGCTAAGAGCCCATGTTAGGACTTACCTGGTTGCTATGAGAGTGGCGAGAAGGGCTTATCTCTCCACTCTCATAGCGTCCGCAGATAACCGCCCAGCCGCCCTGTTTGGGTTACCCGCTCTCTCCTTCGTTCAGGGAGGGAGCGGACCCGTTCTGAGGAAGAGCTGAGGAGTTTGGCCAATATCTGTCGGATAAGATCGTTCAATTCGAGCGGGTTGTCCTCTGATTTGCAGTGGTCTGAGGATCGGGATGCAAGTAGTCTGGCCAGTGTGATTTGGGATGAGTTCGATCCTGTTTCTGAGGATGAAGTGGATGGGATTATCGCGCCTGAGTTCCACCACATGTTTGTTGGACCCGTGTCCCTCCTGGTTAGCTTATGCCGCCAGGGAGGTCACCTGCGGCTGGCTCTGGGCAGTCGTCAACGCTTCGCTAAGGGAGGGTGTCTTTCCTGCCGCCTTGAAGGAGGCGGTGGTGAGACCCCTCCTGAAGAAGCCTGCCCTGGACCCGACCGTGTTAGACAACTTTTGTCCAGTCTCCAACCTTCGCTTTTTAGCGAAGGTTGTTGAGAGTGTGGTGGCTCGGCAGTTTCCACTTTTCCTGGATGAAGCGGACTACCTGGATCCGTATCAATTGGGCTTCCGTCCTGGTTACAGCACGGAGACGGCATTGGTCGCACTGATGGATGATCTCTGCAGGGCCCGGGACAGGGGTTTTTCCTCCGTCCTGGTCCTATTAGACCTCTCAGCGGCTTTTGATACCATCGACCATGGTATCCTTCTGCGCCCTCAGGGGTTGGGTATAGGGGCACTGTACTTCAGTGGTTCACCTCCTACCTCTCGGGGCGCAGTCGGTACTGGCGGGGGACAGAGGTCCACCTCGAGGGTGCTCTCTTGTGGGGTCCCTCAGGGGTCGGTCCTCTCCCCCTATTTAACATCTATATGAAGCCGCTGGGTGAGATCATCCGTGGTTTCGGGTGAGTTTTCATCAATATGCAGATGATACTCAGCTGTATATTTCCACCCGAACCAGATCGGTGATGCCCTCTCCCTGATGACCCAGTGCTTGGATGCGTACGGATCTGGATGAACGGAAACATGCTTCGTCTCAACCCGGCCAAGACTGAGTGGCTGTGCGTACGGCATCGCGGCCCAGTCAGGATTATCCATCGTTAACCATAGGGGAGTGGTGTTGCCCCTGTGGATAGGGCGCGGAATCTGGGTTCCTCCTGGATGCACGGCTTCGATTGGAGGAGCAGGTGGGGGCCGTCGCCAGGGGCTTTGCCCAGCTCCGTTTGGTTCGCCAACTCGCCCTTTTCTGGACCGCGATGCCCTGCGCATGGTTACTCATGCCCTTGTTATCTCCAGACTTCGACTACTGCAACGCTCTCTATTTAGGACTACCCTTGCATACTATCCGGAGATTGCAGCTGGTGCAAAATGCGGGCGCGGGTGGTGATGGGAGTTTCCCAGTTCTCCCATGTTACCCCCTCCTCGCTGTCTGCATTGGCTGCCGGTTGTGCTCGGGTGAGATTCAAGGTGTTAACATTAACATACAAAGTCCTTCATGACATGGGTCCGCAATATTTAAGGGAGCGACTCCTGCCGACATCAAGTACTAACCGCCCTGTGCGATCACATAGGCAAGGACTCCTTGGGGTCCCGTCGGCTGGCCAATGCCGGTTGGCGGTCCCCGACGACGAGCCTATTCTATTGCCCCTGACCTCTGGAATCAGTTTCCCGGGCTCTGTCTGGCCCCTGACCTCCGCCTTCCGCCGTGAATTGAAGACCTGGTTATTTAACCAAGCCGGGCTGTGACCCTTTGGGGGGATGGTTTTATTATAGTTTTATCGGGTATTTATGTAATTGTATCTTAATGGGGCTTGTTAGTTTAATTCTTTTTTAATTATTTATTGTTTTCTTGTTTATTTGTGAGCCGCCCCGAGTCTTCGGAGATGGGGCGGCATACAAGTCTCATTAATAAATAAATAAATAAATAATACTTAATCAAATATCTATATACTACTAAAACTCATCTGTTTGAAAACTTCAAGTAGCCCAAATGGTGCATCATAGTGCAAAGTTTTTTGAATCAGTGTACCTCAAATCCATTAACTTAAAGAATGTGTACAAAATCTGGAATCCATTAGACCTGTGTAACTGAAATTTCAAGGATGTTCACACCAGTGATATTGGCAAAGTTGTAGCCACTGTAGCCTCAACTGCAGTTAGCTTCAGTCATGTGATTGTGACTTCCAATGCTTCCTGCCAGCTTCCCACAAGCAAAATCAATGGAGAAGCTGGTGGAAGTCATTCCCAGTTGTTTTGCTCACCCACGGTCATCCTGCTTCTCTGTTTAAGTAATGAAATATCTCTGAAAAGATGACCCATCAGATCATGGATTGTTTTAATGGTACTTAGAAATTAACACTCTTTATTAATGTATGTTCCCATAAAATTGTAAATCTTCAAAATGGCAATATATGCATTTTAAAAATATTAACTGCTGTTTACTAGCCAAAGTTTACCGTCTTATATTTTACAGATATAGTTAAGTGTATATTTTTGGACAGCAGCTTCTGAAACTCTCAGCTGGCAATTACTGTTCTGACTAGGAAATGTGGGAATTATCAGTTCAGTTAGTGGTGGGAGGGGGGGTGCAAGGGAAAATATATTGGCACGCCGAACTTGATTGTACAAGGAATATCTTGAAATCCACGTACATAGAATTTGCTGTGCATGGCATTATCATAGCAGCATAATAAATCTTTGCTCCACAGGATTCTGGTTCTCAGTGGTCTTGAAAAAAATCTTTCTAAAGAATTTGACTACATAAGCCAACACCCAAAGAATCATAGAACTGGTTTTGTACATCAGAGGCAGCAGCTCCTGCTGCCAATATATCAAACAATGCGTGAAACTAAAGTGATTTTCAGTCCCACTGAACATGCTGCAGATAATTGAACTTGCCAGCTTTGGCTTTTAGATAGTGAAGACTTCGCTTGCAGACAGTGATCACAAATAGGCAAATCATTGCTAATTTGTTTAACACATATACTGCCAAAAGAATACATTTTCTCCTGATAAATTTATAGTTTCTTTAGAAAGACTTGTGCCTTCTGGAATTTATAAATATTCATCTTCCGATTGTTTATGATGGCCTGGTTATCAAATAACTGTTTTAATTGTGTTTCAGAGTTCTTACTGGGCATTAATAATAGTAATAGGGCAGAATAATTTTCTAAATGGTGTTCTTTGTGCTAGTCATCTTTTCTGTGCTCTAGTTGCCAGTTATCTTATTTGGAGGACAGAATGCTTGCTTTTTTTGTCATAACTCTCATTTTTAGGAATACAATGTACACGTGCCTCATCAAAAGAATGTACCCATGCATGTAAGCCCCTAAATGAGTTCCTTTATGTAGGCAATTAGATACTCTCTTGGAGCAATAGTGCTATGACATATTGGCACACTTAGGGTGGCTGAAATTACTTAGCATTCAGCCTATGGCCTTGACTTGTCCTGTAGGTGTTGGTGAATGGCCCTTTTAATGTTCTTAATTATTTCATTCCTCATTACTATTCTGGCCAGACCACTTGACCTCCATTGATCTTGGTTTTCTGAAGTATTTCTTTTCTGTCTCCCCTGCTAAATTTCTCTTGTGTGACAAATTGTATTGGTGTTTGCTTCTGGAAGGAATTGGGCACTTGCAGTTAACACTTAGTTAAGTTTTAGATAGATGATCTTTAATGAACACACATAATAATATTTGTTGAAATCTTTTTTCTTTAATCAGTATGTCATGCTGAACTGAATGCCATAATGAACAAGAATTCTGCTGATGTGAAAGGCTGCAGCATATATGTTGCTCTGTTTCCATGTAATGAATGTGCAAAGCTCATCATTCAGGCAGGTAAGAAAAAAGGCCAGCTTTATTTTTGATATTAGAGTGCTGCTTGTTTGGACACATCATTACAAGTGCAGCTGTTTATATCTAAATTAATTGCACTATCAATCTTTAAGTTACTTCTTGTATTTTTTTTATCCTTGACTAGTGCCGGGTTTTCCCATACTAATTGCATCCTCTGTGATTCTTACTTGTTTTTAATTTAGGTTTTTAACTTTCTAGACCAACAGCTGCCAAGAAACTGTAGATGTTGCATATCATTACAGTCGGTTTACATTGCTGACACACTGTGCATAGAATGTAAGGGGAGGAGATGGAAGAATAAACTTTGTGTGACATAAGATCTCCTGGGAATATATATGTTACATTTTAATTTGAATATCAGACATGGTTAGCGCTTGAAGATTTTTATCTCTTTTGTCATAAATGTCATAAGACTTCCAGGATCTCTCTTATAATTATGTTTTTCATTACAATAGTTACACATTTTTCCCATCACTACAGTTGTGCAAGTGTGACAGTTGGGCCTTTCATCAGATTATTAGATACTGGTAAAATGCCCATCCTTGTGACAGTGTTCAGAGAAAAGTCGTGTATGTTTTTTAGCCATCTGGAGTTGTGCTTATTGTTAGTCTTTCTTTGCCCTTATGATTCCATTGTCTCCAGTTCTTTACCTGGAGATCATTGGTAGAGATCATGCATAGTATAAAAATGATCTCTAGTTAAATTCCTGACATTTCCAATTAGTTCTGGGGAAAATAAGTTCACCTGAATACAAAAGAATCACTATCAGTCAATATGCACAGTAGTAGCTTGGTAGACTACATGTGTGACAATTTTAGCAAATTTCCCATGCAGTCATCTTTTCCACCAGTGAATCCTTCATTTAACTTCACTTAAAAGGAAAAAATTTGGACGGAGAACACATCCATTGCTCACATCTGCATAGTCCCATTCCTTGTTTTGTTTCCTGCTCTTATTTAAAAAATGGGAGGGAAGAGACAACATGGAAACAATCTAGCAGCTCCTGGAATGAGTTTCCATCCTCTCACCATTTTGGTGCAGTCCTTCAACTTGAAAATGGCGTCCAGAGGTAAGGAAAGAAGTTGAGCAAACCCCAGTTATACTGGGGCCCATAAACCCGACAAAGCAAAAAAAAAGAAAAAAAGATGAGGATTGATTCCTATCTCCCCACTGCAGAGGCAATCAAAAATGTGAGCAGCAGATCACATTTGACCTCAGAATCCCTTTCATTTCCGAAGAATTTGACAACACAAAAGTCCTCCAAAGCTTCAGTGTAAGTCACTCCCCAGAGCAGGGGAGAGTGAGAATAGTTTTCTGGAGTAAGTCTCCTGCACCTCCCTCCCCTTACAGCTATGCTATTCCCCTCTTACCAATAGGCCTGCTTTTTGTCTTCAGAACAAATGGATTGGTTTTCATACTGCAATGGATAAATGGCAGCTTCCAATAAGTGCTTGATCTGCAAATCCTCCAGGGCAATCAGGGGGTTAAGTTTGCAGCAGAAGCTGATCATGCTGGTACTACAGCAGCCTGTCCCATGTCAACTGTGCACCCAGAAGCAGCCAACTACCATTATACAGAAAAAAACAACTCCTAGAAATATATTGGAATGCTCATAGCTGGAACTGCCATAAGTCTATTGTGACTTCCCTATCTTAGCTCCTAAACTCCAGAATACAGAAACTGATTTGAAAGGCTTTCATTACTTACCCACCTCAAGAAATGCTAAGCACATATTCCTGGATTTCAAACAATAATCTCTCCCCTCTAGACTTATACAAATGAGTGAATTTCTGTGGCAGACTCACCACATTCAAATTGTCAGAGTCTTTAAGGACGAGTTAGTCCGTGATCTCATCACTAGGAAAGTGACAAATGGTCAGGACCCTGCAGATAAGAGCCATAAAAATCGTAGGCTCCAAAAGTAATTCTGACAGTCTTGTCAAGAGCGACAATATAAACACAGAACTCATTAATCTGAGCAAGAAACTAGCAGAAAATCAAAACAACAATCCTGACATCTCCCCCCCTCATTCCACCCCAGCGCTGGTATGGAAGTCCAGCACCAACTTTACACATCTGCCCTATTGAGATGCTCAAATCATCTCACACTGCTGTCTTTTCTTTGACTCAGATAGGTAAAAAATTGTCAGCACGCTACTGTAACTTTTTCACCAGTAACAGTGATAATGACATTGATAGTGATCCAAAGCTCCATTTTAGCTATATTCAAAAATATCCAGAAGGAACTGCCTCACAAGCCAAACAAATTTCAGCCAAGCTCTCCAAAAACCCAACCTGGAGGCATATCCTTATCTACTTCCAAACTATCCTGCCTTTGCAGGAACCTGACTCTCAGGATAAACAACTCTCCCCATCTTTCTCTTACTAGATAAGGCAAAAGATGTTTCCCTTACTAAGGAGTTGGGAATCAAAGCATCATGGACAGCAAATACGGGTTACTGGTGAGCACTAATAACCTACATTTTGGTGCCCATGCTGCTTTGATTCTGCATTCTCTTTACCAGAATAAGCTCCACTGCTCCTTCAAAAGAAGGGAAGCTCAGCAGACAAAAATAAGGCAAAATAGGAAGAATAGGATCTCATAGGGAGAAGCTACTACAAAAATTATCCACCCAGCCCCTGCACATTTGTTTGATATCCATGTGATCACCATAATGTCATCCTTCTAACCTGGAATGTGGCTGGATGATTCGCTTCCCTGTTTTGCTGATTTCCCCTCCTGCCATGACACTACTGATTCAGGTAATTTGGACTGCTGATGAACTGCTATAAATGGATGTCATTCATTTACAATTGGGGCAGAACCAAGTGTAAAGAATGGAAGACCAAAAGGGGGCTTGGGGTTCCTACTCTTCACTACCCTATGTGCCATATGGCCCCTCCCACATTCAAGTTACATGCTATTGCAGTGTTACTGCAAATCAATCACCAATGCCCCGTTGATAATAAATGCTTCTATGCCCCTAATGAGGCAGAAATTCAGGATCAGAGCCTTATGGGCCAAATAGTCTTATGCTGCTGAACTTACATTGTTGAATTTAAAAGCATTTGTATCCTGGGAGGAGATTTTCAATGTCACATTTGATCGTAATGAGCATACCCTTTATACACAACACAAATGTTCCCCTCCCAACCGTGATACCCATAGTTTCCTCTTTACCTGCCACTCAAAAGATCAGAAATTAAACTTTGAGGCCTCAGCCTGGCTCAAGCAGCCTTCCGGTTAATCCATCATAAGTGATGCCCTTGACTCCAGTTAATCCTCAAATCGTAAGTGGTACCCTTGAATTCACCCAGCTGAATTCACTTACGCTCTAGTGCTACTGACTATATAATAGTTTTTAGGGACCTTCTCCCTTATGCCAAGGGTCTAGAAGTCACCTACATTTGATAGCTATGACTTCCTTATCCTGCTCCAGTTTAAATGACTTCATTCGAAGAACACACACACTGCAAACTATAGCCAACCTCTGTTAATCCCAGCAGGAAGAATTTAGTGACAAGCCAAGTAATTCACCCAGCTAAATCAAATGATAACTGAATTCCTGGTCATAGATTGCCTACAGTGCATATAGTCTGTCCTGATATCAGGTGATCATCCTGATGTATTCTTAGAGAACTATAATGCCCTTACTCAAGACTTCCACCAGCATTTAGCCTGCAGTAACAAGGCAACAATAGTGCCACTACAAGTCATGATTTGACAAGGATTAATGCCCCCTTGCCACCACTTATCAGGTGCAACACTAATAGTACAGGGCCTCCTCCAGCAGAAGATGTGCTACAAACAACTGCTGCACAGAAGATTAAGGAAGCCATGAAAAACACCTGGACATATCTCATTTAGGCAGTCAAATCCAAGGATTCACTCTTATTATGGTATATCACATCAAGCTCCCAAAGCAATGGTACGTACATTCATGGTGGACCACAACATCCCCTCAGGGACGAAGGAGTCATAATTTTAAGAACTATACATGCAGAAGAGTTTCAGTTATCACATAAATGTTTTGATGAATATTTTATATACATAACCCAAACATCACTTAATCAAATTGACTTGATTACTTAAAATTTTAGCAAATCAAAGTTAAAAATTTGGGATTATTTGCCTAGAAACTTGTCAAGGCTGAAATGCAGGGAAGAAGAACATGTTTAATATACCTTGCATTAAAAAGATATAGCTCTAATGTTAAAAACTGAGCCTATAGTATAACAATTTAGGTTATGCATATTAAAGGGAAATTATATAATAATCACAAACTATATTATCCCTGTAAAATAATCACTTAAATAAAATGTGGAAAGTACATATCAGGTGCCATCCATTAGATATCCCTGGTTAATGTCAAAAAGCTATGCAGAGTGACATTTGACTTACATGTGGATGGAAGACCATGAGGAAATTGAAGGCTGTAAGCTAGATTGAGAAGTGAAAACAACGGTCAATGAGAAACCACTTTGTGTTTCAGTAAAGAATGTGGACTATACTGAAGTGGCAGCATAGTCGCCAAGATTTGAGTTTAGCTTGATAAATTCTCTGTCATTACCATCTGTAAAGTTTGTAAAGGAATTGTACTGAACTCTTCACTGTTGAGTCATAGACTATAGAATGGGGGGAGGATTCCAAAATACTCCACATCAGTTGGTACTCATTTGTCACTGTGTGTAAGCAGTATCAATTAAATCAGCCAACATTTAAACCAGTGTTTTTTTATAAAGTTGCTAAATTTGAAAAACACTGATTTGAAGATTCCTTTGCAGACATAGTGTTTATCTCTATGAGTGCTTTTTGCAGGATATTATTACCACACAATGGGGTTCCATTATTCTCCTCAGCTCCTGCCCACATAGCAGTTTGAAAGCATGCAAATGCAAGTAGATAAATAGGTATCACTTCAGTGGGCAGGCAATAGCGTTCCATGTGCCTTGGCATATAATCATGCTGGCCACATGACCATAGAGGTGTCTTTGACTAGCTCCCTTGACTAAGAAATGGAGATGAGCACCGCTCCCTAGTGTTGGACATGACTGGACAGGGGAAATAAACCTTTACCTTTGTATGTTAATATAGCCTTTTGACAGAGTAAGATATGAGCAGAACTAAGTTTGGCTCTGACTGTTGGTGATGAGATATAGAGAGCTGGAAGCAGCAGATAGAAGGATTTTGAATTTGTATGGGATGTGTGCAAAATTATGTTCTTCAGAGAAAAATTGTGGTTCTATGCTCACATATGGCCAGTAGTTGCTTCCTCACAGAATAGAATAGAATTCTTTATTGGCCAAGTGGTTGGACACACAAGGAATTTATCTTGGTGCAAATACTCTCAGTATACATAAAAGACATTCGTCAAGAATCATAAGGTACAACACTTAATGATAGTCATAGGGTACAGTAAGCAATCAAATCATACTAGGAAACAGTCAATATAAATCATAAGGATACAAGTGACAAATTTTCAGTCATACAGTCACAAGGAGGGGATGGGTGATAAGGAGTGATGAGGGTTAACAGTAATAGTAGTGCAAACTTTATAAATAATTGGACAATGTTGAGGGAATTATTTGTTTAGCAGAGTGATGATGTTCGGGAAAAAACTCCTTGTGTCTAGTTGTTCTGGTGTGCAGTGCTCCAAAGCATTGTTTTGAGGGAAGGAATTGAAACAGTTTATGTCCGAGATGTGAGGGGTCTGTAAATATTTTCACTGCCCTCTTTTTGACTCGTGCAGTATACAGGTCCTCGATTGAAGGCAGGTTGGTAGTAATTGTTTTTTCTGCAGTCCTAATTATCTTCTGAAGTCCGTGTCTGTCCTGTTGGGTTGCAGAACCAAACCAGACAGTTATAGAGGTGCAGATGATAGACTCAACAATTCCTCTGTAGAACTGTATCAGCAGCTCCTTGGGCAGTTTGAGCTTTCTGAGTTGGCACAGAAAGAACATTATTTATTGTGCTTTTTTGACACGTTTTTGACATTAGGTGTCCATTTTAGGTCATGTGATATAGTAGAACCTAGAAATTTGAAGGTCTCTACTGTTGATACTGTGTTGTCTAGTATTGTAAGAGGTGGTAGTATGAGAGGGTTTTTTCTAAAGTCTACCACCATTTCTATGGTTTTGAGCGTGTTCAGTTACAGATTGTTCCGGTTACACCACGAGCAAGTTATATAACCTCCTGTCTGTATGCGGATTCGTCGTTGTCTTGAATGAGACCAATCACTGTTGTGTCATCAGCAAACTTCAGTATTTTAGCTTGCTCATCTGCATACAGAAATGCAAAGTACAATACATTTTGGTAGCGGCAGTTTCATATTTATAGTTTGTTGCTGAATGTATGGCATATGTCTACAGTTTTTATATATCCTCCAACAGTTGCCTAGGTAAAGACAAAAAATAATTTATTTGTATTACAGTCCTTGAAATCCTAATACTATATTTCCCTCTTTCTAAAGTCCTATAGCCTTGAGGCTACAAGTACAATTTTTTTGCCTCATTAACAACACTACTCCTTTCCAAAGATATTTTTATTTATAGCAACATCTAAATTACAGAATACATGATCCAGATCTGTCATGGTGATTGTAGTTGTTGCTATCATGTTAGATGACCTATTTTAGCTTGTTTATAATGTGCAGGATCAGCATGCTGCATTTTAACTGGTTGCATTCAATAGTTGAATTTAAAGTAAAGGGGAAGTGTAGGTAATGTAGGGGTTTCATTGAACAGGATACTAATTTACAAGTTATGTTTCTAATATGGAATATTCCCCATACCTACAAATGTCTGAATCTCTGAACACGTAATTACTTCTGGGCAAACATTTCAGTCCAGCTTAGCTGTGGAGTCAAACATACTGGGGTTTATACCAAAGAAATCTGTAACTGTTCCCTTTACAGTAATTAAAATATGTCAGCAATCAACAGAACTCATGTTGCTGCCTCTGGCACATAGAGATTTGTACAATAGTCTTTTTTTTTCCTTTTCTTTAGCTGCATGGAAACTTTATTGAATATCTTGAACAGGATTTTTTTTGTCTACATGTCTAAATGAACTACTTTATTCTTGGCTTGAACTTGATGTTTTTGCTTTCAATTCTGATTTAATCCCACTGTTCTAGGGATAAAAGAAGTCATTTTTATGTCTGATAAATATCACGATACTCCGGAAATGATGGCTGCACGGCGTTTGTTCGATCTTGCTGGAATTTTGTACAGGTGAGTCAACATATGGGAATATAAATCCTTAACCCCACACCCACCCTTTATCCCCAGTCTTCCTTTTGTATGCATTGGGTTGCTATTGCTTTGTCTTAAAATTGAGAAGGAACCTGTTGCCTCAACTCAATAATTTCTCGTTTCCCTTTTATATATTGAGATAGTAATGTTATTAGCACTGAAAGTAGGGTTGGGACAATAATGGGAAAACGATTGATAGTTGTGAACTTTTTCCAAAGTATTCTTATTATACCGAACAAGCAGAGATGAGCTGTTTTTCATGGACTGGTTTTCTTGTATTGGACATGCTGCTATGGTTTTGATACAATCAAAGCATGCAGAAAATTATAGGTTAGATTTAGTTTCTTTGAAAAATACAACAAACTTGTCTGTAGAGAAAAGTGGCTTATGATTGGGACTTAATAAGCAAAACTACAAGGAATTATTGTGGAAACAATAGCCTCTGTTCTACAAAAAAAAGCAACTCCTACTGTTCATAAACAACAAACATCAGAAAAATTTTGTGCTTCAGCAAATATATTATGACTGCATTAGTTACCGCAAATCGCATTTTGTGTAACTAAAGAAGATTTCAAGCATAAAGAAAATGGCTGTGAAGATATAGACCTTTAAAGCCAAAATGGACATCTAAATCTGTCAGGGCAATGATGATTTAATAGCTGATCAGGTGCTGTAATGAAGATGCAATGGTAACAGTGAGTCAGCAGGTTTATTTGACTGCTACCACTTTAAGAGGCTGTAATATAAGAGAGGACCTGTGTGGGTGTATCTCTCTCTCAGTGTGTGCTTCTTGTAAATTACTGATTGCTATTTGTTCAAGGCCTGTCTCAAAGTACTTGTATGTATATATGTTTTTGTAGAGATAAAACCACTATATGTAAATACAAACCTCTGTATACTGTATTTGCTCCTGGGTTGTCTCACCTAATCACACTGTGACACACTGACAAAGTCTAAAGTGAGTAGTCCAGGTGTCTTATGCAGCCTCTAAATCTGGCAAAGTCTTTTACAAAAAATAAATTTATGCCTCTAATGAGCAATCTGCCCATAGACCAACAGCCTACCATCTATCGCGGAAGAGGAGGGGGGAAAAGAAGGTGTCAGAAATAGAAAATGAGAGATACTTTTATTTGCAACACTTTATTGCATTTTAATTAAACTATCCCAATTTAGTTTACAATGATTATTATACATAAAGTAAAAACTTTTATAGAAACCATTTTTAAAAATATAGCTTTTGTAAAATAATTTTAATTGTGGGATGTGACAAAATCAAAGGAAGGTCTGGATGAAAGACACTTTGCAGAGTATATTAGTATGAACAAAGCAGCCACCCTTGAAATGTTGAAACAGGTGTTCTGAAAGGTTCTGGCCGGCTGCAGTTTTCTAGGTTGTCTACAGGGATACATAGACAATACTTCCATTGGATTGGCTGGCAAGATGGCTATGCATGCTCATGCAGGCAGAAGCAACCAGCAGACACTTCCAACAGGTGCCCTTGGTCACTGAAGTTGCTTTGGATCTCCACTGACAAAGCTGAATCTATTAGCAGTTCTAGGCTACATGCCTGTTCCTCCATCCAAAAAAACAAACAAACAACTACCACCCACAGAACCTGAGAACTACCTACGGACAGAAATTCAGATCCACCAGGATTCAGTTGTAGCTTATTTGCTTTTACTCTGCATTAAAACTTTGAATTACAGTGTGTTGGACTTGGTTATGCACAGCAACGTTTCATTCAGATTTGACAGAGAATCAGAACTGTATGTCATCAGCTTAACAATGACACAATTTCTCATATTTTTAAAGTGACAGCATGAAAGTACACTAAGTAAGTATATAATGTAAGGTATACATTGAATGGACATCAATTGACAAGTGATGCTTCTAAGATGAGGATTAGTTCTGATGTTTATAACATCTTGATAATGTTTATGAAAGGATAAGCTTATCTGTTTTATATGCTTCAAAATAAACTCATTTTTATCTACCAAATATTTTTATTAAATAAAAATAGATTTAAATAAAACAATTCCAAATGAAAACAGTTTTATCTCAAAAGTAAAATCAGACTAAAGCAATATCTGAAACAATTTCTTGATAACGTCTTTCTTTAAATCTACAGCATTACAAAATGAAGATAGACTTTCAAAGGCACTTGGAGGCAAATTCCTAATGTGATAGAAATCTAATTTTTTAGTTTTCAGAATTTGAAAATTAGTGAATTTTATATGTTCAATTGTTCTGACAATGTTACCCTAATTTATGAAGTAGAAAACATGAAGTGATAAAATGTTGTATAAATATGATATGTGTGTGAGAGAGAGAGACACTTAATACAGCAGAGGCACAAGTCATTCTCCAGATGAGCTGTTCAGGCTGAGCTGATTTCTGAGGATACTCATCCTTGAGGGTCCTCCTTAGTGTCCCCAGTTTTTGCTCAGCCTTCGTTTGAGCAAGGCAATTTTTCCCTTTCCTGGAAAAGGACGAGAAAACCAAAAATATCAATTGCAGGTCAGATCGCAGCTTTTGGCTGCCTACAATCATCATGTTTGGCTTAAAAAGAACCGCAGAGAGTTTCCGATGCTGTTTAACACCAGCTAGCTGATGGAGCTCTTAAGCCCTCAGCGAGGGCTGTAAAGGCACTACGAGAGAATGCTCGAGTTAGCGCCTCACTTAAATGGTCGTTTCACAACGAAACGAGGGAGAGAGAAATCGGAGACATTTCTTTACTCCTGGCCGTAATTAAAATCAGCTGACTGTCGGATAAGAGCAGGGTCATTGTGGCGCGATGAGCGCAGGCTCGCGATCGCACCAGAAGAAAGTAAAGCAATAAAAACGGCTGAGGCTTATTCCCCTTTAAAGAACAAAAAAGGGGGATTGTCATCAGCGCCATCACTCCTACCTGGCACAGTTAATTGGAGCTCGTTAATTGCGGAGCTCTTGCTAAGGATTTCACTGCTGACTGAGAGGTTGCATGCCAAAAATAATGGCTGGCGCCATTTTGTGCTTGTTTGACTTTCTACAGTTGAATTCAGCAACTGGGGCCCCAATAACAGCGGCCACCGTTTTGTTTCCTTGTGTGGCAACCTGCAAGGTAACTATGTAACTTGAGCCTCATTAAAAAGGCAGCAGGACCTTGCCATATTAAATAGACTGTTGTGAGGAGGTAATCCCTACACAGGGCTGACCAGCACAGCATTGCAGGACCTTCAGTTTCAGCTCACAAACGTCAAAGGCTGCCTGAAGGAGGTTTTTGAGTTGGCAATTCCCTCACAACCAAATCCAGTCAGCAGAACAACAGCTAGTACCCAGGCCTGTGACCGCCTGTGCATTAAAACTGTTGCAGGCCTGGTGTAATTTAGGCTCTTGATTATACTCTGGGCTGTTAAGGTGTATCTAAAATTTGTACTAATTCAAATTTATTTGGCATGCATTAATTAATTAAAAAAAAAGAAAAGGGTTTAAATCTATCACATTTTAAGGAGTCCCTGCCCATTCCGGAGCAGGCTTCTTAGGCGTGCCAACTGCCTCTAATTGTCAAGCTTCACCCTTTATAAAGCTCCTGTATCCAAGGGTTATGATGGCAAGTAGAAGCTCTATTGACTTTACTGCTTCAGGCTCTAGAGCGGCAGCCAGAAGGGCCATGGCCAGAACCCAGAGTAAGTCAACGGGTTCAAAGAAGCCTTCCAAGGCTGCTGAGAAAGATGCCAAGAGACACCAAAGGGCACTAGAAAAACACCTGAAAAAGTGCCTTTGTGAGACTGAAAAGAACAAACAAACATTTCCTCCAAGAGCCGTTTCTGTTCAGAGCTCCAGTACAGCTCCTCCACTAGATCTGTCAATGCAGCCCAGGGACAGTACTAATTTGCTATACCAGGCAGACGCTTCAACTGCACTACCTGCACCACAGAGGGTTCCTGAGGCTACATTCACCCCCACGGCAGCAGGACTTCATGCAGAGGAATCTCTTCCTCAGGAAATCCCCGCACATGTGAGGGCTTGGATGGAGCTAGCTATCAAACAAAGTATCGCAGCAGGGGTGCAACAGACCCTCCTGGCAAGGCAACATCAAGCAGGTCCTCATCATGATCTTCAATCACCACGGTCGCTAAGCAGGGTGGATTCCATTCAACTTCAAGTACCACCCCAGGGGGCGAATCCACCAATAGTTCACATGCCCATCCAGATCTTGCAATACAGGGAAGACCAACTAGACAAGTTGGAACAAATTGTATCAGTGTCCTCCCAAGACAATGATTCATCTTTGTCGGAGGCACAGCAGCTAGAGAAGGACATGTCATCCTACATCTTACATCAACCTACATTCACAGGGCTCTTCTGCCCTCACCTATTTAAGCCTTTATTATTCAAGGTGAAAAACACCGCATGCCTTGAAAATCTGACTTCTGCTCCCAATCACCTTCAGCGCAGGAGGAGTCAGATGACTTAATCTTTTCACAACCTGTCACCGAAGTGGAGGTCACACCAGTCCCACAAATGTTCACTGATTTAGTTCAAAAACAGTGGACCTCTACTGCTATATATCCCAACCTAACGGGATATGACCAATTTTACAACCTAGCACCAGAATTTTCTAACTCCCTGCTAGCCCCCAATGTAGATGAATCTGTGGTAGCCCTAGCCTCTTCTTCCACTATACCAAGCAAAGCGGAGGAAGCTCTCAAACCAGACGACAAGAGCACAGTTAGCTCTTCGCAGGGCTCACTAAGCAGATGGATGGGCTATTAGAGCTTCTTCATTCTTTACCTTCCCTAAAGTGGCTTCGTCACCTGAGAGATTCCATTCCTTTATCAAATACCAAGGTGTATCAGGATATAGCCAAATTGATGGCAGTACATTTAGTTTAGTAAAATTCTCATCAAGAGCCATAGCATCCCAAGTCGCAGCACGATGCTTATTCTGGCTCCGATGTTGGCAAGCAGATAACAAACATAAGTGGAGGATGGCATCTGCCCCTTTTGAAGGGGACAAACTGTTTGAATCTGCCTTGGATCTGCTCCTGGTGGAATCTTGAAATAAGAAAAAGATACTCCCCCCCCTTTTTTTCGCAAGCCCAAAAGCAGACCATCCCAGTCCTTTTGGAGGAATTCCTTTTGTCCCCTCTATCAAGGAACCTATTCTCAGAGATCACAGAGATCCTTTGGGTACCAACAGAAACAGCTGGCAGAAAGATTTGACTTTGGGGACAGAAATAGGCGGGGAGAGCAGATGAAAAGACCCTTTCGTGGGGCAGGGAAACAGTCATTTTGTCATCTGAAATAATTTCAATTTTGACCCTCCCATAGGAGGACGATTAAGGCTATTTGCAGATCAATGGGAATCTACAACATCAGATGCCTGGATCAGAGAGACCATAAGATCAGGTCTCTCCCTAGAGTTCCTCTCCACACCTCCGAACTTCTTTATGCTGCCCTGTCTCAAGGGATTCTACCAAAAGGTCCCTTATGGAGACCGCAATCCAGCATTTGCTGGAGATCCAGACAATCCAACCTGTGTCAACGGATCAACATAGACAGGGATTCTATTCACATCTATTTGTGGTCCCAAAGAATTCGGTTGTTGGTGGTGGAGAGTAATTCTAGACTTAAAACACCTGAATCGCTTCCTGGTCTACAGGAGATTTAAGATGAGCTTGCAATCAATCCTTCTCAGCATCAGATAAGGAGATGTCTTAATGTCAATAGACTACATATTCCTATCAGACCCACGCATACCAGATTCCTGAGATTCTGTTATAATAACCACCACTACGAGTATGTAGCCCTTCCATTTGGCCTGGCCTCAGCTCCCCAAACCTTTACGAAGGTTCTGGCTGCATTAGCAGGCCATCTTAGGAGTAAGCCAGTTCAGCTACAATGCTAGTGACATATTAATTTTGCCATTGTCCAGATGGCAGGCTGAACTGGATACTCAAGTCATCCTACAGCACAGATTTTCAAAAAATTGGGCCAAGAATCTTTTGACACATCGACTCGTCTCCTGCATTTGGGAGCCATCATCGATACAGTGTATGGGAAGGTATCCCTGTCACTGGATAGGCACAGTAGCATTAAGCAATTGTCAAGAGGTTAGGACTCTCAAATGAGTACCCCTAGCCCAATTATCCAAACTGCTGGGAAAAATGATCTGGTTTCTATTGTTCCCTGGGCCCGGCTCCATGCCAGAACCCTACAATGGTTTCTGCTCCCGTATCAACGGTCAGGAAGGAGCAATGCCAAGTCCAAGGTCACGGTTCCATCAGATGTTCTCATCTTTACTGGTGGACCACAGCAAACATCAACAAGGGCTGCATTTTCAAAGACCCTCACAGGCAGACTATCACAACAGACGCAAGTCTATTTGGATGGGGGGCACACTGTCACTCCCTTGTAGCTCAGGGTCACTGGTCCACGACAGAACAGACTTGCAGCATAAACTGGCTAGAACTGAGGGCAGCCAATCTGCTCCTCTGCAAATTTCTACCACTGATCCAGGGACAGCATGTCCTCATCCTGACCGACAATATGGCCACGAAGACTCACATAAACAGGCAGGGGGGAACACATTCAAAATCGCTAATGAGACTGTGCCGCTGGGCAGAGAGGAACTTAATCTCCATCAAAGTGGAACACATCTCGGGACAGTCCAACATCCAGGCAGACTGGTTGAGCAGGGGCACTGTTGACCATTCCGAGTGGCGCCTGCACCCAAGACAGGAGATGTCACATCGGTTCAACCAACCGATCATAGACCTCTTTGCCTCATCCCTCAATGCACAGTTCCCAAGGTTCATTTCCAGATTTCCAACACAAGGAGTGGAGGGAGTCAACACTCTACCCTGCCGCTGGCCTCGAGTTCTCCTATATGCCTTTCCTTCCCTCCCATGATTCCCAAGGTGGTCCAGAAGCTTCTAGAGGAGAAAGCGGAACTATTGATGGTGGCGCCATACTGGCCCAGATGTCCGTGGTTCGCGGATCTCAGGGATCTATCGATCACAGACCCATGGAGAATCCCACCGGACAGAGTCTCGCTCACACAGGGTCCAGTTCAACATCCAGATCCACAATGGCTGCACCTAGCCATATGGCACTTGATCGGAGATGTCTGAAAGGCAAGAAGCTCTCCAATAAAGTCATCTTTATGATTCAAATGGTCAGACATCCTTCCATGAACCGTATACACAACACTACCTGGAACATCTTCTGCAGGTGGTGTGACAAGGTGAAAATAGACCCCATCCCTCCATTGGTGGCGCAAATACTGGACTTTCTCCAGGAAGGTTTGGATAAAGGACTCTCACCAAACACCTTACGTAGTCAGGTGGCGGCCTTAGCATCAGTCATTATCTGTGGTGACCTACAATCCCTCGCTCATCACCCAAGAATATGCAGTTTTCTACGTGGAGCCACTAATCTGAGACCCCCAGTGGTCCATGGATACTCCACCTGGGATCTAAACAAGGTTCTCACAGCACTCACAAAACAACCTTTTGAGCCTCTGAGAACCACAAATCTCCACCTACTCACATACAAGGTGGTGTTCTTAGTAGCGATAACATCTGCAAAACAAATTTCTGAGCTAGCTGCCCCGTCAGTGAGACAAGATCTCTACATTTTTCATTTTGACAGAGTTGTCCTTCACTTAGATCCAACCTTCATTTCCAACATTAATTCGGCCTTCCACAGAGCACAGGAGATATTCCCCAGCTTCTGTCCCAGGCCATCTCACGGTCTAGAGCGACAATGGCATTATTAGATGTACTATGTGCACTCTGAATCTACATAGACAGGACTGCCTCTTTTAGGAAGACAGAGGCAATCTTCATCTCCTTTCAGCCTTCTACTCAAGGAAGAAAAGTCACATCATCGACAGTTGGCAGGTGGCTGCGAGCCACGATTGCAAAGACTTACGAGACTCAGTCATTGCCTGTACCTACAGGTATTACAGCACACTCAACTAGGAGTGCTGCAACATCGGCTGCTTGGGCTACACAAGCGTCTAGCAATGAGATCTGTAAGACGGCAATGTCGCCTTTCATAAGGCACTATAAACTGGACGTTTTTGCTTCCGCTGAAGCATCCTTTAGCAGATGGGTGTTGCAATGGGTCCACACATAAAAACGGAACTCCAAACCAGTCGGAGACCCTCCCGTAGGACACGCCAGCTTTAGTATGTCCCATGCCTGGATGCTCTGAACAGCTCATCTGGAGAAGGGGTGTTGGTGCTTACCTGATACACCCATTCTCTGTGAGCTGTGAAGAGCATCCAGAGTCTGTCTGATGTGGGTCCAATCCTGGCCAAGTCTACTGAGCAAAGGTGAAGGAGAACAACAATGAATTTATCACTTCGACTTCGCCAAAACTGGGGACACAAAGGAGGAGCCTCAAGAAGGAGTGTCCTCAGAAATCAGCTCAGCCTATCGAACGAGAGACAGAAGCACCTCCCATGCTTGGATGCTCTTCACAGCTCACAGAGAATGGGCGTATCAGGTAAGCACCAACGCCCCTTCTGTTACGAGTTCTTTCAAAAATTTGTGTGTGGGTGGCATGCCTCCAAGTATTTCTGACCAATTGATTATAAGTTTGTGTGCAGTCATTCTCCCAAGCATGTCCTTCATTTCTGCCTTTTGTAATGATTTGTGAGGATTTGGCTAGGTTTAATGAATCTCTAGTACTGAATTGTCAAGCTTAATGAGACACTAAATCCACATTATTTGCATATTCTTCTGTTTACTAGTAGATTGTAAAATATATACAAAGTCCCCAAATACCTCTCTTGCTAATTGCTGCAGCAGATGCTCTAATGATGTAAAAGGATGAGCTATGGTAATGGTATTAATTTTACAGTTCTAAAATGATTCTAGCCAGTAGTTTGTATTTTATCCCCCTTGCATAATGCGGTGTTTTCTGCCTTTCTTTTAAGACTACAAGAAGCAAACTTTGGAAGTTTCCTATTAAAAATTGGCATGGAAAGAACATATAAAATGTTACAGAGATGCTACCCCCTGTAGCTAAGTTGTTAGAAATCCTTCTAACTCCTGTCTAATTTATGAACTCCAATAGCTGAAGAACATACAGACTAAGCAACCCCATGTGTCTTTTTGTCTTAGTCTTTTTTGTCCGGGTATCTCTCAGTATGGTGCACTATAATTGGCTCCTATAGAGATAAAACATAGAATGAATCCAAGGATATGCTTTTTCCTTCTTAAAATTTAGTTGGGAGCCAAAGCAAACAAAATGTTTAACTACTTCACTAGCTAATATTCCTCTCTCTTTGTTGTTTTTAGAAAATTCAAACCAAAGTGCAGCAAGATCACCATTGATTTTGATTCAATTAACAGCAAACCAAGTCAAAAGCCTCTGTGAGTTACATCTAATTAAATCTCCAGAAGAGTGTGATTATCCTTTTCTTAGAAGCTGCTAATGCTTTTCATCTTGAAGTTAGGCATAACTTTTTAATAGCCACTACAGTTTAAGCAGACATCTAAGGAATGTGTCAGAACTTGAACATTTGTGCTTTCTCTGCTATACATTTAAACTTTGGCTTCCAGGATTTTACTAAATCTTCTGTGAATGAAACTGTATGTGAAATTTATATTAGTGGGTGAACAATGCAAAATGCATTCAATATATTGTGTCAGTTAGCCAAGAACTCATCTGGTTTGAAGGGAACTAAACTTACAATTCATATTCTGTGAATATTGACTGTACAAGAACAGTTGAAGAATCTCTTCAGCAGCGTACAACTGAAAGAACACATGTCCTAGCTTAATTTAGTTCAGACTGGCTAGACAGTTATATAACTAGTACTTTAACACTTTGAAATCTTCAGTTACTTAATTGGTTCTTTTTATGATTTACATTTGAAAATGGTTGGCATTGGATAAAATTTTGCAGCAGCTTTCATCCCTCTTTGCCCCTCTGCTCCCAAACATCTTACTTTTCTTAGAAGATGTGAATAAATCATCAAAAACAATAAGAACTTCTTTGGAGATGATTTTTATACCTTAAAAAGTAATTTGTCCATTGATCTAAACTTCTTGGGAGACAATCTAATAATCTGCAATGTTGAAACTAGCCTCTAAGTTAGTCAGTATTTTCCTCTAAGAGAAATGAACAGGCTTAATCCATATTGAGGCTACATATGCCAAATGGATCATGGTTTTAGCTTGGGTTTGTTTGTTAAAATTGGCATTGGATTTAAGAAACATGGATTAAAGCTTTCACAAGATTTCAGTATAGGTTCTTTTATTTGATTTTGATAACATATATATTTAGATACTCAAATTATTTCATTTTAAAACATGTTTTCTGAAGTTTGGTATGTATATTTGTATTGAAATATTCTGTATGTTGAGTATTTTTTAATATGGCATGATACCAACATTATAAAATGTCTATTAAAATCTTACTTTGTGAAATATAATTTTTTTATTATTATATTACTTACCGTGCTTGGTTCTATATCCTGGTACAGGTAATCCCCGACTTACGAATGTAATGGAGCCTGGCCATTCCATTCTTAGCCCGAGGATTCGTGGGAGTGAATCTCCTACCTTGAACACGATCACTCACTCCTTTCGCCAACACATTTGATAATCAAATGAGTGGCTTGTTAAGTGCACATGAGGTATTGCAGTGGGCAAGGCCATGGGAGGCCTAGTGACAGAACAGGCCACCTACTTCAGACCACCCCAGGCCTCACTCGACCCACAAATACCTCATTCTCCCTCCCCTGGGGTCCCCACAATTGCTTCCCCCCTCATCCTGCCACACCGGGTGACTGACTTTATGAAAATCTCCAGCCTGTTTCTTTGCCTGCTTCCTCCTTTCTCATCAGCAAAGAGTTTGATGACGCCTCCGGTGATTAAAAAGGAGGCTGGGAAGGCCACACATGGTCCTCCAGGTCTCCTTTCCCGTGCTTGAGGATTGCGTCCCTTTAGACTTTGGCAGTCTTTTTCAAAAAGCCTTTGCTGGTAGGAATAGAACTTCATAGGGACATACCCGCTTCTCCCAAGCTCCGCTGGTGCCAACAAAAGATTTTTGCATAGAGCTGCCAAAGCCTTCAGGAACTCAATCTCCCTGCAGGCTTCAGCAAGGAAACAGCAAACAGAAGGAAGGTCTGAAGGACCAAAGCCTTCCATCTGTTTGCAAATGTCCAGGCCTCAATTCTAATAGAGGCCTAAAGTGTGAGATCATAGGAGATCAGTAGCACAAGATCTCGCACTACTGATCTTGCATGATCTCGCAGTACGTTAGGCCCCTGTTCTCTGCAAATCCAGGCAAAGAAACCGTGACAGAGGAGATCTTTGCAAGGTAAGTGAGTCTCCACAGGCAAAGTGCCTGTGAAGATCTGACGGAGGGGTGGGGGAATAACAAATACATCTAACATAAAACATAAGAAAAAACCAATCCTGGCTGAATGCTGAAAGACATGTCAAAAATCTAATGTATTCCCTTCCCTTTACATAATATATAATATTTGTGATATAATTAAAGAAGGCAATAACTTCAATCATTGATCATACTAGCCACATTTAGTAGAATCCAGTTAAATTTGGAGAGCCATTCTTGGAATAGAGGGCTAATTTAATTAAAGAAATATAAATGCTGTGTAGTTCTGGAGTATTGTTCCTAAAGTGAAAGAGAAAATAGTATTTTGTCAGTAAAGAAATACTAGATTAAATATACTGTACAATATTAGAGAAGTAAAAGATTTTCTTTGCAGTTTTTTTCATTATCCTTCCTTTAACCTTCTGTCTTATTCTGTGGAGGTACATCCAGTGTAGGTGAAAATAGAACTGTTCTGAGATTGGTGTTATTTTGCTTATCCATAAATTACTATTGGTTAGGCAAATGTAAATGTAAGTCGTATAATCTGCTATTAATGTCATACCCTTTTTCACACCAATAAGTTTAATTGGCTAAAACATCTTGAGAAAGATCTTATGGTCATAGTGGAAAATGTATGAATATTATCAGTTTTTTAATGACAGGAATAGATTCTATGTACAACTAAGGAAATTTTCATTAATTTGAAAATAGGAAACAGATTGCTAATGTAGCCAGAAAATAGATTACATTCTTAAAATGGTAATGGTTCAGAAACTGTGGCTTTCAAGGAATGCACTTTTAATTTAAAATGTGAAATAGAAAGGACTTAGTGAACCAAACCTGAGCACTGAAATAAGCATTTCTGATAGCTTTCTCTGAATAGTAAGCTAGTATATTTCACAAGATTTTAAAATTCTGTGAGAAGGGAATTAGCAAAGCTATTTATATTTTGGAGTGATAGTTTATGAATTCAATATATCATAGTCAATAATTAAGATTTCTGGGAGTTTTAGTCCAATTTACCTGAAGAGTTTCTGTTTGCCTGTTTCATAATCCAAATGATACACATAGGAATTGACAGAAGAGCTGCTGGAGTACTATGAAATTTGTTGGATAATTTGTTATAAATAAATTTTGTTCTTCAAGGCCAATATATGGCAATTTCCACACCAGGTATTACCAGTGCATAAAACAAGCATTTCCAGATGTTTTGGTCTCACTTTGGACAGTCTTACTATCAAGGGATTATAGATTTACTAATAGCGTGAGAAGAATGCTCTTTACTTATATCCAGAAAAATAAATAAAGTACACACTTCCATGTTTTAAAAAGCAAAATAGCAGATTGTCTTTGCATTTTTAAGAATTCTACCTATAGATATCATTATGAGTTAAGGCTAAAGTTAACCGAAGACTGTATACATTAAATGTCTGATTGCGCTGTTGTTAGTTCTTGTGATCTGGAGGATGAGTGGAATTGTGTTGTCCCAAACTGGGAATCGGGTAAGGGGTGACTTCCAATTTCTCTTGATAGTGTGCTTGTAAGTGGATACCAGAGGTGGTATTCAGCAGGTTCTGACCAGTTCTGGAGAACTGGTAGTGGAAATTTTGAGTAGTTCAGAGAACTGGCAAATACCCCTCTGACTGGAGATTTCACAGTGTCCTTCCCCTGCTACGCCCACCAAGCCACACCCACAGAACCGGTAGTAAAAAAAATTGAATCACACCACTGGTGGGTACCTATTGAAGGAAATATTCCATATATACAAGGATTACAGATTACAGATTTGTAAGACATTAATTAACAATTACAGCATCATGACATAAAACAAAGAATGTTGCTGACTGTCATTACCAATAGATAACACAAAAGGTCTGTACTTTTCAACAGGCTTTCTGCATTCAAAGGAGAGACAGGCAAGAAAGCTTAAATCCCAGTGTGACTACAATATTCCTGTGTTGATCTTCAAAGACACCATGTTATAAGGAGGAAAGGTTTTTTTTCAGGCTACTTTTGGCATTCGTTTATGTCCAATAAAATAAGTGTATACTACCCTAAATAAAGACTAAAGAATAAAATAGATGTATATGGAATTTAATTAATTACTGGCACAATATTTATATTCCCTTGTCATTACTCCTTTAACTAGGAGGAATCCAAAGTAGTTGTATCCTGAATTAAAGGTACAGCTTTTGTTCCAAACACATATTGCTGAGATGAGTTATTCGGTTAAGAAACTTGAATTTAAAGCTAAATTACAAAATAAACTTTACAAAATAAAGTCAAATCAATCATCTATCTGACTGTAATCAGAACATACCAAGAGGGCAAATGGAGGATATAGGTCAACAAAATAGGAAGCCAGTTGGTCAATTCTTGTCAAAACCAATGGATCAACTTTCAGGTGATCCAAAAAAAGAATCCTGCACCTGAAGGAAAAGGAGAAGAAGTCAAAGGCAATCTCAGGTATGGCCTTTGGCAACCTAACATAAACTTGGTAGTTCTACCTTGGTTTCTATTCTGAAGTATCTAACTTTTATAATGTAGTAACTATAATGTTATTTTTGTTATATTTTAGAACAGAGGTCTCCAAACTTGGCAACCTTAAGACTTGCTATGCTGGCTGGAGAATTCTGGGAGTTGAAGTCCACAAGTTTTAAAGTTGCCAAGTTTGGGGACCTTTTTTTTAGAAGGAAATAAAATAACTGCTAGGACCACGTATACTTTGAATATGGGAAGGGGGAAAAAATCTATAAGTGTGACTAGAACATTTCTGCTACCACACAGCAGCATTTTTTTCACTTTTCCACATTAGAAACTTAATATGATTCTTAAAGCAGTAACATTTTTTTTACAGGTCCACATGGAAGACCCTGAAAGAAGACAGATGGTTTAATGAGTAGCAGAGATGTGTGATTTTGATAGGAGTTCTAGAACACTACTTATAAATCATTTTAAAATATCAACCCTGTTATTCTACCGTCCAAGTTTCCTTCTTATCAGTAGATTCCAAAATTCTGATTCTATTGAAGGAGTCTGATGCAAACAGAAAAAGAAAAGAGGAAGAGAATGACCACCTAAGGCAATGTTTTTCAAACTTGAGTGTGGAGCAACTTCCAGAATTCCCTGTGCTGGGGAATTTGGGGAGCTGCAGTCCACGCATATTGAAGTCAACAAGTTTGAAAAATATTGATCCAAAGAAACAAAACTATACAACCTTAATTCTTGTATCAGAACTTCAGTAGTAGTACGAACACATGCATATCTTAGGCTTTTGCATTAAATCCATAGACACGCACACACCAAAATGCTTTAGAAGTCATATTTGGGAAATGTTTTTCTTCTCACTTTAAAGAGAACACTACAAGTCCTATAGTCCTTGAGCTTTTATTGCATTCTCTGGAAAAACGAGCTTTGTTGAAGATGTGTTCTTATACACATATCAGGCAAATGCCTTTTTCAATGCTGTATTCCATCCGTCTAGGACTGCAGGCATCTC
The DNA here is from genome assembly GCA_009733165.1 of Naja naja. Taxonomy (NCBI): domain Eukaryota; kingdom Metazoa; phylum Chordata; class Lepidosauria; order Squamata; family Elapidae; genus Naja; species Naja naja. Next base: position 50,154,515 of record CM019151.1, read on the forward strand.
AGCTGGGCATGTAGAGATGTGAGGAGTAAGCAATGCAAGAATATGTCTACCTGTATGGGCTGTCGGTTTTGATTTAGGGGAGGAAAAAAAAAACTCAATGACTGCTGCACAGGAGACAGACAGGTTGTGGAGAGGGAACGTGGAGCCTTTTTCTGAAAAGAAGCCAGGAGCAATATTCATTAAAACATGCCTGATTTTTCCAGGGTCTGGAAAGAAGGTTTGAATTAACATGGGAAATGAAGTTGACCTTTACATCATTCTGATACAACTGTACTGAAGAAATGCAGGATAAAAACTTGTGTGCAATCATTGTTTAGTTTACAGAAACAATGCATGAATGAAGGTAAATAAATTTCCTTCATTGCCATAGATTTGGTAACTATTTTGACATGACTTCAGAAAAAAGTATATTTATAAATTCAGAATTTAACCTGTGTCTGATGATGTATATGTAGTACATCTATTGGGCATATTTTCTCAGAGTTATCAGATTTTCAAATTCAGTTGCAATTTTTATGCTCTACTCACTGGTAGAATTCTTCTGTATCTTGATGTATATACAGGAGGACTACTAGTAACAATTTAACACCATATATTATTTTGTGTAGTGGGGTTTTATGTTAGTATGAATGTATTTGAATATAATGATAAATGACAGCAATGTAGCTATGACCAGATGGCACCTTTGCATGTAGAGAAAATCACAGCTGTAGATTTAAATGCAATATTCAATTCATATTAGGTCTCAGATGTACAACAGTCTCCTATCTGTAACTTAGGTGACCTATAAATGAAAGAAAAGTAAGTTTTTAATAAGTCTCTTGGGCAAAGAAGGAGCCAGTATAATCCCACCTTCCACCTGAGGTTGATAGTGCTAATGTTTGTAGTTAAATAATAATAATAATAATTATTATTATTATTATTTAGACTTGTATGCCGCCCTTTCTCCCTAGGGACTCAGGGCGGCTCACAATATAAAATCACAATACAATAAATTAATTAAAAAATAATTAAATCACAAGCCCAATAAATCTAAAACCCATAAAATTTAATTAAAATTCCCTTAAAAAACCCACCCCACCTCATTTCAGTCCAGGCCGGCCTTCTGAAACAGCCAAGTCTTCAGGTTGCGGTGGAAGGAGCAGAGGTCCGGGGCCAGACGGAGCTCCAAGGGGAGCTGATTCCACAGGGTGGGTGCTCCCACAGGGAAGGCCCTACCCCTGGGCGCCGCCAGCCGACGTTGTCTGGCTGACGGCACCCCAAGGAGGCCATGCCTGTGGGAGCGCACAGGGCGATCGGAATGCGATGCTGGCAGGAGACGCTCCCGCAAGTACCCTGGACCCAAGCCATGGAGGACTTTGTATGTTAACATCAACACCTTGAATCACAATGGAGCACAGAAATTTATATGTCAGTTGATGCCTGCTGCAATCATTAGACTTTGATAGTTTGCAGTTAAGAAACTTTTACAAATCCATGGTTAAAATAAATAAAAGCTAGAACAAATATCCATAAATTAGTCAGACTGGGCATCTTAATCTTAGATCCTTTGGAATAAATTGATTTTCAAAAGGTTTCAGAAATCCAAAAACAGCAGGGATTTATACAATAATCACAAAGAAGTATCCAATGCCACACCATCTTGCATCCGAAAGAGCCATAAAGGCATGGATCCAAACAATTGATGGATGAGAACATAGTAGAAAATATTTTATCTACATCCATGGAGGCTAAAAGGAATCAAAGATTGGCCAAGATATTGCCCCAGTAATCACATGATTGGACTCTTCCCTTGAAGAATCGAGAAACTTGTATGAATGACTATATCAACCAGTGATCAGGAGGAGTGCTGTTTGATAAAAAGGCTACCATAAACATGCTACTTACTATCAGCTGTCCAATAGTCCAACACAACAAAGCATGAGGCGTAAAGGCATTTCACCTTCCTTATTGCCTTGATTTAGGCTTGAACATGAGCTCACATGGTGGTTGGTCAAATTTCTCCCTTTTCTATTTGCTAGTTGTTCTGCCACTTTTCCTCCTGGGATTTCTAAGAGTTCAGTACACAAGACAGGTTGCTCAAGAACTATGTTGCCAAATGCCCAAGTCATTCTTAGAGGCAATCAAGCATTGAACGGAACTATTAGTAAGATCACCGGGAACCTTCCCGGTTGTATTTGCCAGAAATCCTCTCAATAGATAATGTGCTAGGGGTGAACCCTCCAAATCATCCCTTTCACTTCATACAGTCATGGGTACCTATCAGTTAGGAGGCTTTTTGCCCATTCGTATCAGGCCTAAGATTACTTCAGATAAGGTGGATATTAAGGACCATGAGCCTCCAGGCTCTTCCTGGCCCAGCCCTGCAGCATGGATTGTGAAGTTATTGAACAGTAACAGAAAGGAGGCTCCAAAATCTGAGCATTTTAGGGAGGTATCCTGCTGAGCACAGTGTTATCGGTATCTCTGAACTGTCTCTTTGATCCAGAAGGTTCTGCTTCAGAAGCAGAATTCTTGGTCACTGCAATGATGTCTTAAATATCAGTGCCACTCCACTCCGGTGCTGTATCCCTATCTTTACTCTTCCAGGTTTTAATAATATGCACCATGTCTGCATGTTCATAATCGCCCAATAACAAGGTAAAGATTTGGTGTTTACTACCAGCGGATGGATGGATGGATGGAGGAAAAAAAGAAAGGAATATATTTGAGCTGAATGATTACAGGAGAATTAATTCTTTGTTATATTCTGTCTATAATAGATGTAGAATTATTTCATGAAAAATGTAGGATTGCAGCCAAAATGAATGTTAATTAAATAGCAGTTTAAGCTTTAAAATTAAGACTAATGGCTATGCTTAAAAGCATATACATAATACATGATAAAAATACAAACACACGCCTTGTAATTGAATGGACCTGGACAGAATAAAGGACTTTTAATGAGGAATGTGTGCCAAGCAGGATACTCTAAAGTATTCTTTTTATAATACAAACTCTGTATTGCACATCAAATAATATACAATTGTGTTTTATATAGCAAAAATACTAAGGACGACTAATTGTTTTCCTTCAGTAACAGGAGAGAAAACAAATTCCTAAAATGTTTACTAATTTTTGTTCTGAATTTACAACAGTGAGAAACAAAATCTTAATAATTGAAATAATAGATGAATACCCAGAAGACAAATATAATATTGTTACTGTATTAACCCAATATATGCCAGCATGGAAATTATGTCCATAAACCTTGGGATTTTACAGGGAATTTTGTCTTTCTTTAAAATTAAGCATGACTGGTGCTCAGTCAACATCTAGAGGTGTCTGAAATATAAGAGAAGTAATATGACTAAAGATGCATTCTTCTTTCAATGTGACTCCCTTGATGTGCTAATTTTTATGCCAAAGCTATCTTGTAAAACTTTCTAAATAGCCGTCTGCTATCCACTTGAATGCTCTTTCTCAGTGCCCCGTTAATTCCAGCCTAGCTCAAAATGAGCATAATATGGAAAAGGTTGCCCACCTCTTCCAAAAATATAGAGTCATGCAGGCATGCTAATAATGGAGAAAGTTATTAATTGAAATTAAATTAAAGACTTCAAAATTATAATGCTTTTAAAACTCTGCTTTTAACTCTGTCTTTTTAACTTTGTCTTTTTATCCTTTGTATGGATTTTATAGTTTTTTAATTTGTAAACTGGCCAGAGTCAATAGTGAGATGGGCAGTATATAAATGTGATAAATAAACAAATGTGTGCTTACTACAGGTGGTCCTCAAGTTGCGAAAGCAATGGAGTCTACCGATTCCATTCGTAACCCAAGGATTCATGGGAGTGAATTTCATACCTTGAATGGGATCACTCCCTCCTTTCGCCATGCATTCGCTAATCGAATGCATGATTCATTAAGTGCACATGAGATATTTCAGGATGGGAAAGGCCATGGGGGGGGGGCTAGTGATGGAACAGGCCATCTGCTTAAGATCACCCAAGGCCTCCCCGACCCACTGAAATACCTCATGCTACCCACAATTCCTTTCCCGCCACTCAACTTGCGGTGCCGCGTCACTTATGCAAACATCTAGCAACCTGTCCCGTCTCCACGCTTTCAGCCATGCGTGACCCTCCAACGCTCCATTTAGGCTTGCACAGGCCTCGCTTGGCACTTTGCCGGCCAAAATGGAGCTCTGTTTAGGCTTATGCAGGCCTTTCCCAGCACTTTGCAGGCCAAAATGGAGGTTCAGAGGGGCAGGCCTGTGGAGGCCTAAACGGAGTGCCATTTTTGGCCTGCAAAGTGCCGGGCGAGGCTTGTGCAGGCCAAAATGGAGCATTGGAGAGGTGCCCTCTGAAGCTCTGTTTTGCCCGGCAAAGTGCAGGACGAATGTTGCAGAGCCTCTGTGGTTGGTTGTAAGGTCGAACAACTGCCATGGTGCTGCAAGATTTGTAGTTTCAGGACTTGTTTGTAAACACTAGGGGGCACTGATGCTTAACTTTGAATGTTCACTAAAGGAACATTTATAACCCGGGGATAACCTGCATATGCTTTATTTTGTGCCATACATTTCTTTCGGAAAAATAAGATAGATTTTAATTTATTGTAGTACATTTCAAAGATATAAGATATTACCTAGCAATCATTTTGAGCAAGAAATCTGTAATTGTTGCAGGTGTCCTTTTACAAGATTGCATTTTTCACATTTAATTCCATTCCAGTTCTGTTAGATCATAGGACTAGATCCCAATGGTTGTACTTAAAATGATCTATATTTGGGGGTTTTAGTCTCCATCCCCCCCCCAGTTCATTCTTAAGCCTTGAAAGAAAGATATGCTTTTAAAGAATATGTCTGATTAGGCATATCTGGTGTTAGAAAGCATTTGGCAAGTATTTGAGCTCTGTTGAAGAAATGGATGAATGATAAATATATGTACTGTAGTAAGCCTTTGGTAGATATGAGTCACTACAAGTCTGTGGTTTTCTAGACAGATGTTGCCAACATAAAAGCTTCAATTTTTGGACCCTGGTCAAAGAGCTTTCTTAGTAATTTATTTCTGGCAAAAGGTATACTTCTCAAGGACTGGGAAAATTGCATTTAGCAAAAGCATGGCAATCCTAATCAAGCGAGCTTTTAATCAAATCATATGGAGGATGGAAACAAAAACCTGAGATAAATGCAAAGCTAACTACTAAAGATAGGGACTTAGAGAAGCAGTAAAGGCATAAGAATGTCCAGCAAACCTCACAATAGAGTATTACTGAAGTAGGAATAATAAGCAATGTTAATTTGAGCTCCTGGTGCAGGAAAGTAATAATTAAAATGCAAGTTGTTCAAAAATAACTGGTGCAAAAGAAAGAGAGGATAAATAATATGGTAGGAAAATATTTTGTGCGCCCACAAAGAAATTCATGGAACTCAAGGTATACTATAGGCAAATGTAGTCCCAGGAGTGGGGAACCAATGAATTTCCCTTTGATAAAATAACATCATAATGACGGTTTGCAATTGTTACATATCTTCGTGTTGGAGGCATATTATCCATCAACTTCAGAAATGAGACTGTTTCTATGCTCCCATTGTAGGCGATTCTTGGCTCACACTAATTCCTTGCTTCTGGCTTCTGGCTGCCTCAATCATCCTTGCTTTAATCAGCTGGCAGTTCTTATGCTCAGCAAGTGGCCAAAGGAACAAGCATTGATCAGCTGGTGGTTCTCTGCAAGTTCTAGACTCACAAACATAGAAATATATTCATGTTTATAATCCTGACATCCGAACTGATCTGAAAAGAGTTGAATAGTTTTCTGGTACATTTGAAATTGAAGTTAGCAGAGGTGGGTAGCAGATGGGTTGAACAGAAGAGCCTTCTATAGCCTTGTGGACAGTGTTTGAAAAAAACACACAAATGGACAGAAAAAAAACATTGTAGCCAGAGACTGCAAAAAATTAATTAGAAATAGATTCCAACTTTTCTGGTAGCTGTTGAGAGACAAACTTTGCTAAGGATTTGCCTATAAAATCTATTGTTCATGGCTTAGAATAGCTTCCTTTCTTACCATTGGAGAGAACAAATTGAATGAAGCAATGTGAAGATGGGCAAGTTTAATTGAAATACATTGACTCAATATTGTCTTTTTTCTTTCCCTGCAAATCCAACTTATTAAAACCCATTGGATGGTCTCTATGTCTTTTAGATTTTATTAGTGCTTGTACAAATGCAAAATATAACATTTTTTCATATAACTATATGTAGATTTATAGCAATGGTTAAAAAAAGAGATAGAAATGATTTATAGACCAACACCTTCTAACAAAGACCAGTGGGATTCATGCCAAGAGAGACAATGTGAATTTATTATTTGTGCAGGGAGGAAAGGAAACCAGTCACTATCTCATAAAAATATTTGAATGGTTGAAATTATTACTCTAGGAGAGCCACTGCCCAGGTAAGATGTTGTTTTCTTAGTTACTAAATTGTTAAGGGCAGCCATAACTCACTCTTCCTGACTTCATGAGCACATTTTGAGATGTAACGCATCACTTTCTTCCAAATAATACCCGACAAGGGCTGGAAGATTTGTTTTCCCAGATGTGCTTCTTGTCCAGTTTTTCCTGATATCCTGCTTGGTTGTTTTTGTTTTTTCTTCCTTTTGCTTGTTTGATTGCTAACAAAGCAGCACACAACAACAGTGACAGTGGCATTCATGGTTACAGCTTTTGTTTTCAGATGACAAATTCATGCTCTACTGCCTCAAGAGCGATCTCTCTCTGGCTATCTAAATGTCTCTTGTGGGATATCTAGTGTAAATAATTTCAGTATCAACTATACCATAAGAACCGCATGTATAAGTATTAATAGTAGCTAAGGCCATCAGAAATGGCATTTGGGGAACTTCTGTTATAAACCAATTTCTGCTGACATTCATTTGAAAATGCTGAACTTACTGGTGCATGAAAATTGTTAGAAATATGATACAAATTAATACTAGCTCTTTTTTTAATTGACTTTTAATTAAATTTATACTCCGCTCTACTACAAACAGTACAAATTATAGCAGATTTAAAATTTTTAAATTATTTCAAGAATTTATGGACATATGTACCCACCCACCCACACACCTGAACTTGTCAAATATTTATACTTGCAATTTATTTATTACTTTGACAATAATAGAATAAGAACTCAGAAACAATTCTTATTCTGCTATTAAGAGGTAAGTATAAAAACCAAGATGAACAAAGTAAAACAGTAATGACAATATTAATATAATTAATAGTAAAAAGTAACAAAAATGTTACGAATCAATATGAGAACTGTGACTGCTATGGCACAGAATTTTTCATTTTTTTAGACAGTTCTGGTGTCTCTACTTAAGGAACAAAACTTGTGATCTAAATCATTTTATGAATTTTTACAGTTTGCCCATAGAAACAACATATTGCAAAGCCTAATTTTACTTTCAAAAATGTTCCAAAAGAAAGAAAATAAACTACTATAGACAAGAAATCAATAGTGTTTTTTCCCTTGCGTTCATAAATGAATAACCTTTTTTGCCGGTATAATAATTCAGTCCCAACATTTCAAAATTCAATTATTGTTTGCATTGGAATCAAATTCAAGAAAGTTGAACGTATAGTTGAACTATATCAAACTTCTACCCATTCCCATCTTGAGGAACCCTGGAAGATCAGGGCCCAATGCTCCTTAGTTAACAGCTGTTATACTCATCTCTAATCCCAATGAGATAAAATGCACATAGTACTTAGTTAATGACCACTCATTCAGCAACCATTTGAAATTATGACAGTGCTGTACAAGTGGTGGCTACTACCTGTTTTCAAAGTTCCAACTGCCCTCTGGTCAGTTGATCACAATCTTGGTGCTTGGCAACAGGCCTCACACTTATGAGGATTGCAGCATCCTGGAATCATGTGATCATAATTTATAACCTTCCCTGCCAGCTTCTTACAAACAAATGCTGGAAGCCGACAGGGAAGGTTACAAGTAAGTCTTCTCCACCCAGACACACTTCCCCAGTCTCCCTGTGCCTGTACTGTCCCTTGCCAGATACTTACAACCTTCATGCACCTTCCCAAAGCCGTGCCATATTGGCCCTGGTTCTCTCTTTGCAGCCCCTCACTCCCTCTCTCATTCGATAGCAGCCACCTGTCTGCTGGCCTGCTTGTGGGCTCCCTGACACTTGCAACTTCCTGCTGGTTCCCCCAACTGACTTTGGTTGCTGGAAGCCAGCAGGTCGCTGTGACCCACGATCTTCACTTGGTGATGGCAAAGGGGACTGCAGGGCTTGTTGTTGGCAAGTGATATGGTCACATGATGTCTGCTTTATGACCACATCACTTAGGGATGGAAATTCTGGTCCCAGTTGCTCTCACTACTTGAGGATTTAAAGTCACCTTAACTAGAGTTGGTAATGGCATGGATTTATGGGAAAAGTAGTCTGAACCAAAAATATAAATGGTAGAGCAAAGTTCTGACATCAATGACACTAACCCTGTTTCTATAAGCAGTGTGATATTTGAAATACCCAGGGGGCATCCTAAATAAAGCACGTAACAAAGGCTGACAATACAACTCATTGAGGTTGATAGTCCTTACACATTTCTATTTGAGATCTGTATAAAACCTGGCTAGCTAATTAGTTCTAAATAATTTCAATGTAGCCAGAATATAGTTACCATGTTTGGCAATAAATACATTAAGGATAATCTAAAGAGCTAAAACATTTTGGGGAGAGGGGGAATATTGAAATATTTAAAACTTATTCTGCTCAATTTGATTGAGCATCTGTATGCTTATGTTCTGTAGTTTCTTAATGAATGCTATAACTTTTTAAAAAATCATTTCCTCTTAAGCTTTGCTCGTTATAGTAAGAAGCAAAGGCTCAAAGCCCTCTTCCTTGGCTTTCTATAAATATAAATAGTGTCTGCATTGAAAAGCACAACCATAGGTCAATTAGCTAATTGGCAGCATCCCCAAAATACTATTTTGGCATCAGATAGGAGCCATTACTCTGAAGAGAAGGCTGTGGACTATTTAAATTAAACCAAGTACTCTGATATCTTTTTGAGGTGGTCTATTAATGTGCTTTGAATCTGCAGAGCATAAGTACACATGTTAACTGTCATCCCAAAAGTTGGAATATAATTAATCTGTGCTTAGTGATGCCTGATATGTATTTTTAAACAGAATATAAGACTTGTCCTGTTGTACCAAGTCAACATCCAACACTCTTTATAAGAATAATATAGGTAGTCCTCAACTTACAACCACAATGGAGCCCCAAATTTCTGTTGTTAAGTGAGCTTTGCCCCATTTTATGACTTTTCTTGCCACAATTGTTAAGTGAATCACTGCAGTTGATAAGTTAGACATCCGGTTGTCAAATGAACCTTGCTTCCCCATTGACTTTGTTTGTGAGAAGGTCACAAAAGGTCATCCCATGACCTTGGGGTAAAGCAACAGTCATACATATGAACCAGTTGCCAAGCATCTGAATTTTGATCACATGATCATGAGGATGTTGCAAAAGTCAGAATTATGAAAAATGGTCGTAAGTCACATTTTTCAGTGTCGTAACTTTGAATAGTCACTAAATAAACTGTTGTAAGTTGAGGACTACCTATAACAGCATGCAATGGAGAAGGAGTCCATTGGAAAAACACTAGAAGTATCTCAGTGACTTTAGTTTTTGTAGTTAAAATTTAGTTCTTCTAGTTCTTTTTTCTCCCCTGTGCCGGTTCATTATGGTACTGATGGTCATTTGCTTGATGATGATCAAGCAGAACTTTGATTAAACCATCATGGCCACTATATTGAATTTTCTAGCATAACTTGATAAGATTGCAATCTAGACAGCACTGCATATAAGAGGGCCAGTCTCCTTTTCTCTTTCATTCTCATTTATTATGATTCCCTAACATAGGTGTTTCTATAAATATGTTTGCTGTCATCTCTGAAAAAGTTGATATAATAATGTGGATTACTTCTTATCAATTCAGAAAGAAATGTATATTACTATCAAGACTGATTTGCTCTTTCACCTATCTAATAAAGTTCTATCTAATAAAGAACAATGTCCCAGGAGTCCCTGCATTTGCTAGCTGGACAGTGACATTAACACTTTTCAAATTATTGGTAATTTTGCCAAATCTTTTAAGCCCATTATAATTCTCAAAGTATAATAACTTCTATAGTATAATATAACTTCTCAAAGAGTTTTTCCCCATTTATTACTTTTTTATCATTGTCTTGAATTATTATATTGATGACTATTATCATGTAACACATATGAGAACCCAATATGTTCATTTCCCTAATAGAAACATGACTTTACAAAGTAAATGATGAACAAATGAGCAACATAGAATTTTCAACAGAGACGTTACATTGTTGGCTGATTCTTACAATTTGGATCTTTCCATCACTTCAAAAAAGTTGAAATGTTTGGTGATAAACCTGCATGGTTCTATCAAATCACCCAATATATAGAATTCTACAATGTGCTTCCATTGGGAAGGTCAATGAGGTGCAACTTATGAAAGCATTGCACGAGTGTTATACAAGTTCTGTATCTGTGTTGCACTATGTACAAAAAGAACAAACTTTGCATTATAATAACATTCTGGATCCTGCAGAAAACCTCACATACCACTCTTCCTAATATTCATCTACTACATTTTTTTCAGTGTTCATGTTCTTAATTGTTTGGCCAATGTTTCAGCTTGAAGCTGAAGTCCAAACCTTCTGATTCATAATCTAATGTAAGATATTATGCCTAATAGAAAGCAATACAAGCAATTCCCTTGCCTCAGTGATTTAGAATCTGTAAATGAAATCATAAAACTACATTTCCATTGGCAACTAATTGGAAAGAAACAAAGTTTTTAACATTTGGGCAATGTTGCAATGTTACATTGTCTGAATGTTAACTATTATACTCACTAGATAACAGCGCAGGAGTCGATTTTCTAAATTGCTATATATAGCTTTATTTAATCTGGTATTTATAATATTTTACCTGCCTGCCAATTATTATGTGGAAATATGCACAGGGAGAGTCTAAAATAAATATTTGGGTAATATTTTAATATTTATGGTTGAAATCTTTCATAGATTGTTATTTGTATATTCCTGAATTTTTTAGTGAATTGATTTATAAAAGGGTTGAAATTAATTTTAATAATTTGGTGATATGAAAGAATTAAAACCTTAAGTAGTTTAAACTTTGATTTCATACAATAAATTCTGTTTGATGATCCAGCTTCTTTTGATTCCATATTTAAATCCATACATTTTAATTTATTAATTCCAATTATTAGCGCTGTGTCTTTCTATGTACTTTAATTATTTTCATGATTATTTTGAAGTTTTTCTTCAATGGGACTAATGTCACATCTCTAGCAAATAAGCGTTATGATATTCCTTAATTATAATAGACCCATTAATATTATGTGTTCATATAGTTTTACTAAAAGAAATTAATTCACTTGTATTCTTCTATGGAAGAATTAGTTTAGAAATGTGGATCTGAAATTGTTTAACTGCATCCAGCCAAGGTCTTTTACCAAGGAAGGTTTTATTTAATACCCTTCTTGTTGGTTCAGAAACCTAATGTCCTTTAATAAAGATTTAGTGTTCTTTCTATATTTACTAGCAATTGTGCTAAGCCTAATTGCTAATATTGCTGAAAATATGTTTGTGTCTTGATTTAGATACCATATTATGTTTGTTTATATTTCATATTTCAGATATGAAAACTGATTGAAGAAAACACGCACTCAGCTTTTAGGCATATTCGCCAACAATTTGGCTGCTGTGCTAAATTCATTGCAAGTAAAACATTATTTACATTTGTATTTCTAATATTTAATATCATGCTGACTAATCCAAAGGCGTCTTACAGTGACTTACAAACGTGATAAAGTAAAATACATAAGCACATATTCAAACAGCATAATGAAAACCCAAAGCAATATAAATTCAAATCAACAAGGTCAGTAAAAAACTGTTCCAAACTCGGCAACCACACGACTCCCGAATACAATTTGTTTGCTCTCACTATCATGTTTATTTGATGCTCACTCTGAAGACATGATGATCTGCATTTAAAAACACAAGCAGTGTTCAAACTGTTAAATATTGTACTGGGAATAATACTAGTGCTTGCAATAAAATAAATAAATAGTATTGTAATTACTTTCATGGCATGATGATGCAGAGTCATGGTGAGAAAATGCAGCATCATGATGGGAAGCTACAAAGCATCACAGCTGGGGTTGAATTTTATCAGAGCTTGTTAGTGTTTTGTAAGCAATTAAAATAAGAAGTAGTAGTCTAAATCAATTGGCTATCTCCAATGTACTGTTAACTTAAGGAACTCTGTCACTTGTACTTAGCAGTAGCTTGGCAATATTGTTCACATCACACATAGGCTGCTGTACTCCACTATTTCATGGTGACAGAAGGCATTAAACAGGAAACAATAGAATTATTAGCATACTCTGTGTTCTTGTAATAGCAATAACATTAGTTGTTCACATACAGTAAGCTTTAGAATGTTCAAAACACCTTCCAAATGAATGATTTACATCTTTTGCTATATATGAAAATATTCATATGTTTGAATCCTGGACTACTGCTCTACAAAGTTATGTAATTCTACAAACTAAAACCAATACTATGCAATATCAAACCACGAGGAGTATGACAATTTACAGCAGCCCTCCATAAATTGGTATCCATCTGTAGTATTTTACCATTCCGTTTTTTTATGTTAGTGTTAGGAATTAAATATTCCAAGAAGAAAGGTCATGTTGTAAAATAGCTCAATCCAGTTTGAATCCTTCTGTTCAAACTATGTTACAGCCAGTCAGCTATGTCAGGACAGGAATATAGCAAGCCACTGGAACCCCAATTTTCTCTTCTTTCCTTGTATTTATTTTTCCACTGACAATATTCTGTGGTTTTTGAAAGTCACTAAACAAACACATATTCTGGGATGTGTATTTATATTTACTTACTTGAGTAATATAGCTACCAATTTCACATGACTCTAGACGGTTTGTAATAAAATAGATAAAGCAGTTAAAATACAAAACATAAAAATAAAAACATAGCATTCAAGCATCATAAAATGACCCACCCCAAAGTGAAGCAATAGGTCCGTGCACAAAACCAAGTTTTTGAAGTTGTGAAAAGCCAGCAGGGTCAGGGCTTACCTAATTTCAGGCACCCTGGCAGAAAGGCAGAAAGGGTGCTTCTCCTAGGCCCTGCCAGCAGACATGTCTTTGCCAACAGCACTTGAAGCATACATCTCCTCCTGCCAGAGCAGATAAGGTGGTGCCTATCAGAATTCATAGCACAAATCATGAAAGGAGAAAATTTAATTTAAAAAACAATCCTAGGTAACAAGCTAAGTTTGCCTTGGTGGCTCAGGCTGTTAAATGCCTGCTCTTAAGATCCAGCTGTCTACAATTACTGTAGGCTCGAATCCCACCAGGCTGAAGGTTGACTCAGCCTTCCATCCTCTCGGGGTAGGTAAATTGAGGACCCAAGATTGTTGGGGGCAATTAGCTGACCTTGTAAAAATGCCGCTTAGTAATAAGCAGGCATATACCGTGTTTCCCCGAAAATAAGACCTACCCCGAAAGTAAGACCTAGCACTATTTTCTAAACCTGCCCTAATATAAGACCTACCCCGAAAATAAGACCTAGTGTAAATCTCCAGTTCCAGGAAGACTTTTCAGGGAGCAACCGTGCACCAGAAACACCCCCTACACACTCACACCCACTATTTGGCACCATAAATATATAAGACCTACCCCGAAAATAAGACCTAGTGTGTTTTTGGGAGCCAAAAAAATATAAGACAGTGTCTTATTTTCGGGGAAACACGGTACAATGGAATGAAGGCTATTGCTGAGCACACTGGGTTGTATCCCAAAAAATTGTAAGCTGCCCTGAGTCTTCGGAGAAGGGCGGCATATAAATGTAATTAAAATAAAATAAAAAATAAAAAATAACTGAAAAAAGCCTGTTGACTTCAGGTTTTTCCAATATTCTGGGAGCTGAAATCTTCACCTATCTTAAAATTGCCAAAGCTGAGACATGCTTCTATAACTGATAACCCTTGGGTAAAGATGCAGGGATATGGAAATGTCAGCTTTCTTTGTCCTTTAATAAGTTGAAAAGTATGAAATTCATATTGGGGGAAAGTATATAGAAATAGGGTTTATGCAGCAATGTACCTTGGACAAAAAGGGGCTCTGGAGCTTCTTGGATGAGAAGCAAAACATCTTCAAAGAAAAACAAGAAAGTCCAGTTGCCTCTTGAAAAAAGCACCTTTGGGGCAACTACTCCAATGGTTTGTGTGTTTGAGAAGATCCAGATTGAAATTTCCACTCAATCAAAAAATTATCTCTTACCTGTCCTTGTCTATCTCTTTGAACTTAGCAGTTATACACTAAGTATAATGACTTGATCTCATAAGCCTTAAAACATAAACAACAAAACAGAGGAAATACAAGTTTGGTTTGAATTCCTTCTTTGGTAGTTTGAGTGGTAGTTGGAGGAAGAATCAGACTAAGTTTTACATACTATAAAGAGAGAAGGAGGTCCGTTGCTAAGTTCTAAAACCAGTGGCTTCATCTTGCTTATGTGCCTGTGATAATAACTTGATCTACACTTGACTAAAACAGAGGGTTCAGAGTAATTTACAGAAAAGGGCATTTGCCTGGGAGTTATAGAGAAAGTATTCAGATCTACTAGAAAGAAGCCACGGGCAAAAGAAAACAAGAGCTTTTATTTGAATGTTGCTGTTCTGTAAGGAAGCAGTGGAAAAAGGAATCAAGTAATACAGAAGTAAAAATATTAAACTAGCCATTCTGAGAACTGGATAGTGAGATCAAACAATTCTGGCCTGCCGGAAGACAAGGAGGAATCTCATTTGTCTCAGGCCTCTCATAAAGCCTCGGGAGACAGCCTTGGAACTGCAGTTCTTTTCAGAGAGTCACTATGTAATGAAAGGAAGCAGACATGCACTTCATTATCTCCTTGCTGATTTGGATCAGCAGGTGGCTTAGACTCGCTGTGGAGTAGCAATTTTTATATTGCTCCTCAGCAAATAACTTGGCATTAAGAGTTTTATGTTATATCGAGGAGTAACATTAGCATTAATGAATGCTAATAGAGCACTTTGCCCTGAGAAAACTGCCTATTTGCATCCACGTATCCAAGTACAAGGTCAGTGCACATAATGTTCAGGATTGTGACAGAAACTAATAAATTAAAGCTACCCCAGAAGCTGTTCTATGCTTGCCTGAAAGTGCACTGTGGTGGTGAAAGTCAGGAAGAGAAGCAGCAGTCCACGAGGACTTGAGGGTGTGATATGTATCTCTTTCCTTCCTCATCTTTTAGGTCACAGTCCTTGGGTATTGTAACATTTTGAGGTGGATTTTCAGCCTCCCAAGATGGAATTGAAATATTAGCTCCCCGTGTTTGCAGAATTGTGTAAGACATCAGATTACATACCCAGATCATTCAATTTCTCTGAAGCCAGAGGATACGTCTCTCCTAGCAATATCCATCCAGTATATGCACTCACCTATGATTAACCTTACTTGGCCATTAAATGTCACAATTCTTCAGTACACATGAAGCTGAAAGAATATACGTTTGTCAGAAAAAGGTGACAGTGAGAGACGTGAAATGACATTTTTTCTGTGGGGATGGGAATTGTTGTGACTTGGCTGTGAAAGGAAATTGCTTTTCCTATAACTCTTGGGCCTCACGGAATAAAACACACATTTCTTTCCAACTGGAAAGCCATTCTTATTGACATAATGAAGGTATTGTAAGTTGTGACTTTTTGCAAACTCAGAGGGGAAAAAAAAAAGCAATCTGCAATCTTGACAGATACGCTCCTTCCAGGATTCGCTGTTCACCAAGCGACCTCAATTAATTTATGAGAAGGACAGCAGACGGTGAACTCTCCAGCTCAGCCTTGATGGTGAGGTCCCTGTCTGAATTAATGTTCTGGTTATTTAAAGAAGATTTATATTAAGCTTTTCTTTCATTCCAATTCCATGAGGACATTAAAATTGTAATGGAGGCCATTTGTATGCATTTGTTGAATTCAATGCTATTTGTTATCCAGCAAAGAAAAAAGAGGGGGGGGGAGATGATGAGAGAGAAACACTCCAAAATACTGCAACCCATTAAAAAACAACATAGTCACCATGTGAGGAGTAACAGGTTGGAAAAGCTGTCCCATCTGTAGCCTAAACCACTCTAGCAAATGTAATTTGGATCTCTATTTCCAGAGCCAGTCCATTCTAAATAAAGTTGTCCAAAAGAAACCTTTTCTCTAAAAGATGGCTTACAACTGGCTATGAATATCCATCTCTAATGAGAGCAATTTCAAATGATGACCTTAATGCCTAAATGAGTAATCACTACCATAGTGAACACCACATATTGCATTTATAGTCTGCCTTCTAATTGTCTTGGAGAATACCAAAGTATGTATACATGCATATACATATACGTTACATATACATATGCATGCATGCATGCATACTTATATATACACATACATACAGATTTATATATACAGATTTTTCTCCATTTTCCATTCTGCTGGTTAGATTTAGAGAAAACAGGAGAAGAAAATTTATTTTCAATCTCAGGTAGTAACATGGATAAAAACCTAAATGGAAGCAGATCTGGAAATAATTCATTGTTGAGAGAGATGTAAAATGTTTGATTTAAACAGCCACTAATTGTTATACCTTTGCTATGGAACCATTTCCTTGTTGGAGTAATTTTGTTACACTTTAATAGACAATGGCTCTTTTCATTTGTTCATGAAGCATTAATAAGTCTGCTACTGATAATGCAAAACCTAATAATACCTGGGCTTTTTAATGAAACCTGCACATAAAAACATGGCAAGCACTTCACTGAGTAGTTTCCTAGATTAAAGCAACATCCTTTATCTTACTTATTTCAATTTATGCCAACTGAACAGCCATTTACAATGTAGAATGCAATTGTACGAAGTTCAGAAACAATTCAATGCGGAGCATGCAAAATTGAATTTCGCATTTCTGGAAGGTAGAGAGGTTACAGGAAAGAAGTTCTTGAGAAGTTTCAAAAATGGATATCAAATGGCATCATACCAATATGTTTCGGGAAATGTATTCATTTGCAAAATATATTTGTATTGCAAAAGGAATTTATTTGTGCATGATGAAATAATGAACATTCTATTACAATATCCTGGAAGATGTTTTCAAATACCATAGCTGGAGGACCCTAGCTCCTTTAATAGTGCTATCTAATGCCGATTAAGACAGACTGGGATGTGCTCTAGTTTTCGCTAGTGCATAGATTTTTCTACTAAAACTAATAAAAGTACATTACACCAATATTGTGTGCTCTGAATTATTACCAAGAGATTTTCAGGTGCAAATTAAAATGTTGGTTGTACCTATAGAGTGTTAAATGGTTTGAGGAAAAGGTACCACCAGGACTGCCTTCTTCAGCTAGAACGTCCCACCCAATATAAACATCTTGTGGAAAGTTACTTGTAATTCTGTACTGCCATGAAATTAGCCAGCTAGGAAGATGTGTTTGTATTGTGGAATAGGCTCCCCTAGGAAATTAGATTAACTCAGGCACTCCTAGCCTTCTAAAAGCAAGTTAAGAGAGCATTTCCCAATAAAGTTTACTTAATAAAAATTAAGTACTTATTAAAGATTTACATAGTTAGGTTTAAGAGTATTATTGTTTTTATTGCTTTATGTTATTATATATTAACTATTATCTGTATTATGGAATTTTATATTTTTTTACTGCCAAGAGTCACATGACTGCAGTAGGATAAAATATGGAAGGTAGAAAAATGTGTGTGTGAGGGAGAGAGAGAGAGAAAGAAAAAGAAAGAAAGAATAGTTTCAGGATATATTATGAAAAGTAATTAATTAGAGATATGGCTGGTATAAATATATATATATTTATCTTTAGAAATATTGCTGTCCTTATATTGCATTAATATTTCTAAAGCTGATTGCATATGCATTTTCATCTGCTATAATAATCCTTCCCTCTTCGCTTTAATGCACGTTATCAACTTACTCAGGTTTATTCACAAATTATGTGCCTCCTTCTTGAAATTATACCATTGAAGTTCCCATGAAACTCCTTCCAGCACGTGTCTTCTTAGTTATGGTTAATAGCTATAATGAGAAGTGCAATTCAAGGAAAGATAGATGCATGTGAGAATGATTCTCTTTGCTTCTTTCCTCGTTCTCCTCTTCCCCCTATCTCATGTCTCTGTCTCATCTAATTATATCTATATCTACTAGTTTGTCTTCTCTCTCTCTCTATCATCTCTATCATCTATCTATCAACTATATAATGATATTTACCTATCCTCCACCTACCACCTACTATCATTACTCTATCATTTATATCTTTTATTTTGATTCACTGGTTGAGGTCTTCAGCTTCGTTCTTCGTTCCCAGAAGAACAAAGCTGAAGACACCAGCCTGAAGATGACGGATGATTTCTCAGTCAAGCCAAGGTATTTCAATCTTGCACGGACAAGACCATGCACCAAGACCTACATACTCCGTGAAAATCTACTAAAACATATATATATATATCTATTTTATTCATCGGTCATCTTCAGGCTGGTGTCTTCAGCTTCGTTCTTCGCTCCCAGAAGAACGGGTTGAAGACACCAGCCTGAAGATGACGGATGAGATTTCACAAACGCTGCCAAGGTATTTCAATCTTACACGGACAAGACCCGAATACACCAAGACCTACATATATATGTGTGTGTGTGTGTGTGTGTGTGTGTGTGTAAGTTGTCCAGTTTTTCTTTCCCGTGTGGCCAAATTACAAAAGTGTCATCTACATATCTAAGCCAGAGTTTGGGTTTGTATTCGGATTTGTCTAGAGCATTGGTTTCAAAATGCCCAGCCACATACATTGCACAAACCAACAGGAGAATAAATGCACGCATCACAGAACACAAGAACCAGTCAGAAAGAAGAAAACTTCCTCCCTTTTCCAGCACCTTAAAGCCACAGGACATGAAATTGATTTTGAGGGATCCAAACTTATCTCCAATACTGAACACTTCAACAAGAGAATAATTAGGGAAGCCATCAAATAGAGAAACACCCCATAACATGAATAAACGGGATGATACTTCCGCCTACCAGACATCTGGAAACTAGCCCTAATCAACAAACAGTCCCAGCCACCAAAACCAACACCGACCCAAAATAACACATGATGCCACCACCAATCTCCTTCACCAGACTCAAACCCAAGCCCACGCCACAGATGAAAGGCAACCACCATCCAGAAACCAGACCATGGCTGCAACACCAGCTGCTACACCCTCCAACCCCCAAACTAAGCAAACTGACACACGCTATAAACACATAGCCAGACCTCAAACTCGAGCCAAACCAAGGCCCAGAATGCCACATCACAGCCTTCCACCCAGGATACTACATCACAGAACTCAGGAGATCACAACACAAAACATCAGGAGGTTGCAGCACAGACAACCACCCAGGAGATTACAGCACCACACCCAGGACATCACAACAATAGAACTCAGAAGGTCATCACACAGCCCATTACCCAGGTCGTTACAACACAAAAGGCTGAGAGACACACAGCCAGCACCTCAGCCACACAGGGTCTCAGGAAAAGCCATCCAATCTGCATACATCAACTCCACAAACCAATCAAAAAGTAACAACACATCCAACTCTAGAGTTTAAAAGGAAAACAGCCACTATCACACACTTCTCCCAGAGAACGAAGCTGAAGACACCAGCCTGAAGATGACGGATGAGATTAAACGCTGCCAAGGTATTTCTCAATCTACACGGACAAGACCGAATACACCAAGACCTACATACCTTTACCCGTGAAAATCTACGAAAACAAATATATATATATATATATATATATATATATATATATATATATAATTTCTACATCTATATAAATGATGCTGTGCTTCAGTGGTTATATGGCCTAGAAATTGGTATTTGAACATAGATCTTTTTAACATTTATATTTTATTGTGTTTTACTAATTTAGATGAAATATTAATATATATTACTAGTCCATGTATGATATGCCATATGACAAATCTATCGCTACCTCTCGCTCTGCCTTGTCAACTATAATCACATGATCATTCTGATTCAATAATCATTAATAAAACTGACAAAAGCAAAGTTTCTTCAATTTTTAACTGTAGCAATTTCTTCTCTTCTCTTCCAGATACTGGTGAAATTAACATCAGAAGAAAGCCTTGCTGTTTCCCCAAATCTTTGACCTTGAAGATTCTCAAATCTTGGGACTTCTGGAGAAGGTTCATGATGATGTCCCTTTTTGAATGTGACACTGTCAATGGCAGAGAATGTGGAATATAAATATGACAAGCAATAAGAATGATATGTGAAAAGGGTTCCGGGTTGAGCCTTCTCGCTAATGGGCGGCGGTTTGCAATTGTCCGCGACCGCAGCCTGGCTCTTGCGTTGGAGAGTCGATCCCATGGTTCAGGGCTGAAGCTACTCGAGGGGCGGCGGAGAAAGGGAAAGCTGCCAGCCAGAGTGAGGGGAGCCGCATCTTCCCCCTTTTGGGTCTGGTCTTTTCCCTCCGAAGACGACAAGAAGCGGTGGTCAATATGGCCACCTCGAAGAGAAGGTCTCAACTGGACTAAGATCGGTGCAGGAGGAAAGAAAGAAGTTGAACAGCAGAGGAACCGGAGTATCGGATGGTAAGATCAACAAAGGCACCCCGGATTAAGATAAAGATGAGTTTTTTAAAAAGAAGAAGAAGTGCCAGTGTCAAGTGAAGAAAAAATAATAAGTAAAATATCTTTGACAGCTATAAGGGCTTCGAACCAGGAAAGGAAGAAGCGGCGTAAGAACTTAAGTTTGGGGCTCAAAAAATCCTGAATATTAAAATAAAAGGAAAGGGAGAAGATTTCTGTAACAGTGCCACTTTGTGGATAAAAT
This sequence comes from Naja naja, assembly GCA_009733165.1. Lineage (NCBI taxonomy): Eukaryota > Metazoa > Chordata > Lepidosauria > Squamata > Elapidae > Naja > Naja naja. The sequence continues at coordinate 50,175,586 of CM019151.1, forward strand.
TGGAATTTAAAGAAGAAGGAAAATATCTTGTTCCTTTGTGAATTGGACGTGTTACAATTTTAAAGAGACACTGAAACAAAAAAGCAAGACCCATAGAAGGTGAAAGTTTGAATTAAAATAAAAGACAGACTGCTGGATTAGTTGGTGATATTGATATAGACTTTGGACTTGGGCTAAGATCTTAGAAAATTTAAAGAAGAAGAAATAAGGAAAATAAAAACTTTGGTGGCCATCCAAGGAATTAAAAATGGAATTTAAAAGTATGGAAGAACTGCTAGAGGAAGTGACTGAACTAATTTGGCTCGTTGCAGAAGACATGGCATGGAAATGGCTTAACAAAGAACAAGAAGGAATCTTGGAAAGGAGGAGCCAGCACAAGGAAAGCCATTTTAAAGAGACAATTACACAAAGATTAATACAAAAAAAGGGAAAGGAAGGGTGGTTAAAAACAAAAGCCAAGAAAGTAATTAAAAAGGAACATTTATGAAATTAGGCATGCTAGAGGTCCAGAAGAAAAGGGACAGAAAGAGAGAGAGGGGATTCAAATTGGATGGAGAAGGGATATAGCAGGATAAAAGGGAGGAGAGGGAACAAGAAACAAGAGCAGAAGATAGAGAACACGGAATTCTATAATGAAGAAAGAAACCTGCTTACATAAAGATAATGGTTAATGTATTAAGGGGGTTCTGCATGGAGAAGAGGGGTAAGAATATATTGTAATCATAAAATGTAAAACAATAGAGGGGGTTACTGACAATTTTATTAGATGAAGGTTACACTACTTTTATTTATAAAGGTAAATGTTGATTAGATAAAGTTGAATTAACTGAAATGATTTTTGAAGATGTTTAAAACCAGATTTGTCAGTAACCAAGGTTAGTTATTTTTACTATTATTTGGAACTATAAACAAACTTTAGGGGGGATATGTGTTGCAGAACCCGATTGAAAAGAGATATAATATTATGTAGCTTTTCTTTATGTTAATGATTATCACTATGTTAATATGTTAACCACTGAGGTGTCACTTTCAAAGTAGTAAAGGGGGCAAGTCTAGGTTTTCTTTTTATTCTTTTTGTGTTAAAGCTTGTATTGATTTAGAATTATGGAGAGAATATGTGATGAAAAGGCAAATCTGACGGATAAAAGAAATATATAAATGATAAAAGAGTATTAACAATGTGAAGATAGTTAAAGGATAGATATGGATAAACTTTATTTTCTATATGATGGACAAACATATTGTTATTTTTAAGATATATAAACGTTTAAAAAATATTTACAACTAATTTGAAATGAAATGGGGGTTATACAGATTGAGATTAAGATTTGAGACTAGGATTAATTTGTTTGGCCCTTTGTTTGCCAAAAAATGGAATGGAAGTAAAAATGGGATAAAATAGGAAGTTAAATGTCAAAAATGAATATAGAACTATTGTCTTATTTGCATGTAAAAGTGATGACCCGGGAATATGCTGTCTACTGAAAAGAGCCTTATCTGAACCGTTAAAAATTGAATAAAACTTGTTTTAAAAAAAAGAATGATATGCAAAAAGATACACTGAATATACAAATGAAACTGAGTGATGTCATGATATTTAGAAAGGACATATATATATTAATTCAGATTTTTTTTTTACTGGTTTTACAAAAAAGATGTTAAAGCGTTGAATGATTCGATGAGAGAAGACAAAAAGATGATTAACAGAAATCAATCCCAAGAATTTTATTTTAACAGATTAAAACCTAAGATTGTTAAAAATGTGGGGAAAGAAGTTGTTTGTAGTTAGGGTGATACCCCAAAAGTTACTTTTTTCTATTTTTACTTCCTTTTTTCCATTTTTTCTGCACCTCATATTTTTTACATGTATGTATGTATGTATGTATGTATGTATGTATGTATGTATGTATCCATCCTGGAGTAATACACACACACACACACACACACACACACACACACACATATATATATATATACACATATATATATGTATATATATATATATAATATATGTATGTATGTATCCTGAAGTAGTATTATGGGCCAGAAGAACCTTCATGTTCTTTTTAAGAGAAGGGCAAATTATGTTGAATTGTTTCTGAATGTATTAGTTTTACCATAATATTTAAAAAATCCAGTCATTTGGAAAAGGCCCTAAATAGTAACTCCGCTTAACAGTCAGCCATTATATGTATTCATTATTAACTTTCCCATTAATTTGGTCAAGGGCTTTGTGAAATAAGCTCTCATCTGTGTGGGAATCAGGGAAGGCAGGGAAGCAATTGGAGATTTTCCTGCTGTTTTGAAGGAATGCTTAATGTTTCTTAATTGCTCACAATCTTTGTAGAAATTAATCCTCTAGAACAGAATTTTGTGTAATGTTGGATGTCATAATGATTAATCTGATAATGGAAGTCAGGATGATGTGTAAGCTTCTCGGGTGGTCTCTAATTCAAGCAATGACCACATCCACTTCTGTTTAGTTTTAGAAATTACTTTTAGATCCTGTAGAAAGATGAATGGTTGTGCTCATTATCTAAAAAAGGAAGTTTTAAATATGGAAACTCTAGTATTAATAATGATTGAAGTTGGTATTAGACGTAAGTGAAGATACAGCTCTTCTGTCTTTAGTAGTTCTCTAAAAGAGAGGATTCAGCATTTTTAGCATGACCAATAACCCTTGTTTAAAATTTATTTTCTATATAACTGTTAATGGTTTAGATCAGTGACCTATCCTCTTATATGTCTGGTCATAATAAGTGAATTGTGAAATAGTCACCTTTAAGTGTTAAAGCTACAAAAATCAATGGTGGGCATAGCACAGAAAGTACATTTCACAATAGAATAACATTTTACAGATGATACACAAAGCAAAAAAAGTTGAAACAGGACCATGGCTTGTGACTTCTTCACCAGCTATGATCTGTTAAAAAAGAAATTTTGCACCTTTAACATTGCATTTTATAAAACTCTTCTATATCCTTCCTTTTTAGGGGGAGCGAGATCTGTTCTCCCTTCTAACCTCACTGATACTTTATGAAAATATTCTTCCTATGCACATAATGCTGCTGTGGAAATACAGTAATTCCTTGAGGGGAAAAAACATGTTTTAAAGCATTGATTGTTGATTCTATTTGAGAAAGAGGGTGAATAAGTCAGGGTCACCTTTACATTTTCACCTTAGGCTTTTATTCTGTGGAAGCATTCTTTGCTAATGTAAATTATGCTTTCTTAGGGCCCTAGTTACTGGGAAACATTTCCCACAGAGTAGCAGGCATAATGTTCAGTGCTTTATTTTAATTATTAAAATGCAATACTGCAAAATAATCATTACTCTATTGTTACAGAAACACTTACCAAAGATGCGGTCCTGGCAATGCATGTATCATCCATTCCCTTTAATGGATGATTGCTGTAATGAGGGAGCGGGGAAGTGGAAAGAAGCCCACTGTTGAACTGAGCTTTCGGCGGGACGGCCTGGTATTGATTTGACTATTGATTCTGCAAGAACATTTTTGCTTTTTATTTTCCAAACAAAATCTCCACCTTCCTCTTGACAGATCAGATGGCCGTTTATTTCCTTACTTGAAATACTACTGAATACAGGTTGTTGACAGCGTTATGCTTTTGCAGAATCAGCATTTTAAAAAGCGTGGCATGAGTCTGAGCAAAAGTCAAATTGTCTCCTAGGAATTCCAACCCATTAAAGCAATTGTTGGGAGAGAAATGAAGGCTAGAAACATCTGCAGCTTCCCTCAGATTTTGTTTGGAGCCTAGCCTAAAAAGTTCATTTGGAGCTCCCAAGGTACATTAAGGGTTCCTAATTGCTTTAAGGACAAGATCTGGAAGCAGGGCTGAGAATGTGACTACAAGCAAAACTTATTTTTGGATGCCAAAATTGTGTGTGTGTGTGTGCTATTCAGATGTATATCAAGCCTGTATAATTTACACACAATCAAGCTATGCATTTCAGTTCAGTAAAATGATTGTTTTATTGCTTCTATGAGATCTGAAAAACAGTGAGATATCAAGATTTACAAAACAGTGAGACTGTCAAGGAACTAGCAACTCACAATGCTAGGTTGGCTCAGTGGTGGGATTCAAAATTTTTCACTACCAGTTCTGTGGGCTTGGCTTGGTGGGCGTGTCAGGGGAAGGATACTGTAAACTCTCCATTCCCTCCCCACCCCACAAACCTGCTTTCCAGCTCTGTTCTCCTGTGCAGGGCAACAAAAGAAGACCCAGCCAATCAGCTGGGACTCGGGAGGCAGAGAAGAGATGGGGGCGGGGCCAGTCAGAGGTGGTATTTGCCGGTTCTCCGAACTACTCAAAATTTCCACTACTGGTTCTCCAGAACTGGTCAGAACCTGCTGAATACCACCTCTGGGTTGGCAACACCACTGATTTAACAAGTAGGAATGTCTGACTTGTTTCTTTTATAGAATATGAAAAATTGTGTGATGGAATATTACATAATCTGAAGACAGTTGAAAGGGAAGGATGATCCATTTCTTTTACCATTATGGAGAATGCAATTAAAAGAAGTATTAAGTGATAATAGAAATGCTACATACCAGTAGTATGACATTTAATTAAGTTTTAAATTAATAGATGCTGGTCACATGGCATATTTTCTAGAAGCAAAGCATTGATTTAAGAGCAGAGGTGGCGCAGTGGTTAGAGTGCAGGACTGCAGGCTACTTCTGCTGAATGCCGGCTGCTTGCAATTTGGCAGTTTGAATCTGATCAGGCTCAAGCTTGACCCAGCCTTCCATCCTTCTGAGGTGGGTAAAATGAGGACCCAGATTGTTGGGGGCAATAGGCTGACTCCGTAAACTGCTTAGAGAGGCTGTAAAGCTCAGTGAAGTGATATATAAGTCTAAGTGCAATTCTATTGATTTAAAAGATATCTGTGTGAAACGCAGAATAGACTTTCATACAGGCCTCTCAAATAATGGCTTTTGTCCAATAATTTGTATACAAATGTTTATTATGATCTTACAAGTTTCAGCAAGATAGGTGAGACTAGTGATCTCTTGCTTGTTTCTTCACTCGATTTTCAAGCAATTTTATTCTGCTGAAATTCCTCAGAGTCTTCAAACTAATATTTGAGAATTTCTGATTTTATACTTTGCATTACACCTTGAAGCCTTAGAGCAAACATTTGAGATAGATAGAGAGATGTGATATTTTGAGGAGAGGCATGAAGCAGAGGTGGTATTCAGCAGGTTCTGACCAGTTCTGGAGAACCGGTAGCAGAAATTTTGAGTAGTTCGGAGAACCAGCAAATACCACCTCTGACTGGAGATTTTACAGTAGCCTTCCCCTGCCATGCCCTCCAAGACATGCCCACAGAACCAGTAGTAAAAAAATTTTAATCCCACCACTGGCATGAAGGCATAGTGGGGGGGGGAATCTACATCTCAGTGTTTTGATTGTACAGTACTCAGTAACCACAATATGTATACAATATGTAAGTGACCTGTGTGAATTCTTTTTTTTATTAAACCATCATGTTCAAAAGAAGATTAGGTGCTCTTGATTTGTAGCCAATTCTATTTCTATGTGGTTCCTTTACCATGCATAGTAGAAAATGCAAGAACATGGCAGAAGTCATAGAAGGAGAAGGAGAGACTATTCCTGATGGCAAACTAATCATTTGCAATCTTTCAAGTAGCTAAATGAAAGATCACATTCAATTTGATAAATTGTTCACTGCACAATTTACAATTTAACAAATACTAAAGAAAACTGCTACATCTTTATGATTGTTTTGTGAATGGTTCACTTTTAAATAAAATATATTTTCAAAGCATACTTGAATAGCTTCTTATTAATTATTCCGTCAGCCTTTAAGGGAAGTTGCCATCTTTCAAATGAGTAGAGATTTACCTAGAAGGCAACCGAAGACATATTTCAAACATGAAAACACAATGATAAGAATAAATTTAGCTGTTAATCTCCCTTTTATACAGAAGATTGGAAGACATGGAAGATTCTTTGTCTATTCTGTATAAAAAGATGCACTTAATTTATTAGCTACTCAGAAATTTTGTCAAAAGCAACAGTTTATACTCTCAAAACTGGCTTCCTCATACTGCTTTTTTGGTGCTTTCCTAGGGATTTTCAGTTGTGATGCATTCAGAAACGGAATAAACTAGCTTAGTCCTTGCAAATTGCTTCTCATGAAGATGCATAAAAATGGGGGCCATTTCATTCCATGGACAGTGTTCACTATCTAGCTCCATGTCAAATTACTAATTACTTTATGATCCTGAGGGGTTATTGTTGGATTTGCATGAAGAGTCAGACGCGGTGCTTCAGTGAAGAGTTTATTAGTGACTACAGCTCATAACAGACCCGATTTGGCTGGGCTGCGGCTGCAACTTATAGCCAGCAGCCGCAGTTGCCAGCCAATCAGAGTGCAGGGTTTTCCCGCACTTTTTAAACCAATCATTTCTGACATCTTACAAGAACAGTTCAAACTTAACCAATGACATTCAAACCTGCATACATAACAGTTATTATGATGCATTTGGGAACCGAAAATTTCCTTTTGTCTATAGGAGTTAGATTTTAAACAAATAGGGGTGGAGGGCAGCAATGCTATCTTATTTTATAGATCTAATACATGGATTCACACTTAAAAAGGGACTCCAAAACACAAAAGATTTCACTCTGACTGAGGCTTATGCGGACTGATTTACCAGATATAATGGGTGAATAACCAATATATAAACCTCAGGCCTATTTGATTTCTGTACTTCTGAAGTTCATATAACAAAGCAAATAACTAATCCATAAGCACTTAGAGAAAAACAAATTGGTGCTCAAAATCAATCTATTGTTTATAAAGCCCTGCAAGATCACCCAAGCCATTCCCTTTTTTCTAATCAGACTGAATTACCGTATATTCTAAATGTTATAAGATTGTAGATTTGCCAGTTTATATTTTGTGTAAGGTGATATATGCATGTATGGAGTGTTAATGTATTCTCTGTGTCTATAGACATTAAAAAAAGGCAATCCATTCAAAACAGGACCTGATATGAACTGCTTGGAGTACATGGAAATCCTTTTTACCAACCACTTTATTTCTTTCCTAATAGAAATACTCCTGTGGTGTTTTGAAAGAGCCATATGTTACAATAATGTGCAGTACTTAGTAGCGCATGGTGTACTGAGTAGTACAATAATAATGGACTATAATTATATGTCTATTAAAAATATGCTGTAATAAGCTTTAACGGATGAAAACTGACCTTATACGCTACATATAGGTCACATGTCACAACCTGAGTTTCAATTATGTGTTTATACTTACTACAAAAATTACCTTAGTACTTTCTACCTCTTTTGGTCTTATTGGAAAAGGGTTTAAGGAAAAGTACATTTGTCTTTGTTACAATCTGTTTCTTCTATTCTGATCTGCCTTGATGTGAATGTGGAATACTGAAATATAATTAAGCTAAGTCACATCACAGAGCAGAGTCCCTTTAGGTATGAATAAATAGATTAGTAAAAAGCAGGTTCCTCCTTCTACCTGTAGACTACATTTTTCCATTAAATATCTATTTTTAAGGACATAGAATAGAAGAGCAACTATTTCAATGTAAGAAAATGGGACGACATTCAGACAGTTATGCTTCAATGAGAAATCATTCACCAAGCTGCTCTCTGTGTATAAAAAACAGTATGTTTATAAAAGGATCAGGGTGTTGTACTTAATTGTGCCCCTTCATAAGTTGTGAAACAGGAACAAATGTTTATGAAGCTATACCAAGATGAGAAAAGGGAGTTTTGTTTCCCTCCCCACTTCGGGAAAGGAAAGATAAGCTCAGGGAATTCAAGAACTATTTGTGTTAAACTGTATTGATTGCTTTGTGAACAAAATACAGTTGATGTCATCATTCCTTCTCATCTCCTCAGTCACTTGGGATCAATTCTTTTTTGAACTTCTGGTGATGGCCAATGTTGGTATTTTTGTTAGTTTGAGGTACTCAGTAAATAAAGTGAAAGTAAAATAAGATTATCAAAAACAACAACAAAACCTACAGCATGTGAAGACTTGGCAATAAACAACACACTGATTAATGACCACCAACATGGTCGTCGATAACAGTTCCAGAAAAACTACTGCTTGACTTCCTTAGTTCCTCCATTGTAAATACATCTACAGAAAATTGCTCATAGATGTTCTGCTATATGTAAGCTGCCTTCTTTCTAATAATGATATTATTGTACCTAGCAATACAATATGCATTAAAAAGTCAATATGAAGCTTTAGCGAGATCTGCTCTCCATCGTATCTTGAAAAGCTAGGCACTTGTAATTGCACATTTAATTAACTCAGCACCATGGGAGTACAAACTTGGTGAAATTTACATTTGGGGGCAATCTGATAGTCCTGAAAGTGTGATCTGGAAATAATTCTACTTCTCTTGCCTACATTTAAAATACAGTAGAAGTAAAATGGCTAGTTCTCTCTAAGGCACAGGCAACAGAGTGTGTCTAGAAGCATAATCTAGAGCCAGTCCTATTTTCATTTCGCTAGCGTAAAATCAGGGGCAGTTTTATGAACTTTGGAGACCCAGTACCGCAACAGATTTGAGACTTTCCCCATCTGTATATTAATTTTGCAGATAGATTATGAGATGTTAAAATGAAGAGTTCAGGACAGGGTATAAACAAAACCCCAAGTAGAAATTAAAGAGCCATATACAACACATATTCAAGACAAAAATTATGATGCAGTAGAATTCTGCTTGGGAGAATGACCCCATTAATTTGATATATTGACTAACTACAAAAGTTTTGAGTACTCCCCACAAATTCCCTCACCTCAGCTTACCCTTTTGCTAACATGAAACTGCATTAGCTGTGGTAGGTATGCAGGTAATTGAAAATGCCATTGACCCGAACAATTCATTGGCAAACACAGAGTATTAGCTTGGATGGACTTGCTGACAAAGACCCATCAACTTATTAAACACAGAGTGCTCTTTGGAGGGAGGGGGTGCAGAGCAGGTAGCCATTAGCCTCTTTGCTTCCCCCCTGCTCAATCTGCAGAGGAGGGCGTTTTTCTGGAAGGGGGAATGTGCATGCATAACATTTATAATGTTCAGGCTGCCCTGTCATCGTTCTGTAATGCTAATATTTCTGTCCAATTACAACTTGGAAGGTGTGCCTTTCTGGAATAGATGAATAATTCCCTGAGTGTCCCTGAGAATTAGTTATAGGGGCAGAAATTTGCATGTGTATTGCTCTTTGGATCTGAGCTGGGGTCCATTTAGTTCCATCTGTTTCTGCTTTGGGTCAAGACTTCCCCATGCAATGTTACATTTCAATTACTGACCAGGAAAGGAAATGATGGCTACTACAGCTTTTAAGGAGTTTGTTTTAAAGTGATTGTACCCTATGACTATCATTAAGTGTTGTGCCTTATGATTCTTGACTCTTGACAAATGCATCTTTTCTTTTATGTATACTGAGAGTATTTGCACCAAGACAAATTCCTTGTGTGTACAATCACACTTGGCCAATAAAGAATTCTATTCTATTCTAAGTGACAGACGTGGTGGTCATTTCACTTCATACTTGTTTTCTTCTATCTCTTGGAGGAGATTAATGTCAGGCTTTAACAGGACCAAGCAATATATTAAAATTCAATAAAATAATAAAATGACAAAGTGCAGGTAAATAGTTGGCTTTTACTGCATACATTCTAATGCATTTTGTACTTTAAATAACAAGCTATTAAACTTTCAGGATTCTGATGATTAACTTGCTGGTTTGGAAGCCTTTGAATTTTGACATGCTTCAACTCAGGTGGTGCCCTGTGAGATGCAAACAGTTGTGTTGAAGTAGCATGCTAAAGCTGTACTTTAATCAGTGACTGATACTATTTCCTCTTTGAAGATTAGATTTTTCTCTCATTCCAGAGAAGCAGCACAACCCAGAAACTTCACACATTTTTTTTACTGAATGACATGAAGGTGAAGAGTAACAATAAAGAAAAGAAAGATGTAAAGGAGAAGCTGTAGTTGGAATTTAAGAAACATCTGATTCCGTTGAAATATTATATGCTATGGTGATATTGTAGAATATCTGATAGACTCAATCAAACCAAAGTTTTCTAATATTTTTGGGACACCAAGATTTGGGCATAATGGTGTGGAACTGTATTTTCTCCCTTTTTTTCTGCAAAAAGTTAGTTTTGAGAAGAAAAAAGGAAAGCCAGGACAGGATACCTGAAAGTGAGCATTTTACTCAAGACATCCTCAGGCCAGGCAAAAATTAATCTACCTAGTTTCTTCTTATTTTTGAATTTTTAAGTAGATAAAGCCGGAGCATGTAAGCTTGCTACTGTAAGACTCACAGAAATGTATGTTTCATCTGCTTTTAATCCTGCAGTTAAGAACACAGTCAAGGATCCAAAAGCATTTATAAAAAAGAAGTGAAGTGCCTAATGCTGGCAATAGAAACCCTCATAGCAAGCTGAAAGTATACACATCTTTGTTGTGTCAGCAGACTACATATGGGACAAATACACAAACTCCAAGGTCCTTATATATTGAAGAACGAAGGACATATCTTTACAATCATCTTGGATATAGATTTCTGGGTTTTTTTCTTTTAAATGATTATTGCATCCCTTATGCCAATAGCAAGTATATAGGCAATTCTGACTACAGGTAGTCCTCTACTTACAACTGTTCATTTAGTAACTGTTCGAAGCTACAATGGCACAGAAAAAAGGGACTTAAGACTGTTTTTCTCACAGCAATTGCAGCAAATTTCAGATGATTGGAAACTGACTCATATTTATGATGATTACAGTATCCTGGGATCATGTGACCTTTTGTGACCTTCTGATAAGCAAAGTCAATGGGGAAGCCAGATTCACTTAACAACCATGTTACTAACTTAACAATTGTAGTGATTTGCTTAGCAACTGGCAAGAAAGGTTGTAAAATGAGGCAAGATTCACTTAACAACTATCTCACTTAGCTATAGAAATTTTGGGCTCAACTGTATTCCTGAATCAAAGACTATGTATAGAGATTCTCTGCCAAGTTGATATACTCCTATTATAGTGCAATGTTTCCCAACCTTTACATTTTAAAGATAACCCAGCATGCTGGCTGAGGAATTCTGGGAGTTGAAGTCCATACATTTTAAACTTCTCCATGTTGAAAAACACAGCTGTGATGGAAGGCAGAGAGAGCAAAGGAACGGGAAAGCTGCAAAAGTTAAAAGAGTAAATGAAATCTCAGCAGGGAAAGGCAAGCAAAAAGAAAACATTCAAAATAAGTCTGCCTTGATTCTATCTGGCATAAAAAACAGATTTTTTTGATCATCTTTCTTGTTAGCATAACCAATAAATTCCAATAGCCTACCATGCAAGACAGACACCAAGCAGAAAATTCCATTCATAAGAGGCAAGATTCTCCAACTTCATCTCAAAGAGCAGATTCTCAAAGAGAAGGTCATTTGAGAAGATACTTTGCTCTTCACATTTGTAAGAAATGATGCCACTCTACTTCTTATGGTGCAATGGTTGCTCACCTTGAGGGTTCCAAGGCACTGTATGGTTTTATGAATAATGTCTAGGTTGTGTGCTGGAGTTAAACCTTGCATATACCACCTTTCTGCACATATAAACCTATAAACTGCTGGAAACAATCGATGTAGAGATAGTTCACAGAAGAACTACCTCCCTTCCTTTTCTAAGCACCATACTTTGCATGTCTCTACATAATATATATTGGGTTGGACTGATTTTCTCAGGGTCTTCATTATTAGATTCTTTTCTCAGTTCAATTTTCTGTCTTTCAACTATACACTGCAGGTTCTCACCTGCACACTTTCTTTCCATAATGGAGGGGAGAACATTACAGGCTCCATGATAAACCATAATAATTTAGTCTGTCTCTAACTAAAACTATAGCTAGACTTAAGTAACAGTGGCTTTTCTGTCACCATGTTATTTTCTAAATAAAGCTTTTTTTCATTCAGACAGCAGCATCAAGAATTTTTCTACAAAACTTAGACTCTTAACTTTTGTGATTCTCACTCCATGCATTCCTTCCATCATATCAAGCTATCTGCTACACAATACTATGCACTCCAGGTTACCTTATACACCTTAATTTCAGGTTATCAAGGAATTTCTTTTTGCTGCTCAGTGCTGTCACTAGCTGTGTGTTTACTTAAATTTTGCCTGATTCTGGCTGAGAGATAGGACAGGCTTCAGAAAATATTTTGAGTTTCTTTCTCTAAAAGTTAATTGAAACATCATGATTGAACTGCAGGCAGCCCCTGCTTCATCTTGTGACAACATATTTCTTTATTATCTTGAGTGTCTTTAACTGTAGTTGATATCTATGCATCTTGGATTAATGGATGAGTGGTTAAATCTATTTCCCATAGGGGTTTGCACATTTTTCATTCTAATGCAGGAAAATGCATGCTTTTGCTGGCCAAACATTATGAACACATCTGATGAAAAAGAAATTAGTAGATTTCTAGCAACTATAATTTTAATAACCCAATACATAGGTTATATATCATCTTCTTTTAATGATACATACATTTTAGACTTTGCTTTAATGGACTAACAGGGATTCTTCTCAACAGTAATGAATTTCTCCTAATTTCAAAAGACAAAAAGCCAACCATCCTCTGTTTTGGGGCTTTCCTGCTCATTCTCTTAAGTGAGATCCTGAATTGTTCAACAGAGGCCTGCCTTGATAGTCCTACTGATATAAAAAGAGTGTTTCTACATTAATAGGATAGTCTCTCTATTTAATTCTTTTCTACCAGATGCTGTTTGCTCCCACAGATGCTGTTTTTACTCTAATAATCTGTGCAATTTGTTTCTTAAAGCCAAGATAGATAAAGGGTAGAATTGCATCTGCCTATCACTCTACATTTAAGGGATATGTACTCATAACATTGCCAGTGCCTCATTTTCACCCTGCTAAGGAGGCACTGCGAGGTTGTTTTTAGTTGTTCAGTGATTAAAGTGGTAGCTTCCCTCTTGTCCTGACCCAAGGCTTGCTATAATAAACAATTTACAGCAGGGGTGTCAAACTCAATTTCATTGAGAGCTGCATCAGCATTATGGTTGCTTTCAAAGGGCCAGTTGCATGTAAGACTATAATTCAGAGCGGCAAGGTGGGCATGTCTGGCTGGGGCTGGCTGGCTGTGCATGGCCAGCTTGATGCCACTCACTGGGTGCGGCTGATTCGGGATGGAACAAGTTGCACCAGTCTCAGTTACAAGGCTGATAATGATGCAGTCAGGGGCAGAGATTTATCTAGCTTCTATTGGCTGCCAAAGCTTGCTGTGGGCATTGGCTCCCATCCTTGTGTAGCTACTGAGCACTGGCTCTTATTGGTATTTTGGTTTTGGTTTTGTGGGAAACTAGGTACTTTTTTTGTTTTTTGACATGGAAATATCAGTCACCCAGAGGAAGGAAAGATGTATTTATTTATTGGAATATTAATCTTCTATCTTCTTGCTATCCATCCCCTTTTCCAGTTATTGTGATCAGTTAAAATTCAAACTGCCGAAGTTGCTCTGAGGCATTTCTGAAGCATGTCCCCTAATCCATCTATATCTCCTTACTAGAAAGGTGGACTCTCTACTAAGCAGACTGAAACACTGCTTTATTTTCTGAGAATTTAGACCTTTTTAAATAAGGTTGATTTTAGAGGATGGCGCTTTGTAGCACACTAGCTTCCCATTTATTGTAATTTCTTTTTAAGTTTTAACAGTACAAAGTCAGGTGGGCAGGAAGATTGTTGGGTGTGATAGAAGATGTCTGTTTTACATCAGTGTCCATGGTTACCACATTGCCAATCCTGATGGATACAAATTGGGCTTTAAATACCATTAATTTCTTGAGTGTGCCTGTTTCTAATCAATTTTACAACTCTTTTTAAGAAAATCACATTTAGTCAATTTCATAATGACTTCTACTCAATGTTGCAACATAGATTAAAAAGTTACCAGTTTGATTTCTCCTTGACTAAATAAGTGCCATGTAGCAGTAATGTTGTCTTGTTTATTTCTGTGGAAGTGGTCAGGGTCAGCATTGGCTCAAATCTCCCAGAACTGGTTGTTTTCCTGAACTGAGATGGCATGAATTTGTGCTACATGGGTTCAGGATTCTTTTCTTCTGTGAAATAAAAAAGAAAATACTCTTCTCATTTCCCAGAACAGATTGCTATCATTCTCATGGATTTTTCATAATAACAAGATTGATAACCATTTATTTCCACTGAAACAGTATGAAAGCTCTAAGCTTAGTTTTGCTACTGAATTCTTTTAGATAATGTTTTAAAAGGTCCATTTTCTTTTGAAGATTATTTAAAGGAGCTTTATAAAATAACGTGGCAACTTTAAGATATATGGACTTCAACTCCCAGAATTCTGCATGCTGACTGGCAAATTCTGGGTATTGAAATCTACATGTCTTAAAGTTACCAAGTTTGAAAAACACTGCTTTAAAAAAAATGATGGCTACCATGGGCTAGTTGGCCATAGGACTGAATATGCTTCTCATTTTCTAAGTAAAGTGAGGCGAGGCTGTTCAGGTTTATCTTTCTTTGGAGATGGAAGCAATAGAGATTCATGGCTCTTGTCATGTGTGATGTTTAAAAATCAGTTTTTGTAATGTTGATGCACATTGCAGTTGTCAGTCTGCCAAAATATCACATTTCTCAAAGAGTGTAAAAATCACAAAGTACCTCTTTTCTAGTCCCCTTCTTTCTTTATTCCTTTTTCGGTCCCTAAATCCTATTTTCTATCACACAAGACTTTAGTTGTAAAGATCAATTCATATTGACCATATGGTTCCATCCAAGTATTTTTATTGGCAGCTCAGATTCAGATGGGTTGCTTCTCCTAAGGATTTTTGTTTTCATTTTCCATGTTCTTAATGATCTTCCATGTAAGATCTAGAGCCAACATTCATTAATGGGAGATAAGTTGAACCAACCCTAGTCAGCTAAGTATTGCCATCTTCTTAAAGTATGTAGAGGATAGAAAAATCAGCTGGCTTGTGCCCTCATTGTTGTCTCTTTCAACACTAAAGGCAGATCTTTAACCATCAAAGAAATACTTGCCCATCCATGGGCTGCTTAACTAATAACAGTAATTAATTCAAAACAATATTTAGTAACAAATGCCTAAATTGCTTCCACATTGTTTGCTCTCCCAAGTCAAGACTTTCAAATGTGTTAGCTGGGAATGGTAGGATGTCCAAATGTCTAGTATATCTGAAAACAAAAAGGTTATTTGTCTCTGGAAAATATACTTTCCAGTCTTGAGTTATGCTCCAAATAACCTACTTGTTCTGGATTTGCATACCATGGATTGGTGTTTTTCCCCAAAGGTTGCTTGTTTTACCTCTATTTTAATTTATTATATATTCTCAGCTCACATATTATCTTCTGAAGATGGACTGGAATATCTGCCTAAATCCAAAGATACTTGTACTGAACTAGTAATTATCCAGAGAAGCATAGTAGAGTCAAGTGGGATGACTTGAATTTAATTATGTGGCACCAAGCAGGTCTGTCTTAAATGAGCAGAATCATCTGGGAAGCTTTTGAATGTTTAATAAAACAAATTAAGTAATCTCAGCAGCAGCCTATTCTTTGTATTGTTAGTTGTTTTGGTTTGTCTAGCCAGGAGGCCGGGGACAGACGTGTGTGTGTTCATCTGCTGTTTTGCTGTTATTTCAGGTAGCAGGTACTTTAATGCCATCCCTGTTACTAATTATTGCTTCAGTAAACAACAGCTGTTCAGATGCTGCTCAGCTTCTTATTTCTACCTCTAAAAAGATTTGACAGAGCTCAGATAATAGATGGGTATTGCTGAAAGGGGAAAAATGTTATAATCATTTCACTCCCCTACTGCTAGCGATTTTATGGGCCTTGTTATGGCAGGCATATTAATTGCAAGTGAACTGATGTTAAGCAAATTAAATGGCTTTAGTGCAGTATGTGTATATGGACACTTGGTTGGAGACAGTTTAACAGCAATCTTCTAGAAGGATTGGTATGTTTAGACTTTAAATTGTATCTCACGTTAGGAAGTGATGTGCTATAAAAAGACATAATTGCCACAGTACAATACTGATGATGTGCTGTTAGCGATATTTCAGGAAATCAAAAATCCAAAGCAAAACCTTTCTCCTGCCTCAGGCATACCATTGTGAGTCTTTTCCAGACCACTAGGCTTTGTATTTCCTAAGCCTTTTCAGTGTTAAAATAACATCAGAATGCTTCTGCCTTGTCTAGCTTTTTCCGATAGGTAAAAGTGGGAATGCTATACCACTTTTAACGATGGGCACGTCAACCTTTAGAGGTAGCAGAGGAGAGCTCATCATCTCCACCTTCCTGCCTGAGAAGCCTTCTAAGCACCTTCTGTCACTCACCTCCACAATGTACGGTAAGACTTTTACATGCCAATCTGTTGTCCTGCCAACTTCATCGTTCTGGCCAAGTCTGACACATCACAGAGAAGTTTCACTGCAGCTACTAAGTAATGACTAACCAAGCGGAGGGGATATTTTGGCTAGGCAAAGGCAGCCAGAGTCTGGACTGCAGAACTCCAAAGGCATTTGCTTCTGTACTGGCAGCCACGATAGATTCAGGATTAAAAAATGTAAAATTGCAGTGACCTCCTAAGTGGAAGTGACAAGTGGAAGGAGGGAGGCATAAATAATTGCTACATATGGGATGGCTATTGTGTTGAGAGAAATGCCCGGAGGTGGTGATGGCAAATTAATATGGCTGTCTGGAAATGTGTTGCGTTTAGAGCCAAGCCTTTTAACCTATGTGAGAGAACAGAAAGTGGTGATGAACAATTTTTGTAAAGCTACTTCTAATAGGGCTGATGGCTAGATGAGCAGGCTTCCTACAGTAAAATCTGTGGGTTCTTTTGGTCAGAGTCCAGGCAAGATTAAGGAGACCTATGTGGCTGAGGTGTTTCCTTTCATCTCACACAAAGTTATGCATGTTATTTGTTTAAAACAGTATATCATATATTTCATTTTCTGCAACATGACCTTCAACTGCTTGCTTCCCACAAATAAGCTACCTAGAAATGAAGCCAACTTGAGAAACCCTCTTCTGAATTCAACCCCTCCTTACTTGATCACTATGGTGGCCAGAAGTTTTCTCACAACCACAGCTAATATGGTTGGTGGATTTAGTGGATCCCCTGCTTCATTTTCCCAACCATCCCAGGAAAGGAAGCACCAGTCACTTCCTTTCTGTCGGCATCTTTACAGACTAGTTCAGAGGGAAAGACCTCCTACAGGTTTATTGCTCTTTTTGTCACTTGAGCTAGGCTGGTAAATATGAGCCAATGCTGGGTCATTTTAGTTAGTAATCACCATCACCATCATTATCATTATCATCATCATCAAAATGACCATTAGTCTGAACCTGTGAAACAGAATTAAATCAAGACAGTAACCAGCATTTCACTTCCATCATTGAAACTGTTAAAAATAAAAAACAAAAAAACAAGGACCAGCCTTTCATAGAAGGCAGCCAAGCCCCAAATGGTCCCTGAAGGCAGGAGGCAGGAGATGGGGGTGGGGTGGGAAAACCCCTGCAAGATTGGAAAGGCCACCAATTAGAAGGAAGACATTGGTGTAGGCTAGAATGGGTTGGATTTGGTGGACAAGACTGGGCTGCTAGGAAGTAAGCAGAGCAGAGTGGGAAAACCACTATGTTAAAAATGTGGATGGAGAAAATGTGAGTGAAAATCATCTTTCTAGGTGCCTGGGAAACATTATTTGTTTCTGCTCTCCAATGCAAGGTAGTCAATCCTGAGTTTTAAATTGGTGTCCAGTTTTTTTTTAAAATTCACATTTATATGCCGCCCTTCTCCGGAGACTCAGGGCGGCTTACAATCTTTGGAGCACAACCCAATGCGCTCAGCAATAGCCTTCATTCCATTGTATATGCCTGCTTATTACTAGGGCTTTTTGCCCCCAGCGCATTTTACAAAGTCAGCTTATTGCCCCCAACAATCTTGGGTCCTCAATTTACCTACCCTGGGAGGATGGAAGGATGAGTCAACCTTGAGCCTGGTGGGATTCGAGCCTGCACTAATTGCAGGTAGCTGGAACTAAGTGCTAGGTGTTTAACAGCCTGCACCACCAAGGCTCTTCAAATGATTCACAGATATTAATCAGCAGCTAAACATTAAGTATCCTTTTAAAAAGTAGCAATGGGCTAAAATGCCTGAAAGAGAGTTTTCTCTTAATGGCAAAGATTTCTAGTGTGATTATTAGGTAGCGGAGAAAGGCAGAAGGATATTCCATCCTTAAGTTATCAGGGGAGAAAGCCTGTTCCCTCATTCTTGCAGAATATCTGGATCTCAGACATAAGGATAAAGATTCTGAACCTACCACAACATCAGGAAGGTAGTTACAGGGTCATAAATCTTAGATTCATTTTGAATATTGGAAGCATAATATGCATGCCTTTGTATAATTTTATTTCCTAATTAGATTTGCTATCTGCTTTTATTTCTGGGGCTCAGTATTGTGAACATGAGTTTCTTTATCCAGCTCTTTCCTAACAACAATCCTCTGAGATAGGTTGGACTAGCAAAAAAATCATCAAGATCCATCAAGTTTCCATGACTAAGTATGGCCTCAAAGATAGTTGTATGCTTGAAATATTACTACACTTGTTCTTGTTGTTCCTATAGAAGAGAATGTCTGCAACTCAGGGTTGAACTGTAGTATTCTTGGAAGCATCTGAGCTTGGTTTTCTTGTTTCAAAATGATTCATTACCCAACTAGGTAAATTCATGATGATGTTACCTAGTTTAGTAATGAAATATCCACAAGCAATCTAGCAACCAACCAACCAACCAAATAACCTACCTCAGAGTCATTTACCTCATCTGTGAAATGGCAAATTTTCTAAGTATTACATAATAAAGTTTATTTAATTTGCCAACTACTATATGGACTCCTTTAGGAGAAGATAAGCACCATCCAGTGCATTTGTATTTCAAATGAATACACTCAATTCCGCAACACTATGATTATAAAATGACTTGCTGTGGATCTGTGAGGTGGGATGGGATTAGAAAATCAAGAGGTCCTGTCCCTTTTGTGTGTTAATATTGCATGGATGTACAAATCCTTTGATCATCTGACCATGACTGCCATCATGAAGTTTTGGCTCACCTCCAACATCATTGGAAATAAGCACAAAAAGCTACAAAATTGAATAAAATCAAAGTGTTATCAAAATCAAAGCAGCTTGTATTATTCCTAGCTTCTAAAGTGATTTGGAGACTCCCAGTTGTTGTTTTTTACGGTATGTAGTTAGTAAGCAGAGGCGAGGTTGAGATGCACAACAATCTGGGTTCTTTTTGTTTATCTGAATCTAAAATTTTAAAGAGACAAAGATTAGGTGGCAGTTTCATGTCTCTCATAAGCTTCCATTTTTACATGGTTAACATTACAAATTAATCTTCCTCTCTCTGGATTTTTAAAGTTCCTTTGGCCTCTTTGCTGTTTGGCAATTTGTAGCCTGAACAGCTAAATGGCAGCAGGGGTAGTTCATGCTGGGACCTGCTACATTCATCTGACTAGAAAAACAATTCTTGGCAGCAGCTCCATTTTGATCTAGCAGATGAAAAGAATCTGTTCCATAAAGTTTTTGCTGGGGGTGAAAAGAGATCTTAAGAAGGCTTTTTTCCTCTTCGTAAGGCCCAGGAATCAGTGAGCTGAAGCATGAAGTAGCAGTAATAGCCTTTATTTGTGAAACTCTGTGGGCAGTGCTAAGCTGTTAAAATGCAAGATAATTAGAATTCTTCAAACAATAGGAAAAAAAATGCAGACTTGGCTCAAATAGAATGAGGTTTCTCCTCCCCTCTTCTTCCCAAACTACTCTTACAAATTCTTCTTACCACTAAGGGGTGCTGGTGTCATATTTGTGGTAGGATGCATATGGAGTACATACAAGGTTTCTTATGGGGTACAGCCCTCTTCATAGTTTGAAGACAAGCACATTTATATGTAACAGTTTCCCTAAGCCATTGGGAATCCATGCAATTTAATAAATATTTAAAATCCAAGTTTTTTTCCAAAGACCACTGCTTCCTCTCTCCTGTTATCGATATCAGGACAAATAATGCAGGTTGAAGTCAAAGTCCCATTTTGGAAGTACCCCAAGTGGTTACTATCGCTGAAAGAAGCATGTTGGACTAATGCATTTATCTGGGCATTACCATAAAATGGGATAAATTTCAAGGGGGAAATATATATCATACACACACACACATACCCTAACCCTAAGTCTGAAGAGCCACCATCTTATGTGACCTCACATTCCTACGCAATTGCCGAGACAAAAACGTGATCCTCACTTGCTTCCAACTCAAATTCCACACTAAAACCTCAGCCACTGAAAGGATCCTGAAAAGAATGGAACTAGCCCTAATCAGAAACGAACTCCACAAGAAAAGATTCCTACTAGACCAAACCAACAGGGACCTACTCACCTCCACCTCAAACTCAGTAACAAAATCCACCCAACACTCTGGGTCAAATCCAAACAACTAGCCCTCTGGAGAGCCAAAACAGAAACCTCCCACAAGACAGACACACACACCAACAAACTCCACAGACTAGAGAAATGCCAGAAGCCCAACCCCAACCCACAACAATGCATAAAACAAACAGTACACAACATATCAGACAGAACCCTCACCATAGCAGAAACCAATGACCTTTCCAAGGGATTCAACTTTGCAGTCGCCCCCAAACGCATCCTCATGGAAAACATCATATGTGGAGTTGAAGCTAGCCTAACCAAAATTAACCCAGATGTAGCCAATAAAATCAGACTTGAAGTCACCAACGTCCTCTGCTCCAGCAGTCTACCCAGAAGCAACTTACACAAAGAAGAACAAAAAGCACTCACCAACTTGAGGAAAGACAACAACATAATCATTCTCCCAGCAGACAAAGGCAATGCCATGGTCATGATGAACACATCTGACTACCAATCCAAACTATCCAACCTACTCCAAGGCCCCGCTTACAAACCTCTAAATACAGACCCCACCACCTACCTGGAAAAAACCACCAAATCCAAAATAAAAGCCTCTCCCATCAGTGAAGAGATCCAGCAAAGAATCATCCCAGAGAAAAATCATCGAGATTTTTTCTAAGCTCTATGGCCTCCCCAAGAAACACAAAGAAGGAACACCGCTCAGACCCATAGTCAGCTCCATAGGCTCACCTCTACAGAATCTTGCCAAATTTCTTGACAAACAACTCCAGCCCTACACAGAATCCATCACCTCACCTGTACAAAACTCTTTCCACTTCATAGAAACAATAAAGAAACAAAACCCACAACCCAGCAACCTACTCGTGAGCTTTGATGTTATATCCCTCTTCACCCAACTACCTATTAAAGAAGCCTTGACAGCTATCCAGAACAAATACAACCCCCCCTAAGCACATCCTAGATCTGACCAACCACTGCCTAACCAACACATACTTCATCCACAATGGACAAAGATACAAACAGATAGAAGGAGCACCTATGGGATCACCCCCCTCACCCATCATTGCTAACCTATACATGGAACACTTTAAAACCAACACTCTAGACAAATCCGAACCCAAACCCAAACACTGGCTTAGATATGTAGATGACACTTTCATAATTTGGCCACACGGGAAAGAAAAACTGGACAACTTCCTCACACATCTCAACAGCCTACACCCCAAAATACAATTCACCATAGAAACAGAAGCCAACAACCAACTTCCCTTCCTGGACGTCCTAATTTACAAAAAACCCAATGGCTCCCTAGGACACACCATCTACTGGAAGAAAACACACACCAACCACTACTTAAATGCACAATCCCATCACCACCCTGCACACATCAACTCCATAGCCAAGACCCTCATCTCCAGAACCAAATGCCTAGCCGACAAAGACCACCTGAGAACAGAATTACACACCCTCACTAACGTATTAATTTCCAATGGATTCCAAAGAAACACAATTATCAACCTAATCCTAAGGGAGACACCCCCCAAAAACTGAGACACAGAACAGGACAATGGTATCGCCCTCCTCCCCTACATCAAAGGCAACACAAATAAAATCAGCAAAATTCTCCAGAAACACAATATCAGGACAGCCTTCGGCACTGACCAAAAAATAGCCAACATCTTAAGAAACCCCAAGGACAAAATCCAGCTAGAAAACCAAGGAGATTATGAAATACCATGCAAAAATTGCCCAACCACATACATTGGACAAACCAACAGGAGAATAAATGCATGCAATGCAGAACACAAGAACGCAGTCAGAAAAGAAGAAAATACTTCCTCCCTTTTCCAACACCTTAAAGCCACAGGACATAAAATTAATTTTGAGGGATCCAAATTAATCTCCAATACTGAACACTTCAACAAGAGAATAATCAGGGAAGCCATCGAAATAGAGAAACACCCCCATAACATGAATAAACGGGATGATACCTCCTGCATACCAGACATCTGGAAACTAGCCCTTATCAACAAACGAGTCCCAGCCACGAAAACCAACACTGGTCCCAAAACAACACATGACGCCACCATCAATCTCCCTCACCAGACTCAAACCCAAACCCATCCCATAGGCGAAAGGCAACCACCATCCAGAAACCAGACCATGGCAGCATCACCAGCTGCTACACACTCTGACCCCCAAACTAAGCAAACTGACACACACCATGAACACATAGCCAGACCTCAAACTCAGAGCCAAACCAAAGCCCGGAATGTTACATCACAGCCATCCGCTCAGGATATCACATCACGGAACTCAGGAGGTTACACCACAAAACCTCAGGATGTTACAACACAGCCAACGACCCTGGAGATTACAGCACAAGGCCCAGGATGTCACAACAATAGAACTCAGAAGGTCATCACACAGCCCATTACGCAGGTCGTTACAACACAAAAGACTGATAGACACACAGCCAATACCTCAGCCACACAGGTTCTTACGAAAAAGCCAACCAATCTGCAAACATCAACTCCATCAACCAATCAAGAAGTAACACAGACAACCAACCCGCTTACAACAGAGCCAGCACACCACACCTCCCCACCAGTATTTATAGAGAGATGGCAGCTCCGATCACACTTTGCTCGCACAAGCACAAAGCCGAAGACACCAGCCTGAAGATGGCGAGTGGGGTCTCGTCGAAACGTCGCCAAGGTATTCTCAATCTTACACGGGACAAGACCCGAATACACCAAGACCTACATACCTTTACCCGTGAAAATCTACGAATCTATCCATCTATCTATCTATCTATCTATCTATCTATCTATCTATCTATCTATCTTGGTGTATTGGTCTTGTCCGTGTAAGATTGAGAATACCTTGGCAACATTCGAAATCTCATCCGTCATCTTCAGGCTGGTGTCTTCAGCTTCGTTCTTCTGGGAGAAGTTTGTGATAGTGGCTGTTTTTCCCTTTTAAACTCCAGAGTTGGCTGTGTTGTTACTTCTTGATTGGTTGATGGAGTTGATGTATGCAGATGGATGGCTTTTCCTGAGACCCTGTGTGGCTGAGGTGCTGGCTATGTGTATCGAAAAACATATATATATATATATATATATATATATATATATATATATATATATATATATGTCTTGGTGTATTCGGTCTTGTCCGTGTAAGAATGAGAATACCTTGTCAGCGTTTCGACGAAATCTCATCCGTCATCTTCAGGCTGGTGTCTTCAGCCGTTAGATTTTCACGGGTAAAGGTATGTAGGTCTTGGTGTATTCGGTCTTGTCCTGTAGATTGAGAATACCTTGCAACGTTTCGAAATCTCATCCGTCATCTTCAGGCTGGTGTCTTCAGCCGTTCTTCTGGGAGAAGTGTGATAGTGGCTGTTTTTCCCTTTTAAACTCCAGAGTTGGCTGTGTTGTTACTTCTTGATTGGTTGATGCAGTTGATGTATGCAGATTGGATGGCTTTTTCCTGAGACCCTGTGTGGCTGAGGTGCTGGCTGTGTGTATCGAAAACATATATATATATATATATATATATATATAATTATATATAATTGTAGGTCTTGGGTATTGGGTCTGTCCGGTAAGAATGAGAAACCTTGGCAGTTTCGACGAAAATCATCCGTCATCTTCAGGCTGGTGTCTTCAGCTATCGTTAGATTTTACGGGTAAAGTTATGTAGTCTTGGGTATTCGGGTCTTGTCCCGTGTAAATTGAGAATACCTTGAGCAACGTTTCACAAATCTCATCCGTCATCTTCAGGCTGGTGTCTTGGTGTATAGATATATAGAATATATATATATATATATATATATATAATATCTACCAAGACATATATATAATCATGTAGGTCTGGTGTATTGGGTCTTGTCCAGTGTTAAGGTTGAGATACATTGGCAACGGTTCGACGCAAACCCAGGTATATTCGCCACTGGTGTCTTCAGCTTCGTTCTCTGGGAGAAGTGATGTGATTGTAGTTTTTTCCCCTTTTAAACTCTAGAGTTTGGCTGTGTTGTTACTTCTTGATTGGTTTGTGCTTGATGTATGCACATTGGATGGCTTTTCCTGAGACCCACTGAGGTGTGCTCTGGTCTCTAGCCACGACTGGGTAATGGGCTGTGTGAGACCTTCTGAATGTGACATACATGGTGCAATCTCCTGGGTCAAACTGCAACTCCTGAGTTTGTGTTGACTCATTCACAGTAGTTCTGTGATAGGAGATTTAACATCAGAGGGGAAGCCAGACAACACCCAGGGATTACAGCACCACACCAGGAGAACATAGCTGAAGTCATCACACAGCCTACCAGTTACAACCAAAGGTGAGAGACACAGGAGCCAGACCTCGCCACCACAGGGTCTCAGGAAAAAGCCACCAATCGCATACATCAACTCCACAAACATCGAAGTAACAACACAGCCAACTCTAGAGTTTAAAAGGGGAAAACAGCTAATCACACACTTCTCCCATAGAAAGCTGAAGACAACAGCCTGATATATACGGATGAGATTTCGTATATCAATATTATACCTTACACGGACAAGACCGAATATACCATATATATATATATATATATATATATATATATATATACATACATACATACATACATACATACATACATATATATACACACATATGATATCCATGACTTTTTTAGGGAAAGACATTGGTATTGCTGTTAAGAGCCGCAGTTCCTTGCACTGTGTTGAGACTAGTTTTACTGCAGTCAGGACTAAACTAGATGTAATTATGTCAAATGAGTGTGCCGAATCAATTTGCCACTGCAGTCCTATAAAGTGTCATCTTGGGAGGCAATTAAAGGGAAACATACATGGCAAACAGAGGGGAGTCAAATCCTTTTTCTCTCTCTTCACACCTTCCTATTTTCAAAGCTCCTTTTTCCTAGTTATTACCCTGCCTCACAGCTGCAGAAGGATGGCTATAATATCATTTCAGCTGGAAACATTTCTCACTTTCCATGAGTTTCTCATGCACATCACGGTCAGTTTTTTTTTCTCTTTTATTTTGGCTATATAGAAATGCTGCTTTCTGCAACATTTTTTCCTCAGTTCTCCAGAACGTGTAGGATTCTCTGGAGGGCTCCTAAGTATTAATTAGGCTTATTCCAGTTTAGCTCCAAACCTAGGTAAAAATTGGGCAGGTGCTACCACCAATCATACTCTCCTTTTGTGTTTTATAGAATTAGAAGCACAACATGAAAGTGGATAGAAAAGGGCAAGGCATTATTAAGCCACTAGTGGAGGCACAATATTTTAGAAGGCAAAGAACTTGCTAGCTAGCTAGTGGTCTGCCATACAAATGACATTTCAAAAGCGATCCTTGATTTCATGTCAACAGAAACAAATGAAATGCTTTTGCTTAATATTTTAGGCTCAGGACAGTGCATCCAATTGCTCCACTATAGAGACAGAGAGAACAATTAAGTTTAAATTGTTCCTCCACATGACTGTTCTGCACAAGAGAGCTCAGATATATTGGATGATTTTAGGGATGCTTTCCATGATTCAGATTGTACTGATATTTGGAACAGAGGCCATTTAATGTTTATAACCAGACCACTTAACAATTGAGTTCTTACATGGATTATGACTGAAAAACTATCTTTTGGCAGAGATGTGAAAGACAGTTTTGTCTCTCCTGTAGAATTTTCTCAAGTGGTTTTAAAGCAAACAACCCAGTGAAACACTCCCATTTTCTATTAAACCAGATAGGTTTTTAAGTAATTCCTGCGGAAAACCCATTGCTTTCATTGCTTACTAAATTGTATTGGGACAATTTCAATGAAGGATGGAAACAGCACATTCTCAGGGGGTCAAGCATGAGTTTTCTGTTCCTACATGTCTCAGGTTAATTAGATCTTGTAATTTCACCTCCTGGAATGTTTTGTTGGTACTCACTACAGGAATGTTTATGTAATAATGTTAAGATAAAGCCTCTGAAGATCTAGTTGTTTTTCAATATGTGACATTTTAAATGGTGCAATATAGCTGCAGTTAAGAGCCTGATGGAGCAATCAAGAATATCACCATTGCTCCCCCTCTTCTTAAGGGATCCCTTTAATATTAACATATTGAAAGCTTTATATTTCGGAATGATTTTTTTTAAGTCAGTTTACTAAAATATAAATATTTACTAAATAAACTTTAATAACAAAAAAAATCCTCTTTCAGAAAGACTGGGAGTTACAATATTCTCTCCTTCTCTCTCTTTTTAAAATTAGAAATGAATCTTTCCACCAAAATTCCAGAAATGTATTTAAAATTATTTGGTTTCAACTCTAGTATTTTGTAAATACTCCAGCTAACGTCTAATTTATAAATTTAATTTAAATTCTTGTCTCCAAAAGATACACATGCTTATTTAAACAAACCCATTATTTTATGATCAAGTCAAGATTACATGTTAGTATTACTGATTTCACATCTTGCTGAGGTGGTTTTTTTTTTTGTCTAGAGCAGGGGTGTCAAACTCACGTCGTCACAGCAGTGTCACGTGATGTATTGGGACTTTTTTCCCTTTTGCTAAACCGGGCGTGGGCATGGCCAGCATGTGTCACATCCAGCCCATGGGCTGGGAGTTTGATACCCCTGGTCTAGAGTAACCACTGACTGCTTGTGGATAAGTTAGCACTCTATTTAATAGAACAAAATTAACCACTACGGCTAATATTCATACAAGTAGTGACTAGTGACTGACATAAACCTATGTCTTGCTCAATTGTCTGGAGTCTCAGTTCAGTTTTTTTAATGATCCAACTGCTAATTCTTTGAGACAATCTATAACTATAATTTTTTTCAGCAAATCATTAGTCTTGCCCAATTTACAGTCCAATCAGAATAACAGAGTTGGAAGGGACCTTGGAGGTCTTCTGGTCAAGGAGAAAACCCTATATATTTCAGACAAATGGTTGTCCAATCTTTTCACAAGATCCTCCAGTGTTGGAGCACCCACAACTTCTGGAGTCAAGTTGTTCCATAGATTAAAATTATTCTGTCAGGAAAATTCTGCTTAGTTCTATGTTAGTTCTCTCTTTGATTATTTTCGATCACTTTATCCTTTATATCAGTCTAACAATTGATCCAAACTTGGTTTAAGAGCACAGAAAACCCTAGTTTACAAGAACAAATGACTCTCCTTCACACTTTTTTTTCTTAAAAAAAAAAAGGAGGATGGCTTTAAAAAGTACTAATAGAGAAGAAACCAAACTATGAATTAGAAAACTGGCCCTGGTTATACTGGGTTCTGAAATATAAAGTATGTCCTGTCTGGCACTTTGTAACAGTCTTCATCAAGATTCAGCTCTAACAAATAGCACTAATTTAATAGCCCTTGAGACAGATTGGGCTCTTCTATAGCTTATTTAAAGCATTTCTAGAAGATGTGTGTATTCTGCCAGTAAATGACTAAATGGCCCCTAGTCTCATCCTCAATAGCTCAAGTGAAAAAAATGTAAAGTTTGTATTTCTAACAATAAATACAGCTTGGTGGTCATTTTGGTGGACATTTGGTGGCCACCATCACATTCTGGACATAAACTGTTTCAACTTCTCCTCTCTGGATACCACTATAGCACATTGTATGCCAAAACAACTAGATACAGGGAGTTTTTCCCCTCATGACATCACTCTGCTGAACACCTAATTCCCACAGCACTGTCTTATGCCTCACGTTGTATGGCTGTATTACTATTATCATTCACATCTTCTCTACTACCCCCCCTTATTTGTATTATGATGATTATTATTACTCTGTTGCTTTGCGTGTACACTGATAGCATTTTACTGGAGGCAAATTCCTTGTGTCTCTAATCATATTTGGACAAATAAAGCTTCTTCTATTCTGTTCTGTTTAGTGCTAGCCCCTCTTTTCACTGCTATAAGCAATTTTTTCTGTATACCCAAATATTAAAAATGTGGTAAGTTTGATCCTTCTAATTATCAATTAATTAGCGAGAGAGAGAGGGAGGGAGGGAGAGAGAGAAGAGATAGATGATAGGTACATAGATATAGATGATTGATAGATAATAGATATATTCTGCTGTAGTTGATGTATTTTGAATTAGTGCTCTTTGAAACTAGTTAGAATTATTCTGGAAGAATTGCTACTGTACTGATATGAAATGGAAGGTTGTTTATAGAGGAGACATGCACATAGCGGGAGGTGCATATGAATGCACCTTGTTCATGTCTAAAATGCTTAAATTGTGTTTCCATATTCACATTTCTCTTCATACTTCAGACAACTCCTTCCTTTATATTTTGTACCAAAAAAGGTCAGTTAAGCTACTTAGGGTTCACAAAGAACCAATGACTGGGCAGTTCACAAGGAAAAAATATTAAAACAAAAACTATACAACATACAACAAGGAACAAGAATGAAACATGGTAAGATAGTAAAAATCAGACAGAAGCAAAAAGCAAGATCTGCACAGCCTAAATGGGGGGGGGGTTCCAATCATTCTCCTCATTCAGGTTTTCACAGCCTCCACAATACAAGCTGGATGGGAGTATCTGAATCTCAAGTGGAGCTTTCTTCCACAGGGAAGCCCCTACTACAGAGAAGGGGCACTTCCAGGGTCTTGACTGATGACACTCCTTAATTGAATGAATCTGGAGCATGCCAAACCTGCCTGTTTTAAAAGCTAGATTTATAACATCTCAGGTTTCTGATAATGTTTGGATTTAAAAAAAACATAATATGGCCATACCTGTTTTCATGTTGTTTTTATAAAAATGCAATTTGTCTGATTTTTTTTGCACTGAAATACACGCTTTTTACATGTTGAAGATTAACATATACATACAAAAAATACTTCACGTAGAGCTAAGTTGGTTGTTCTAACTCCTGCACAATTCAGTGTTAATTACCAAACATTTCAAACTCAGAAGACTGGTCAGTGAGAATAAAAGCCCCTCCCCTCTTTAAAACTAAAGATGTCAGCCACTGCTAAATGTTAAAAATTAGCTGACTTTTTATTTTTATTTTTGTGAGCCTTATGAAGTATAGTTGAGGGAAGTTTCCTTTTTGTTGTCTAGACCTTTGCATTTGTTTGTAGAGTGTCAGCAAATTTAATGGAAAAGAAAGTATGAATGTTATGCTCAGTGTGCAAGAACTTGGAAAAAAAATATCAAAACAGGTATTTGTTGTAACTGTGGTCTTCTTTGCAGCAGCTTTTTGAATTATATTTTCCTTCTGAAGCAAATGCCTAGTTTATAACTGCTGGTGATGATTCGTGTACTGAGCCCTAAGTGGAAAAGGATACTTAATTGGAGTGCTTTCTCAGACAGAATGCCTTCTTGCACAGAATTTAGCTGGCCTATTGTCTGATTTGGGATTTCATTTTATGGCTAAATGCCTTCCATAGGGCTGTGCAACAATCTGAACACAAACGGGGAAAGGGAAAAGTTGTTTTGGCATTTACTGACAGGCTCAAATTACAATTCCTTAAGGAACCCACATTCTTTTTTAGATTTATGCAGCTTGAACAGTGAGATCCAATGAAAATGGTTTTGATTCAAGAAGATACAACAGGTGTGACATTTATGCCCATGCATGCTCCTTCTAAAATCACCATGTTGCCCTAATGCCAAACACATTTTTTTAATTGGCAAAACACGACGACTCCTTTCCTTAACAAAACAACTGCAGATAGTTGCAATCGGTACTTGTGCTTTTGACTGTTGTTATTGGTGTCAGAATGCAGAAAGCGTGTGGAAGGTTTTCAATTTCTTGTACTGTTTGCCAGACAAGAATTGGCTGTTCTCTAGACTGCTTTAAAAATGGCTAGTTAAAAACATGCTTTTAAAATGCACGTTTGATAGGTTTGGCCTCTCAAAGGACAACGGAAACTGCAGTATCTAATGGAACTTTGACATGGAATGTGAGCTGAATCTGAGTGGTGATAAGCTGGTCAGCATACTTCTATTGCCTGATGCTACGTGTGAAAATAATGTCAGGGCACTGCAGTGAGACAAACATGGATTGGGTTAGATTTCCAAAGCAGTGAACTCAGAGTCTTTTATACAGAAGCTACTTAAGACATCCAATCTAGTTTTATGAATTAACTTGGACCCTAAATATGTCCCCAAAATAATAAAAATAAAAAACCCTGAAGTTAATTACAAGCGACCCTGACAATGTTGTCATTTGATTTTAATGATTGTATCTGTGCGACAGATACAAACATTAAACTTGTTCATGAATCAGTGCAATATATATTCATACATGTTATTCCTTGCCTCCATTTGAGCCTCTAACCTGAAAATGAGTT
The DNA here is from genome assembly GCA_009733165.1 of Naja naja. Classification (NCBI taxonomy): domain Eukaryota; kingdom Metazoa; phylum Chordata; class Lepidosauria; order Squamata; family Elapidae; genus Naja; species Naja naja. The sequence continues at coordinate 50,206,471 of CM019151.1, forward strand.
TTTAAACTGATCTTATGGCACTATATTAGCCCAATGACTGTTTTGAGTTGGGAATGGTCTATGTTGTACCAAGGCATAGAAATTGCTTGGTAAGAAGTTTATCTTATTAAACCAATTATTAACTTTCATTTTTTTTGCTGAAAAATTATAAAATTATGTTTTAATAGATAACTTTTACCATCTCTGCCATTAACATTTGGGACTATACTTTGTTCTAAAACATGTACCATTTTTAAATAAACTTATCAGTATTTTATTTCATGTTATCTCCTAAGGTTGGCATAGAATGCAGTTGAGACACCTACAATAAATGACATAAATCAGGAAGAATTGAATTATGTCTTATGTCTTCTATGACTTCTTTAGATGGCCATAAAATAAGTTGCCATCATTCAGTCCCCTCATCTAAAATATGAACTAATCTTACAGACCTACCTGTAAGGATTATAATTAGACAATGAACATCCTACAATGATATACAAATTGGGATGATTAAGAAATCATTCATTACTTGCAAAAAGCCCTAAGCGCACTGACAGTCTTTTTCCATTTATAATGAAGAATTAATTTCCTTTCTTGGAGTGTTGTATATATGTAGGGTTATGTGAAGCAGACAAGTAATATGATTTGTGGTTGCTTGACATATTTTAATGCCCCTCCTCTCCCAATTCACATAAAAATATGCTATCATTATACTTAAAACATACTAAAGGAATTGAAGATATCACTTCCCAGTGAAAGGTTCCTGCTCAAGATCAGTTAGCTAAATGAATCTTGTTATTTTTTAGCATGAGAGACACAGCTTCAATTGTCTTTTTAAAAAATTTGCGAAGCTTTAGTTAATGCTTCTGTAAAGTATGTCTCCGGAGCCATGATTTGCCTTGCTGAACTAGCAGTTTGAGACACTGGCAGAAGGCGCGAGAAACAACTCCCAATTGTGGAGCAAATAAATCAATACTAGTGCAATCAGATCACTTTGCATCTACAAGTTGAAACAAAAAATTAACAGCACAGTTATAATGTCTGACAGACATAGTTAAGAAAACAAATTTAAACACAGACACATTGGCTTGGCTTTTATTGGAAAGCCTAGATGCAATCTATAGTCATCAAGTTGTGGAAAACTTCAGGATACATATAAAGTTTGGAAGGCAAATGAAAAGAACAATACAAATTGGACAAAAAATACATTTCAAAATTGCATGAAAACATTTTGACTGGCTTTGCCTAAAATACTCTGAATTTCCATAGGCTAATTACTTTAATACAGTTTTTCATTAAAAAAACTTATTTAGTTTACATTTTCCCCACAGTCACTATGTCATGTAGGAACGTTATCAGATATTTTTATAGTATGAAAAAAATCTACTAAAAACTTATGCAGAAGGTAATTGGTCATCATTCAATTTGAGCCAACAGACAAATGATTGGGTTTATTTGTGAAAGTACAAGGACACATTAACAGAAATCTTAGTGCTATTCCAACTTGTCATAGACTAGATCTGTTGCAGTATTTCTATAGAACAGCATATTACTATATTTCCAGTATGAATCCAAAAGAATAGAAAACACAGTGCTTTAAAAAAAATCCTCTGCAATTCTATTAAACAGAACTATAGACAGGCTGTACTGAGTTTTAAACTGAGATACGAAATAATGGCACTGATCAGCATTTTTAAAATCCTAATTTCTAAATTTGGATTCTTTGTGTCTGAAAAATAACAATAAAGTATTTATTTATGCTTTAAATGTAATAAAATAACTTGTTCTAAACGTGTCAATTGTTATTCTATAGGTTGTGTCCAATGAGACACCAGTAAGTAATACTGTGGCTTGCTTGATCATTCCATAATTCTTTGACAAAATACAAACTGTGTAGCTGAAAGCAGAAGTTTATTACAGAATCTCAGTGCAGGATGCAATTAGAAAACAATTTTAAAAATTCATCTATGTAATTTCTTTACGTTTCAGATGTATTTAACTGGCATTTCTATCTTGATTTTTTAGCACAGAAAAATGAAAGTGGGCTAGTTTTCCCCAAATAAATATTTTTGAATATATGCTGCTGAAAATAGTACAAAGGATGTAAGAGAGAAATTAGACCTTCAAAATTTTCCTTTTTCCTTCCCACATATAAATTATGCAATACTAATACTGATAAAAAGTTTAAATGTATTTTCAAATCATGCAACATTCAGCTCAATTGCAAGTTAAGTTGTATTATTATACTTATAAAAAAGGATTGGGGATCAAACTATTATTTTAATGTATTTTTCCATAAGAGGGTTACCAGAAACTGCCAATATTTTTTTGTGCCTGAAGGGTTTTTTTTTTAATGGAAGCTGAGCATTTCAAGTTTTTACACAAACTCCTGCACTAACAAACTAACTAGAAAAATGTGAAAAGGTAGTCATTACATAATTTTTTAAGTATGTTAAACTTCTTGAGACAGGTATTTTGATTGATTTGTTAATAAGAAAGTGCTGGATCAACTCTGTGCGAGGCTGGCATTTGGCATGAAAATTATGTTTCATCCTGGATTTTATCAATGTTGGAGATATATTTAGAAACTATTCAGAAATATTCCTTTTGGTTGCTATTTTCAGGTATTCAACAGGAGAGATCTGATACTATATAATCTGGTTTAAGAATGGTTTACATTAAATTCTTCTATCAGCACATCTCAAACCCTAACACGTGTCTTATAGGCAAATCTTAAACATTATGATTCTCACAAATGCTGATTAGATACTATCCTAAAATTATCAATTTCTTGGATGTTTTTTTAACATCCCCAGATGGAATTCTATTTTCTTTCTTCCAGAAGAAAATTAAGTATATCTTTTTCATACACACAGAAAGCCAAAACTAAACAAATCACAAAGATTCACAAGTTCCCAGACACAAGCAACTCCGTTATTGCTCTATCACCAGCACAACACTGGCAACTATCAGGATGGCTGGGAGCCCTGTTTCTTTAACCTGTCCTTTGCAAGTTGGACTAAAAATGTAAGAAACCCACCCCCATAATGATGTCATGGTGTCATCATGGGCAGATTCTTACTTATTTTCTGCCCATTTTTTGCTTGTTTCTCATTCTCCCGTGTCTAAGGAATGCATTTATGAAAACATCCATAGAAACTACCTAAAAACCCTGTTTTATGAGGCTTCTATAGGATAATGCCTAATCCTCAGAAGACAAAAGAGCTAATTATCCCCATGTTTATAAATTCCCACAACATGGTTCATCAGATATAGTATTTCCATGATATAATTGACTTCCAGCTGACCCAGTTAAGCATATTGTGAGAACCAATCCTGTATGTTTAGAACAGCATCAACTTGTCTTCATGAACCACTAAATATCTGAGATTGCAGTCCTAAATTTATTCATCAAAAATAAATCCCACAAAGGAATTTACTCCTTCAAAGTTTACTCCAGTAAGGAAGTATGGAAATGTTCCTTTTATGACATAACACAGCTTTACATCCCATGTCTTTTAAAAAACCCCACACATTAGAAAGCTGTAAAAAGAATAATTACACCTTGAGCTCTGAGAGAGAACAAGGCATGTCCAGCCTACAAAAGTCTTTTATGATAACAAATGAGTCTTGCTGAATTGTTCTTCCTTCTTTTTAGCAGCGACTGATGAAACCATGTTTGCCAGGGAGGGAGGGAGGGAGAGAGAGAGAGAGAGAAAGAAAGGAAAGAAAAAGAGTGGCAACTCCGTTTCCTTCTAGTCTGTGATTTCTCCATCCTTTCTCAGAAGTAATCCAAAGAGGAAAACACACCATGTTAAAGTTAATACAAAAATATTAACACTTCTATTCAACTGTTGCACACTGTTATATCTCTACATTATAACTCTTAATACTGTACAGCTATAACATAATAAAAGGTGCAATTCTTTTAAAAAATTCACACACTGCATATTTTTATTATTTTATTTAAGTATAAACTTTTTTAAACACTTTACATAAATTAACTCCTCTGAGACTAATATTTGATGTACAGTAAATTGTAATTCATATAAAAATCCATAAACAACTTGTCTCACATAATTTACAAAAAAATCAAGCTTCCTTTGCTTCTCTGTGACAAGAATTCTATTTGCCATTTTCCCCAAGGTAAACCCCATGATCACCGTAAAATCCATTACCAAATTTTGATTGTAGAATAAATTGCTTGTGCCAGTGTCCTTTCAAAAAGCAGCACTGTTAAAGCCATTGGGGTGTCCATACACAAAGAGTCTTGTCCCCTCTTAACATGAACAGAGATTATATACCACATCCTAGGCAGAGAAAGGGAGTGAGCAGGAGAGAAGAGGAGGAGGAAGGGGGAGAAAAAAGAGGAGGAAAAAAGACTAATTCTTGTAAGCAAGAGTCAACAATTTAGTAATATTTGGAAACACTGTTATCGCTTTCTTTCTTAATTACTGGAATAATCAGCCAGCTGGAAACTCTTTAGATCTTTCTTTTTAGTACTTTCAGTCCAACTTGAGTGCAGCGATATGCATATGTAAACATATTCTTTAAAGCAGATCACCTTTAAGGTCATTCAGAAAAAACACAACTCCAGTTTTTCTTTTTAATATTACCATTCCTCTGGAAGGCTCTCCCTTTGTTGTAGAGTCCATTCAGATTGTGCTACAGAAAAATCTGAGCAAAGATGTGTATTTAGGCTCAAGTAATAATGCAGCAAACTATTTGGTCTCCCCTCTTAGAAGACTCTGGCACAGGGTCCGTCTCTTTGGCAGGCCAAGCGCAACCGATGTGTTACCTCTTTCCAATCTCACTTTGCCTAAGAAACTGTATATTGTTAGCACTGTCAGCTAATTCGGGGTATTGCTCAACAGAGAGTACATAGTACCCATCATATCCTTGAACTTTTCCAGCACTCAAAAGTTGCCTCTTTTCCCCTTCTGTCCATAGCCTGGCCCCTTCCTCTCCATCTCTCACTCGTTGCTGTTCTCTGGCCCAGGCATTGGAGAGAGCCCTTTGCCTAGCCTGTTCTAATATCCGTGCCTTCTCCTCATCAAGTGTCATGCCATAGCGGACATGAAGAGCCAGTGCGCCATACTGCATTTCAACATCAGCAAACCTACGAGTCCTGCCATTCACTACAGTGGTGGACTGGGAAACTGTGACATTGATGCCGTTCTCCAGTGCCTTCCGGCCACTCGTCAATCTCAGTGTGCCCAGGTCACTCTCAGGGGAAGTGGTTTTAATGAAATAATGCGTGTCCTTTCCCTCAACAGTGAAGTGCAGGTTTTCCAGGTAGTATGCACTATTTAGAACAGCTGCCACTTTGATACAATCCTCATTTGCAATGTTAAGCACATTGGTTTGTACTTTGCCTTGATTGACAGCAAGCATTACTCCTTTTCCAATCAAAGATTTCACAGTTGCAAACCACAACCAGGATTTCTCACTACCAGGTCTGCGTTTGCTGATCTGGACTTCTGCCATCTTTCCTAGGGATAGGAAAGCCTTTGCTTCCCTTGCCACTTCTTGTTGCACTCCAGAAATCGGCTGAAAACAAGAACAGACAGATTTTATTTTACAAGCCTATAAATTCCAACAGTCAAGCATTTATTGGCATGGTGCCTGCAGCTGACAACATGATATGCCACAATGACACTGCTGTAGCTAATTGAATTCACAGACTGGATTCCACTCTTATAAGTTCTACGTTGCTTGATATATTTCAATATTTATTACCATTTTTGATTAAGAAGTTTAAAAAGCAGCACTGAATCACTCCAAAGAAAAAATCAGTTAATCAAACTATTCCTTATTGTGATTATTAACCAATCAAAATAAAATTAGAAACACTGAATGCTATGCTTCACTACTTTTTTATACCAGTCTTTATTATGTTAATTTACATATCATGAAATAGTACAAAGATAAAATATTGTCCAGATAGAAAGATGAATGCAATAAATTGATTTGCTAAAGAATTAAAAACAAAGACCTCTTTGATGCATACTTATAAAGTAAATAATTGCCAAAATAATTATTACCTGTATTCCTATAAGTAATTTTCTAGCGCTTTCCTTTAGTGAGTTCCTCATTGCAGAAATGAAAGGAAGTCTACCACGAGAGTTTTATGCTTGCTTATATATTTGGTTCAATTATATTTGGTATTATCTATTTATTATCAGGCATTTTTATATGCTATAACTTTATCCAGAAAGGCAATGTAAGTTCCTCCCTGAAATCTCTGAACTTTTGTATCTTCACACATAAAATGTACCAGATGCAGAAACTTGTGATAAACTTCACTACAGGAGAGCAGTATCCGTACCCTGGGGCTGCAATGGGATGTGGTAGTAGCTTTAGACTGCTACTACTATGTCTTTATCTAATCTATCTCACAGTAATACACTGCATTTTAAACTGGTAGATCTGTGAAATAATTTTCTCCACTGCCTTAAATGTTCTACATCTTTAATTTCAAAACCTTTGCCTTGCTTTTGATTTAGCAGGAAGTGTCCGGATATACCATTAGGATACAAAGGTTTATTTTGGGATATTCATGTCACAATAGAAATTCAATTCTAAATTGTTATGAGGGCTTAAGCTATGAAAGTTTCATTCAGTGCTAGTGGACTTTCCGAAGTTTTAAATATGCACGCAGGTGCATAGAATGTGAGTTTCTTCTCTATTTCCTTTCTTGTACCCTCTTTTGTGACTTCATTTTATACTTATTCCCTCCTAATCTCTCCTGTCCACTGTTATGATGATGCCTTCGGGGGTCTGCCTTCCTTCATTCTCTCGACACTGTGCACTGTATCTTTGTGCTCCTTTTACATACTTCAGCAGGGAAAGAGGCATGTTGGATCACTGATGTGCATGGCCCCAACAATAAAAGGCCTCAATGATCTCATTGTCTCATTTTGCCTATACTGTATTTGATCTTGAACAAGATCTGAGAGAACTCGCAAAATGAAGAAATGAGCTATGAGTAAAAAGGACAATAGGAGCAAGTTGCAGTTTTCTCTACAATATTTTTACATTAGAACTTCAAATGTATTAAATAAATACACCAGATAACTCATCCCAAGATTTAATATCCATTTTGGGAAAAGGCCCTGGATGAATCCTTCATATCACTTAAGTTAGTTTTTGTATATAGAGGAAAGAAATTATACATATTTTTATAATGATAGGACTAAGATTTCTGCTGCAAAAACATCAACACAATGTTTCTGGATTTATGCAACATGAAATTATTTTGACTATTTTAATAGCCTGGTAAGTCACAGAGATCCTTCGGAATACACCTGAAAGGTTAACAGCTATTTAACGCTTATCATTTATTGCTGGTACTGAGAATTTGAGGGTAAATGGATTTTTGATTTCTGAATAAAATTTATAATTGCTATTTTCCTAAATGGAACATATAATTTTCTATTTTACATTTCATAGATTTTTGTAAATGATTTAGTTTTATACTTCTGTTTGGCAATATATTTTTAAAACAAGGAGTTTTATAGAGTTTGGGCTCTATATAATGTAATGCATTTTACCTGGGGTGATTTTATATTCAATATTTTATCTTCACATATAAAACACGGTTAATATTAAAGACAAGTAAAATTGTACTGCTGTACAATATGCATAATTTATGTCACCTGTTATTCTGTTTCTTTCACATTCTATTTTTTATTACATTGTTCACTTTTAGCCTGGAGGCAGGGTGCTGCTATCAATCCAATCTCTATAGCTTCCACTGGGAATGTTATAATTTGGAGAAAAAAAGAATTTCAAAATACTATTATTTATTGATTAATCATTTCCTCCCTTTCACTTCAGTTTAGAAAATGTTAAACTTAAGCATAGTCTTTAGTTATTGGACAAAAAATTCCCTACAGAATTAACAGCTGTTATATAGTTTGGGACAAAAGTGTATCAAGAAACATCTCTACAATATGTTTTAATTTTTTAAAAATTCAATGTATGCCTCTGAGGCTTTTTCAATACTCTAATAGAATCTTTGATTATATTTTGTTGCAGTTTAATTTTCCTTAATTTTTTCTTACCGGTACATCATCCCATTGCTGACTCTTCACAAGTTCATAGGAGGGTTCAGTTAAATCAAATTTAGGCACAGGGAAACCTGGAATCGCATTGTGTAGATGAAAACCAAATGTCACCAGCCAACTGTTAACATCTAAAAAGCAATTATAAAGTAAGTCAGAAAAACGTCACAGGTCCCTCAATATGATTGAATTTAGTCCAGCATAACTTGAATGAATGTCGGTGAACTGGATAATGTTCTGAGCTTTAAAATATATTTGGAGGAGAAAACCCATGGCAGGGCTGTAGTTTATTTGTTTAAAAGTTGTCCTCATTTCTATACAACCAATGACCCAGAGAAAGAAAGGAAGTGAAGCTATTTTTTAAATGCACTATTTATACAATCCAGAATAATCTGAAACAATAATCTATTATTCTTTGGATCAGAGTGACTAACACTATAGATTATTCCATGTGATCCACATAATTTCTTTATGAATATAAGGTTATCTACTTAATAAACATAGGGAGAGCACTAGATCCTCACATCCCATGAATTCAACTATTGCAAGACAACAACGAACAAAAGAAACTACAGGATACTATGAACATGTGATCACGACTATTGCAAAAAAAAAAAAGTATTTGGACATCTTTTAGACAAAAAAGCCTCTTTAGTGAATTAATAAGATCTTAAAGATCCTAATTTGGAATATATTTGGCCTTCTGTTCCAATTATATAATTCCACAGTGCGACTGCGACTTATTCCTAAATGTTACTGCAATGTAAATATATTAAGCAGGAATGCACGGGTAGCATGATTCTCTCTAGTATATGGTAGAATCATATAGCTGTGTTATAATTAGGTAAATAAATTATGCAAATAATTCATTGTGAAAAAGGGAAGCATAGTTCTTAAGCAAGCAGTTGGCATTAATATTTCAAGTGATTTACAATGAAACTGAATCCATTTCTTTGAAAGAAAAGAAATTTCAAAAGAATACAATGGTGTCCAAATATATATTTATCAACAAAATACAAGTATATTGTGAATTTTTTGGATACAAAAATGCTTAAACATTAAAATACCAGATTTCTTAGTTTAAGGCCTTTCTATTAAGTACTTGAAAACGTAGCAGAGCTATGTAAATCAAAAAGCACTACTATTTAAACTACAGATAAACCTACAACCATAAATACCAAGAAGGAATGTTTGCACATTATTTTTCCCACTGACACATGACTGCTTGGAAAACTTTCCTTTTAAAGATCCAAGGTGTTATCATGTAAGCAAGAAATCCTAGTATGTTTCCTAGATGTATTGGCCATCTGGCAAAATAGCACTCCACTCATAATATACAATAAATTTGCAGACATAAACTGTTGCCATAGTAACCATTTAGTCAAACGGAAACATCAAAACCCCATTTTCTTTTGAATCCTCAAAGTAAAATATTCTATAAAGGCAGGAAACAAGGCCTATTATGAGGATTTTTGGTAAGTCTTATTGTCTATTAAGTCACTACATCTATCATTGGCTACAATGAAATTCTTCCCTGGGAAAAAAGATCATCCTGAGTACTTTCTATAGTCACAAGATCTCAGACAGATCTAATTAAGAAAAATGATATATTATGTACTATTTTACCCAACTGTGTATACTTCTCACATGTGAAGTAAGATAGAATACATTTTTACCTTAATAAAGTATATTCCTACTCATATAAAGAGTATAGTACATTGCTATCAGATACTTTAATTCCAAGGTGATATACGTGTATAATGTAATTTAATAAAAACAGTAGAGAATTGTACTTTATTAAATGTACATATTTACCTGTGATGTAATCTTTCACATCATGTATTCTGCTGGCTGGATTGTTGTTTCTAAACATGTACAGGTTAAAAGGAGCTGGATCTTTCCCTATTTTTTTCCAAATTTCAATATCAGGTGTAGTCCAACGGCCTGCCAATATGTCATAATCTCTTTGACCAAAATGAATTAGTTTGGTTAGCGGGTCATAAAGTCCTCCATGGAATCCTATCACCAATTGGAAATCAAGGTTAGAATCAAAATAGATTTCGCCATAGGCAGTGTACTGAATCTGCTTCAGCATTAGTCCATTGCTACTGAAAACAGCCAGCGGGGTTCCAGTATTGTCTGAGGCGATGTAGAACTCATCTCCGCTACTAATCTCCATGGCGAATAAATGTCCTTGCAAGTCATAATAGAGAGAGGTGATTTCAGAGCTTGAGTGATTATACACATGAGTTATTCTTGTTGGATATATGAGATCTGCATAAAAAAATTGAAGATGCTGTCCCAGACTGGTTTTACTGGAAACACGTCTTCCAAGTCCATCATAACGATATATCACTGTCCATCCACTGCCTTTGCTATAAACTCTGGTAAGAAGGCCCTTTGAACTGTATTCAAATATCTCAGTGCCCCTCTGTCGCAGAAATCCATCTTCATCTAACCGGTATTGAACATCACCAAGTCGAGTGATTCTGTCCCTCAGATCGTATCGCAGTGGTGTCAATCGAGCGCTATTACTTGGATTCAACAAGTGGAGATTGCCATTCAAATCATAGTTGTAGCGCCACATTATTTTCTCATTAAGGTAAACTGTCTGTAGTTGGCCATCAACATCATATTCATAACCATACTTGGTAGTGTTAGCAAATGGGCCAATTTTAATTTCTCTTTTAGTTACTCGGCCCATGTTGTCATACTGAATTGTAATCCAGTACATAAGCGAACGGAATATTTCATACTGAATTTCTTTTATGCGACCATGAGCATCGAAGTGTTTTGTGTAAGTCATTACAGCTGTTGAAATTATCTGATTAATATCATAATAAATAACCCCAAATTTTCCAAACTGCTCAACTTTTCCAGATATGTCATCAAACTGATAGAGATCAATAGGCAATGGAGTTTCATTGATAACACCTTGCATGCTAGTCACTCTGAAGCTATTGTCATAGCTGTAGTCAAATCGGGCATTTACCATTCCATCTTCACTAAAGCGGAAAATCTGCCTGTCAATCAATGGACCAATTTGCCTGTATCTAATGGTGCAAATAAAGCCATCACTCTGGAGGTTTACTGTTTTCAGAACTCCTGCTGTCTCATCATAAGTAAAACTCACTCTTGTGCTATCATATAGAATTTCAGAAAGCCTAGTCTGCCTTCGGTATTTGAACAAGACTCTCCGGCTTGTGCCCAAGAAAGCAGTCTGTAACAGCTGTCCTTCTTCATTATAGTCCATGATGACAGAGGCATTGCTTTCTGGAGGATTGTAGATGTTCCGATAGTAGCCAATAGAACGGATAGTCTGCATAGTGTGGCGAGCTACACTGGGCATGGTTATTGCAGAAAGCCGATCCAGTAAGTCATATTCAAAGATATACTGCCGTTGGCTATGCAGTAAGAGAACCATTGACTGAAAAAGAAAACAGAGTTTAATCAAGTGCCAAAACTATTGGTAGACTAGCAACACTGTTGTTGGGTTTTTTTTACTAAATCATCATTATTCAAATTGAGTAATTCTTGACCTTACATATTGGTAATTGCCTAATTCATTTGGATACTTAATTGTAAGAGGATCTATAATGAGTTGCTCCAGATTCCTAATGTGTTCTTGTTGTGACTGAGTCATCCTTTTATCAAGTACTCAATGCCAAACAGCAGATTGTCAATGGACTGGGATAAGTCATGTTTAATACCAACAAAAGTGAGGCTGTCTTAAGCCAGCAACTCAAGAAGGGAACAACATATGGAGGAGACAATTTCACTCCTGTAATTAGAGATAATTTACTGAGAATTTTACTAGCCTGAAGATCCCTGAACCTCCTCTTTTATATCTATTTGTCAGATGGGTGAAGCAATTGGCTTGTTATTTACATCAAATTTTGCAGAGTTAATTAGTCACCAAATGATTCCGTTTGTAAAGCTTCGGCATTACACATCACTACCACTGTTATTTTATATTACTCACATGAAGATGTATAAAACTCTCAGCATCTGTCACTGTCGGTAGCTATTTCCACCTAAGGCAAATTTTGCTCTGTCCCACTAAAGGACATCAAATTAAATAATGATAAAAGACTTCTTATGCTTTGTTCAGTAGTGCCATGTTAGGGAGTATATAATTAAGTATGCAGCACTAGTTGAATACCATATTTCATTTTGGACAATCCCTCCCCCCCTAATTCTGGGCCAAGAATAAATTTTGCTGAACGAATACGAGGAAAACACATTAGTGTTTTTGTGCATGTATATGAGTGTGTAAGAGACAGAGAGACACATATCATTGTTTAAATTGTTACATTTATGCTGCAGTTTAGAACTCTTTCAGAAGTTTGACTTGAAAGTGAATATACTGTTCTTTTTTTGGTGCAAAGTGAAAAGAACGTTTGGAAAATGTTTTTAGATTCCCTTTTCAGATTTAGGGTGGAAAAGCTACAGCTGTTTTTATTATCCTGTATTATAAAATTCAGTGTTTTTATTTGTGTTAATAGACATTTCAAGGGTAATTTCATTTGAAAAAATATAATATTAAACAATTATTACAATATTGAGAAAACTGTTAGGTTAACATGACTACTCATAAAGAGTATCTCCAAATACACAGATTCTGGTTGCCGCCTAAATGTGCTTCAATCTCCTTGGTGGCTCAGGCTGTTAAATGCCTGCACTTAAGTTCCAGCTGCCTACAATTACTGTAGGCTCGAATCCCACCAGGCTCAAGGTTGACTCAGCCTTCCATCCTCTCGGGGTAGGTAAATTGAGGACCCAAGATTGTTGGGGGCAATAAGCTGACTTTGTAAAATGCCGCTTAGTAATAAGCAGGCATATACAATGGAATGAAGGCTATTGCTGAGCGCACTGGGTTGTATCCCCAAAAACTGTAAGCCGCCCTGAGTCTTCGGAGAAGGGCGGCATATAAATGTAATTAAAAAAAAATCTCATTGAAATCCTAGAACTGTACAATCATTCTCCATGATTTCAATGACATAATTAAATTCCATGAAATTGTATCCATAGGCAAGAACCTAGTAAATTCCAGGAAATCAAATTTATCTTACATACTGAATATCTCAAAATCAGTTTTCTGGGATGGATTTTCCTTAAACACAGTGCAACAGTGAGGATGTGGGCTAGGACCAATGAGATCAGGGTTCAAATGCCCACAAAGTTAGAAAGGTTTTGCAAGGCTGCTGTAAAGATACAACAGACTACGGGAATGAACTATAAAATTGTATGTGTTACTTTTAGATCTTGGAGGAAAGTGTGCGCACATAAACATGGATATCCCTTCTCTGTTGAAAACTGCAAATATCATGCAGCAATCATTTTTAAAATTTTATGCAGAAATAATTCATTAATAGAACTGCAAACCAAAATTCCAACTGATAGTTGAGTACCTTTTCAAGATACGTGTAACTCCATGTTTTACCATCAGCAAATACTCTAGATACAATCCTTCCCTGTCCATCATATTCTACTTTTTCACTAGTGGTGCCTCGTTGAATGCTACCAATTTGACCTGTAGATGAATAGGTAACATTGACAGCCATAAGCTTGCTGCTTGGGAACCAGAGAGTTGGATGTCCTGAAGTATCATAGGCGATTCTCAGTAGAAATTTACGATGATCATCATAAATCTTCTCTGTCTTTGAAGTCCGATCAAAGTCAACTGAAAGGAGGTTCCTACCATTAACCTTTTATGAAACAAATAAGACAACAAAATAAATAATGTGGGGGGCATTGAGCTGCTTATTATTTCTTTATAGAATCAGCCACTGTTTGAATACCATTGTTTAAAGATCATTTATAATGATTGATTTTCTTTGTCAGTAAACTAATTTAGCAGCTTCATGGCATAATAGCCAGGGATTAGGTTGTCATTTTAAAAGGTTTCATTAAATAAAGATGCACTGACATTTATTCAAAATGTTTTCAATTAATGCTGATAGAATTTAGTTAAATGTTAATATAATTCAACAATATATAAATTGAGAACTTTGATAATAACAAGATTTACAGAGGAAATTATGAAGATATAGCAGAATTATCACTATAATAATGAAAAACCAAAATAAAAGGCCAACAAATATGTTGATGAAATGTAAGAATTGTTTTTCAAATAGAGCATCAAAAATAGACACCAGCAATTCTTTCACACAATAAAATTAGCTTATTTTATAGGCAAGAAAATTTGAATGTTCATTTATTTTCTAATTTTATTAGATGTATTATATTACATATAGAATATAATATGAAGAATGTTCTGAAAGAATTTTTCTGGCTAATGGATCATCTGAGCTGCATTGCTTGAAGCCAGAAAGAAATATTTAAACTGTGAGAAAAGTAATATTCTTAAAACAGATAATAAATTATTCAGACTTTCATAAATAAAAATGAATTTTGATATTTTGACCTAATAGCCAAGGACTGTAGAATTATCTAGCCAAGTGCCATATTTTTTTTAAAAAAAACCTCACTTATTAAATATTGATAAATTCTACAGCAGAAGACATTTACAAATAAATATCATTAGGAACAGGAAGTTGAATATTTTCTGCAATTCACTGAAGCAAGAAGCAATGAAAAGTAATGCATTTCAGTTATACAAAAAAATCTTATAACATAGTATAAAGTATAAGCATTTATATTTTTTCTTAGAAAAAATGAGTTGCCTTTTAAATTTCAATTCTGTTATATTCCATAATTTTATTGTCTAAGTTTTCTATTTTTCATTTAGTGTCAGGTTTTACTATGTCAAAATCCTATAAAGATATCCGCTATATTTAGAAAACAGAATTCTATTGAAAAATTGATTAATGATTAAATATCATTAGTTCTGGAACCTATCAGGAGAAAGATGATAAGATCTGTAAACTAAACTATATACTTTGTTAGTCTAGAGATACAAAGAATGATTTTTGCTAGGCAATAGAAGCAAAGGCCCAAAGTTTTCTCATCATATTCCAGAAGTTTTTAAAAGGAGAGCATTTTAACAAGGACGGTGGATTTCTAGTCTTTAATTATCTGAATGCAGAGAGAAAAATCTATTCCAAGTTGGGGTCCCGCTGTTCAAAATCTTTTTCAATAATCCTCTAGGCTACTGTAATTTGATTGAAGTATTCAAAAGTGAGGGTCAATAAGGATTGTTTGCAACATATTTCTTTTCATCAGCCTGTTTTGATAAGAAATGTTTTTGAAAGCTCTCAAAGTACACGTGCATTGTATAGATGCATGCTTTTCTGGAAACTGCAGAAAAGCAGTAAGAAAGAGTAAATCATAGGTATAAAATAAGAAAAATGCCAAAGGTAAAAGGAGTATATCTAAATCAAGTTTACCCCAAACTATTCACGATTGCTCTCCATATACTTTTATTCTTGCAAACCACTCTTGCTTTTAGCACATTTGTGCACTACTTCTTTATACTCACAACTTGTCTCTTTTTTTAGGACCTTACCCACTCCATCCAACTACAATTTTCTCAGCCTTCCAGTTGCTCTTGATCCATTCATTCTTCCTTCAGGTGCATTTTCTATAATTGGACCCTCATTCAATTCCCCCCCCTGATGAAACCATCTTACCAACCTTCACTTTGTACTAGTCACTGACATCTGTATTCACATTCTTTTGACACTCATTAATTCTTCACCTTTTGTTTTACCATACATTTATTTGACTATCTCATTCCTACTGCATTCAACTTATTTTTATGTCCCCAGTATATCCAAAGTCCAGTTTCCACACATCAAAATAGTTAGAAGCCAGTTCTTATACACAATTAAATTTATTTCATATTATATGCAACATTCATCACGTGCAAAATAATACATACTATCTATTTTTCTTTCTATCAGTGCTTGTATCACTTAAAATGTTACTATTCCTTTCCCATTTTTAGCAAACTTTCACCAAGATCCAAGTCAATTAACGTTACTGTGATTCAAATCTTTACTCAAAGTATAAAGGTAGAAGAGGGGATGTTTTTCCCCTTAATCACACAATGGCACATCAAGACAACAACCTATTTGCAGCTATCTTTTGCAATATGTTGCTATTAATGTTCTCTCAGCAGCACTATTTGCAGAGACCTTTCTCTTAAAAGCAGCCATTGGTATACAACATTAGAGTAACCTCCACATTCTGTGGTACTATTGTCACTTCCACACAGTGACCATAATTCTCATTTAATTCCAGGCAACTTCCAAATCCTCTTTCCATATATTCACTTCCATTCATTCTTCTGAGAGATTAATTTATATTTTCTGCCAGCTTTTCAGATACAACTCATACATTTCGTTCCTGTAGTCATATACTTACTCTCATACATTTACTTCTTTTCTTTCATGCCTATTTTTTTCTTGATTCATTTTTGATGCTTTCAAATAATGGCTTGTCCCACATTCATTACTTTTCATCTCCCCTATATTCTTCACTAATGTCTCAGTTTGTAATAATGAAGAATTATATCAGTTATGTTTTTGAATCATTTACTTCCCCTATGCATTCTGCTTCAATGATGTTGAAAACCAACTTTTTTGTAAATGCATGTTCACCAGAATCTTTCATCCTTTGATGTCCAAATGGCAGTAACATTTTTTTCTATACTCTATTGCCTTTTTCTATCATCTGTTCATGTCACCATCATATAACACAGGGGTGTCAAACTCAATTTCACTGGGGGCCACATCAGGATTGGATTTGATCTTGGAGGGCCAGTCGGGACGTGGCCATGGTGGGCATGACACGGGACTGTATACCTGCAGACATGGTTTTATAAACTTATAAAAATAGGGAGGCGTACATTTCTGTGATTTTTTTAAAATACTTACTTGATCACCTTATGAGACAGACATTAGAGCAAGAAACTGACTCCATAGGAAGACTAGAATTACAAAATTGTCATAGGATACAGTAGCAGAATCCTGCAAGCCTCAAAGTATTTTACTTTTACTCCCTTTTATAACCTTCTGAGTCTGAAACTCTGTTTTGGGCCTGGAAGGCCTCCTGGAGGACTCCAGAGGCTCAATTTTGGGCCTGGAAGACCTCCCAGAGGACTCCAGAGGCCAAAAGTGGTTGTGGGAGTGCAGCACTGTGGGCCGGTCCTTTGCTGTTTCCAGGGCTGCCCTGCAGGCCAGATCTAAGCACCTTGTGGGCCGGATCTGGCCTGGGGGCCTTGAGTTTGACACCCCTGATCTAACAGAATATTTTCCCCCTGGATTGCATTCATTCAATATATTGCACAATTTCTTCAAACCTTATGTCTTATTGTCATTCATTGAAAAATAATATGTAATTATCATCAACCTACGAATTTTACATTCAGCAACTTCAACAACTAATATGACATAAATTCATACTTTCTCGTATTCACTTAAGCCTTTTTATTACCGTAATTAAAACCTCCCTACTTGTACTTATCAACACCATTCCATTCTTAATTTCACAGGCATATGTAACATCACTTTTCATTTCATTTGTTAATTTATGCCTTTCCCATTTATGCTTTTAGGTTCCAGTTTGCAATCTTCCACATGCCATGGCTGTGACTAGATGGACTCATGGATACTGACCTCTGCTACCTATCATGGTGTTGGTAAATTGAGGTTTCCCCATAGAACATTCAAATGATATTGAGACAGTGCTGATTAGGTTACCAGTCTTACTAACATCTTTCCATATGTAAGAGCTCCTGCTAAAACTAGGGACACTGCAGGTCAGGTTTTAAATACTGAAGATTTTGGATAGTATGCTACAGACACAGATAAAAACCAATTATTTCTCAAGCATGCTTGAAGTCCTTTGGTATGAAAGCTAGTATCTCTAACATGGACACTACAAACCAACATACTACAGGGAGAGCCCACATTTTATACATGCAATGAAATGAAACACACCTAGGGTTATAAACTTCATTTTTTAAAAAGTACGAAATTATAGAGTTGATGACTACAGCTTAATGTTTAAGATTAACCTAAAGCACTGTTATGATCTCATCTAAAATGATCTGCAATAAAATATAGGATTGTATAGGAAGGATTTCATATTTAGTGTGTAATGCTAACAGTAAAAACTGAGGGTTATAAATTTGGAAATACATAGAACAACATGAATTAAGATATTCTTGTCTGAGGCATTGGTAACTTTAAATTATATTAGCAAGAATGATTCCTTTTTCTTTTTATTGTATTGGTTTTAGAAGACTTGCTAAAAGAAAAAAAAGTTCATTTGAAGCAATGAAAACTGTCACTAGGTCTTCTGTACTATTCATCTTAAACTAAAAATGCATTAGAGATGTAACTTACTCTGAGCTTACGGCCAAACACATTCACTTTGCCTTGTGCTTGTTCTTTTCGAAATCTCCACTCCACTAAATTCTGTCCATTTTCTCCAGGAAGAGTCATATTTCTTTTTGCTACAGTTGGATTGGCTGTACCTGCTAAAACATGTGGTTCTGTTTGGTAGTGTGTATCCAGGCCACTGGCATAGATGATTCTGAGAGACCCATCATATCCAATCTGGTAGCTATTTCTTAACTGATCTGAAATGAAACCCAACAAATATGTATTTCTAAACTAAGATTTTTCATACAAAAGTATTTGTAACACAAACTAAATCAACATAAATGCAACATTCAGTTGCATTTAAAATACAAGCATTTTAATTTTAAAACATTTAAAACATTAAGATTTATATTTTTTGGTTATGACCTTTCAGCTTTATTTGACTTCTTGATGCATATTCCAATGTACGACAAATATATGCTGTAAGAAGCATTATTCTTACATCTAGATGCATCTTTAGAATCATTTTAGTAATAGAATATATATATAAAAGGTTTTAATCAATATCAACTAAATATTTTTTAAACTTGTACTTGCAAATTGCATCCACAACTAGTGACAGTGTAATAATAAAAAATAAAGACACAATCATAGGGTTTATAACTTTATTCAGGTATGTATATTATAGAAGATTAAGGCTTTAACCCTATACCTATACAAAACACAACTAGCTAACCATCTTTTCAGACTAGTTTTCATCACAATTTGTAATAAATATAACAGTGTTTTTTCTTTTAATTCATTTTCTTGAAGATTATTGCTTCATTTAATTTGTTAACGTACCTTGGACCATTGTATAGAAAGAATCAATTGAGGATAGATTTGAAGTGATGCTGACATCATCTTCTCTGCTAGATGATTCAATGTCTACAGTAATAGCCCTTTCCATTTCTCCATGTAGATTAGTGACCACTCCAGTTGGAAATGTGACATTGGTCAATCTGCCTTCACTGTCATAGCTAAAACAATTTACACAAACAAACAAACAAACAAACAAAAGCAAGAATGGATTGTTTTTATTCACTGACTCAAACTAGAAATTTCTGCTGATAATACTGTGAGGAATTTTGAGGTTTTACACCTGTATTATGCACAATGAAAAAATGAAGAATTTGTTGAATTTATTGAAAGCTTTTTCAATATATAAAGGAAGTTTGGTAGAGGAAAAAACAATGGCTGTCATGTCTGCATAGATGTCTCTTTGGAGTGTGACCAAACCCTTCTGCAATATAATTTGCTATTTAAAAGTATATTTATAGGGATAAATTGTTTTATGTTCCAAATTTGCTTTTTATAATAAGAGTAGATTTAATTCAGTTTTATACAAATGTTACATCTAGTGGTTTTGATTTTAATTTTGTTTATGAAGAGAGTGAACTTTGTTCATGTACATTCCTGACAGCATCACATTCTTAATGATACAATAAGCTGTGATAGGAGTACTAATACCGTAGGACCACTGTGATGCATACACTGGGAACAAAAAATTGAATGGAAAAAGATAAAATTCTTAATATAAAAGGAACAAGTGGTACTTGTAACTAAATATTACAGTATCGAATGATCCTATTCACTGTTCGCTTAATCTCCTTTTCTTTCACAATATGTTTATTTCAATACTGCATGTGTTTATTTCCTGAGTGATCTCTGTACTCAATATCCTTACACCTGGATTGATATTAATAAATATCCTTTGTGGGGATAGTTTGATAAAGCAATAATATACATACAGTATCTTGAAATCCAGAAATAGAGAAAACGGCATGATATGCGGGAACTGGTCACCTTCTTTTGTGCATAATTTCATATATTTATTTTCAAGTATTTAAAATATTTCTTTAAAAGAAGTCACAATAAATGTGATCATTTGCAAATTAGTGCAGGGGTTTCTTGTAGTAAAATCTCTGGTACAAAATAACTTTTAGCAGATTGCATCTTTAAGCTGTATATTAGGGAAAACTCCCACTTTGATCTGTAGTGCTCTTCAAGTAATTCTTTGCCCCACATAGAATATTTAAGTAAAGTTAGCCTTCTATAAATACAGAGGTTAAAAACAGAGAATGGGCAGGCTGATACTGCACACATGCTTATTTTGAGAGTTTATTATGAAGAAATAAAGAAATATCAGCAATGTGCCCTCTCGGTCTCATCATTGTCCTGACATTTTCAAGTAGGAGGATGAGATGATTCATGTTACCTGCTATTGAAAAGCAGCACACAAAGGTTAAGTACCTGGCGTACTGTTCTCAGTCACACACAGATTATCTAAGTATTGTCCAATGGTGGGATTCAAAATTTTTTATGACTGGTTCTGTGGGCATGGCTTGGTGGGTGTGGCAGGGGAAGGATACTGTAAAATCTCCAGTCAGAGGTGGCATTTGCTGGTTTTCTGAAAATTTCTGCTACTGGTTCTCCAGAACTGATCAGAACCTGCTGAATACCACCTCTGGTGTTGCCTGTTACTCCAAATACCAGATTGGATTGATAGCTATCACACAAATGACTGTTCGTAGTTCTGCTGTGTTATTCTCTATATAGGTGCATTTTTCTTTGCAAACAATTTGTGACTACTAATTTAACTTAAATCTTTCAATGAACTGGATCAATTGGATATGCACAATTAAAAATAATTAAAAAGTTCTCTCTCCTTTCATTTTATTATTAATTGTTCATTCTAAGGGACAATCTTAGTCCCTTAGTCACTAATTTCACAGTTGGATCAATCATTCTAAAAGGTTTCAAAACTTAATTTGGTAAAATTCACAACCAGATTAAAATGAATTAGCTTGCTTAAGCTATGTTTATTAGTTATTTTATTTCTCTGTAAAATAAATGCAAACAGCACTTGCTTATAAGAAAGCACTTATAGAACACAGCTAGAGAGAAAGCAGTTTTAGAGGATTCTACTGATACCTACCCTTGTTCACTTAAATATAAAAGAGCTGGAGGTCTAGAGAACTGTAATGTAATTTTGAAATATGTAGGCTAAGGAATTCACTGCAAGAAACAATCTGTTAATGTTGAGAGCAATCAGGGTTAAGGTTTATAGTGCTGGACATGAAATGACTCTAACATGGCAAGCAACAGAGAAAAGACATGATCTACCTTTGTAAAAGCTACTTTTTGAGTGGGCATCAACCCCATTAAATCCTATAAAATGGTATCACTGCTATTGTGTTCTTTCTGTACTACACAGATTTTTGTACTAGACAAAAAAGTGCAAAAGAATTCCTCATTAGAAGTCATATCATGTACAGTATATGCTTCTTAGTTGCTTTTATGCTACCTCATGTTCTTCTGTCTAAGCCATTTCTGAGTTTTTTTATATCAACATGCATTTTAAGCAGTCAATTTTTGATATTATTACTTTTCTATTCCAGCTGAGGATATTGCTAACATGCCTAGCTTGAAATCTTGTACTAAATGTATTCATTTCTTCTCATCCAGGAATTCCTTTCTGAATTGATGGACAGTCTACTTAGAGCTCTGAGCAAATCGTATAAATATTCTAATGCTAAGCAATAAAAATCAGAAAAATGTCTGCAAAATAATTTTTAAGTTACGTGTTTGGTCCCTAAAATCATGTGAAAATTACAGAGGAAAATTAGATAATGTGATTAAGATTGAAATATATTTATGCATTGTTAATGAATGGTGGCAGATATTTAAAAGAATAGATCTGAATAATAATCATTGAAGGTGATTAAGAAAGGAAGGCATAACTTACTGTTTGTTTGAAAAATGAATTTCAAAATGGATAGCTTCTTCAACCCCTGAATGGATTGCAAACCCTCCCCTCCCAGCTTTTGGCATGCAAGCTTTGGAATTAAATTCCAGAAGCAATCTGCGCAATTAACAACAGGGTGAACAAAACTATAGGCAATCCTTGCTTTACAAGCTTTTAATTATGTTCAAATTTACAATGCCATCAAAACAAGTAATCTACAACCTGTCTTTCACATTATGACAATCGCACGACCAATGGTCACACGATCTCAATAGGGGTGCTTGGCTACTGGCTCACATTCATGATAGTTGCAGTGTCTTGCAATCATATGATCATGATATGTGACCTTTCCAGCTGGCTGCCAGCAAGCAAAGTCAATTGGGGAACCATGCGATTCACTTAATGGTCATGTGGTTTGCTTAATGATCATGGTAAAAATGGTTGTAAACTTGGGTTTGGTTACAGGATATCTCACTTAATAATTTAATTGCTTAGTGACCAAAATTCTGGGCCCAATTGTGGTCACAAATTGAAGACTACTCCAATTACAATTGTCTATTTATTTGATGACAAACTTGATATTGCTTTTCAAGATATTCAATATGGATATGGAAATTCATATTCAGCTGAACTTAATTAATCTATTGGTAGAGAATCTTTAGAGCATCTGTCTAGATATTTGGCAGAAAATATATCAACTTTTCCATAGGTTCATAGTTATTTGGCATATACTGACATTTTTATTTTTAGGATACAAAATTAAATACGAGAGACTTTTGTACAGTACTGCTTGTGTACTTGCTCCACAAATTTTGTACTGAAAATATATTCTTATGTATCAAAAAATGTTGAACAATTTATACAATCTGAAAAAAACCAGAGTATTACTTTTCGGCCTTGGGCTAAAATCAAGTGTGCAGTAATTACATATCAAAGAAAATATCCTGCTTCTTAGTTATTATGTAGAAATACGCATTTATTTTGCATGGTTAACAGGCAATTAAAAAAAAATCTAGTCAAATATTCATTGGCTTATTAGGTGTACAAAATATTTTCAGCTAACTTTTTTTTTAAAAAGAGAAGAATACCAAACTTGGATTTTCTAGCCCTAAATTATCAGAGTAACCTATTTATTTTTAACATTTTTACATTTACCCATAACACATTAACAAACTTAATTAAGAAAGTATGTAACATTGTTAAAAGTATGAACTGATTTTCACACTATTTCAAAACAATAGTTATTAAATAAACACATCTGCTTTTTTAAACTTTCAAGGTATATGTCATTGCTGTATTTCTGAATTGGATTGAGTGCAACTTGAAAGTAACAACATCAGCAAAAAGGTATTTTGCTTCCCTTTATTTCATTTCATTTTTTACTTCTGGGAAATAAAATGTCCCATTTCACAATTTCTTTTCATTCGGAGTTACATTATTTTCCTCAAAATATGTCAAGCACAATAAATTTCCAGGAATACTTTAATAAGCAATTTTGAAAGGTACTTTTTGAAATTCACTTTACTTCGTTGATTTTGAAAATAATGATCTCTTCTTTTGCTAGATAATAACATTTAGTTATCTCTTACAAGCCAGGAGCTAAGAGTTCCCTCACAATGTATATTGAGATATTCTAAATATATGTTAAATTTAATTAGGCGCTCTGAAGGTTTGCATTATTGTAACTTTATATTTGGGGATGACCCAGGGCTTTTCTAATGTCTTTAGTGTGATTGTATATTTGTAGGTAAAAACATAGACAAAAGATTTTAAGGAAATCACAGTATCTTTTGCATGTTTTGTGTTTAGTAATGTTACAATCAAAAGGTCAAAGATAATTTAGTATGTATGTATATGTGTGTATATGTATGTGTGTGTACACACACACACATACACACTGCTTGTTGTATGGATGCAATGCTTTCATTTGTTAAAATCAAAGTCAGCATATGTTACCTTTCATTACAGTCCTCACAACCTTAAAGAAGATGCACAAATGGGATCAAAACTCTAATTTTTTAATTTTTCAAAACCATAAAACTGCAACACTTTAAAAACAGACAGCAGGAGTAACAAGATATTCAGCAGCATCAATTCAATTAATGGTTTTTAGTTAAGTTAAATGTTTAGAATCCAGAAAGTCATGGAGGAAGCCGACTGTGTCTTTACAAAATGTTCTGTTATGGATTGATACATAACACATCACTGGCAAGGACAATCTCGTAAGAAGACATTTTTATTGGATATTACATTCCTAACTGATATGGAAAGGATGGGATCCATCAACTAAATAAAATCCTGGCCCATTTGGCGGTTATATGTCAACAAAAGCACTTAGAACCTGGCGTTATAGCAAACTGGCAGCCAGTATATTTCCATCCTATCACCAGATAACCCTTTTAAGCCCTTTAATTAGCTAAATTAGCTGTATAAAGCTGAATATGCAAAGTAAACTCTGGTTGGGGTGAGGTTTAAAAGTATCACCATCTAAAGTCACCTTAATTAATTCAATTTTTAGTTTATCAGCCACAGGGTATTTCACTGTGACAATGGTTCTAAGTGGCAAATTGGTTAGCATTGGGAAAAGGAGTATGGATTTTTTAGTAAGAGGCACAACTTCTATACCTTTGGAATTTCTGCTCCCTTTACACTTGTATATATTTACCCTATCAGAATATACACAGATTTCTATCAAAATCAAATTAGCTATTAAAGATTGGGAAACAAGCAGGGCACAAAGAGTCTAGCTCAGGGGCCCCCAACCTTTTCGGTGCTCATGACCAGCTCCATGGAGGGCAGGTTTTCTGTGGACCAGGGAGGAGTCGTTTTGAGTGCTGCCTAGATCCTGAGCATGTGGGAATGGGGCTTCGCTTGCTTGCCTGGCTTGGTTCCTGGTGGGCCAATTACCAGTCAGTGGCCAGGGATTCCTGGTCTAGCTTATATGAGAAGAGGAAATGCAGCTTAGATTTGGGGATTGTTGAAGAAACTGTTTCAAAGAGACTGAACCTTACTATATGTGGATGGGAATTTAAACTTATCATTTTTAAAATTATGTTTTTATCCCTGATTATCAGTTACTCTTCTGAAATCTGTGTGCTGTTTGATTATTTGGTTTGTCTGTTACATGGAGTTTGACACAGGATTCCAATTCTCTTGTCCAGATCCTTAAATCTCAAGTGATGAATTGTACATATAAAGTTGGAATAAGTGCAACACTGGCCATTTTGTATGGTTCACATCAAACCTGGTCTATAGTAGGTATCTCCAGGCTGCAGTACTAGGTCAATTGAAAGGGATGTTAAAAAATTAAATTAAATTACATGACCTGAAGGAGAAACACACAATCTAGTTCTACTAGAATTGTAACAACAGCTGCCAATGAAAATGTTCATTAAATATACAGGAAGAAACAAAATATTTTCGCTGAAAGCTAAAAGGTAAGATATTAAAAACTGTATCAATATGGCTTTTTGCCATATTATATAGGAGCCTCTGTGGCGCAGTGGTTAGAGTGCAGTACTGCAAGCTACTTCTGCAGCCAGCTGCCTACAATTTGGCAGTTCAAATCCCACCAGGCTCAAGGTTGACTTAGCCTTCCATCCTTCCAAGGTGGGTAAAATGAGGACCCAAATTGTTTGGGGCAATATGCTGACTCTGTAAACCGCTTTGAGAGGGCTGTAAAGCACTATAAAACAGTATATAAGTCTAAGTGCTATTGCTGCTATATTCTTCCAGTAGAATGTCTGTATGGTAGTCTGTATCTGTATTACAACCTCAACGCTACAACAATCAATACTGATTATGAAAATGAATTCATTTGCCCGATAATTTTAAAATAATCTGTGATAGTGTATGATTTTTAATTGGTCAGATACATGTTCTTTTATTTTATTTATGTGCTCAATATGATTAATCTGGGACCATGCAATGGATTAAAATTATTTGCTCAGTCCATTTAGTTTCTGCTTCATTAAATTCAAGATAATGTACCTACAGCAATAAGAATACAGAAATAATTGTATTTATAAAATAGTAGGTATCAGATAGAAAGATCAAACACTATTTCATTATGGGATTTCACAGTTTACTCTTGATAGCTCTCAAAACACAATTAAGATCAAATCTTCCTTCAAATTGTCATGCACATATCAGTGAAATTACATATTTGAATAATCTGTGAGCCAAACAAATGTGGAAGAAAGGGAAGAGTTTTGTTAGAGATATAATGTGTTATTTAACATGCAAAACTTGACTTGCTTTGGAATCCAATATATAATTACAGAAATATTTAGCAACTCAGAAAATAATTAGGACTGAATGACAATACAGTGTTCACCTGACCTTGCAGCAGATAATTAAACAGCTTTTTAAATTTTTAATTGCAATGTTGAATGACTTGCAAGATGAACAGCTTTTAAAGACACAACGGAAATAGTACTTATTTGCTAATTGATCATTTTAGTATTTGTTTTTATAGGGAGGAAGAACCTTTTGAATAAAACTCAACTCTGGGCCAAAACTGACATATTTTGGCACCAACACAATTTTTACTGCTATTCTACAATGTTCTTCCAATGACCTAATCTAATTTTAGATTTACCCCTGATATTTCCTCATAATCCAAGTCTTAATCAACTCTAACTCTGTTTGCCTTGGTAATCTAGGTTTCCACTTTTGGTTTAATAGAATTCAGGAAAAAAATATCACAGAATGTTACTATACACATAAATTGAACCAGATAATGATTCTGATTGAGTCAGAAATAGCAAAAAAAGAATCAGACACTCAGATAACATGCTCAAGCAGGAATGCTGCAAAATTTGTGGCTATATTCATATAAATTTGGAAAACTTGGTCAGTTTTGTATTATGTGAACTATGTGGTTAGTATATGATTTAATGTACTGTAATGTGAAAACTCAGAAAAATGAGTTGATTAAAACCAATCTAAATCTGTTGTATAATACAGCCATAGTGATATAATAAAATGAACCTGAAGTAAATCATAATAATCATCTTATGTTTTAACAGCTACTTATTAGCTTTTCATATCTGCACATTTTAAATAGGTATTTGCAATCGCATGGTGTATATTGATGTAATGATTTTTCTAAATTGCCAATATTCTAATATGAAGTTTTAGGGCTGAGCATGAACAAGTATTATCTATTTCCTTGCTTATTTGCAATAATATTTTGTGTCATAGCATCTGCAAAGAGCAGAGACATGAAACAGCTACTGTCTCACAAAACCAAACAGTACTATTTTTGTATCCATAGCCTCAAAGCTAGTAAAGCATAAGTATTATTGTCAAGAGGGGTTTTTTTTGTTCCTTTAAGTCAGTTTTTTGCAACTACTTGGACAAGTCCCTGAGTTTTCTTGGGAAGGTTTCTCAGAAGTAGTTTGCCAATGCCTCCTTCCTAAGGCTGAAAGAAAGTGACTAGCCCTGTGGCCCAGAATCACCCATATGGCTTTGTGCCTAGGCTGGGCTAGAATTCACAGTCTCATGGTTTCTATTCTGATGCCTTAACCATTACACCAATCTGACTCTTTTCATTTGCAGCATTGGTGCTGGAAATTTTATTTACCGTCAAGCTACTGAAAATTACCAATCACATGCAAATCTTTCATAGCATTCTTTACTAATCAAGAATTTTAAGTATACTGTATATCAGGGGTCTTCAACCCTGGCAACTTTAAGACGTGTGGATTTCAACTCCCAGAATTCCTCAGCCAGCTCTGGCTGAGGAATTCTGGGAGTTGAAGTCCACCCGTCTTAAAGTTGCCAAGGTTGGAGACCCCTGCTGTATATAATACTATATATACCTATTACAGTTTCTCCAACATTTCTGAACAATGAAATGAGGTAAAATTTTGATATTCAAAATGTTCCCTAAATATTGGGGGGAAGGGGTGGGGGAATCTACGCTACCTCAGACCAGAGGCAAACATGGTTCTGCAGATTATTCCCATGGCAATGTTACTTTTCTGTCATTATGACACCCGGACATGCATTGTTTCTAGAACAAGTGTAAAAAGTGTATGGATAAAAAAATAGTGATCCTGAAAAGATTTATGTATAACATATAGTTTATGGACTACTGTATTTCAGCATTCCAATAGAGAACCTCAGAACAATTGAAACTTTTATCTGGGTTTTTAGCAGTAAGGTTAAATGACAATTCAGATTCAACAAGACATTTGGGGGATTAATACAGGGACTCTAGACTATATGAAAGGAGAGTCTGAATTGTCTGTCAGGAATTCCATATTTCAGAACACCAACCGAGTGCTCTGAAATTGGGTCCTTCTGCACCTCAGTTAACTAATTTAAATGTCAGTTCAAATGTTACTGCTGAGGACAAAAAAGCTCAATCTACTAAGGGACTTACTATGTTTATCTTGCCCATCTGTTGGAAGAAAATATCATGTATTTTACTACGGCATCTCAGTGTTGCTGAAATTGTATAATCAGTATGACAGCATGTTTAATGAAAGGGTCTAACCTTTTCTTGACATGGGAAGGATTTCCTGTAGTTTAAGATTTTTCACTGGAAATAAAATGTGAATTAAGTTTTTAATGTGACTGATACATATTTAGTTAGAAAGTTTTGCCTTCAAATAGCTGTTTATGAATCTAATTTGCAATGAACATAAATCTGTATTTTATTTTTAATCTTTATTTTCAATGATAGTTAATAATAAAGCAATAAAATAAGCATCTACAATATGAACAAAAATCAAAAGAATAGAGGACTAGAAAAATAATTAAGATTATGGTCCAGATATTGACTAAATCATAAAAGTTTAACTGTAAAAGGAGATCCATGCATAAGAATCTCCTCAACTTAATTGTATTCCATCTACTCTGTTGGTTGCTCTCCACAACATCCGAACATAGGCACAATTCTCTACTAGGATTCCAAATAGCCAGGCCCCTAGCACAGGTGACATTTCCTCCACACTTAAAACAATGATGGTGACAAAATTATATTCCTTCAAATAAGGCAGTATTAGATTGAAAAAACAAACGAACAAACAAATCCAAACCACCCCAAATCAACAGACAGCAGAATTTCATGGAAGAGATTATTATTTTAGAGACATTGGGAACTCTTCCCAAGTAGTCCTGCATTCTGATGTGGAATAAGTCACACCAGCTTAGCATGCTGTATATTTAACTATACCTCTGTTTTTCTGTGAACCCGGACTGCATGCTTCTTCACTAAGATGCAAAGAGCTAAATGTTGGAAAATAAGTCAAACCAGAATTCAGGCAAGGTATAAATGCTTCCTTTCTTGGGACTAGACTTCATAAGATCAGATATATATTTTCTAGGGCCTCTTGGATACTATACTGGTGCTGGAAAGCCACATTATATTAGTGGTAAGATGTACCTTTTATCAGTATTAGCTGATATAGTAGGTACGCTCATTCTGCAAGGATAGAGTTTGCAAAGTGCTTTTTTAAAAATTGGCATTATAAAATAGTTTTGAAACTCCAATTGCTCCATAATGCAATAATTTGGATGATGAATGGTACTTGTAGGAAATAAGAAACCAGCTGTACTGGTTAACAATTGCTTCATAGTCAAAGTCAATGTGCTCAGTATGGCGTATAAAATCTTATATAGCTGGGGACTAGGTTACTTGAAGAATTGCTAATTCCTATATAGCTTGCACCATACTTTTTGCTAATTCTGTTTTTTCTATTGTGAGAACAATTTGCTATTGTAATTGTTATAGTTCTGGAAGGGACTTAACATATTTTACTGAGATCTCCTAGTGTTCTAAAGAGTTATTTAGAATTTTTAAGGCCTTCTTAAGTGGGCTTTAATGGCTTTTTACTTTGGCTTTTATGTCAGTGTTTGTAAGCTGCCAAGAGCCACAAATGGATTGGGCAGCACATACTTTGTAAAAGAAAAAGGTAAAAACAGAATATGGTTTATTTGAATAGTGAAATAGGATCAAAGCAAGATTTTATTTTCATT
Organism: Naja naja; assembly: GCA_009733165.1. Lineage (NCBI taxonomy): Eukaryota > Metazoa > Chordata > Lepidosauria > Squamata > Elapidae > Naja > Naja naja. The sequence goes on from CM019151.1 coordinate 50,236,587, forward strand.
TTGATCAATACATACTTTTCCATGTATTTTGACTTAATTTTATATTTAGCTATTGGAATATATCAATTCAGAATGTACCTTTTTACCACAAAATAATATAAATATTTCATGTTATTTAAACATGTGGATGTCTAAATGCATTAAAAAATACCAGGTCTCATACATTTATTGAAAAGGATGTTTAACTGATTTACATAATAGAATCATACATCAGTTGTTTTCTGGAAAGAAGCTACATGCCTCAATAATAGGAATTTCTTAATAGCTTCTTATAACAAAAGAAAAACTATATTCGGATTCCAAGATAAATTTTCTATTATCATACCTATAAAAGTTGATCTGACGGTCAAATGGACTTTTTGAATAATAGGAGAAGATACATGTTAGAAGCAATTATAGGACTCAGCCTGCATAGTAAACTGCACGGAAGAAATGATTCCAATTATTTCTTTCCCATATATAGTGTGTCATATTGTTTAGGACAAAAACAGAACTTTGAGATGCTTGTTGGTGGCTATACTGGAAAGGAAGGGGAAGTTTCTTTGATTTCTTTAAATTAACATAGGGTTGGCAATATGCTTCTAAATATCTCCATTAGTGCTTATTTAATTCCCTAATCTATTTAAATGGGCGGTTTAATGTTTCAACTCACCTAATTTTGTATTTTTACGATTATAGCACATCCTTCTTCTGCCCTTTAAATTTCTTCTATTGTCTTTTGAATGTCTTCATTCTTATTCCATGGTCTTCTTTCACATCCTGTACTGTATCAACTTAAAAACCAACTTCCACTCTCTTTTTTTATTGCTGCCTAGCAATGTTTAAATCTAAGTTATTTCCGTTATTACTTTTTAGACTGGACATTTAGGTTTATGTCTCTTCTGCTAGTCTTGCAATAGGAACATTACATTGATGCAACAATCTTTTGATAGCTATTGTTAGTTATAAGTCTGAGATACACAGGAAAATTATAAGTCTGAGATACACACTTTTCTGAGATACAAAGAAAAAGATGCTGTTCCATTCAGAATCCGTATGTTTCCTAGGTAGTGTCTGGCTAGTTATACATGGAAACGATAGATGAATCTAGTCCATGCTGGATTAGATGGATCTGGGACCCAATCCAGCAGAGTTCTGAATAATCTGAATTGCTTTTCATAAGAACATGTACAGAATAATTGAGAAAACACATGCTGACATTTTGCTGAGGAAAGCAACTTTCCCAGAACCAGTGCAAACAATTAGGGGCAGCTGCTCAACACACTACAGGAAACAACAAACCTTGTTTTCATACTTTCTACCTCAGAGTAGTTTGGCACTACTTGACAAAATAATTTAGTACTGGTTAGCTATTTTTCTATAGTACACGAATGGGATTGATTGGCTTAGCTTGGTTATCAGCTTTGGTTACAACATTACTCTGGATTTCTTATCAGATAGATCATGTATTCTGTTTTGTGTACACAATTCCTCTTCTATTAGTTGCTATATCAGTCTTATTAATATACATTAAATTTCAATTACACCAGCCTATGCATGCTTCAAAATGGTACACATTAAGTTTATACTTACTCAAAAAATGTTGTCCATCCAATTTCATCACTTCTAGTTGCTAGGAGTCCACTGTTGCCATGATATGTAAACAAGACTAATTCCTGCCCTTGTGCTATCATATTTTTTAAGCAACCGTTGGTTCCTATGGTTAACCAGATGACTTGATTGTCAGGAGATACCACCCTTACTGGCATCCGATTGGGGTCACGCCTAATACGAAGGGTATTTCCATTGCTATCAGTAACTGCAGTTATATCATTGTCATTACTGTAGCTAAAATTGTACAGATAGTCTCCTGTGACTAAACTCATTGTGTACTGATGAGTGCCATTAACATCAAAGATATAGAGCTCCTGATCAGTTGGAGAGGCAACTTCATAAAAGTTCATGGAATTCAGCAATGGTTTGTTCTTTGACACAGCTCTTATTCTAATATTTCCAAGATCTGCAATATACAGTGTTCCATCGGGTGATACAGCTAAGGAAGAAGGTGCACTGAGTTTGGCATCTTTAGCATAGCCATCACCATTTTGATAGCAGTCACAGTTAACATCATTTTTGCAGTCACATTCAGAAGGTATTCCAGCTACTAATGAAATTTCTCCATCAGTTGTTACTTGTCTTATTCTGTTTATCTTTTTTTCATCTGTTTCTGTAATGTAAAGCACCCCATTATAAGATAAAGAAATAGCCGTGGCTGATTCTAAGGTAGTTTGTACTGCATGTTTTCCCACTGTATATTCCACTCCAGGAACCTGGCAGTGCATTGGCCTTCCAGCAGCTATACGGACTTGCCGATTTTCTGTAATTTGAAGCACCACATTGTTATCCAGCACATATATGGAGTTATCCATTGGGTTGATAGCTAAATCTGTTGGCCACTCCAGACGTACCTTATCAAAACAAGAACAATTTATTAACACATTAGTTAGCCTGGCTATAGCCACATACATTTTCTGAATGAAATTTAAAATAGCTCTAGTTGCTACTTTTGGAATACTTGTCTGTTTTCTTTTAATTGCATGGAATTACTAGAGAATGATGTTATTCAACAATGTAAATGACTTAACTTAGGTGAAAACAATTAAGACTAAAAATTAAAAACAATGAACAGTCTGGAAACAATGCAACTTGATTTTAGCGGCTGAACTTGTATGAGTGAATGAACTAAAAAAATTAAAGGAGCTTCATCACTGGAAGCCTTCAAGAAGATACTGGACTGCCAATTGCCAGAAACAGTGTAGGGTCTCCTGCTTGGGCGGGGGTTGGACTAACCTACCTTCCAACTGTTAATCTGTTAAAAGTTAATGGAAGAGTTGTTTAAATGGGGTTCTGTGGAAACAAATGGGGCCTTCAGGTCTAACTCCCACACAATATTAAGACCTACAAACACAGCAATGCAAAGAAAATTCTAGAGAAACTCTACTGAAAAAGGCAATATTTAAAATTATATTAATTTGTGACCCTTTTATTAAAATATCAGTCTAGCAAAATCTCTTAGAAAGTTGTAAAATGCTATGCCATCGCAATCATAGTTTTGATTAGGAGATACAGCATCTGAGTTATGCTCAGACAAGAATAGGTTTTGATAAACATGCTGATTTATGAAGTTTGATAGTCTTTCTTGATTTTTGTCATGTGTTAAATTGCTTTCGGGTATACAGTTCTGATTTTTACATTAGCTTTTGACCCACTGCAGCATAGCAAAGAAGCAGCAAGCAAGCAAGCAAATAAAGAAATGTTTGTAGCACACTAGAACAATGAATAAATGTTTGTACTAAATGTATCTGAGTCATGTAGTTTTCTAATATATTTTTAATACATGTGCAATAATTGTTACAATCCACCTTGAAAGTTTGTTTTTTCTCAATTGTTTCTAAAATGAAGTTATAAAATGTATAAAATGTTTGTTTTTATAATTGTTTCACTTTGATGATTTACTTTTTGTAAAATTAAGTAATAAATAATTTAATTGAAGGTTGTTTCCAGGGACACTAAATTTAACACAATGTTCTTGTGTAAGACAGTACATTTTATTTTAAGGAGTGATCAAAGGTGAAATAACTATCGATATATTCAACAAAATTTATTGCTGAGTTTTTTAATTGTCTGGAATTCACAGACAGAAGGCATAAATAAATGCAAGCATAAGAACATTCCATAACATAAAAATCTTTAAAAACCCTCTTTCTTTCCTTGTCTCCTGCCAGGAGTTTTATTTGCTGAAAAGGCATGTGAATGAATAGATTAGACCTGGATGAATGAATGAATAATCTATTCATTTAGACCTGTACTTATTTTTTCATTAGTGAAGATGCAATAAAGAAGATGCTGATGTTGTTATTGTGTGAACTATACAAGCTGTTTCAAGGGAAAACGATTTATCTCAAAAGAAAAAAAAAGAAATCTTTATTAAAAGTACCTGGCTGATATGCATGCTGGTGTCACATGTTAATGGTCGCGCGGAAGTCAGATCATTTGAACCAAGTAATGTTGATATTATTCCATTTTGGTCCACTTTCCTGATCATAGTCCCATCAACAAAATAGATTAATCCATTTTTATCTACTGCCACTCCTTCAGTAAAACAAACAAACAAGGATATACTATATGATTTTATTTCAAATTATAACAATCAACATTTTTCCTGTTCTATTTATGCACTATTTTTAATGTCTTTTCATGAAACACCAAGAATGATTCTAAAGATTTAATAGAACTGTGTTCTAACCAGATATATCTAGTATACTGGGATATCATGTATGAAAATAAAACATTGCTTGTTGCAGTTTGTTAAGCACTGTGCCTAAATATAAACTGAACCCTTCATGATTCCCTGGATACAAAGTCTTTATAGCATGCATACAGATGGACAAATGATGACATATGCATAATGATGCAATCATGCAATTGACATGATTTACGTACTTGCAACACATTTATGATGCAAGCATGTAATTATGGTTTTGCATGATTATGGCATCATATACATGCCATCTTTTAGGTATCATTCCAGGTTTCCATGTACATCCCTGGTAGAAGGTAAAAATATTCAAAATGCATGATAATGAAAGACAAATTATCAATGATAGGATATCAAAGACTTCATTTTTGCAATTTTAGTTTTGGAAGGTTCTTCCATTCAGAAAACAAAATATAAGTACAGGATTGAGTAAACAACTAGATAGTGTTAAATGTTATCGTGAGTGCTGACTAATATTGTGTATTTTTTTCTTCATAAATTTTCCATTTCCTCCACCTTTAGGACTCATCAGAGTAGCTTCTACAGCCTTGCCACCATCGCCACATCGTGCTTCATCAAATGGAAGGCACTGCTCTCCAGTCCCTGCTACCACATCAGCATTTTTTGTCAGATCTTTTGCTCCTGTAAGTGATTTTGGACGATAAATCCGTCTTGTATTTGTATCAGAAACATACAATTCTCCTGTGACTGGATCAGTTGCAAGATAGTATCTATGAGCGGGATTACTACTGCAAAAAAGAAAACAAGGTTTTTTTAGTATGATTATAATCCCATTTCACATTTTTGTTTGTCTAATTCAGCGGTTCCTGAACATTTGGTACCCCTTTACATTCTAAAAAATAATAGAGATTTCCAAAAAGCTTTGGTTTATATGGGCTATACCTATTGATATTTACTGTTATTAGAAATAACAGGGAAATTTAAAAATAATTGACTTGGCAAAGACTACACTTTGAGAACGAGTGATCTAGTTGTATAGGCACATAGACTGTCAGTTGTCTTAAAATTTGGATCAAATTAATTGTTTTGTGATCTTTTTGTTTTAGTTCTATACCTGTGTATAATTCTATGACATCTCTAACATATTTGAAATATTAATTTCAAATAATATTTGGATTTTGTCACTTAGATTGCTCCTTTGTTCTCAACATTTTCTCATAAATCAGCCATTTGAATACACAATCCATATTACTGAAAAATATATTGTGTTTTCTTCTGATCAAAAAGCACCATCTTATCACTAGTGTAATTTCAAATATTAGACATATTTGTGATTAAATCTAGCCTTTTTCCAAATATCACAGCATTTTAAAAACCTCTAAATATGCCACCATATTTTCCTATGAAATAAAATAATATACAATTTTGGAGCTTTTCTTCAAAGCTCAATCAATTTTGGAGAAAAAGTTTTCTTTCCTAATGAGTAAATAACTTTATTGAATATATCTGCTGCTCAAAGATACAATCCAAAAGTTTAACTAGCTGCATCAACAACAATAGATCTAACTTATGGCATAAAAGAATGCATATAATATTAGACTGCCTACCAATGCACAAAGCCCTAGTATCCATCAGATCAATTTCTAATTTATTTGCAAATGTGCTACTAACATGTATCCAATAGATTTGGTGATATTGGAACATCTGTTCACAAAAAAAGTGCTTAGTATTTCATAAATATAAATATAAAAGTGGTAGAATAACACATTGCATGTAATATTGTTGGCAAAGGGTGTCAGAGTTAACATAAACAAGTTGTGACTAAATTATGGTTTGAAGTAGGGACAAGTTTTGAATAATTATTAATATCTCATGTTAATAGACACAGAAATCTGGATGGAAAATGTAATGTTTAAGTTTTGGTAAAATTTGATTAATGCAGTAGGACAATTGAACAATAAAAGCCTAAACTGGAGGCATTCTAACTATTTTTAAATTGTGAACAGATTTTGGCAAAGCACTAAAGATTCCGACAGCTTGTTCTGATTTTTATTTTAAGAAGATCAGAAACCTCTTAACTAGAAAATATATTTTTCAAAATTTTTAAAGATAAAATAATGGTTACAATAAATAATATAATGGATCAAATATATGCCTTTTCATGCATATCTTCTCACTAATGTGATTACACTTTGTCTAAAGACAAATAAAAGCTTTCATCAGATATAAAATTCAACTCTGGATAATAATTTTAATTATTATCCAGAGTTGAATTTATTATTATTAACCAAACTGTTAATAATAACAGTTTGGTTGGAGAACAAATCTAAATTTAAATAAAAGAATATTTAACTTGCACAAAATAGTGGAATTTGACTTAGTTTTATTACATTAGAAAAATACTGAAAAAGAAGGTGAGCACATATTAACCCAAATACTGTTATTTTTAAGGTGAGAGAGAACAACTCAAGGAATATATATTTTAACGGAAGCTACCTTTTGTAGCATTTTATGACTGGAGAAATGGCAAACTCATGTATATTATTAAAACATGTTAGAAAGCAAGTGGGATTCAAATGATTTTAATTCTGACTTTTTTAAAAAAAATTATAAATAGAAAAGTAGATTCTCTCTAATATCTTCTGCACTGGAGAGAAATTCCCACTTGGCCAAATAAAGTATTCTGTTCTGTTCTTCTCCCTGTTCCCAGTTCCATTCCATTCCAATGTTAAGAGCTTCAGACACATTTGAGATGCCAGAGATTAAATTTTGTATACCAGATTTTCCATCACAGTGCTAAAACATTCTCTGATCTATTCTGTTGAAATCCAGACATGTTTGTACATATGTATACAATGCTCAACTATGTATCTGGGTTATTTATTTATTTATTATTTGAACTTATATGCCGCCCCATCTCATTGCAGGTTACTGCAAGCCTTGATGCCCAGCAGTCAAATGTGCATACGGATTCCATATAAAAAGGCAGTATGGTAGTCTCTGTCTATGGCAGAGGTCTTCAAACTTGACAGCTTTAAGACTTATGGACTTCAACTCCCAGAATTCCTCCTCCAGTCATGTTAGTTCAGGAATTCTGGGAGTTGAAGTCCACAAGTCTTTAACTTGCCAAGTTTGAAGATCCTTGGTCTATGGTATTGAGGATGCCCAAAGACAAAGAAGTGGATGATGGGTGTAGCAGAATGAAAATAGCAATCATTGAAATAAAACATAGCCAATACCTTAAAAACAGATCAGAAATATATAAAGATAATGAAACACTGTTTTATCTGTTTTAAACATTACATTTTCCTAAGGAGTCATACTTTAAAATGTAACAAGTTAAACTAGGATGTGAAAGTAATTTGATTAATAATAAACAGTAGCAAATTTTCACCTTATACTTACTAAGATTTATCTCGGAATAGTTTTAAGCAATAATGTTTGAAGCAGTTTTTGTAGTACTTTATTTACTCATTTAAAGCCAATAATAGCCTCAACAAAATGTATGAACATGCTTAAAATGCTTACCTATGTCTAAAATCTTTATTTCTTGGTGGGTAGGCAAAAGAAGGAAGAGCAAAAAGAACAGTATTAGAAAGAAAAAGTTAAAAGAACAAAAAATTGGTAAGGTTGCTGGTAAGAATTTAGCCTTAATTTTATGTATTAATTTATAAGTTAGATTGATTTGGGAGCTCCAGGCGGCATACACAATCTCCATCCTTCAACTTTTCCCCACAATAACCAACCTGTGAAATCATTTGAGTTGAGAGAGACACACTGACTCAAAATCACTCAGTGAATTTTCATGGCTAAAAAAAGACCCAAACTTGGCATCCGCAGTGATAGTAAAATACTGTAGCCATTACATATAGTGGTTCCATTGGCGTGGCCACCTGAATGGTTATGATATATTAAATGGTTTTCTATCTGTGTGAGTAAAATAATATTTTGATACCATTTGTATTTTTATATTCTGATAGATAAAGAGATACTACTGAGTCCTCACAACCACATTCTAAAAATTAGGTATTTAAAATTAGGGAAAATATACCTTAGTTCAAGTACACTTGTTACATTTCCAGATGGGAATATCCGTCGAACATAGTTGAAATCTCCTACATAAAGGCTTCCATCAATCCCACAAGCTAGGGCAACTGGAGCCAAGAGTTTATTGCCATCTGCTTGACCATTGCAACTTGGGCAAGAAATGCTGCGCCGTCGGCCGTTACCCATTATACTACTGACAACTGGTGGTTGCTGAGAGATAAACTGATTTTCCCCATTGCCTTTATACAGGATTCCTTAAAAAAAATAACAGAAACATGATCCCCCTTGTCTTTGTAATAATTTTTTATAACCAGATACATTTTAAATATAGTAAGCTTAAAATTTCACAGTGTGATTGCATTTCACATTAATATATGAATAGTGTATTTAATTAATAATAATAATAATAATAATTTATTAGACTTGTATGCCGCCCTTTCTCCCTGAGGACGGCTCACAGTATAAAAGCATGATACAATAAGTTAATTAAAAATAATTAAATAGCACAAGCCTAATAATCAAAACTAATAAAATTAAAATTAAGTAAAATTCTTAAAAAGCCCACCCCGCCTTATTTCAGTCCAGGCCGGCCTGCTGAAACAGCCAGGTCTTCAGGTCGTGGCAGAAGGAGCAGAGATCAGGGACCAAACGAAGACCCAAGGGGAGCTGGTTCCACAGGGTGGGTGCTCCCACAGAGAAGCTGACAATGTCTGGCTGACGGCACCCCAAGGAGCCTCTGTCTGTGGCAGCATACAGGTCAATCGGAGTGTGATGCCGGCAGAAGACGCAAGTACCCCGGACCCAAGCCATGTAGGACTTTGTATGTCATCACTAGTACCTTGAATCTATTTGAGCACATACCAATGAAATTCAGCAATAGTTTGTTCATAAACTTTGTGAGCACATACCAAGAAACACTGTTTTAGAATCCCATTGGCATTGTCCTTTCAATTCCAACTGTAACTTTATGTAACAATGTATGGTTAGATATCCTGTCCTCAACAATTCATATTTACAGCTAGTTCAGTAATAAGACAAACACAGATCTTCATATAATCCATAATGATTCTCTCCTAATTATTTCTATCTACACTTGTAATATTATGTATAATAAGTCAAATATGTGGAAGCAGAACCATATGCAAACCGCTGATGTACAGCTGGTTCTCAAGTCTGCCCAAGAACAAGAGCTATGTATGTGCGTGTAACCCCAGTTAGCAATACTCTTCTGTTTCTGGACAGAATCCAAATCTATGTTTGTCTTCTTTTGTTCCAGATAGCTGGAATGTTGACTGCATCTCTGTATAAACTGATTTTCAGTCTGCTATATGAAAAAGAACTGCAGAATTTATTTGCATGCAGATTTTCTCTTTTAGTTTCGGCTAAATGTTGGATTGGAGCAATGATTTCCCATTCTTTCTTTTCTTGGAATAAACTACAAACATATGTGCTGTTACGAATCAAAATCTTGTATTAGTACATTATTACTGTACAGCAGTTTTCTGACAGCCTCAATTTCACATTGCAAAATGGTTTTATAATAATTTACTTTGGGTTGCAGAGTCTGGTTTTATAATGTATTTGGAGTTACGTTCTCATATATCAAACACAGCAAAAATGCTTTTGTAGGTCACCTGCCCTTTAAACCTAGTTCAGCTCAAAGGCATCAACAATCATTGGAAAAAGACAAAGTATCTTGCCAGCATCATTTTTTATGACCTTCACAGGAAATGTGGGGAAGGAAGATATGTACCTAATGTAGACTTTCACAATTAATGCTGCCTGTTGGACAGACTTCTTTCCTCATTATTATCAAGATTAATGAGTCAATCTAAATCTGCTGCAAGAACAGTGAGCTATTATTGTAACATTGGTTTCATTATAAATGTCAATCTAATTTAAATCATGCAATATACATGTCACTTTTTACTATATAGTAATACTGCCTTCATTGACTGTAAAAATCTTAAAACTGAAATTCACGATAATTATTATACTTTACCATTACCAGTAAAATATATTTATGACATTTCACAATCCAAGTTACTTTATTTTCATTAGGTAAACATTTCATATACTATTAAATGTCTGTCTGTCTGTCTGTCTGTCTGTCTGTCTATCTATCTATCTATCTATCTATCTATCTATCTATCTATCTATCTATCTATCTATCATCCACACACCCCCACCCTCCCTCCCTCCCTCCCTCCCAGAAGACTTATCATTACTCTATATGGAATTCAATTCCTCATAAGCACTTAGGAAAAAAGTGCACTACTGGAATCTGAACTCCCTACTTCTACTGTGTTTCCCCGAAAATAAGACCTACCCCGAAAGTAAGACCTAGCACTATTTTCTAAACCTGCCCTAATATAAGACCTACCCCGAAAATAAGACCTAGTGTAAATCTCCAGTTCCAGGAAGACTTTTCAGGGAGCAACCGTGCACCCGCGAAACACCCCCCCACACACACTCACACCCACTATTTGGCACCATAAATATATAAGACCTACCCCGAAAATAAGACCTAGTGTGTTTTTGGGAGCCAAAAAATATAAGACAGTGTCTTATTTTCGGGGAAACACGGTATGATTACATACTTTATGACTCAGGAAACCTGCAATGTCACTTAAATACATAAGTTCTATAAATTTAACCATGTTTCCTAGAGTTAGCACTATACCATCTGATTTAAACATTTCCACATTACACTGAAAAGGTGTTCCTTCACATCTTTTAATATAAACAACGAAAAGATGAACATTAGACTACTGCAGTCATTCAAGATATTCATATAAAACCCTGCCACAGTATTTGCTCTAAGCCAATGCATTTTTCCAGCTCATTCATCCTAGTCACTTCATTTACTCAATTACACTTTCAAAAGTCATTATTTGCCAACTGCCTCCTTAGCACATCTCTATCCATTGAAGTTGATTTACAAACAGCATATACTCAATAGAAAAATAATTAAATGAACATACATATACTTAAAAAAACACCATTGTATGAATAAGTTCTTGGCCACCGATTCCTTTTGCCTTACATGAGTTACCGCATTGACTGGATAGTGTCTTCGTCTTATATTGTTTAAATGGGTTAACGGCCAATTTAAAAAGGGTAGGATGCCATCTCTTGGGAAAGAGCCAATATTTTACTTACTTTACCTATTGAATCAGCATATTTCTATTTGATTATTTGCCATCAAGCTGGTGTCTACTTTTAGTGCTCACACAGATATTTTCTTAAGAAGGAGATATTCCTTTACCAACCTCTTACAATTTATTTCACTTTTCTCTCTTTCCCTCTGTCATACACACACAGTTTGTTTGTATACATTGCATAGACATAGAGTATGTTTGGAGAGACAGAATCAGATAAAAGTGTGCTATATTGCATGGAAATTAATTGATTTGGAGAGGAGCAATACATTTTGTGTTTCAGAATAATGAATTAATGACGTTATTGGAAGAAATAACAGAATTCTCCAAGATAATGCCTATAAACTTTTTTTTAAAAAAGTGCAATTATGTTCAGACTTGGATTCTGGGGCTTTATGCTTTTCAGTTAAGATGCACTACATAACATTATAAGATTAATAATACTCACCATTTTGAACATCTAATACATGGTGTTTGTCCAGTGTCCATCCACCCATGTTGGAGGCATCCAATTCATAACCTTGTAGAATGGCTGTTCGTTTTTCCCACAGTGTTAGATCCAAACAAGATTCATACTCATAGCCAACAGATACTGAAATAAATAATAAAATAATTATTTTACTATAAACTAAGCAATCCAATGTTTAATAGTCATGATTTATTTTCATTTTACAGTGTTATTAGTATAGTGACTATAAAAGGCTTTTAACTATTTTATCTGATTAATTTTAATGTTTAAATGTTGACATTTAAATAAATATCTGTTAAAGCAATAATGATATAATATAGAAAAATATAAATCCAAATAGAAGTTGGCAATGTGGTACACACAAATTCTGAAATTAAATATTTTGAAATTAAATTCAAAAAATTAAATGATTTCTTTTAAAATATGACATGAAGGCTGGCATTTGAAAAGGTCACTGATCCTTGAGTCAGAATCCAATCAAGAAATAACAGTTAATCATTCACAGATACAAATATCATAATAACTATTCTCATTTATTGAATTCAGTAAGAAGTATTACAAAAATATTATATGAAAACCAATATATTTTGTATGGCAAAAGATATTGTGGAATATAATATTTATCCATTTGCTAGATTTATATTCCACCTTTCTTCCATGAGCTCATTCCCTGCTATTTTCCCACCATTTTATGAGTTAGGTTCTGCTGCAAGCATCTGGCCTAAATTCACCAAGTAAGTTTCCATGGATGAATTTGGATTTGAACCTGCACATGATAAAACAGATAAAACCCTAACCCTAACCCTAAAAATTCTGACCAAAGTAATTGTGTTTGAAAGAATCAAACATTTAGTTGGTTTTCTTGTAATTCTATAACTTCTAGTCCTCTGAAAATTGTGTCAAAATTAATTGGTACAGTAAATTATGTAGTTTTAAAGATTGTCTATTCCTCCCATTGATTTGGTCTATCAACAGAGGTAACTGATCATATAAATCTTATTTAGGTAATAGAGAAGTTGAATACATCCAATATGGATGCACGTTTCTACTGTTTGTCATCTCCTGTGTCTTACTTTAGAAAGACTTCAACGTAATCTTATGCTAGAATGACTTTAAATAAAACTTTTTTCACATCCATTATATGTATGGAACAATTGTGTGGTACGTTAATTAAAATGATGGATTAGGGCTAGAAGGATCCAGCTGTGGATATTCATTGGACATTTTGGAGTTTCACAATTGCTTAGACTATCTATCACAACATCATTATTATAAGAACACGGGAGAAGGGAGCATGATATAGTCTACTGTAAGCTCCTGGAGGGAAGGAATGGTATAAACAGAATGAATAAATATGTAAATAACATATTCAGACATCTTGGGTTTGCTTAGTTTCAGGTCTGGACATTTAATTAGCAATTTTTCAGTATTTCAAGATTTAATTAATGTACTGAATAATTAAAACTAGAAGCTCTCATATATTGATGTTTCCTTGAAATAAGTTTATGGCTCCATGTGTTGTGAAGTATCAGATACTGAATAGCAAATTTCAGGCAATTTTGAAAACACCATGGCTACATAAGGCTTTTTCTGCCAAAACAAATGTACGTTTCTTCATGTAAGTTAGTGTTAGAAATGATACACTTAATGCAGTTATTTCTAACTATTCCTTTCCTCAGTGTAAAAATAATAGTTTATCACAATCAATGCAATAGTTACAAAATTAATATGATTATTCCTTTCATATTTCTGTATTTGTACATAAAAATTACATTTGGTTTATACAACAGACTGCAATATTGTATTTAACTTACAGCATAATTTTGTGTTTTTTTTTCTATATAATGTACCCACCATGAATTATACTATTGAATATAATTTTTATTACATAATATTAGCATATTCAAAAGAATCTGATAACAAACAAAACCTACCAACAGCTTCAGATAAACCATAGACCTTTTGATTATACGCATCAGTTTTATCCCATATAAATGTATAAGCCAAATTTGGAGATGCAGGGAACCATTTTTGGAAAAGTCTTCCTACTACTGCCACCATGAGATGAACTTTCATTAAATTAAATGGTATCACAGACTGTGTCATTGTGATCTTAAGCACAGATTTATACCCCGCCGCTCGGGAGCTTAAATATGACAATTTCAGATCAGTTCCTGGTATTGCAGTTTCTTCATGGAGCACCTAAAATATGAAAAAAAATGACAAATTAACCCAAGTTTACTATTTGTTCAGAGCACTATAGCTGTAAACCTAGTTTCATAGCAATCACTTAAGAATAGTAATATACTATTCAGTTTTACATGATGTACTATCCAGTTTTATTGGAATTTTGAAATATAATTTAATAATTTTAGCAAGATGTACAAGTGCAAATACTTTTAGAAAAATATTATCTATGGAACCTTAGCATATACAGTAGTATTGAAAATAACTCATATAAATATTGATGAAATTTGAGACTGCATTTAATTAGATGTAAAACTTTTTCTTTTAAATTAATCTGGACTGAAACTTCATAGAAAATTTAACTTACCTGTTTGACATAGTATGTCTTCAATAATATTCTCAATTAATGATGATTGATCAACATGAAATTTAACTAACATTTGTCTACATTATATGATCAATATCACAACAACCTAAAATCTTTATGCTATTATTGGAAGAAGAGTATGCTGGCAAAGATTTCCAACTGTTTTTGCCAGAAAAGAACACAACCTTAATAACATGATTTCATATGTCTTGAATCTCATATTGTCTTGTTCCAGGCAGCAGTATCTGGAGATATGGCTTTTGGTACATTTCCAGGAATCCCAGAAGCCAAGTCCAACTCAACACACCAAACTGGCCTTTAGTTTTACTTTTGTCTACATCTAATAAATATGATATGTTAATATATTATATATTGCTTTAAATATCTTTATTTTTTATTTTATAATATATATTTTATAATATCCTGGATTCTTAGACTTACTTTGGCTATGATTTTGGAGGGACTGATGATGTCACTGGAGTGGCATCTGTGATTTATACTTTTAACCATGGACTGGCCTCTTTGCACTGATGTTATGTATTGTCAGTATGACTTCTGGTGTTTTCAGAATAATTGTTAAACAGAAACAGATGAGCTAATTCTATGGCTACATTAACAGAACTGCAAATCTGAAAGTACAAATCTCCCATTGTCACTTTCAACAACCTGATCAATTACAGTGAGTCCCTCCTAAATTTCTTTTTCTGACTGTTAAGCACTTGCGGGCTCCTCTCACTTATGTATGATCATTTCCTCTGCAGCATGTCTTCCCCTCATCTCTCAAGGTTATTCCCACAATACAACAGTAGACTAAAGCAAGATTAAACATAAAGGGATAAAATGCCTAAAAGAGAAGTATTCATTTATAAAAAATGTAATCTTTTTTAAAAATATGAAATTTCATAAGTAATACTTGAAAAAAAAAGTAAAAAAAAAAGCTTGAAAAAAAAGCTGGATTTAGACTAAGCATTGGTATCATCAAAGTAAAAGGCAAGATTCCTTCACATAAGAGGTTTTTCTATTGATACCAGTGAAAATATGTATTGTACCTGACGCCTGGTAAAAGAGAAACTACCTTATTTTAAAGTACAAATACAACATTTTTAATTTTGTAACTTCTAATTGCTATAGAATTTAGTTCCAAGTGTTACAATTATAATTTATATGGTTGGTACTGAGTTGAAAAAAAAACATTACAAATTAGAAGTTTAAATTTCATCTATAAAGCTACCAAGATTCCTCATTAAGATGAAAATTTTCCTAAAAAGAGAATTCTAAGTCTCAAATCAAGACAGGTAATTACTATATTTTTCAGAGTTGCAAGAATTTTTTTATAGCAACTGGGATATAGCTTTGTTAGGCCCACATATTATTAATTATTAAACGCCAGATTTCCTCCCCAAAAGCTGGATTTAGACTAAGCATTGGTATCATCAAAGTAAAAGGAAGTATCCGCTCTTGAGGGTGGATAGCATATACATTTCATTGGAGGAAACATGCTATATAAATATTACTCTACTACTCAGATCCATTCTTCAAATCCATATATGCTTTGGGATACATGGATCCTGTTAATGGAACACTGTCACTTCCACAACAAGAAATCCAATGATGAACAAACAG
Source organism: Naja naja (assembly GCA_009733165.1). Lineage (NCBI taxonomy): Eukaryota > Metazoa > Chordata > Lepidosauria > Squamata > Elapidae > Naja > Naja naja. The sequence goes on from CM019151.1 coordinate 50,252,699, forward strand.
AGAAACTTCCCTTTTGAATGAGATCAAACATGGAGTAGGAACATTTTCAGGGCCCATTTGAAATTTGATTCCACAACAGTGAGTGCAATGACAATGCTTACTCCTCTGCCTCCACCTAATCTTTAGAGAACTATGGCTCTTTCCAATTGGTGATAGGAGAGATGAGTGACTGCAAAGCCTGTGGTTTATGGGTTGCCTCAGAACTTGTTTATTGTATTTATATATGACAAGCAGAGGCTGTCCAACTCCAAAGTGATTCTAAGGGCTTATATGAAAACAGAAAAAAATAAAAGGAACTAGTAGAAACAAGATGTGCTTCCAGACAGGCACATTCTGTCAAATAGAAAACATAACCGACAGGCTCCACAAATATCCTACACTAAGGTCTAGGAGAACAACCATAATTTCAAAGCCTTCTGGAATGTCATCATAGTAAGAAACACACAGATCTCTTTTATTCCCTGGCATGCTTCCAGGGTTGATGCTCTCATATCTCATTTAACTTTTACATGAAGCCACTGGATGAAGTTATACCTCAACACAGGCTTGTTCATGATAATCAACATTATATCTTGACAATGTGTCCAGTGATGCCCTGGAGGTCTTGTCTTATTAGAAAAGTGCAGTTATCATAGCAAAGGGCAGCTCCTGATTACAGTGCTTGATGTGTCATATATTTCAATGCCACATATGCATCTTGTCTCCATTACTATTCTATTGCTACAATATTCCACCATAAGAAAAACTTTTCATAAATAGGTGTGGAATTGAATTTAGCCAAGGAGAGTTTATCACCAACCTCATGTATACAGATGACATTGCAATGTCTGCTGATGACAAAATGAAAGCCATTGTTATTGTCATGAAAATCCCTGCTCAGCCCTTCGGACTAATTATCAGTGTGGAAAAGACCAATCAACTGACCACTGATGGCTCACTTGTAATCATATAGATAAATGGAGTATAATTAAAACAAGTACAAGCATTCAAATTCCGAGACTCTATGCGGTCAAATTAAAGACGCTTCTACAACCAGAGATCCAAGAAGTTGAAACTTTCCAAATACAGTTTCTCCACAGGAAATTTTAAATCATCTGACTAATTAAGAAATTAAAGCTGCAGCAAGCCAAAGCTAACCAATGAAATAGAAAAACAGCAGGATATATTGCAGAATGAATCAATTTACTACCCACATAAGCTATTTTGGAGAATATGGAACAGAATAGAATAGAGCTGGAAGGGGCCTTGGAGATTTTCTAGTCCAGCCCCCTGCTCAAGCAGGAGAACCTATACCATTTCAGACAAGTGACTGTCTAGTCTCTTCTTAAAAACCTCCAGTGATTGAGCGCCCACAATTTCTGAAGGCAAACTGTTCCACAGGTTAATTGTCCCTACCGTTAGGAAGTTTGTGATGACCCAGGGTGGAATACAAAAGCAACAATGTCACAAAAACAGGTGAAGTCCCTTTAATTCCTTCAACTTGGCTTCAAAGGTCCAAATACCATTGACTGGAGAAAAAACTCCCCCACAAACAGTTGTGAAAAGGAAGAACTTCCGTTCAAACTCAATATACATATAAATTATAAATAGAAAAAAACAACACAAACCACACTGAAGCAATTAAGGAGACCAGGCAGGATAAGGGCTTGAAGACATCCACTGATATTGAAATACACACACTGGGAAGGATGCCAGAACTTAGATAAGAACGGATAGATTAGAAATACTTTCATGCTTTGCTTCCAGCACTGGCCCATGCGCAGTTTGTCCTTTTAAACAGTCCTCAAAGCTGCAGCCCATGAAGGGGATCAAGGCCCTTTCCTCCTCCGTAGACCATGCCATTCACGTTTCTCCCTTATCCGCTCCTCCCTGCATGCCCTAGGATGAAGAGGGGATGGGCCTGGGTCTTCCTCTGAATGCCCAGCCAGCCTATGCCCTTCCGCAGTTTCCTCCACAACCTCCGGAGCCACACTCCCACTCCCTGTCGGCTGTTTCTCCTCTCCCTCGGAGTCAGATTCTAACAGGGGCATGACACAGTTTCTCCTTAATTCCAGGTTGCTTCTCTCTTTTGTTAGTTTCCAACCATTGTTTCTTGTCATGCTCTCCAGTGCTTTGGAAATAATTTGACCCCCTCTTCTTTGTGGCACCTCCTCAATTACTGGAATACTGCTATCATGTCACCCCTAATTCTTCTTTTCTTTAGACTAGTCAAATGCAAAACTGCATCCCTTCTTTATATGGTTTAGTCTCCAACTTAGTTGCTCTTTTTGAACTTTTTCCAAAGACTCTTTTTTGTAGTATCGTGACCAAAATTAGTTGCAATATTCCAGGTGTGGTCTTACTAGGGTTTTATAAAGCAGCACTAATATTTCACATGATCTTGATTCTATGCCTCTGTAACCCAGAGATACTGGTCCTCCAAGAGAACCTAAATAAAGCAACCTGAAACCGATCTAGCTCAAATCTATACACTGGATTTATCATATTAATGGACAAACCACTTTGGTATCAAACATCTATATAAGCAATAGATTGCAGCCACAGCAATCTATTGCTTGCAAAACCATACTCACCCAGTTGTGTTCAAGGAAAATCAAGTACCAAAAAAGTAAATGTGCTGGAAATTAAATAAATAGAATGCAACACTACTAAGTCTTATCGCTGTAGATTTCAAAAATAATATTCATCTAGACCATCTAACAGAATTGGGTATTTAGGAGCAATGTTTTTAATGATTCCAGCTAGGACATGTATAGAAAGTGTTGCTGGGGTATACTGTTCTTTGATACTTGTATCATTGTTCATAGGTTCTATTTTGTCTCCTATGCTGTTTAAAATCTATCTGAAACAGCTGGTTTTGAGCTTTGTCTTTTTTAAAAAAATCAATCATCTGCCATCAAGTTATTTTAAATTCCTATCAATACAAAGATTTTCTTCATGAAAATTTGTTCTGTTAGGTCTTATAATGTACTCATTGCCACTGTGACTGAGCCAATCCACCTTGCTGTTGGTTCTCATCTTCTCCTTACTTCCAACTTTCCCAGCATTAGATTTTCTAAAGAGCTTTTGGAAGCAGGTCTTTGCATAATGTACATTACTTCTTAGTAAGCTAGAAAAAAGTGGAATAGATAGCACCACCACTAGATGGACTTGCAACTGGCTGACAAACCGTACTCAATGAGTAGTCCTTAATGGGTCTAAGTCTACATGGAGGGAAGTGGGGTGCCACAAGGTTCTGTCTTAGGCCCAGTACTCTTCAATATCTTCATTAACGACTTAGATGAGGGAATAGAAGGGGAACTTACCAAATTTGCAGATGATACTAAGCTGGCAGGAATAGCTAACACCCAAGAAGATAGGCTCAAGATCCAGATGGATCTTGACAGACTAAAACAGGGGTGGGCAAACTTTTTGACTCGAGGGCCACAATGGGTTCTTAAACTGGACCGGGGTGCCGGAACAAAAGGATGGATGGAGTGTTTGTGTGAACTAATATAAATTCAAAGTTAGATTATTTCACGTAGCCTTCTGGGAGAGCAAGAGAACCCTCTGCTCTTTCGGCTCTGTGGGCCGGATAGAACAGCTGAACGGGCTGGATCCGGCCCCGGGCCGTAGTTTGCCCACGGCTGGACTAGAACACTGGGCCATATCTAACAAAATGAAATTCAATGTAGAGAAAAATAAAGTCCTACACTTAGGCAAGAAAAACCAAAAGTACACATACAGACTGGGTGAAACCAGGCTCAATAGCAGTAACTGTGAGAGGGATCTTGGAGTCTTAGTGGACAACCAGCTAAATATGAGCCAGCAGTGTGGAGCAGCAGCCAAAAAAGCTAATGCAATCCTAAGTTGCATTAACAGAGGGATACAATCAAGATCAAATGAGGTACTAATACCACTCTACAAAGCCTTAGTAAGACCATACCTAGAGTACTGCATCCAGTTTTGGTCACCACATTATAGAAAAGATGTTGAGACTCTAGAAAAAGTACAGAGAAAAGCAACCAGGATGATTAGGGGACTGGAGACTAAGGCATATGAAGAACGGTTACAGGAACTGGGCTTGGCTAGTCCAGTGAAGAGAAGGACCAGGGGAGACATGATAGCAGTCTTCCAATATTTGAGGGGCTGCCACAGAGAGGAAGTGGTCAAGTTATTTTCTAAAGCCCCTGTAGGCCAGACAAGGAATAATAGATGGAAACTGAACAAGGAGAGATTTAACCTGGAAATAAGGAGAAACTTTCTGACAGTGAGAACGATCAACCAATGGAACAGCTTGCCCTTGGAAGTTATGGGAGCACCATTGTTTGAGTCCTTCAAGAAGAGATTGGACTGCCATTTGTCAGAAATGGTATAGGGTCTCCCGCTTGGGTGGGGGTTTGGACTAGATGACCTATAAGGTCCCTTCCAACTCTGATTATCTGTTATCTGTTAAATACCTGAAGTAGGATAGTTTGAAGTCTGGTCTTGTGCATAAAGTGAGAACCCAAACCCAACTCTACTGCTCCCTGTCTTTTAATGCCAAGGAGGCATTCAATATCCTTGAGCAGGGGTGGGATCTGACCGGTGTAACTACCAGTTTAGGGTTTGTGCGCAATGCGCCCACAATGTGCCCATGCGCCCCCTTAGGGTTAGGGCGCATTGTGCTATGGGCGCATTGTGGGCGCATTGTGCTATGTGTGCACACGTGCCAGATGCGCGCTGTGTGCACGTGTGGAACATCATCAGCTATGCTGCCTGAACAGCTGACCAGCACAGTGCGTGGGTGCGCAGCGTTTGAAAAAGCACTATTTTCCTGCTTTTTCAACTGTAGCTGTGCCGCGCAAAGCAGCTAAGGTTGAAAAAGCAGGAAATAAAGGTCAGGTAAGAGCCTGGGTGGGCAGGTGGGCTAGAACAGCAGCAGACACAGAACCAGTTCTGTGTCTGCTGCTCTTCAGAGCTACCAGTTCTACAGAGCTGGACAGAACCGGTAGAATCCCACCCCTGTCCTTGAGTATGGCCTCATCTCAATAATGGCTATATAATGAAGAACAAACTGAAATTAAATACTGTTGGGGAAAAGAGACAGAGACTTTGGAATTAAGGTGAAGCTGACCTTGGATGGATCAATATTCTTCCAGGTCTACTGCTTGGAAATTCTTCTGGGACAAGGGCTGTATCTCTGTAATTACAACTAGGTCTTCCTGATCTAGTCAACTTACGAACAGATGCAACATGTATTGATTATTGCATTGCAACGCACTTTATATGAGAAATTCTGAGAAATTACAATGAGGCGATTTATTAGTACCAGGAACAGAAATCAAATGTTTTCTGTAAATAAAGATCTGCAATGGTTACCAGTTATTCATCAAGCACTATATATGGCGCTCGTGTTGATTTAAAAAGTCCTAAATGGCTTAGGCCTGATTATCTGTGGAACTGATCTACCATGTGAATTTTCTCTATAACTTAAACACTGTTGAAGATGTCCTTGCAGCCAAACATTTGGCATGGAAAAGGACCTATTCTTGTGGCTCTGCCAGTCTACGGAATATGCTCTGAGTGAGGTCTAGCTGACCCACTCCTACTATTAAGGAAGATGCCAAAAACATCTCTTTATTTAAATGGTTGATTTTAATGTTGGTTTTTGTAAATTACCTTTATTAATTTTATTAAGATTTACATCTTGTGTTTCTATTATTGTAGGCCACCATGAGTACTGGAATAAACAAAAAGGCAAGATATAAATTTAATAGTAAATAAATTAGTCTCACCACTTTAAATCTGCTGATATGATGGAAAAGATACAAAAACAAAAATAGAAAAAAACCCAGATAACAGAAATCGGAATATTCTTTTCATATTTATTACGGCCAGAAGCCCAAAAGCATTTGAAGAGTGCTGAATACCTTCAGGAAATATTAATGAGCTGATGGACATGAAGAATAGCATTTTCCTCCCGCCCTGTGGTTATTTGATTTGTGAAATTATTGTATTTATAATGTTCTTTTTACTTAGTTAACCAAGAATGGAAAGAAATTCACAGAATGAATTTGATCTAGAACTGTATGAATAGCTTCCCAAAGAGTCACAAGAAAATAGGAAATTGTAGGCTATCTGAGCAAATACCTGAATTACTGGATAATTTATTTTTTTCCCTTAAAATTTATTAAAGTATTATCAAGAAACATGAAAATATAGATTTGAAACAAGCAAATAACAAATGTAGTTTTCCTATTGTATCATTCAAACCAATCAACCTGGGAAGGAACTTAGGATGTATTCCTGTACCAAAATACATTATATATAACACTGTCTTTATCAACTAGTTATACTGCTGCACTGATAAGATATAGTGAAAAAAACATGCAACGAAAAATCATTCACACATCTTTTCATAATGTTTTCATCATAACTGCTTTTCCCTTACTCAATATACTAGTCAGAGAACTTGGATCTAAGGTAGATCCACTTAAATCATTTGAAACAAAAAGGTCATGGCTAATGTTTTTCTTCTTCAGTCAGACTGCTTTAAGCACAACCAGGCATGGTTCCAACTTATGGATAGAGCAATTCCTTCTTAATACTTAAAACAGCAATTGTTACATGATTTATGTACTACCTTTTCCATAGAAAAATATGTGCCATGAATTCAGAATTAATCTGCTAAAGAAAGAAAACGAAATATGTTGGAGACATATTATATATGGGTAGTCCTCAACTTACAACAACAATTGAGCCCAAAATTTCTGTTGTTAAGTAAGATATTTGTTAAGTGAGTTTTGCTCCATATTATGACCTTTCTTGCCACAGTTGTAAGTGAATCACCGTAGTTGATAAGTCAGTGACCCAGTTGCTAGGTGAATTTAGTTTGTTAGAAGGTTGCAAAAGATGATCATGTGACCTTGGGACATACCAACAGTCATAAATATGAACCAATTGCTAAGCATCTGAATTTTGATCATATGATCATGGGAATGATGCAAAGGTTGTAACTGAAAAAACGGCCATAAGTCACATTTTTCAATGCTGTTGTAACTTTGAATAGTCACTGAACTAACTGTTGTAAGTCAAGGACTATTATATGACATTATATGTACAAGTAAGAAAATACAAGTACAGGTAGTCCTTGACTGATAATCCATTTGTTTAGCAACTGCTCAAACTTAACATTGGCACTGAAAAAAGTGTCTTATATTTGATCAGACCGCCTGGTTACAATCATCACAGCACTCCCACAGTCACGTGATCACAATTGGCAACTGGCATCTATTTACAACCGTTGCATCATCCTGGGGTCATGTGATTGTCACTTGTGACCTTCCCATGAATACATAAACAAAATAAAAAACCCATAAACAAACAACAAAATAGTGGAAAAGCTGTTTGCCACAAAAGCAAGAATGAAAACTTTTCTATATCTGGAGACTCAACTATCCTCATTCAAATTCTTCAATATTTTGAAAAATTATGTGGAGGAAATTCTCTCCAGTAAGTATACTTGCTCAAATTAGTCTTTCTTATAGGCAGATATTCTAGGAATAACATAGATGGGTAAAAAAAGACATTTACATTTATTAATTCTTTTCCTGTTTGACAAGCAAAACGTGATGTTTCTTTTAGGCAGATTAACTATTAGGTGTCACATAATTGTTTGGTCAGAAAATGGTAAGATCTTTACACTTAAATGGCATTTTACCTGTGTCTCAGGAATAATAGGGCTGTCTTCGGGAGAGATCCTGAACAAGGTAGATAATGGTGATGATACAATTACGGGATTTGGTTTCACAAATCCACTCAGATCACAGCTAGGAATGTCATTCTCCTCCTTCTTCATGACAAGGGTGTCCATGACATAGAAGACGTTCCATGGAATCCAGACTGTATGGTACTGAGTAAGGAATGGTGATCGTTCAAACACTAAAGTTAATGATGCACCACCATTTGCCACCAAGTCAAACCTAGGTAAACCAGATAATTATTTAGTAATACATCTTAAATTTATACCTTTCCAACTGATACATATAATTAAGATTTAATAGTAATAACTCCTCTAAGATAAGCACAACTTCTTGTGACTTCAGGAATGTATTTATGGAGTTTTCTTAGCACTGGTTTGGTACTGGTGCAAACCATAGTTTTTTTGCTTCCCAATGTAGCTGATAAATCTGATTCCTCCTTGTGGTCACTTATCAAAGTCCAGCCAGTTTCAACCTTATGATAGTCAACTATCCTGCAACCTATCAGTGCAATGATTCTGATGAATAGATAGAAGAATGAAAACTGCTATATTTTAGGTACATGAAAAAAAAACTTACATTCCATCTTGACGAGTGATTGTATAACCAAAGTCAGGATAATGTAAAAAGGAGACATTGACACCAATTAGTGGTGTTCCATCTGCTGTTAATACTTGACCCCTTATGACAGATGCAAGACTGTGGAGAAAGACACAAATTAAAATCATTCAGATATCTTACAAACTTCTGTCAAACAATAAACATTAAATTATATTAGTTTCACAGCATTATATGCAATTTAATTTCAACTTCATTTCAAATTCTTATTTATTTATAGGGACTCTTTCTGTTACACCTTAATGATATATGTGAAGATGCAGCATCTGAATAACAAAAAGTTGCATCAAGTAAATATAGCTGTGCCCAGCTATATTTCGTTGCTAAAGGTCCATTTCAGATCCGGTATATTTCTTTCTATGAAAATGTTATTGGCTATACAGTAATTTATAGTGAAATTCTATGTATGATTAATACATTTATTTTATTGAATTTGAAATATTAATTCCATGTTGAATGTATTTAGAAGATGAGCCTTTGCATTTTCAACTGTGGCACTTTCCTTTCTAACTGCAAATATGAGCACAAATATTTGGATTGTGTAGATTTCATTCAACCAGAAAATCAATACTTCAAAATCAATAGCCAATAGGAAAAGTTCAAGAAGCAAAGCACCCTACATAGATGACACAATTTTTTTCGTTCTTCAAATACTGCTGAGCTATTAAATAAAAATGTTATTAATTCTATGAATTTCAATTTGTGGTGTGTATGGACCTATGTATGTATGCCTTTTTTCAATTTATGCTACAACATGATATGCTACAACATGAGAACACTACTGTAAATGCCTACTATTGTGTACAATTCCCTGATTTCAAATACAAGGCTTTCTGAATCGTAACCAAAGCATTCTGAGTCAATTGGAAAAATGAATAAATTAGTACTGGTGTTTTAAAATCAGGACCTAACTTTTGCAGTTTTCCAAAGTAAAGTGTTTTCCTAATTTGTTTTTAGGCAAGCTCTTTAGGCAAGAGCTTTGAAAGATGCAAAATACAGAACTTATGGGAGTCTTAAGAAACATTCCTCTAATACTTTTAATCAATTGCTGTGTCAAGCCAGATTAATGCAGCTAAATTATTCCAGATAGGAATAAATTACTACTTTCTCTCAATAAGGCACAGAATACCTACTTTCTGTTACCAGCTTATTTTGAAATGTGCAACTGAATAAAGCCTGTACAGGCAGTTTATGCGCTGAGCAGTTGAATGAATAAGATTTGCAGAACCTTAATGTCCTACTAGAATAGCAAACAAGAAAAGGTGTGTAAACTGAACTGAAGTTTTATACATAATACCCACATAGTTCGACTTCCAAGTTTGAAGGTTTCCAACTATCGGGGCGGGGAGGGGGAATAGAGCACCAGAAATGTAAAAAAAACTCCTTAAGACATTAACTTTTTATTTAAGACTACAATGATACAGTCACCTCTTATTAAATGGGCTTTCCCCAGGAATAACATGCGTGCTTTCTGGTCCTATAAGAAAACTGATCCGATCATAAAAGGATTTAGCAGCTTGCTGAGATGGTGATTGTAGACTTTGGCTAATAATATCTTGTGGGTCAGGCAATCCTCGACAGTAAGGCTGGTTTTGGCAGGAACTCTGCAAACAGCAGTCAGGATCCATGCAGTCAACTAATCCATCTACAGACAAAAAAGTCAAAAGAAAAACAGCAATACTTCTTATTAGTATTTTTTTTCTAATGAGCAATTACATGATTGCTGTATTGAATGTAATATGAAATAAAATTAGAAGTTTAGCTTCTTAAAAAGAGTAGGAAGCTCGGATTATGGAAAAGAACTTATCACCCTCCTCCGGTGATCCTAGAAAAAGAGGTGTGGGGTCTCTATTTCACAGAGTAAAAACTGGAAAAACACTAGGCCCAGACAGAGTAATTCCTTCTTTCTTGAAAGTCTGTGCTGATCAACTGGCCCTCACCTTCACCCACATTTTAAATAAACTAAAATAAATAAATAAATAAAATAAAAATAAATGGCAATATGTCATGCCTTTTCTTGCTTCAAACACACTATCATCCCGCTGCCCAAGAAACCCTCCATCAAGGAAATGAATGACTACAGATTGATTACTCTGACATCAATAGTTAGGAAAACATTTGAAAGGTTAGTGTTGTCCCATCTGAAAATCATTACGGATCTGCTGCTAGACTCCTTGAAATTTGCCTATTGTGCAAACAGATTGGCAGGTGATGCTGTTAACATTGCACTGCACTATATCTACAACATCCTGAATCCCCAAGGGCCTATGCAAGGGTCCTTTTGGTAGACTTCAGCTTGGCATTCAATACCATCATTCCAAAAATTCCTATCTCCAAACCGACTCTGCTAACTGTGCCTGATCACATTTGTAGGTGGATTATAAGTTTTCCAGCAGATAGAAAGCAGCAGGTAAAATCACATTCAATACTCAAACAATTAGCACAGGAGCCCCCGCTCCCCAAGCCATGTGCTCTCTCCATTACTCTTTTCCCTCTATCCAATGACTGCACCTTGAAGGATTCCTCTGATAACGTACTGAAGGTTGCAGATGATACAAAAGTCGTTACTCTCATTTGAGGCTGTGATGAATTTGTATGCAGACAGGAGGTTGAACAACTGGCCCTATGGTGTAGTCAGAACAATCTGGAGCTGAACCCATTTAAAACAGTAGAGATGAGAGTTGATTTTATGAAGAGCCCTGATATTCTACCACCTCGTACAATATCAACAGTAGAGACCTTAAAATTTCTGGGTTTTATAATTTCCCAGGACTTAAAAATGGACATGTAACATTAGAACCATCATTAAAAAAGCACAACGAAGATTGTACTTCCTGCATCAACTCAGAAAGCTCAGACTGCCCAAGCAGCTCCTGATCCAGCTCTACAGAGGAATTATTGGATCTGTCATCTGTACTTCTATAACTATCTGGTTTGGTACAGCAACTAAACAGGACAGGTACAGTCAGGACTGCAGAAAAAACAATTGCAACCAGCCTGCCTTCCACTGAGGACCTGTATACTGCATGAGCCAGAAAGAGAGCTGAAAATATTTACAAACCCGTCGCATCCTGGACATAAACTTTTTCAATTTCTCCTCTCAGGATTACAGCTATAGGGCACTGCATGTTAAAACAACTAGACACAGGGACAGTATTTTTTTAACTTGTGCCATCACTCTACTGAACACTTAATTCCCACAGCATTGTTTTATGACTAAAGATATGCGGTATGGCTGTGTAACTATTAACCTTTTCATCTTTCCTACTAAGTTCTACTATTGGTATTTTAGGATTATGTTACTTTCTGTGGCCAATCACACTTGGCCGATGAAGAATATTCTATTCCTATTCCATTCCATTATATTTCTTATTCCACTGCACTGCACTGTACCCCACCCCATTCCGTTCTACTAAACAGTAACTGGGAAGTAATATTGCAACTTTTTCCTTCCCTTTCCCTCCCTCTATGTGTTTAGGTGTGTTCTGGGTATGTTACACATACACACACATATTAAATAAGCTAAAATCCCTAAACAGAAGTATAATCTTAGTCAGAAATTTCAATTTTTAATAAAAATCCACCTTAGTGGCAACAGTTCACTGGCAATTCTTGCTCTGAGATGCTCTCAAAGAAACAATCACATTTCTGATTGGAGAATGAAACACAGGCAAACTAAGAACGTAAGAAATACCTGCACCTCTTGCTATTCATAGAATGTGTGTGTGTGCGTGTACGTGTGCACGCACACACACACACTCTCTCTCCCCCATTCAATCCGGTCCATTTGCAACTTCCTGGACAATTCCCTGCAATTTTTTATCCCAAGTTTTACTAAAGGAATTTGACACTGTCTCCATCAGAGGACTGAGAAAGTGAGTAGCCCAAGGTCACCCAGCTTGGTATACAACCTGGGACTAGAACTCACAGTCTCCTGGCTTCTAGCTGGTGCCTTAATTACTACACCATAGTTCTCTATGCTAATATATACAATATCAATATTTAATAAGATGCAGAAGCCTTTTCAGACACACCACTACTGGAAGAATTTAGATTATGTCATTGAAGAAAGAAGGGAAATACATGTTATTAATGAATGTAATTGATTTGGTATATATGGTACATATAATCTCTTTCTTGAATCACATATCACTGAAGAAAAATTTTACACTAAAAAGGAATTAGGAATAATACATAAAGATCTCTACAGGGCATATGACTCAAGAGCCACACATTCTTCTGAAGAAGAAGAATGTACAAATGTTTCTGAGAGGGGAATGCTGAAGTATTTTTTAAGAGAGTAAGTCATATACTGTAACCAAATGATGACATCAAAATAATTCAGTGGTATGTTTTTAAGATATATTTCATAATAATCAATGTATCGCAAATAAAGAGCAGAGATCATTTTATGTTACATTTTCAGATATATTTCATAATAATCAAATAAGAGCAGAGATTGTTACAGAATGAATGACATTTTTTCTTTAAAACTCTTGAACACTGTTACCATCTATTTATTAAAGGTGAGCAGCAGTCAAGATGATTTCTTCAAAATCCATTGGTATGATTAAATAAAAATATTGATATTTAGCAACAAAGAAAGCTCCCATATATTGAATCAAAGTTTGAAACGACCTAGTCCAATCATGTCTACACTGTTGGAAAAGAGCTGCTCAGAGTTTTAGAAAGGGGCATCTTTGTCCACTGTATCAATTAATCCAAGGTTTAATTCCTGTATGCAATTTCTGTGCTTCCATCAGCAAAGTATATTTCAAATCCCAAATGTATATTTAGAAATATTGGCAAAATTTTATCTTAAAGTATGATGCTGTGTGTGACTAAACCTCTCCATATTATTAGAAAAATAGATTTTTGGTATTTTAAAAGAGATGTGAATATGCTACATAAGTAACACAACCATAATTTGTTGAGAACGATTTTAAATGTCCAGAATATTGATGGACAATTAGTAGCTGGCATGAAATTTGATGGACTATTAGTAGCTGGCATGTAGCCCCCAAATCAATCTTATTTATTTATTTATTAAAATAGTATGCAATTTTTTAGAATGAGAATTTTTCAGTATAAAATTTTCAGGATGCATTTTTTTTGCTAATTTTCAGCAAGAATGAGATAAAAGCAATGAATGCTATTGCATTAGCTTAACACTGAAATATTTATGAAACACAATGTTCAAAACCTACAAAAATTCCTGCTATAAAACCATAATCTTGCCCAATTGTTTGATGTTATTGCCTTTTTTGTTATGGCCTTTAGTCATCAAAACCTTATCCTTAAATATTCAGCCAGTGGCTAAAGACATTTACTACTCAAGATTAAAAATGTAGCAGAACCTGCTTTTAAAAGTTCCTAGCTATTAACTAAGTTAAATGGCGCCAATGGAAACATGCTAAATTAACCTGCTCTTATAGATATTATGTAAAAGATTAATTGTGTTGCTGTGTTCATTCATAATGGTAAAAATAATACTTTAAGCAGCTTTTTGAATAAACTGAAATAGCTTAACTTACACAATCCTATAACGGGTGTTTTCACAGAAGTAACTTCCCAGTATCACTTTATGACTTAAAATTCATTGTGAAACACTATGAAAAATCTACATTTCTCTATTTATTTCAAGCAGCTTATTAAAATCCCCAAATTACATTTGATTTAGTCTCTTATGTTAAAAAAAAAGTGTGGATATTTTTTATTTTCAATGAAAAACATAGAATGCATAATGATTTGGAAAAAAACCCACTTCTGAAACTTTAATCTTAGTTCTTTAAAATGATGACAAGTGAGAATAAAAAGTTTCTCCTTACATTTAAAAGGATACTTATCTGAGAACAAGAAAGCAAGCTCTATAAAATTTAACCACAAGACTAATAATACATGCAAATTATTACATGTCTATTGATATATTCCTAAAAATGAATCAGATGTACCCAGATAAAAAGACTAATGCACTCAGTTACAGTGCCAATTTCTGGAAGCCTGAAAAACCAGATTAGAGACAGATTGTCACCTGTCAATATATGTATATGATTACTAAGAGATGACGCCACTTAGATAGCATGTAATCAATCAATCAAGTACAGTATACAGTATACTGCATACAATCTCATTCAGTATATTATCATTTATATACTTCAATTTGAACCTCCATCTATATAAAACATTTAAACATATTTTTTAAGGCTGAAAATATAATACTGTTTTTAAAAGATGCACTGCCAGTGTAAAGTTGATAACACTAACTCCATGGAAAATTCTGGAAAAATATCTACGAATAGAGTTTGTTACAGAAACTTTGCCAAAACATTTCCATTAATTTTTCCACTATGTACTGAATCTAATATTGTGTAAATGTGCATTTGCTCCAGTACTGTGGCATTTGTCATTCCTTTTCCTAACAGAATCAGAGTTGGAAAAACCTTGGAGATCTTCTAAGGCAACTCCTTGCCCAGAACAGGAATCTTCAAACCAGCTCAGATTAATGGTTGTTCAACCATTACTTGAAAACCAACAGTAACAAAGACTCCAAATCAGGAGGCGGGCCATTTTGTTGTTTATTTATGGTTAGGAAATTCTTGTTTAACCTTGGGAGGTATGAAGCATAAATCAATACCATGTTTCCTGTGATAGCACTTCAAGTATTTGAAGACTTTTAGTCATTTAAACTTCTCTTCTTTGGGATAAACATGCCACTTCACCTTCCCTTTTCCAAAATATATGTTCCTAAGGTTTCACCAGATTTTGACATTATATAAGAGGGGATAAGGAAGGGCAAATACCTTCCCTTCCATTAAACAATGGAGATTCTCAATAAATGGAGTACTGGATACTATGCTATCTAAATAATTTATATATAGGGTCCAAATATAATTGCCATATGTCTCAATGTAGTTTGAGGAATATGTTGTAAAATACATATCATATGTTCAAATAGAAAAGAATATATGAAGCTCGCAGTTTAACTGTAGTGTCCTCAGTGTGTTTTCTATGAGCTTGGTTGGCTAAGAAGAAAAAAGTATCAACAAAAAAAACCCCTAAGAAGTAAAGAAAAAGACAAGAACACACCCTCTCCAGCAGCTAACATCTAGATAGGCAGGGATAATATCAGACAAACAAGTGTTTTTTATTAGGGCAACCTGGTCTATCCATTATGGGTTAGGGTTAGGCTTCCACCTTTCAGCCCCAATCCAGGAGCCTTCACGGGCAGTTGCTTTCACAACAAACTATTTTTTGTTTTGAATTTATGTTTTTCCGATATTATTTCTTTATCGGTAAAACATAAATTTGACACCAGACAAACAATCAAGCACAAAACAATTCCCTAATCAGGGAACTACCAAAGAGAAAACCAATTCCATGCCAATGTGCGTAGGACAAGATACTGTATAAAAACAGGAAGCAAAATCCACAATCACTCACACTTGTTATCTACAGTACTTAGGTAATGCAATGTCTGCAAGCAAACAACCAAACAAACTCAGAGAGCATTAAGGATTCCACATAAATGAATATTAGTTTACACATCTATTTTGTGTTGTTGTTACTAAACTATGTTTAGGGCATCCCATAGTCATACAGTTTTTTAACTTTTGTATTGTTTCTCTTTTATTATTGTAAGCCGCACTGAGTCCTTTGGGAGATAGGGTGGCATAGAAATCTAAATAAATACATACATACATGCATGCATACATACATACATACATACATACATACATACATACAGTGGATACAGAAATTCTATATATCCTGGATAAAAGTTTTTTGAGATGTAAAAAAACCAATCCAAGATAATTTGAGAAAAATGAAAAGAGGGGAGCATTGTTGTTTTTCTCTTTCTGCCTTCTTGATCCCATAAGGCTGGAGAATTCCAAGATAGTACAGGTAGTCCTTGACTTATGACTATTTGAAATTATGACAGCTCTGAATGAAGGGGCTTACAACCCTTATGCAAAGTTACAGCTGCTTCAGTGTCCCTGCAATTATGTGAACAAAATTTGGGCATTTGGTAATCCACCACACTTATGACTGACCCACAGGGATCCTTCAGTGCCCCCTCAGCTATCTCCCCCTCTCATCCTGTTCCCTCAGATCTTGAGCCTGCTTCCAATCTTGCTGGGTCATTCCCACCCTTCTGGGTCTCATCTGTGTGGAAAAGAAGGTCCAAAGCCTATGGGGACCAAGTTGTGTCGGAAAGCAAGCCTAAGGTCTGCAGGGACCACAAGCAATGGGAACAACAGCACGAGGTGCCTCGGGGGTAGGGAAGACCTTGGAATATTTGAAACAGGCCATGCGTGAGCTGGGGAGTGCAGACCTGGCCTGCGCTAAGCTTCCCATAATCTCCTCCATCCCAAAGACATCTTGCACTCCCTAATAACCTATATGGTCATTTAATGACCGCACTGAGGAGAAAAGGAATGGGGTTATTAAGTAAGGCAATCATGTGAGCATCTCGCTTAATGACCATTATCAGGTGACCATAAAGGGCATGCTTCCTTATAGTAATAGATCAAAAATAAGACCTGTATGTTTTATTTTTGAAGGATAATCCCCAGAGCAGATCTAATTCACTGAAGTCACAGCTGGACTGATCTTCCTCACAGCACCAAGTCAGGAAATTAGTGGCAGAGGATTTGGGAAATGGACTTCTGGGACCATCAGCTTTTACCCCCTTTAAGGCCAGAACCATTTGACTTTGTAGAAGAATGCTAACAGGCCTTCTGGCCACTCTGAATATTGCTGGCCATGTCCTTAGAGTTAGAATTGGTGGAGAAACAAAGTAGACCATTGGTATACTGCTGGAGGTGAGCTCTGTTTACCATAGCTATCACAAAAGTTCTTCAATTTGAGTGGACTTGCTTGTATCACATCTTCAAGAAAGGAAGAGATAGGTAATAAAGAAGGGAAAATAATAAGGAAAGATGAAAGAAAATGAAAAAAACTTTGCTGGGAACTCAAAGGCTTGCAAAAATTACAGAACCACCGAAGACTAAGACTACAGTTCCTACAGTTATCACTAACAACTGAACCAGCATCAGGGTTCAATCTAAGCCTGGCCTCAAACTAAGAGAAGGAAATATGTACAATAAATTATTCTGGTTTGCTGTGAAAAACGTTCTTTTTATAATCTGTTTTTACCTAAATTTGGTATCTGGCATATTGATTTTTAAGATGCATAGTTGGATAAACCTACATTTGTCTTTTTGAAACTGAAGACAAAATTTAAAACATTTATCAAATAAAAACTAACATTTAATATGTTACCTTTGCTATGGAGAAAAACCAAATATAATTCTAGAATGTAGATTGTGACAACAAAATTGTATGAGACTGACATCTTCTGAACTAATCAATTGTAGATACATTTTTGTAGGGCTCTCTTCTCATATTAATCAGGAAATGAATCTCCTTTTCACCAGATAGAATACAGAACCATGCCATTTTGCTTTTTCTTATATTTTTATGAAGTTTATCAGTTGTTTGCCAAAGTGAGTGATGGATAATTATGAATCTAATTTTTTTAAAAAAATCTGTCTATATATTTTATATTCCTGGTACTTTTTCCAAATTTTATATTGCCACTGTATAAAAAAAACAAAGGTGAAATGCTTCTGGAAATATCACACCTCCTTTGTAGTCAGGACCAACAATGGATTCTTATTCCATTTTTTAATTAAAAAATTCTGAATAAAAAATAAATTAAACAAAAACTTCAAAATGTTCACATCTATTAAATTATGATTATTATATACAGTTAATTGCAACTGAAAGGGTTTATGAGAATCACCTAGAACAATTATCCCCATTTAAAATATTTGTTATCCATTTCTTGAATATTTTTTAATGTCTTTGATCTTAATAGTTCAGAATATATCTGAAAAGTACAGAATATTCAGGAGCTACCTGAAACCTTTCAAATAAGAAAAAGATAAAATAACCTGCATAAAACAAAATAACCAAAAACAATGGTTATTATTATTAAGTCTTAATCAGCCTAAATAATATTAACATTTACATATGTATATATTGCTGGAAAGCAGTGAAAGGATTAGATGATATGTATCATATTGCGTCCTTGCCACTATATATAGCTTCAATTAAAACAAACAAATAAACACACAAACTTCCTCTGCTGTCAAGTAGAGCTATTTATGGGTTCTCCTAATTCTTTCATTTGTATAACAGCATTTGATCTGCTGTAGATTTGACGTGATTTGACACTTACCAACTTTGGAACAAACCAGAATCTGAAACTATCTGGGTCTTATTCTGTTGGTAAAGTAATTTTTATCTTAATTTATTATTAAATTTATATGCTGCTCATCTCACAGTTTGAGACTCATTTTAACCAGGACTCTGATGTATTTTTATTCCCTAAATTAGTAGTTGACGAGATAAAAAATAAAGGGAGAGCTCCTGCTATTTTGCACTGATCTTGGGTTTCTCAGTACAGATAAGGTTTATTCATAGTTGTAAAATAGGATATGGGAATTCAAGTTTCTTATTCTGATTTTAGAAAGATGGTGAAGAATAAGAAAAAATGTAATGATCATTCTCTTTTATTTGTTCTATTTTCATTTTCAAACATGCTACGATAGATCTCTAGTTGCTTTAGCACTTGAAAATCTTGGTAGGACTAAAATAAACTGGCTAGAACATGTGATAGTTGAAATGCACGATAAATACATTTGTGTTTTGTTTTGCTAGTCCCATCACTTTTCAATAGAAAAAGCTACTTAAGAGTCTGTGATCTCACTTGTTAAATCTGTCTTACAGCTTAGTATGAGAAAGTTTAAAATCTGAAGAAGTAAAACAACTAACTATTCAGCATTTTGTGATACATCTGTGACAATAGCAACACTGCCATTCTACGGGTTTTATTTCCCCCCATTTTTCAATAAGGCTACATCTTTTCTTTCTGCATCTTTGAAGATGGAACATACTACACCACCCATCTCACCTAAGTGATTTTAATTTTCCTACTGAATTATTTTTTTCACCTGTCAGGAATATTTAACTCAGTAAACAGTGATAAATTTGTGTGGTTCACTGGCTAGGATTTTTTTTATAACAAGGTGAATTTTACATTTTGAGGGGGGAACTTTTGAATTCAGTAGGATAGATTTTTAATGTCTATCAATGTAATTCAACAATTTGGTAATATCTTTTGCTGAAGTATTATCTACCTAGAAACAAAAGAGGAATTAAAGTAATAGATTTTTATTTAATTCCTTGTACACACATAATGACACTCAGCAGGATCATTTACATGAATACTGAATTACACCTATTGCTGGGCAGGATGGAGTTTCTGCATAATAAGGAAAACCAGTGTCCATACTGTTTATTTGATTATTATAGAAATTAAAATTTATTATGCTAATAAGTGGCATTACCTATTGTTTTCTTATGATAATTTTTAATTCTTAACCACTATTAGGTAACATTAGAAATCAGTATCATGGCAGATGATTAAAATTGTTATGCTCTGAAATCAGAGTTTTACCATGTATTTAATTCAATCTAATGTTACATTGTCATCCTTAAGAGATACTTCCCTAGCGTTTTTGTGCATCTGCTTTATATTTTCACTTATATTTAGATTCTGACTGTAGTGCATGATGGTCCAACATTTAATGTTCCATAGTTTTCCATTGTTGCTGAATGTGTGGAAAAATTATTCACATGTGCTACAAAATGAGAATATCTTTTTGAATATATATATGGTCTAGATCTGAATAAAGTCACATAGGCATTTCACCTTGTCTTATGTAATTAAGTAAAATACAAAGATATAACAAAATGGGTAACTAGAAATATACCTCAGCATCCTCTTAAACATGCAAGGTGAAAATGTAACTATAATGATTTAAGAAACAGAGGACACGCAAGAAGAGGCCAGAGGAGGTAGGCAACATGAAAAACTTTATCCAGGCATACTGAGAAGAACAATTTGAAAAACCAGGAAAGGAAGTTATGATATAGCCCATATGAAAGGGAAAGAGAAATAAAGATTTGAATGTAATTTGAAAAACACTTCTGTCAGTGATATGAATGTTGGGAGGATTCAAAAGAGATAATGAAGACCTCAATTTTACACAAGTTGGTGGAAATGTTGAAAAATATAGTTAATACACAGTTATATAGCTTGTCTTTGACTTAGAATGGCAATGAGACTGGAATTTATGTTGATAAGTGATGTGGTTGGAATCAATGATCATAAGTTGAGGACAGCCTATATACAGTATTAGGGATGACGCTATTGCTGATAAAGGGCAGTTAAAAAGGAAAAGCTTTTATGTAGCTATTTCTCAGCATATTCTGTAACTTTTTCAAAACTTAATCTGAAAATGGATTTCACAACCATTTTTGTTGGTATGCACTTTTATGATAAAGTTCATCGGATTATTGTATTTGCTCTTTGATAGATATACTACCAGTTATAATCTAATGTTCACTAATGGGTTTTGATGTACACATTTTGCTTGCTGTAACCAGCACTTAAGGATTTGATAGCATACAAAATGAAGGCAATAAATGTTGAAGCACATTTCTGCATGTATTTCATCCCAGGTAGTAAAAGCTCTGTATCAGTCTCACAGCAGTATTTTGTTCAGCTGATTAAGAAGCCAATAATTTTACATTTTTTAGCAGTGCAAGAATTTTGCTCTACACCTACCTCCTTCATTGTCCTTGCTGTCAGTACATAAAGTTTCCATGGCGACATCACATCCTGCTCCCCTCCATCCAGGCTGACAAACACAATGCCAGCCATTTTGGTCAAGAGTACATCTTCCATTACTATTACACAGGCCAGGGCATCCCTCTGTTAAAACAGACAAAAAGGATACTCCATGTGATTTAAATATTGCAAAAATATTTCAATCTAATTAAAATACAAACAGGGGACACTTATTGGGAACAGGCCTTCAGAACAGCACAAATACTGTAATTGCACATGGAGAGTAACAAGCAACATTAACTGGGATTCTTATTCTTAACTAAGTGGCATCTTTGATTTGTCTGACACTTTGAGACACCACTTACCTGTGCAGGCAGGAAATATATCTAAGAAACCACTAAATACCTGCGGGCCAGACAAAATCATATTTTCATTTTCTTTAGTGAAACAGCAGGCAACAGCATCACAGCATACAACATAGCCTCAAGATAAAACAATAGTGCTTCTATTCTTAAGAATAATGATTTGATATATTTGTATCATGAGTTACTTATGTAGATTTTGTTAAGCTCCTTGTTTTAAAGAAGTATTTTTAAAATTCAAAGGAAGGTATGTTCCTTAGTACTCAATAAAAGAGAATGTTAATTTCATCTGGTCTCAGAGTTGCCGTATAGTCATGTGAAATTACAGTGCTTTAAATAATTGCACAAAGTATATGTCAATTTTATGACTATACTTTATGCCAAAAATACATTCCTTTCCACAGAATAAGCAAAGCTCAGGAAATAGTGAAGCAGCTTAGCATCTAGTCTAACAAACATTAGGATTCAGGCTGCATACGGATGGGACAGGACCAACAAGATTTCAACTAAATGTAATAGCTGTGCGTATTTGAGTATTTAGGACGGACAAAATGAAATACCATAAGGACCACAATAAAACATTGATAGACTGAACAAAAACACGGTAGTGACGTGCTTCAAGACAGAGCGGAGAGTGATTATAAATTTTTTTTGTGACAATCTCCCTAAGGCTTTTGTTCTGTTACCTTTATATCCTATCTTGTCTGCTTTAATGGCCAAGGAGGGAAAATTTGGGAAACAATTAAAATTATTTAATATATCCAAGATCTATTTTTTAAATCTAACATTACATCAAAAACAGTATTTGTCAATTCATATTGATGAAAACCTGGCATGCAGCCAACATGACCTGTATGAGAATGATGAGAGTTTATATATAGATATGTAAAATTCTAGTATTCCTTATCTATGAGTATTGTAAGACAATTCACATAAGCAAATAAAGCAAAACTATAATCACTAGCTACAAATAAGATTTTAGAACTTAATTTTTACTCCACACACATTAAGATGTGCCATTTTTTTCTGACTATATCTCTGGGTTCTAGAGCAGGATACTTTCCAGGGGATTGACAATATTATTGAGAGAATCTGTTCCTATGTCTATTAGACAAAAACAATTATAAATGTATTTCTTTATCTATATTAGTACAAATTAAACAATAATTTAATTGAAATGGAATTATAGTAACATCTCATGGCCAGGTATGATTAAATTGTTATGGATGTCATATAATCCTACCTGGCTGAGCCTTCTTTTTCTTTAGCATTTTTTGCCACCTTCCCCTTTTTAACTATACACACAGAGGATAGATTTTAATTTTGAAATAATTTTTTCCACTTGATTACTACATAGGATAAACAGCTTTATCTATCCTATCATCAAGGTATTGCAGACAATTTGATCCAATTAAGAATAATTCTACGAAAGCCTGGATATTGCCATACTCTAATGAAAAAGCACAAATAAGGAATAGAAGAAAGGCAATCTGGAAAAAAGGGGAGCACTGATGATAATAAAAATAAATAAATTAAATAGCCAGACTTCTACCAACAACTGAAGATATGGAAATATTTGCTGTTTAGTGGTTTTACTAATGAAGGAGTATTTTTCTATATTAAATATTATATTCACATCAATTTTGCATGTAAAGTAGAATTCACATATTGCACTGATTTTCTTACAATTTTTTCTTTGAAGTAAAAAAACTTAGTGGTTAATTTTAGTGGATAGTATTCAAAATATGTCAAAATATTTGAATGCAAAATTCAAAGTTTAAACATTAAATGTCTCCCAGTTTTCTTTCATATCAAACCTGAATTCATGTTTCTATTATAAATTTCCAGGTCAGGGGGTCTTCTCATCTTTTTTCATACATGAATAATTGAACGTTTGTTCCAACAACAAAGTTGGGACACTTAAGACACCACAAGCAACAAATACTTGTAATCTTCAGCATCTGAGACCATCAAAGTGAATCTATTTATACACATATTGTGAAACTTAACAAACCGCTTAGTAAAAATGTTAACAGATAACAAAAACACTAAGTATTCTCTTATCCAAGTCATACGGAAAATAACACGAATGAAATCTGTAATTCAATGAGTATGAATATGTTGCACTTGCCAAGTCTAATGGAATGACCACTATAATATACACAAAGATATATGAAGGCATGTAGAGATACATGGAAGCATGTCAAGTAAGAGCAAATGTACAGTACCTTTAACTATTTTATCCAAATAGTGAGCTTGAGAATTAAAAAAGAAAAAGAACAGACATTTAAGCACACTCATAAAGGATGGGTTTTTTCAGAATTCACAAATAGAAAAAGTAGTGATTTAATGAAAAGAGTTGTCCTTCGTTTCAGAGCAGTATATTTCTCACTGTAAATAATTATATAAACATGCAGCAATTAAAACATATGTCTAGATTTCAAATACACCGATTTATACCTTTTTACAGTTACATCCATTGAAAAACATGAACAATTGTAGTGCACTTATATGGTTTGTGACTTTTGTTGCCAAGGCTAACTGAAAGCCTATATTTCATAGAATTGTATCGTTTTGATATAAAATACTTAACAGACTAGGAAAAGTTTGATATACCTTTTTTTCATAGACATCTACACAAAAGCATGAAAAAGTTGTTCTCACTCTTGTACTTTCAACAATTGCTATTCAGAAGATTGCCTTTGATTCAGAAAAAAGTACGTACTTACTCATCATGACCACTAATTAGTGTAAGTGTCTCTCTGATTTTTTTTAATCCTCCTGTAAAATTTTCTAAGTTGGTGGCCACTGATGTATCTTGTAGGAGCATAGTTTTCACTTACTGGGTAAAGAATTATTTTCCTGTATTTGTACCAATTTCTCACCATTTAGCTAAATTGGAGCTTAGATTTAGGGTTTGCTATTGAGGAAATAATTTTTTCTCTGTTATATCTACATGATAATCTCTATCATAACTTTCCTTAGTCATATTTTTCTAAATTAAATAATTCTATATGTCTTAATCTCTTTTTGAAAGAAAATGTTCCATCCAAAACATTTTCAGATTTTCCTTTTTATACATCTATTTGAATTCTAGTAGCGTGTTGATGAAAACTATGCCTAGTACTCCAAGCGTATAGCTGCATTATAGAACTGTTTAAAGGCATCCCAATTTGATTTTAAATCCTGCATTTTTACAATGACCCTTGATACAGAATTCATTGTTTTCATAGCTTTGAGTTATCTACAACAACTGCCTCAGTAAATCCTCTTTCTGGTCAGTAAATAATTGTTTATATTCCATTGTTGTATAGGAGAAATTAAGCTTTTTCTCTATAATCTCCCCAGGTGATCACATTACTTACTCTGAATAATAGCTGCCATTTTCAGTTCGGAAAACAATTCTGCAGCTTTTCCAATTAACATTTTTATTGCTGCCTTGGATAATTTTGTGTGATTCACAAACGGGAATTTTACTGCCTACCCCTTTATTCAGGTAATTCATAAATAACTCAGAAAGACCTATTTTCAATATGGATTCTTGGGAGATGGCACTTTTTTACTCCCTCCATTTTGAGAACTGTCAATTTCTGTGAAATATGCAGCTAATTATGCAAAACAAAGCAAGTTATTCTTAATAGGAGTAGTACAGATGAAACTAATGGTTTAAAATTTGAAAATGGAATCAAGGCTTTAGATAAAAGCAATATAATTCTGGCATGCAGCATATTTTCAAAAATTCAAGATATTTTACAATGACCAATTACCATTTCACATAAAGACTAGTGTATTTTTTTACAGGTTTGGCAATGGTAAAAGACTGGTATGCTGCAATTTACATATACATACACACACACACACACACACACATATATATATATACATATACATACATATGCACGTACGTACATACATACATACATACATATATAATGGGCCTTATTTTTAGTTATTATATATTGAATGTAATTTATAGATATACATGATATTGTACTGTTTTTTATATTTTGGATATTATTCAATAATCACAATAATGGATATTGACATCCAGAAATAAAATCATTATCATGAATCAAACTTATTAAAGTTTCCTAGGCAACTGCCAAAGGATACTATTTGTTAATTACTTGTATAGAGTTTGGATACCTGATAATGTCAACTTGCTTCTGCCCACTCAATTATGTTCTGCGGATGGGTGTATTCTAGTTTCTATTGAATTGTTATTTTGTGACATTGAGGAAGTACTGCTTTTCTAATACGACTCTCACCCTCTGGAAGGGCATCTCCTAGAGATAGAAGGACTCTCCTAGAGAGTCTCCTTTCTCCTAGGGTTCCAAACATTCTTAAAAGCAGGCATTGGTCCCAGGCCTAGGGAAAATGTATTATTGTCTTTTGGGTGGGGTGGGGATGGCTGTTTTGCTTAGTTTGTTTTGAATTGCTTTTAGATTGTTTTAGTCTGGGCTGCCTGTGTGGTTTTTATTTTATCTATTTTTATGAAGATTTTTGATTTGTACACTACCTACAGTTCATTGGAGTTGGGAAGCTACAACAAATCTGAATAAATAAACAAATAAAAGATCAATTAATATAAAGCATAGTATTTGGCTATTGCTTGAACACCTGGCAAGAAATTCCTCAGGATCTCAAGCTTAGAAGAAAAAGATGATCTCTGTCAATAATGGACAAATAGATTACATTATTTCTCAAATTCAATTCCTTTTTTTTTAAAATGCAAACCTAAGATCTGAATTGTTACGATCTTTAAAACTTAATAAAATAATAAAAAATTATGTATTAGCAGATTATATACATTCTTATCTTCACTGCATTAGGGAAACATTGCTATCCACTTCAATGACAATCAAATACAAAACAGTGAGTTTATGACCAAAGGTATGAAAACTAATGGATCCAATGAAAGGAAAAAGAAAAAAAGAATGGGTGCCTTAAGACTGCCATGAGGATGAAATACCTTATGTCAGGGGTGTCAAATTTGTGGCCTGCAGGCCGGATGCATCACGTGCTGGCTGGCCCCCGCCCGCTTTAGCAAAGGAGAAAAAAGTCCCAATACATCATGTGATGCCACCGTGATCACTTGAGTTTGACACCCCTGCCTTACATAAACAGGAACATGAAAGTGCTAAAAGGAACATGATGGAATAGAAGAATGTTAAACTGCCTACAGAGTTATTATTTCTTTAGAATGTGGAAAGTTCAATTACAGAAACTGATTAACACTACTACACCATATCAAATAATAACCACTTAGGTAAGTTGCATATAGAAGGACCATGTAGCTATTGAAAAGAAGTATTTTTAGTCTCATGGAAAATGAAATTTTGAACAAAATGCCACGAAGCAAAGGAATTGCAGAATGTGTGCTTTTTGAGAATAAATACCCCTTTTGGAGTTTTGTAATGGAAAAAAATCTGCTGGAATTGTGCTAATTAGTAAAAGGTGGAAAAAGTATAATGTATTATATATATTTCTCAACTTTAAGCATTCCTTCATGAACATCACAAAACTTTACTATACAAATCAGGTTCATTTCTCTAGATATGAAATGTCTGATAAAATTATAAACATGTATTTTCTGTATCTCAAACTGTGAGTAAAATATGCTGAACTGGTTGAAACTGCACACTGACTTGACACCAATGAGAAACTCTAATTTGAATACTGGGAAAAATGTGGAAATTTACTGATATTTAATCACATCATATTTATCACAATTTATGATAAAATATAAATAATTAAAATAAAATCTTTTTTTGTAATTTTGCTTACAATATGTTGTTATACTAACACAAAGTTTTCGTTTACTAGTAAGTTTTATTAAGAGATCTTAGCAAAGGCTTTCTAAAACTGAAGAGTTTTCATTAATCATCGATTAAAGATGTAAATCAGTATCTTTGGATCATTAGATTTACATATGCTAGCTTCAATTGTTACTGAAGTTATAACTTGCAAAGAAGCCTATATTAAATCCATTTATTCTCATCATCTCTTGTTTAAATCAGGATGAGCTAATGATTTCATGGTCCTTAACTGGTACTCAGTGCACTATTTTATTACTGATTACTTTATACAGATTATAACAGTAACATTAATTTCAGTGAGAGATAATGCATTCTTATTTATATTGGTGTAATCATACCCATTACAAGATATTTCTACCAAACATAATAGTTCATGTTTAAGGTTAACTTTAAAAAAACCTTGGTTTTTTGCATAAATTTCAACAATAACTGACACTATACTAACAACGCTTAAAGAATGGTAAATTAGATTTTCAGGCAATAATTCAATGAACATTCTACAAAAGTCAGTGTTGATCTACCTGTATAAGAATTAAGGATTAAGCATAATGACTGATACATTAGAAATGTATCATGACACTGAACCTAATGTGCTTTTCAAGAGGCAACTAGACTTCATTTGTTTTTCCTTGAAAACATTTCACTTCTGATCCAAGAAACTTCTTCAGTTCTGACTGAATGGTGGAGAATAGAAGGATTTCTATTCTTCTGGTAGTTAGCACTCTTTCTGAGAGTCATTAAGGACACTTGGAGGTTTATCTCTGCCCTCAGAGTGATCTGAATAGTGCAAATGGACGTGGAACTTCCTTGCAACTGCTGAAAGGACTCTGTTGTAAGCAGGAGATAGATGGTGTTGTATCCCTCCCCTTCTGTTAAGAGAGGACTGTTCAATTTTAATGTAGATGGCCTCTTTGACCCCTCTTTCAAACTAGAATGTGGACTTTGCTGTCTTCAAAAAAGTGGCCTTTGTCTTTCAAATGCAGATGGATTGTTGAATGTTGTCCTAATGGGTTTGTTCCAGATGTGGTATTCAGCAGGTTCGGACCAGTTCTGGAGAACTGGTAGTGGAAATTTTTAGTACTGGCAAATATCACCTCTGACTGGCCCCACCCCCATCTATTCTCTGCTTCCTTGAGTCCCAGCTGATCGTCTGGGTCTTCTTTGGTTGCCCAGCACATGAGAACGGAGCTGGAAAGCAGGTTAGTAGGGTGCAGAAGGAATGGGATTTTGCAATAACCTTCCCCCTGGAGTGGGGTGGGAATGGAGATTTTACAGTATCCTTTCCCTGCCATGCCCACAAAGCCATGCCACGCTCATAGAACTGGTAGTAAATTTTTTTGAATCCCACCACTGGTTTGTTCTCCTATGTTGTATCATTTGTTTGTGAAGTGGTTGTTTTGTTTCTCCAATGTACAAACCTGCACTTCTTACTGCACTGTACTGCATTATATCACATTGCTCCGTTTGTGTTTGGGTGTTTTATCCTTGATAAAAGCTGTCTTATCACAATACCATTTAATATCAAAAGCTGCCGTATGAACATAATAAAGAAAAATAAGATTTTTTCAAAATAACATGGAGTAGGAGTATAAATGAAGAATGTAATTCAAATAGAGCAGCTTCTATGAATATGGCCTTCTGCTGTAATTTGTGTGCATGTTAAATCATTAATTAGATGACTGCATACCATAATATGATTGCACACATATTTTATGTTCAGTTCAGTTAAACTATCTCATAACCTGAGTGTAAATTGGCATAGAGACAATTTGTTTCCCTTAATTGTAATTACTATCATTATACTATGAATTCAGTTCATATAATATCTTGTTTCTTATGCAATACTTAGTATTTTCAAATTTCAGATTATGTTTCTATTTGCCCAGACTTTCTCTTTTATTATAAAAATACTGTCCTTTTATGAACTAGTCCAAGTTCCATGCTGACAGTTCTTTATTTTTTCCTAGAGAATGCCTACTCATCATTTTGTAATTCTGCAGCAGTAAGAATAATTCTGAATTTGAACCTACAATTGTAATAGATTGCATTTTTTCTTGCATACCTTGTAGAATGCAAGACCAGCTGTATTTTTAAACATTCTGTCTTTTCATATATATCAATTTCCTTGTAGTAACATACTCACAGCATGCCTGCAATTTTCAATCTCAAGAATTGTTTTCTTACCATTTGTGTAAAGTTTTATATTGCCAGTTTGTAACTGTAAACCACACTATTATTCTTGGAATTTCAGAAAGTAGTTTTGTTAAGAATCATATAAATAGAAATGCCTGTTTTGTTTCTTAACTGCTCCTTGTTAATATAGAAGAGGATATCAAATCTATTTTTGTGCCTTTTTAAACCATCATGGCAGAAGACAACTAACATATCTGTAAACTTTATATATGAATGCATAAGGAAAAATTGAAAAAGAACAAATGTTCCAAAAGTTCACCTAGCAAGGTTAGGGTAAGAGTCAAAGAACAACAGACTGCCCAACAAATCAGTTCTAGGACAGCAGTTCTCAAAATCTTAATTTTTTAATGCTATATGTTGCTACTTATTGCAGTTTTTCCAAAAACTGTGCTAGCAGCCATAATCTTGAAACACCCTGCTCCACACCCGTTATCTATTCCTTCCAGCTTCTTCCCATTTTTCCAGGCAGTTTATATTATACAGACTAATTAGCTTCATTGTGTGTCCTAGTTGAGAAAATATTAAGAAATAGGCTTCAGGAAAACCAAATCAACCCACTCAGCTTAGCCTTCTTATTAGAATAATAATAACTTAAGACAATTACAATTGGTATAAAAATTAATTTCATACACACACATACACTCTTTTAACCACTTAAAATAATACAAATGCTCAATCTTTATTTGACCAATGCCATAAATAAATCAGAACAACATTTCTGCAATTAACAGTTAAACCATAATGTAGGACTTAAGTGACTACAGACAGTCCATGACTTACAACAGTTCATTCAGTGACCGTTTGAAGTTACAACGGCACTGAAAAAAGTGGCTTATTACCATTTTTCACACATCCAACCATTGTAGCATCCCCATGGGCATGTGAACAAAATTTGGACACTTGGCAACTGGCATGTATTTATGACGGTTGAAGTGTTCCAAGGTCATGTGATCACCTTTTGTGACCTTCTGACTAGCAAAGTCAATGGGGAAGCCTGATTCACTTAACAATCGTGTTAGTAGCATAACAACCACAGTGATTCACTTAACAATGGTAGCAAGAAAGGTTGTAAAATTCACTTAACAAATTCTCACTTAGCAACAGATATTTTGGGCTTAATTGTGGTCGTAAGTCAAGGACTGTCTGTACATTGCAAGCATATTCTATCAATGGATAATCTGTTTTCATACACAGTTTCAAACTTCTATTAAAGTGTGACACCTTGAAGCTTTACATTCTAGCAAGCATTAGTGTTAGTTCGGTTTCAATGTCTGATAATCAGTTCTAGATGGACAAGCAACTGGTGGTTTTGAACTGACGTTATAGATAGATATGGGCCTATGTTTTAAATTGAAAATATCACTAAAACACCGAAATTCTTCATCCTTAAATTTCCTTATATTTAAGCCACAAGCATTTATCTTGCTTGTTTTAAACTTTTTAAATGGAACTATTTCACAGTTGAAGATATAGATTAATAAACAACAAAAAACACTAGCAAGATTGTTATATTTTATCCTGCTAAACAATTTATTTTAATACAAAAATTGCCTCATGAATATTCTTAATGCTTCTGATGTCCGATATAGCCAAATTTAAATAATTTCTGATAGTAAGTTTATATTATATCAATTTCCAAATATCAAAACAGAATTGAAAAAATACGATCATAACAGAAATAGAAATAAAGACTATGTATTACACAATTGTAGATTCTTTAATGTATTCTTAAACTTGAATGAGATATGAAACGGACGTATAAAAATGGGTTTGCCCTGATCATAACTATAGCGAATCATTTCTATATGTATAGTCTATAGCCATAATACAGAAAGAAACCTTTTTTCTGGACATTGAGCAGAAGAAATATAGAGATCATGCATTTAGGCCTTCACTATTAGAATCTGAAAAATGCAGCATTCCTAAAAGAAGGCAATTCATTGAGCATGTAAATATCACAAACAAAAGAATTGTGCTTTATGACTAGAAAGTCCTCTTCTGTAGCCAAAACCTCTTATTGTTTACTGTATAAGTGTCTCTTATACCTTACACCTTGCTAAATACAATTCTTTAAAGTGCATGTTGATTTTTTATACTCTGAAACAATGGATAACAAATATGCTCCATTTGTTCAATTATATCTTTTATGTGGGTCAGGCCTAGACTTTTGCTAATAGGTATTTGAAAATAAGCACAACATGAACAACGGTTCAAAGAAAGCATTCATGAATACAATTGCAACAGTAATAATGGCCTTGTATTGTCACCATCACCAGTGCCTTATGATCTGCTGCTTTCTCAAGTGATGCACCAAACTTAGCAGTAAGAACATGGTGCCATTTTGTTTCTCTTTTCTTCACTTTGGTTCACCCTGCTCCATCTCCCCCACTAATAACTATCCTTTTGAAAAAATAAACAGTACTGTGGATATGTTTCATTGAACAATGGGTAAGCATGTTCCCAATGCTAGAAAGGAAGCACGGATGCTCCATGATCATATTAATTTGTGTGAATGCTTTAACCATGCACAATGCAACAATACATATTGTGCTATTAAACTGCAAATTGCGGTACAAAGTGAGAACTTCTATTTCTTTTTAATGTTTAATGTTTAATTTCCTTTCTGCCTCATTTTCAATTAGATGCTCTGTTTGTATGCAGGATGCCACATATTACCAAGCCCCTCAAATCCCATGTCTCCAATTTAAGGAAAGGTAGTCCTTTGAGGTGTTCTCCACTAATAGTGCCTTAAACATCAAGTTGTTTATTGAGCTACACTGATTTTCATGTATATGCAGGCAATTCAAATGGTAATCTGGCCATAGGGAAATCCTAATTCCTTTAAACTACAAAAGAGCAGCTATTTGTTTTCATTCCAGTTCTTTATTGCATTGGGAAGCAAGATCATTACTGATCACAAAGACATGCTTTGTTCAGAAAAAAAAATGCAGGCATGCCAGTCAGCATGCCTCTATTCTGCGCTAAGCTTCCTGGAATGTTTGGTAGCCATTCGGTTTAAAAAATTGAAAATGAAATGCTAACAGCTGGGAATTAGCTGTTAAACAGTATTAAAATAAACTGATGCATTTGAAGTCTGGGCAGAATTACAGTCTTGTACTTTGCCAGCCACCATGACTATAGTCAGTGCATCCAAGTTCCACTGATGCATGCATTGTATTTTGTGCATTCTGTTATTTGGTTTATGAAGTGTCTCTAATTGCAAATTGTACAAATATATATCTTTTTATTTAGGTTACAATTATCAGTTTTACCAGCCTTTATCAGAAATAAAATACAATACAACAATTCTCAGGTTACTTTACGCGAAAATTTTAAGAGTCAGATGTTATTTTTTGTTTTACTGGTGTTTTATTCTGTGCAGTTTTATTTTTCTTTATGAGTACCACCATACTTATCCAAATGGTTCCTTTTCTTAGCAGATATATTTTGTATCCAATTGATTCTGTCTTTACTTTTCTATCAATTCTTTATTTTATGTGATTGCTACCAATAGATTCACAGCAGCACAGGTGCACTGATGATATTAAATCACGAAACATGTATTTAAAAAAAATAAAATTGGATCTGAAATATCCAAAACATGGTAATATATTTTGTGTGAATATCTCTGCATTTTGCAGAATTTATAACCCACAATTAACCAGCTGATTTTGATATAATGTTGAGAATTATAAACTTATAGAAATGGAGACATACCAGTCATATACTACTGCCATACTAGATAATTTGTGCAAATAACAAGAGCCCAAGCCAAGCTATTGTGATATTTACAACTTTATAACAATTGTTTTATTATCCAAAACTTTTCTTATGTTGTAAAAGCAGCAGTGTAATAATTACAAGCACACAGAATAAATAGATGAAAATCATAAGGCTACTTTTACAGTGTATTCTGTCAAAAGCATTGGCAACATATGGACAAGAGCAGATAATCCATTAAAACAACTGTAAACCAGCAGTGTGCTACTAAGGTTCGTGCGGCCAACTGATAAATTACAATCTATGTCACATAGATTTATAAAAGAAAGACATATGGAGAAAATGTGAAGAATTGCTGTGGTATTTTTTTCACTGATGTTTTATATGATGGTTAATGACTGAGATGAGAGATCAAAGTTTTATTTAGGCACAGACTAACTTTTAGAAGGGAATATTAAATGAATTCTAGAGAAGAGTACTTTTTATATTGTGTTACTAATCAAAGGCAACTTTCCTTTATATCAGGATGTAAAACACAGGATATCTACTCCTAAAAACAGCTATAAATGAAAGTGGTGAAAGCCAGCACATTTTCAATTTTTCAGTACTGAAATACAAAGCTATGTGGAAATCCTACATAATTCATTATGCTAGCTAACAAAAACATAACAAAAGCAATGTCAGACTGCTAGGCTATTTTGCAGCCAAGTTTCATATCTCCTTATATATAGTATTTTTTTCTTCTCCTTTTTTTATAACATTAATATTATTGGCTAAAAATTAGAAAAAAGCCAGTGAACATTAACTCATTTAGCTAGAGATTTAAGAGTCCAAGCAGTAAAAGCAAATTTTCTCTCATGTTATCTTCTGAATCTAAACAGAAAATTTAGTAAATGTGAAATGAAATTCTTACCCTTCCTGTCAGGGACAAGCTATTTACAAAGGCTATTTACATTATATACTTGCTTTCTTTTTTCTTTTTTAAAAAGTATATTTCTTTATAAAGATGTAAATGAAAATATTATGTTGAAGAAATAAGCTTCAATAAACAATACTCAGTTTCAGAGAGACTCATACTTCTTAAATTCAGCACTGAGAATTCTAACATACCAATTGTGCAGTGCTCGCCATTCCAGCCTTGGCTGCATTCACACTTCCCATCTTTACAAGTTCCATGTTCAGCACACCGAGGATGGCAGGCTCTCTGATTGCAAGATGCTCCAGCCCAACCTTCTTCACATCGACATGTTCCACCCATGCAGACACCGTGAGCACCACAGTCAACAGAGCAGATTTCTGAGACAGGAATAAAGAAGGTGGTAGATGAAAAGAGAAGGAAGAAGGCAGAAGGAAAAAAAACACAACAATTAGTTAAACTCCAAAATCCAGCTATATGAATTCTTTGAAAATTAAATTAAGCAATTTATTTCAAGTGATTCAGGTATATTTTTCCTTACGCATGATTATTAATTCAGCAAATCTAGTGATATTTCTCTACTGATTTCTTCAGTTATCTTAGAGTTCTTTCAATATGTGACCATTTTTTTAAAAAAATCACGTATTACTTAGGACTGGTCCGAAATTATACACTTGTAGTGTTTTAACTTTGAAGTATTTTAAAAACATACCTTTGCATTATAATCCCATTTTTCAGAATATGTAACACTGTTGTAGATTAGTCTTTGTAGATTATTTTCAGTTAACAGTGTTACATATTCTGAAAAATGGGATTATAATGCAAAGGTATGTTTTTAAAATACTTCAAAGTTAAAACACTACAATGTTAATATTTGACTTTAAATACTACAATTTCAATTCATCAGATTTTAGAATCATACAAATCTTTTGCTTAAATTCAGTTAACTCAGGCACTTTTGAGAGTATCAATATGAATGGTAAATTCCACAGTCATTTTTCTTAAGA
Organism: Naja naja; assembly: GCA_009733165.1. Lineage (NCBI taxonomy): Eukaryota > Metazoa > Chordata > Lepidosauria > Squamata > Elapidae > Naja > Naja naja. Next base: position 50,287,755 of record CM019151.1, read on the forward strand.
TAAGGTGGCTTCCTGACCCTCATGTTATTTTTTAAAAAGAACAGTGGTTGTATTTTTTTTTAAGTAAATGCATGGCATATATAATCTCAAAAATGTTAAGTATGAAGGCTTTGTATAAGCAATAAACAGAGCAGCAAAATAATGTTTCAGAGATGTATCTTCTTTTTCATTTTAAAAAACCACTAACATCTATACTGTATCGTTGTGGAAAGATTGTTTTTTCCTATGGCGTGGCTATCTGAGATTGGCATGAAAGGTATGTTCATACAGCAACCTTTCTCTTGATTACAGTTGTTAAGTTGTGATTTTTCTTGGCATTTTTGTATGCTGAAATTTCATTTATTTTAGGCTTTATTACAATTACTGATCAATAAAACCATTTTGAATAATGAAGTCTTAGTTGTACAATGTTAATGATCTTTCTATTGTGTATGATAAATATTGGTTATTTGAAAATTTGCTTTTGAGGACAAACAATTTTATGTCTTAAGTGGACAGAAAAGAAGGCTATAGAAGGATGATTAACTTAAATTTCACTATGAATCAGGAAAATACAACTAACTGCTTTAACAATAAAGGGTACATAACTATATTACTCTGTAAAACAAAAAAATGCTTGGTTTTTCCTTTTTCCTTTGTCTTCATGAAAAATACAATCTAACATAACCGAAGGACACAGTTGAAGTCTCCTGGAACAATTTCCTGTTTATAAACCAGAACACCAATCCTAAAAAGAAATTATTTGTGATAGATATTGAGGTGTAAAAAAATATAAAAGTCTGAAAAAGGTTCATTCACCTTGACTACTTTATCTAATTCAAAGAACTGTAGAACATCAAATGTACAATTAAGTATGTTGACAGTATATGTGTCAGAATGAATATTGACCTGCAAGCTTTCCTCCTATCATGTTTTATGTTATGAATTGGATTTTTTTTTCGTTATAAGATGTTTGGATAGATTACCCTCGTTTTCCAAAGACTTGTCTTTTCTCCTCAGTCTAATCAATTTTTCATTAAAGAGAAGGTGTTTATCAGCTTTTAGCAGATCTGCTTAAAAGCAAGGTGTGCCAGTCTCTGTAATGAGCTTATTAATTACGGTTAATTCAGAAAAACTGGAATTGGAGAGCTAATTAATGGACAACTACTAAGAAAAAGAGAACAAAACAGCTTATACTTTTCGCTTTTGGGATAACCATTTTTCTAAACTGAAACATCTTTATTTGATTGGATGTAAATAATTTCAAATATAATATATTTGCAACATTCAATTAATTTCAAAAGTAGTTTAGTTTCCTAGTTGATGAAATATGAGCAAATACTAGTTTCCAAGTTAATTTTTAGATTAAGAATGCCTGGGATAAAACTGAGGTTTGATTAAATTTGAAACAAAAATACATTATAACAAGTAGGTATTGCATCCCTATTGTTAACAGCGAATGCTATATGTGAAATGGATATGACTAAGACTGGTAACCTAAACTATTTTTTATCTTTCTAAAAATAAAAAGTAAAATCTTTGATAAATTTAAGTCATGACAGGTGGCAAGATCAATATTTATTGACCCATCTGATAATGACTATGGAATATGAAAATTTTTGATTTGGAAGCCCATGAATGTAAAATTTTAAAGGGCATATATTAACAAGTCACTATCAATGAAAAGAAAATAGATATGTTATCTGTGGCACTAAGAAAAAAGAGAAAAGATATAATAGATCTGAATGAAGGTGATCTGATCATGTGGAGTAGAAGTGATGAACACATACATGGAAAGTTGAATCAAGATCATATGGTGCCTTCTGTACTTACTGTTTTCTTTCAGAACTTCCCGAAACAAAGCATTCAGTCAAAACATATATTCATATTTCTACAGTTCCCATATATTTTCTGAAAGCCTGAACATAGCTCAAGTTGTCTTTGAAATATATAAAATTAGGTTTTCATAGGCTTTTGTTTGCATTTCTGCCAATTTTATCATATGAAAGGGAACCTAGAAAATTTTCTTCAGTTCCTGCACATTGACTTTAGTTAGTGGCATTGACAAGGAGAATAGCTTATGCTAAGATAATACCAATTCAGTTGATGCTATTGATTAGCATATATACTGTAATAGTTAAATATTTTAAATATTTGGCCATTGATACAATAGTATTTTGGCAGCTGTACTCACAGCAATTTTCAGGTGATCTGAAATGGGCATACTAGAAATTGTATATTACAAGTTAAAACTAACAATTAATGCTAACTGTAAATAAGTTAACTATAGTTGTTGATACAAGAAACTGTGTTTATGGAAAATAAAAACTTTCTTATAAGTCTTGCCAATATTTACACTGATGGTAAGCTTTAGCGGAATTTACAAATTAATCAAATCAGCAGAATCTTTGAAGTTTTTAATATTATTAGCACAAAATAATTTCCCCAAAATTCTTACCATTAGAGCAATCAGGGCCAGTCCAATTAGGATCACAATTACAAGTGCCACTTTCTTGCAGGTAAGTGCCATGGCCAGAGCATTGGTCCGGACACATTGTCTTCAGTATTTCACAGTTGTTACCACCCCAACCTGGATTACAATGACACTCTCCATGGATACATACACCATGATTTGAACAGACTGGATCTAAACAATCAGCTGAAAAAAAAAGTTTGGCATCTGTAAGTTTCACTATTTTTTGCCAGGCTATATTCCTCATATTATACATAGAATAGACTAAAAAACTAATACTGAATCTTATTAGGTACTGAAAAATGAAAAGAGGGAACGCAAATTCATCCTCTGAGATAACATCAGGGTAACATAATGCAAAGCTGTATGTTATAAGAACTAGGAGGCCTGGAAAAAGACAGATGTGTCTCTGTCATGGAATATATAACAGGATAGAGAGTTTACATAGGCAAGATGGTCAATAAATAAAATCTTTAAATACATAAAACAGAAACAGTAGGTAACTTAGTTATAGAACATATTTATTTTGGAATTAAATTAAACTTGTCCTCCCTAATTCTCTTTCATGTCACCATTACATGTTTAATTTCCTGATATCCATACAAATCTATGCCTTAAAGAGTGAAGTACAATTTAGATAGTAGCTGATTCTATTTATCTTTTGTGCTAAAACTCATCTACAGAGGGAAAGCATCTTCCAGTTGAATAATTCTTCAATGATGGAAAGGCTCAGGAGGAATACATTTAAGAAAGAAAATAGATGTAAAGAAAGAAAGGCTTGAAAAACCCTGCCTACATAAAGCAATACAAAGTCAGATTGGTAAAGAACATATTTATTTTGGAATTAAAAATTGGCCAGGACAGGTAATCCTTTGTAGCGACTACACTGGGACCTAAAATGAATGCCTAAGCAAATTGACCACGACTATGCTTATTGGCTTGAAACTAAATATCCTGCTTTAGATATGTATTTCCTATTGTGTACCTGCTTAGTGTCTGTAATGGTGATCATGTGACTGAGGGACCTCACTGTCATATCTTTGGATAGTTACTAAATAACTATCAAGTACTACCTGTAAAGGTAGCTTGACACTAATTATCATTCTTCTCTGATATCATTGATTTTAATAAAAAAAGATTGTAACTTCAAGTTTAAATTTCTGCAATTTTACCTTTGCAAATTAAATAAATGTATATTTAACAATGTTCTAAATAGGTGTGTTCATCAGTGCTACATTTTCTATCATTTGGGTGGGGGTGAGATGCTCATGAAATAAGGAAAATGATTGCTAAAGTACGCATTATGTAATTTAGAAACAAAAACAGCTCATCTTATAAAACATGCAAAAACAAATATGATAGCAAATCCCTGTCCATATTAGTATTATGGTTAATAATCATTGGATATGTCCATGGTTGGTTTATGACTCCAGGGAGGTGACATGCGGCTGGCTCCGGGCAGTGGTCAACGCTTCTTTGGGGGAGGGTACCTTCCCTGTCCTCTTGAAGGAGGCGGTGGTGAGGCCGCTCCTGAAGAAGCCTGCCTTGGACCCAGCCGAATTGAACAACTTTCATCCCGTCTCCAACCTTCGCTTTTTAGCGAAGGTTGTTGAGAGTGTGGTGGCTCAGCAGTTTCCGCTTTTCCTGGAGGAAACGGACTACCTGGATCCTTACCAATCGGGCTTCCGACCCGGGCATAGCACGGAGACGGCATTGGTCGCACTGATGGATGATCTCCTGAGGGCTCAGGACAGGGATTCTCCTCTGTCCTGGTCCTGTTAGATCTCTCAGCAGCTTTCGATACCATCGACCATGGTATCCTATTGCAGCGTCTCGGGGGGCTGGGAGTGGGAGGCATTGTGTTGCAGTGGTTCGCCTCCTTCCTCTCGGGACGCTCGCAATCGGTGTTGGCAGGGGGCAGAGGTCGGCCAGGCTCTCACTTGTGGGGTCCCCCAGGGGTCGGTCCTCTCACCCCTCCTGTTCAACATCTATATGAAACCGCTGGGTGAGATCATCCGTGGCTTTGGGGTGAAGTATCATCAGTATGCTGATGATACGCAGTTATACATCTCCACCCCAGGCCACATCAGTGATGCCTTCTCCGTGATGTCCTGTTGTCTGGATGCGGTATGGATCTGGATGGACAGAAACATGCTTCAGCTCAATCCGGCTAAGACAGAGTGGTTGTGCATACAGACATCTCGGTCCAGCCAGGAGATTCCATCTTTGGTCATGGGGGGAGAGGTGTTGCCCCCGTGGATAGGGGACGGAATTTGGGGGTCCTCCTGGACTCACGGCTCAGGTTAGAGGAGCAGGTGGGAGCCATGGCCAGAGGGGCCTTTGCCCAAGTCCGGCTGGTTCACCAGTTACGCCCATACCTGAACCGAGATGCCCTGCGCATGGTCACTCAGGCACTTGTCACCTCTCGGCTCGACTACTGCAATGCCCTCTAACTAGGACTGCCCTTGCATACCATCCGGAGGCTTCAGCTGGTGCAAAATCGGCCATGGTTGTGATGGGAGCTTCCCGGTACTCCCATGTTACACCCCTCCTGCGTGGCCTGCATTGGCTACCGGTTGCCCTCCGAATGAGATTCAAGGTTTTGGTATTGACATTCAAAGTCCTACGAGACATGGGTCCGGGCTACCTACGGGAACGTCTACTGCCGGCATCGAATATCAACTGCCCTGTATGAGCTCACAGGCAGAGGCTCCTCGGTGTGCCGTCTGCGACCCAGTGTCGTTTGGCGGTGACGCGGGGGAGGGCCTACTCTGTGGCGGCTCCCGCTCTGTGGAACCAACTACCTCTGGGGCTCCGCCTGGCCCCTGACCTCCGCACTTTCTGCCACGACTTGAAAACCTGGTTGTTTGAGCAGGCTGTGCTGTGCTGACTCCTCGTGGGGGGGTGTTTGTTTTTATATTTAATCATAATGGGTTTTAGTTTAATTTGGCTTGGTTAGTTTAATTCTATTTTAGATAATTAATTTATTGTACTGGTTTTAATTGTGAGCCGCCCCGAGTCCTTTTCTGGAGAGGGGGCGGCATACAAGTCAAATAAATAAATAAATAAATAAGACCCTTCACCTTATGTTAATCCAGCAAGTAAAAGATTAAGCACCCTAAGTTATATCAAAAGAACCACTTTTTGAATTATTATCAGATTTGCTTTACCATTTCAGTTTTAGTTATATTAATTAACCAGCCATTATTTAAAAAATGTAGTTGCTTGCTTATCATGACGCTTTTACAGTTCTGAGTTAACTGATATCAGTTATGCACCCCAGCAGAGCCCTGTCAGGAATGTTTTAGAATTGAATCTGTAAAAATATTTAGTTTTTGTATTTTATTTATTTAATAATCAGAGGCATGTATGTATGTATGTATGTATGTATGTATGTATGTATGTATCTATTTATCTATCTATCTATCTATCTGAAATATTGTCTACATTAAATTAAAAATAATGAAAAACATATAACTCAACTATATAGGAAATTTAAAAAAAATTGTTGAGTACAGAACTGTTAATACACTATATATAAGTGATGCTGCAGCATCATTATATACACTATATATAAGTGATGCTTGTAGTGCCTGGAAGCTGTGGAGGCCTGGATGGGGGACAACAGGCTGACTGAACCCTGGTGAAGACCAAATGGCATTGGGTACATGGGGCTCCAGGATCTGGGGCTTTGTCATCTTTGACTCTGGATGGGGTAGCACTGCCAAGAAAGACTCAGTCTGCAACTTGGAGGTTCTCCTGGACTTGCGACTCCTGTTTGAGGAACAGGTGGCAGTTGTGGCTAGGGGAGCCTTTGCACAACTTTGTGTTGTGTGCCAGTTGCAGCCTTCCTGGATCAGGATTCCCTGCACTCAGTCATTCAGTGCCTAGTCATCTCATGTCTGGACTGTAATGTGCTCTACATAGACTACCTTTGAAGAGCATTGCGAAGCTACAGCTGGTATAGAGTGCAGCAGCACGGGTAGTTTGGACCCAAGAATAGCCCCTGCAACACCACAGCTCTGTCAATTGCATTGGTTACCAGGCACACTGCTTCCAGGAGCAATTCAATGTGTTGCTATCATCTTTAAAGCCCTTCATGGCATAGGTCCAGGTTGCTTGAGGGACCATCTCACCCTGCTGGCATTGGCCCATACCACTTGTGCCGGCAGAGGAGGCATGTTTAAGGTACTGTCAGACTGACTGTTCTGGCTGGTAGGGTCCTGAAGGAGTCTTCTTTGCTGTTGCTCCTGCCCTCTGGAACATCTTGCAACCTCTACAACCTCTGCTTACCCATCAACCCTTTTGCAGATAGGCATGTCATGAACGCTGTAGGTAGTTGTGGGCAACTCTAAATCAGCCTTAAGACTGCATAGTACTGAGTGGTAAATTTACATTCTGCACCTGCAATATCTGAAGCAACAAATATGGCAAGGCTCTGAAGCAGATATTAGAGTGAATCACAGTGTGTAACACACTCAGTTCCTTTTTCACTGCTTGGGATTAGGCAGCACAAATATTTTAGGATGCTCTGAGACCATACTGGACAATTTTCTGAGTCCTTGGATGGTGCCGAGAAGACAATGTCCACCTCCCATAAAATATCTAATAGATTCTGGGAACAAGGAAAAATGAGCCTGACAGTTACCAAAAGGATTCCTGAGAGAGGAAAATATGAGAAATGACTAATTTACTCTGTGTTAATTAGGCTAGATATAGGTTGAGGTAGAAAACTATTTTGGTAGGCTTTCAAGTTCTTTTATAATTCCATACTAGGAATAAAGGTGTTTCTGGAAATTCAAGTGATTCTTTTTTGCTGAATTTGCCTTGAAGAGCTTGATAACATCAAAGGAGAGAACCTTGTTTCTGCAATATTGATTTTGAATTTAAAGAAAAGGGCACTTTAAAGCTATTATGCTGAAAACTAGATAACTTGTGACATGTCCCAATGAGTAATTTTCCAGCTGAAGGAAATATATGAATAAGTGTATAGACAAGTTAAATACAATATAATGCATAAAAACAGAAAATACTGTCAAACCCAGTGCTGTGTCACTCTGGAAATAAACCAAAAGGTGGTAGGCTGCGCCTAGTTACATGGTATGATTCTATGAACTTCAGAAGATTCTGAACAGGAATCTTCACTGACTCATAATCTATCAAATAATCAGAAAACCCTACTTATTTTTTTACAATTCCCAATTGCTGAATTAATACCTGTTACATCTTCCATTTATACTTCTCTTCTAACAAGATTAAATTTCAGTTTCGGACACACCAGTTTTTACTTTTAGACCCCAGTTGTGGCATACTATTTTTAATACCCTCTTATCCATTGCTTATTCTTTATGCATCTTTGAATATGAATAGAACAATGCAGTTATTTAATTTATACTGTTTATAACAAATGTTTTGTTAGATATTTATTTTGTCTGTTGTGTAAATTAATCTTCGTCATGGAATGGAGGAAGGACAAAGTTGTTGCTGTCCTTTTCCAAATATCACAATACTTCTTCGCCGATGTTAGGGAGAATTTGGCTATGTGTAGGCAAAAAGAAAAAAAGAAAGAAAAAAAGAAATAAATACAAAAATACAAGAGAAATTAATCCAACCTAGAAATGTACTTGTCCGATCCAAAAAAGCAGGCAGGCTACAGGTTGACCCACAGCCTATTTAGGAAATAAATGAGTTGCACAGCTCTCTTTTTCTTAATTCCCTTTAATGTGCTTTAGATGATGAGATTTAATTTAGCAATTTGACTCAATAAAACGTTACACTTGTAGGGTCAATGGTCTGAAAATTTAATTCCAGAGACTTAATTGTATTACTTTGTGTGTGCTGATCAATAAAATCAATTTGATTGAGTGGAAAGTTGTGCTTTCTCTGTCTAAATAAATCCTGCAAAAATGACCACACTTTTTTTCCAGTAGAGTTTTGTAATTATTCAGTTGATAGAATGCAAGGTTTATACAACTGTAGTGTTAATACTACAGTTACATCAGTCATTGCAGTTGTTCAGTTAATAAAGATTAAAAATATATATTTTAAAAAATCTGTATTTTATCAATAATTTAGTTTTTTCTACTTTCAGTGCTCTTAAAACAGATTAGCTTGCACGTATAGATCAATAAAGCAATTAAGGTTCACTATTCTAGAATATATATTCTAAGTTCTGTATTTAACGTGCTTGAAAGTTTATATGTATGAATGAAATACTTATTTCTGTTGAAATTAAAACATCATGGTATCTACTTAATGTTATCTTATGTTTAGATCAATAATATGCTGTAGTGGAATATAGTGTATAGTATAATAGTTCAATCCTAAGTCAATATTTGCTTATTTACCTTCTTCACAGTTTTCTCCTTTGTATCCAGAGTTGCAGGCACAAGAGCCCATAATACAAATCCCACGACCTCCACATTGAGGGTCAATGCACTGGGTGGTAGTCACATCACACTCCGTACCCTTCCAACCACTATAGCATAAACAACGTCCTTTGGAGTACTGCCCATTGCCACTACACAATACTGGGCAGGCTGCTGTGAAATAAAACATGACAGAAAACTTAACGTAATTCTTTTCAATCAAGCTTTAGAGCCAGAGGTACATCTTGACAAGTTGTACTTCAAAATCTTTTTTCTTGCTTCTTAGTAACTACTTGTTTTTTCTGCTTCTTATTTGAACTTATTTAAGAAAGAATTCAGTTTATATACCTCTTGAACAATCGGGGCCAAGAAAGCCAGCAAAACAATGGCATGATCCTGAAACACATTCTCCGTTTCCATGGCAATTTCGAGGGCATTCAACCACAGACTCTGAAATTACCAAAAGAAGAAAATTCTAACAGGCAGCAATCAGTGCACTGAAATAAAGCAGCAAAAATCCCTCTTTATATAACCTATAAATGTCAGTAAATTAACATACTCTTAGAAATCATATACCTAATGTATGTATGCCTTCAAGAGAATAAATAAAAAACATTTAAATAAAAATCTAACATATTTGAATAAAATTTTACAAGCTTCATATGTCACATTTTTACATTTCATATCTTGTGTCTGTAATTAACATGGAATTGCATTTCTTGTTTAATAGTTATGTATAGTTAGAAAGGCTATGTTAGAAAGTTTGAAGTTTAGAAATTTTGAGATATTCAAAATATCAATTCTTAAAGAATATTGTGAATACTCTACTTACCTATAACAATCGTATTAAAAGACACTTGCTCTGCATTTTTTCCATCATTGTAAAAAGCCAGGTGCCAGATCCCAGCATCCAAATACTGAATAAACCCTGCTTCATGAAGGCTAACAGATCTTGTCTGTCTGCCTGCTCTCTCTGTTTCAAGAAGGTTACGCTGCTCCTTTGCAATCAATCGGCTCCCATCCAAAAGTTCTACAAAATCATACTGCAAGGGGGAAAAATGAATCACTTGCTACACTGCATATCAATGCATTACGGAATTAATTTTCAAAACTATAGTTACTGATGTATTGTTCTCAGTAATAAGTATATCATTTTTAAAGTATGTTGAAATGAGACTTTCTGTTGCCTTGAATCAATTTTGCTTTAATTGTTGACTAAATGTGTAACACACAAGTTGATTAGCATCTTTTAAAATAACCTTGACATATTCATTAAAAAAGCATATATTCATGGCTGAAATGCATCATATTGATTTATATTTTGCTAAAGATAAACAACAATCTTCATATTTGGACACAACTAAGAAAATAAAAATAGAGAACACATGGATGCTGTGGATTAATAGTTTGAACAATCCATTGTCAAAAACATGGTAACTGTATATTTCTGTCTTAAAATCACAAGAAAAAAATATAAATAAGAAAATTGTTATTTTGGTTTAAATACTATATTCTGTCAGAAGCATCTGTTTTTTTAAAGAAACAAATTGGTTATCAAACATTTATTGCAACATCAACTTTTCCAAAATTATTACAGAAAATTAAAGTTTCTTTGTTAATTATTAATAATTTTGCAAATTGTGGGAAAAAAAGAGGTGAAGCCTTTTAAAGCTTGAGAGTATGAAATCGCATTACTTTGCCTGGATATCTTTTACACTTGTCTGCAGTGTGAAAAAAATGTAATAATATAATGCATGCATAGAAGTCAGAGATGGGCAAGAAGAGCACAGTTCACTGTTACTGTCTGGGTACATTTATACATTTTATATATGTAGTACATTTATACATTATACATAGCAAGTAGGCTATGTTCATTTAAACTATGTGGTTGAAAATAAAAATGAATATTGGAATATTAACAATTAAGTTTTATTTAAAAGGACAAATTCAGAGGGATTGTTCTTTCACTTTCAGGATATGTCTTGCACCTTTCTGATTATTAACAATACACTAACTTATTCTAAAACCAATATGCATTTTTGTAATTTTATTTATCTCCATGTCTGATCAAGTTTCAAGGAAAAGGATATGTCATTGAAATTTGGCCCCTGTGATTATGATTTCACAAGAGGAAATTGATTTTAATCTGTAAAATCTTAAATGATTTCAGACCATTGACCTGTATGCTACAAAAAATATTTCCCTTCCAAATATTGCATATTTTGGTCTTGCTTCTAACCAGGTAAGTGGAAGTGGCTAGCCAAATTTATGCTTTTTAAGGAATAGGCATTTATTTATGAGTAAGATTTATAAGGCCACCTATTTTGTGGCATACAACTCTGACTGGCTAGCAACAGTAATAAAAAGACAAATAATAAAAATATTTTATGAAGGAGACTAGGATCTGACTTTAAATAGCATTAAAATATGTTTGTTTCAAATACTGTTAACATGATAGGTAATTTTAAAAGAAGTTTTCCATATAAGTATCAGAGTGATGGAAAATAAATTGTCTTTAAGGAGGAATTATGTGTCAAGTAATTCTGAGCTACAGGCAATTTGCTAATAGCTCAATGGGTGACCATGAAGGAAGATTGCTTGCTCTCTTAAATAGCATCCTGAGATTTTGCTCCCTATTCAGAACTGGCCACAAACTGCAGCTTATTATGCACCTATCACGACTGAAGAGGAAATCTTAAATGCATGAGGGAAGTATTAGCCATCATTTATCATTTTGCTGATATCAGAGGGAAAAGGATTATAAGTCCACTGACCACTAGAATTCATTAGTCAGGGACTGCTACTTTTAAAGCTAACTACCTTGCTTAAAATAATTATCCTTTGAGTAGTTTTTCTTACGGTTTTCTGCACAGAAAGATTCTTTCTCAGTCTACTTATTCTCTTCACATCCGTTTGTCAAAAGTAACATTCCCATTGTTTACTTCAGATGTTAGTTAGTTTAGTTCACTATGTCAGTGTCACTGCTGGGTTTCCTCATTGCTTTTTTGCCTGTATAATCTGTATGACTCAGATTTTTAAATGAAAAGGCAGCAGACTTTAGAGGAGACACTTTGTAATGACAACCATTATATCTCAATATTCAATGAATGATTGACTGAGGCAGACTATTTACAGAATTTGTTTATAATAATTTATTTTATTTCTCTTTATATGTGATTGTGAAATAGCACTAGCCTTATTAATGAGTACTAAAAAAACAACAAACCTGTTGACCCAGAAGTTACAGAGCTATTTAAAATTTTTTAAAAAGCAGCAGTGAGCAGCATACATTGTTAAATTCTATATTAACATATTTTTCCTTTGTTTTTCATCTGCTTTATTTCATCATCATAATTTTCCAGATCTTGGCAGCAACACTGGAAATAGCAACATGTATTAAGTTATAAGCATTCAATGACCATTTGAACCATCTTTTATTAAAATAAAATTTGGAAATTTTTGTTGTAGAGTTAATGCTACTGGCTGCTATTTGCAGCAAATTGTAATTCTTACAAATTCTGCATAGGTGTTAGATTTAGACAAGTGCCTCTAAAGATTTTATTCATTTTTGTTTCAAAATACCAAAGTCATCTGTTATTTTGTAGTTTCTTTAGATGAACATATTGACTGCCTTGTTGCAGTAAAACCAACTTTCTAAGAATTTGTCATACCAACTTGAAACTACCATTGACTATTTTTGAATGGTCAGCCACTATCAATTACTTCAGGCTGACTTATTTGTGATATCTGGGAAAACGGAGCTGTGCAACAAAGATTGTTCTGACATAGTTGCACAAAATGTAAGAAGCAATCATTCAGTTACATCTGGGAATATTGGTACGTACAAACACACACACACACACACACACACAAATGCTGCAAACCATCACTTCCTACAGCAATATAGCAAAAGGAAAATAAAGTAAATGCCAATCATAAAGGTTTTTGAAGGATGAAATGAATAAACATACTGTATAAGTGTTATTTATAGGAATGCTAATCTGATCTCAAGTTCCTTTGATTTTTACTAAGAAATAACTAATACTTTTGTGAAAACATTTATTTAAAAAAAGAAGCAATTCTAAACTTAAGCAAGTGTATCTCATATTAAAGTATCATTAAAATGTGGCATTTATATCTTATCTTATATAATTTATCTTAAGATTTCTGGAAAAATGTATGTTATTTTTCTATGAACTAGGGAAATGTATATTGGTGTGTGTGAGCTCACGTTTGGGTGTTCTGAATTGCCTTTTTAGAAGCATAAGCATATGCTGTAAAATTAAAATTCAGAAGGGCCAATATTATGACCTTGGCACAATATATGAAATAATAAAAAAACTATAAAATTTTGAAACCCAAAATAATAACCCTTTCTAAAGGTGTGAGTTCTGAATATTACTTTCATTAAAGACAACTCTTACTTGTGTATGTGAAGGTGGTAAACCTTTTCGGCCATATACTCCAATCAAAGCATCTTTCTGAAGGGAGATATTGAATTTTAGAAACTGTGGTTGATCAATAAAGACTTGTGACCGCCAGAAGATCCCAGGAGGAACATCTTGTGTTGCTCTTCGACCTATATCAAGTTCTCCAGAATCTATAGTGTTATTTTCTTGTGTAAATCCTACTTTACCTGAAAAGTTTAAAAATATAAAGTATTAGCTTTTATTCATTTTTTCAATAAGTTGTCAAACATTTAGACTAGTTTCAGCTAAGCTACTAATCAGATCATTCAGTGAATGTTAAAGATTTGAAGGAATTACTAAAGAAAAAATAACAGGTTAAAGAAATGCAATTAAACATTTTCAAACTCAAATCCTACAACTTCCACTTTTAATAAAGTGTTATAGGATGCACTGTATTTTCATTTTGTTAATGATTAATCTAATTTTTATTGATTTTTATAAACTATTTATTTATGACTAATTTTGTTAGGCAAAATATTAACTATATTTTTTATAAAGGATTATATCTTTATAGACAAATTTATTCACATAGACACAAACACAGAGAGAGACGAATTCTTATATAAACAGGTAAATAAAGCAATTAGTAGAAACTGTAAGCCCTGTTTAACACTACAAAACTTACAACAGTAAAAATTTATATATAAGAAAGCTTCACCTTCCATTTAATGTATTTTTCTGAGCAAAAAAGAATTCACATTTTATCTACACTTATATTGTGTAGACGAGCGCAAGAATAACATATTCCAGCAATCAGAAATAACATAGTACAAGATTATTCTAGCACAAGAACATAGCACAAATAATAACTATTATTCTGTAATCACAAAGCAGAACATTCTATGAGATGATCATGTAAAATAGCAGTTCTTACATGTAATATACACAAATATTGCATGTTAAAAGAATAAAAGATTATTAAGACAAAGCCTTTCATTTGTAAAATTCTTAACTTCAGTATTGTGCTACATATGCAAATATTTCTTCAGATTGTGCAGATGTGCTTCTTTTGTTCTGTTTGCTATTTGAAATACTTCTATTCTCTTGTTTTTTATGTGTTTTATTTAATTAAACAGTCTCAAGTGCTGGTGAGAACAGTAGGAGGTGCCTTCATATAATGTAAAACCAGTTTTGAATTAGAGTAGATAACAAAACTATTCAGAGTAAAACATGTATTTCTTTTCGTAAGTCTGTTTTCTGTTTCCTGTACAGCATTAACAATATTTATAAATATGACTTAAAAGTGCTTGTTACCATTATCTAATTAAAAAGAATTTTATCAGAAATAGCAAGAGATAATAGAAATAACAACAAAACATGTTTAGAACAGCAATGTCTTTATATATGCTTCTGTTTAAAAGTTCCTTAATTCAGGTAAACACCAGTCTCCTATACCAAATAAAAACTTAATTTTCAGTTTAGTTTAATTAAACTTGGAAAATTTAGATCACAAATATCCAATTCATGCACTAATATAAATTTAGTATGAAACAAATCTTAGTGATGAAAAAAAAAGGTAATGGAATCCCTGTCATTTATTCCGCTAGTCATTGCCAACCACAGGGCAACTAAAATAATAGGATGGAGGTTGTGTTGATTAAATACCTATTTTATCAATCAATGTACACAGCCAGTAATATGTTTCTTCAATGTGAAGTGGATTAAGAAAAAAACCCACTTAGTAACTTTCACAGGCTAGAGATTGACTTTAATATAGATGAAGGGGATTTAAAGACAGTGGTTCAAACCTTTTTCTTAAAAATAGCATGCTAAGCAGCAAGAACAAGATAAAAAGAAAATGTTTCTAGTTTGAATTCATGTCTTAAACTTCTCAAAGTATAATGTAGTGTTAACTCTCTTTGTGTGTGTGTGTGTGTTTTGTATGCTCAAGTTGGCCAAAATGTTAATTACCAAAAGTTTATGGAACTGTTTACATGCAGAAAAGAATTAGGGAGGTCAAGCAGCCTTTTGGACAGGAAAGGTAAGGCCCCTAACCATAGCAAGGTGCCAAGCCTCATACAAGTGGGAAAGATGAAGGAAGCAAGAGCTACACAGATTTCAGCTGAATTTAATACTAAGTCTGCATTATTTTGGAAACTTTTAGATGAACTTCCCACCCTCATTTATACTGAGTTAATTAAAGCGAAGTCTCTTTGAAATACTGAAATGATTCTTCTCAGGTTTCTTGCCACCTGGATTAATTCTTCTTTAGAAATAAAGAATGATTGAAGCAGGAGGAGAATAGAATGGAAAGCAGAGGACAGAAGGAAAAACTGGATATCGTGTGAGAAGAGAACTATGGGGTACTTTGTGCTACACACTAGTAGCTTTATATCATATTGATACAAAATGTAAATCATTATTGATGGCTATTGGAAATTAGCACATATTCCAGCAATGACATCTACAGGAATTTGCATCTAACTAGAGATATTTTCCACCATTTCTAATATTAGTAGAACAATGCAGGCTACTCAGAACAGTCCAGAGGAACTTCTGAAATATAACACATTGGTTTAGGTTTATGTATACCTCTAACAGATTTGTATAGGTTTTCAATAGTTCAATTTGGAGGCTGACTGGAATCATCAGTATGCTGCTATTATTGAAAATGAATGCATGTTGTTATGAATTATTTAGTTAGAATCTAGGACTGATTCTAGAATTGAAAGAAATAACTGATACACCAAAGCAGAAGTTAAGAGAGACAAGACTTTATGGCTTATAGGAAGAAAAAATTCTATGAGGACAAATAATATAAAACTTTGAAGAAAAGGTAATGAAAAGATGTAAAAAACATTCATAAACCTTCCAATTTAAGTTTATTTCACTGAATTTGGCAAACTATAACTTTTCAGTGCAGACAAAAACTTAAAATTTAACGTAATATATTTTTATTGTTCCTTGAAGATGCTGTCAGTTACAGATAGCTTTTTTGGAGAAATAATTGAAAATAATAAAGATATCTACATACAGACTAAATTTATTTGTTATATTAAATATACAGGAGAATAAATACTAAGCACATTTTTTCCATGAAGCCTGTGATGATTTTACTTGGAACACACCAAGTTTGGAATTGTCAAATTACTAAGAAAGGAAAAACAAGAGAGGAGGAATTGTGAGTGAAGGCTTGGAGAAGTAGCATATGGTCCAATAATGGTTCACATACACAAATTCCATGCCTGCTTAAATTGCATTGCCACCTAATGAAGGATACTAGTGTTATTCCACAGATCTGTGATTTTATTTACTCATTCTGAACAGAAAGTGGGGTAATTGTGATATATAGTTATTTCGGCAATAATTGTACAATATTCCTACACTCACTCACTCACTCACTCCCATCCATCCATCCATCCATCCATCCATCCATCCATCTATCTCAATGCTTCGTTCACAAAAGGAAATAATTTTCCCTACAATGCAACAAAGTAAAAAAAATGATTGAAATTTAAATAAATAAAAAATATATTTTTAAGATTGATCAAGACATTACAAAATGAGTAACACTTGCTACCGGACAGGGGTCCCCAACTGTGTCCTATTAGCAACTGGGCTGCACAGCTGGAAATGAGCTGCCAGCAAGTAAGCAAAGCTTCACCTGTATTTGCAGCTGCTCTGCTGTGGTAGCATCACTGCCTCAGCTCATCGGGCATTAGATTTTTATTGTAGCACAAATCCTAATGTAAACTGTAAAGGACTTAGGTTGCACACTGTTCCCTCCTGGTCCATGGAAAAATTGTCTTCCACAAAACCAGTCCCTGGGGCCAAAAAGGTTGGTGACTGCTGCTACAGGACACCATTTAATATAATCATAACCAGTATTTAAAAAGTAACATTAGTTTTAGAGTCAATCAGTGGCATGTCATACAATGTTTACTGAACACCCAACCATTCTGAAATATCTGGGTTGATGTCATTTATATTCTAAAACATTTATGTGATGGCTATTTCTGTACTCCTCTAGATCTACTTTCCTATGAAAACTAGACGATTTCTAGTTTTCTTCTTAGAAAAACTGACAGAAACTACCATAAAGATTTTCTTTATATATTAGCATTAAAGTATAAATTCGTGATCAGTTGGCAAAACACCAAGAGCATCACAATCAGTGTGTGCATGTATCACAAGGAATTTCAAATATTCCACCCTTGTAGTATTTGTTCTACATTACCAAATCACAGAAAAATGAGGTTAAATCTGACAACCAATGTCAACCTCTGTATAATAACCAGCATCCTGAACCAGAAAAATCCTTCTGCATGAAATACGCTAATAATCCATTACTCACTTCTAGGTGCTGCTTTGGTAGAATATTTCATTTTCTTTAAAATGAACCTCATTTTGCTAGGCATTCCCAATCTCATTAGATAAGTAGCTGTCTTAACTCAACCTATCTATTAATGAATGCAGTCTTCCCGTGCTCACTCCTAAGGCACGGCAGATGGCAAAGGGTAAGTGCTATTCGTACAATAATATCTTATCATTCTTAGTAAATGAAAAACTTACTGAAGTCATCATACTAGAATGAGACAGCCTCACAAGATTTCAGAAAAATGTCCAAGATAAAATGTCATGCTATCACTTCTAGTCCTCAAGCAGTGCCTTAGTGATGCTCTTCTGGATGAGATTCTTGTGAAACTACTTAATTCCATATGGGTTTGCAAAGACTAACTTTTTGTATAGTATCGGGTTCATTTACTCACATTTTGGTGATAATAATGCCCTGGGAATTAAATATTGTGAAGTCTTTGAAGTAGCTTTTAACAACTTTTAGCAGGAAAGGACAACATTTTGCTTACTTTGGAGTCGTTTATTGAGTTCAGGGTTATCTGCTAATTTGAAATAATTGTTGATCTTTCTTTTTCTTTCTTTCTCTTTCTTTCTTCCTTCCTTCCTTCCTTCCTTCCTTCCTTCCTTCCTTCCTTCCTTCCTCCCTCCCTCCCTCCTCCCTCCTCTTTCCAGAAAGGAAGTCTTATTGCCATCTCTCTCTTTTTGGTGTTAACATTTCAATAAACAGAAGCTATATATTTTTATTTTGGGTAGTTTTGTAGTTTGGCCATGAAAAACAAAAACTACATGAAATCTTTCAAAGTAAATACAGTCATATTCCTACTGGTGGGAACATTTAGGCAATGTACATTAAAATAGGGAAACAGAAATTTAAAATATTTTTGAATGCATCTCCATTTGTGTTGGTAGACTGATAATAATATTCTTTTTCTACTTGGTACCCTGTCCTGGAGATAACTGAAAGGAAATATGGAAGATTAGTATGTTCTTTAAAAAAAAGAACATACTACTTTCAATTTGTATCTGTCCAAGGTCAATAATACCTGTCTGACTATACAAAAAACAATTGCCTCTATTGCTTTTTTAAATGGGGCATTACAAAGGTTTTAAAATATTTTTGCTGTTTTTCTGAAAGTAGGTTGACTGCTATTAGACAGCATTGATTACTATTTTAATTGAATTGTGTTATTTTTAATTTGATTATTGGGTTTCATATTTAATTTTCTTCTAATTGTATAGTATTTATATTGTTTTTATGTTTGTACGCCACCCCGAGTCCCTAGGGAGATGGGGTGGCATAAGAAATCCAATAAATAAACAAACAAACAAATAAACAAATAAATATTGTGTTTATTCTTTGTCTTGAGATGAAAAATTAAGGATCACAGAGCTTGTTGACATTCCCATTTCCAAAATTAAGAAATATCTTCTATCTATGAATACTAAAGATTGAGAAAATAAGGGCATTTGTCTTTCTCCTATTAAACAAACTTAGTATCTTACAATTTTCTTGAAATGTTACAAAATATTCACATAGCAATTTTCTAATTAAACATAGCCATTCTAGAGTATTAATTTTAATTAAATTATAACTTCCCTATAACCTTAATGGAACATATAATCATTTCTTTATACTGATTTTTATAGAAACTTTTATAGAAAAAGTTTCATTGGGAAAACTATTCCTAAATATTTAAAAGATAAACAATAACAACTGAAGTTCTAATCTTTATACACACTTTCCAATATCAATAAATATGGTGAAATGAAAGTCTAAATGGTTAGTTGTAGCTCTTGTTTTAGTTTATGATTTTGTGTTAAATACCCAGAAGGATTTTCCATTCTTTTCCATAAGTAGGAGACCACTCTATCCACCTAAGGATATAAATAATGCATATTAAAATAAGAACATGTTTTGATGTAAAAAGAAATATAGAGAACATTTTCTTAGTCTGAATATTTGACTCTAAAAAATGCTAGAGATAAGAAACTAAATAATTTCATGCCTCTTTTGAAACTATGCTGGACAGAAAATTGATTATAAGAGCTTCTGTCTTACTTCAAAGATACACAAAGTTCATCTATAAAATGTGAACAGGAAAACATATTTAAACAAAATGATATAGCAAATATTCTATTCATTAACCATTTAAATCAAGTTTTCATTTTAAAAAATATTGATTTGTTAGCCTAAAGTGAATTAACTTAGAAAGGAGAACATCAGAAAAAGTCAATAAAATATAATCCTGTTACATGGTTTCAGTCTGAAAAGCCCCCATATCAAAATTACTACAGTGTTTGACTTTCATATATCATCTAGAAAAAATGGACTGAAGGGATTTCATCAGGAACATAACAGACTGAAGGCAGCTTTGAGAAAGCACAGCCAACAACTGCAGCTAGGAACAAGGAATGGACAAGCAGCTTGACTCCTTTGACTCTCTCTGGAGGAAGGGAGAGGTAATATATAGATGGCTCACAAGAGAGGCTGCAAGGCAGCAGTCTCTGGAGAGTGGAAGAACCAGGGGATTAGGGAATTTACTATTCTTGCTCCAGCTGCAGATGCATTTCCTTTGCTAACCACTTTAGGAAATTGCCTATTAACTACTTTAAAGAAGTTAGATACCTTCAAAATGAAAAGAATTGGAAACACTGGGTGATTACTTTCAATCCTTAATGTAAGAAAATGAAACAGTATGTTATAAGTTTAAGAATCTAAAGTAAACAGCAAAAATCAAGACTGTTTTGGCTATAGAAAACAGAACATTTGATTTCAAATATTAAGACTTTATAAAATTAATTTTAAAGAATGAAAGCATTTTTGAAGAAGAAATATAATTCTTGATTTTGGAAATGTAACAAAATAAAAACACTGTAGTGGCATTCAGAGATATTTTTTGAAGAACTGGCTTCAACATCAGCTATGTTCTGCTAGCTATGTTCTGTATTGTTATGAACAGTCTGTTTCCAGAAGAAGCTGTTATAGAAAAATCTGATTTACGCATGGAGAGCAATATGAAGAAGCTTTTATTACTGCTTTAAAAAAATGGATGAGACTTTAAAAATTAAGAAGGAAATAAAAATGTCAAACCAAGAGAACAATTGTAATAATTTTTTTCTTGTTGAACTTAAGAGACTTGTTACAGTTTTGAAAAAAATAAGGTCAATAATCATTTCAGTGGATTAAAGGAAAAGATTATTTTATGCAAAAGGCAGGAATATAAAGTTGGCATACTTGATTGTGGTTTATATGAGACATAATATTTTGGGCAGTTCTTTTTGGACTTGCTGACATCTGGATTGAAAAAAATGTCATGAACTGGATTTGCTTATGCTTAAGAGATGAGATATGGAATGATGAGCTTTGTATTTGTTAAGTAATTTGTTATTTTTTTTAAGGCTTTGTTGCACATCTGACACCTTGATTGGAAATGGCATAGTGTGATGACTCCCCCAGATGCCACTCTGGACATCAATTCAGAGGAGTATGAACCAGTTCCAGGAACATCAGGAAGGGAGTTGGCCGAGGTAGGGGCTGAGAGTCCAAGTAAAGGTGAGTGGTTAATGGAAGAGAAACTGGACAAGCAGCCGTCTGAGAGTAATTTGGCTGAAGCACAGCTGCAGCAGGATAGCTGTGATGTTTCAGCTGGGAAAAGCATGTAGCTGCAGCCGATCAGAGATGAGGAAGAGGAACTGCCTTCTGTACCTGATCCGAGAAAAGGCAAGAGCAGTGAAGGTCAGCCTGATTACCTGAGAGGAAGCAGGCGGCTACACCAGAAGCTGGCTATTCAGCACAGCAGACAGATGGATATGATGCTGGGAAAATGTGTTCATTTTCTAGCAGTGTGTTTCCTGGCTATTATGATTCCTGCCTTTGGATTAGGCAACAACTTTGGATTGTGCCTTGCAAACTTTTCTTGCCTTGTGAATCCTCCAGTGTTATGGATTTAATTTTGCCTGATGGACTTATCTTTTTTGGGAAACTTTCAAGTGCCTTATAGATTCATAGCCCTGTGGATTTTTGATGAAGGGAATTGCTGGGGAATATTAATAAACCCATTAAACCACACTGTGTACACTGCTAGATTTGCCAATAGTTAAAGAATCGAGTTATGGAATGATTTGATTTATGGGATAAAGTGTTATGTATCTGTTAATTAAGAGGAAGAGATGGTGAAATTGCTTATACTTGGGATGAAGGTGGAAAGTTGCTTTCTTAGTTTCTTCATTTTTCTACACCAGAAAAAACTTGATTTCATTGTGGGCTGCATCAAAGTTGTGTCTGACCTTGGGGCCAGGGGGGGCATGATCAGGAGGCACAGCCAGCTTGATGTCACTCATGTCGGGATTGCCTGTGGTGGCCCAAGCACTATGCCAGCGAAAATGGAGCTTGGGAAGGCCTCCCGTTGTCCTCCTAAGCTCCATTTTCTCTGGCAGAGGGCTGCAGGAGGCAGTCACAGCCGAAAACAGAACTCAGGAGAGTCACATGTGGCCCTCCCAGCTCCATTTTTGCTGGCAGAGGCACCGCGGGTCAGTCCTTCATTGTTTCCAGGGCGGCCTCATGGGCCAGATCTAAGTATGGGCCTTGAGTTTGACACCCCTGCTCTACACTTTTGTTTTTGCTGTACTGCAGCTTTTATTTACATTTCTTTTTCTTTAGTTTGTATTATATTGTTGAAGTTAAAACTTTAATAAAAAAAATTGAAAACAGAAAAAATGTACTGAAGAATACAAGTTTTAAGAAAGTGCATAACACTCAAAAGGAGGAAATGTACAACTCTAGTATGACCCAAATATAGCCAGAAACACTTTAAGGACAGATAAACAGGCCACAAAAACCACAATAATCAATTTATGTGTCTTCTGTCTTGCCTTCCACGGAATAATTGAGAAGATGCTGAAAAAGCTTCCTCAGAGATAGGGTTTGCTCCTAGCAGAACAGTTTTAAAGCTTGATGTTTCTGTTCCTCTTCTCTATCACTTTTACTGAAGCAGTAAGATTCCTATTTAGATTCTCTTCATATCTTTTGATTTTTAAATTACCATTAAAATACATATTAAATTAAAAAAACAAATAATTTCATTGTGTTCTTACTCATTTACACTACCATTTTATTTTATATCCAAAATCATTCACAGAATGCAATTTTATCTATATGTGTTTATAAATCTTATCCTGTATACAAAAATAAAAGCAAGAAGACTGATGCAACCATATTAACACATTTGTGTCATTATATATTTAGTACATTCATATTAAAACAATTTCAAAGCAGGCTATGATTTGTTAAAAGAGTAACAAATAATTCACAATGAGTTAAAAAACAACAATAATAATAATTCAGTAGCTCTAACAACCATTAAATATAACACATAAAACAAGAATAGCAATCTAATCTAGACAGATAAAGTAGCACCAATTAAACCAAATGTCTGAGTAAACCTTCAGCTGTCTCCAGAAGGTTAAAAAGCTTGGTATTGACTATAACTGAATAAGGAAGAAACTCCATAACTGTGTCTTTTGTATTAAGTTTGGAACATGTGGCATGTGCAAGGGAGTATCCTACTTCTTTGGTAGGAAGTACACACATTAAAAGAGAGCATCATATATCCATGTTCTGTACCAAACAGATCTTATGTCATTCATGTACTCTAAACCTGGTTAACAGCAAACTGGCAGTCACTGTGGTTCTTTCAGAATAACATTATGGTAGGCGGTACAGTTTAGCAACTTTACTATGAGTTTTTGTAATAGTTTTTGTAATAGTGCTTTTGGGTCAATGTTGAATGCAGCCTATATATATTACATTGCAACAGCCCTCTCTGGCCTGGTTATCCCTGTAACATAAAGAGGCCTCTCACTACTCATAATGTAGAGTTTATCTGTGATAGTGGTATGTGTGCCAGGTTATGTACCCATTCCTTCAGAACTGTAATCCCATTCAAACCATATAAATTCCTTAATTTCTTTACAAAGGAATATTTTGTAAGGATTCACTTTTATTTATTAACTTTCATTCACCAACCAGCGCACCTACATATCAGTTTAGACCAGTACTTCTCAAATTTGTCAGCTTTAAGATATATAGACTTCATCTCTCATGCTGACTTGTAAAATTCTGGGAGTTGAAGTCCACACATCTTAAAGTTGCCAAGTTTGAAAAATAGTAGTTCAGATCCTGCCTGTTCTCTGATAATTTCAAATGATATGTACAGAGGAACTGATCTAGGTGCTTTTGGCATATTGATCTTAACTTCCTAACAATCTATTAATAGCATCATATAGATGTTGAACAACAGAAGGGAACAGAAATACATCACTCAATATATTTTTCCATATATGGCCTTCTAGATACAAATGAAAACAATCTAAATACAAAAAAGATGGTGTTGAGGAATACTGCAGTTATTAAGGAGAATCTACAAGATCATACACTCCAAGATAGAGAAAACAATACCATATAAATAATAATGAAAGAAATAAAAAGCTATACACAAGTCATTAGGAGCAGAACCACAATAATATTCCAACTACATAAATAAGGCACATTATTCTACAAAATCTTTTTAAAGCTTTTTAGAATCTTTTGAAGGACAAAAATGGAAAAAATTCTGATATTTACAAGAAAACTAATCCCATGAATTGGCATTGGAACTGAAAAGTAGTTTCTTTGTAGGCCAATTTTATTCCTCCAGCTGGAATGTCACCAGTGTCTAGAAATCAATGCCAAATTCTGATGCATAAGCTTGATGGAAACTCATATACCATACACGGATTCACTTAGTCAAGGCCTTCTGACAAGACTAAATCAGCTATGAAGGACAGTCACACCACGGCATATGATTGGATGCACAAGCTGCTGAAATTGATCTCATAAAACTGCATAGGTTGAAACAATGAACATCTAATTTGAACTAGTATTAATTTTTGGCATTCTGACAGCATGTAAATAAATGATTTTATCCTTCAAATACCTTGCAAATAAATTACAATGATTGTCTATTTGCTCCCACATATCAAAACATGCGAGTCCTTTATATATCTACTCAAAGATGCAACAGTGGTGGCACAAAAGGCTTATCTGCAGCTTAATTTTCCAGCAGACATTAATATGTTTTAACACCTGTTTATTATATTCACCACAAGTTTTCTACCCTTTATGTCTAGTTCTCTCTTGAGCAGCTACATTTCCTGTCAGTCTTCAGGAGGTCTTCTGGTTTCCACAATAATGAAGAAAGTGATGATGATTTATTAAATTTATATGCTACCAACTTCCAGCAACCTTGGGTGATTAATGTTTAACTAATAATGCTTAAGTGCAATTGTATCAATAGCCTGTCTTACCTCGCTATCCCATTGTAAGAATAGGGCCCCGACAAAAACACTGGCTGGATTATCTGGAAAGATCCACAAGACATTCAGAAAATGTTTATATCCTATTAGTTACTGGAGGCTGTCTCAAATCATTATACTGATTTGCTTTTTCCAAACTTTCAAGGACATACTCCATGGCAGAAGTATAAAATCAATTGAGTGTGTGGGCAGAGTTCCCAATTAAAAGATTGCCAAGAAAATTATCATTTTTTTAATTTTAAGGTATATTTCTACCTCAGTTAATGAAATTAAAATTCTCTCAATATTCTCTCTTCTCTCAATATTCTTTGACTACAATGCAGTTCTAAGTTAAGAGATATTGAATGAACAGGAGGCAGCTCAATATGCATGCTATTTCAAAGGAGAACTGAAAATAAAAAATCCATTATTAGTTGAAATGGGACTAAGTTGGAAAAGAAGGCTAGCTATCTTATTTAAGAATAGCTTAACAGGATGTTGGGCAGACTATGTAAATTTCAGCCTGAAATATTTGGAAGTCTCTGAAACCATGATAGCAAATACATATTTGAACAGATAGCTAGAGGTTGAGGATCTAGAAGGCAATTTAGAGAAAAAATAATTTACATTCCTGAAATTACTTATACTAAAATAGGCAGGAATAGAAGAGGCACCGTAAAGTAAATGGTTACTGATATATCCCAAGGACTGGGTTTTATTACTAGGATATAACAATATAAAGTCTTGTTTCTGATACTCTATTACTGTGGCATTTGGAATCTCAGTTTTGTTCTCCAGTTTTGATTCATACAACACGTTGACTCTTATTTACTTTTGGTCTTGTGGTGCCCTGTGTTTTGACCTCTGGCTATTTATTGATTCCCTTATGCGTTCCCATTATTTTCTGAATGTAGCTATTTATCAAGATCAGATATGAAACAGGGCAAAGAGAGAATGACTTAAAAGATTGTTACAGTGTAAATTCACTCCCAGATATTAGTATAACTTACTTGATTCGACTTAGAAACATAGAAGGATACCTTATACTGAAACAAGAAAATGTACTTTTTGAAGTCAATAGTAACTAACAACAGAAATCTAGGAATCTTCAAAATTCCTTTTCTTATCTGCAGACATTCAGGACCTCACAAATTGTGGTATAATGCTTTGTTTTTTCTTTGGAGCCATCTCAATAAAATATTTACTTCTGAATAAAGATGCCAGATGCCATCTATTATTCCTACATCCAGAAAATGGCATACAGGTAGTCCTTGACTTATGATCATTCATTTAGTGACTGTTCAAAGTTATGATGGTGCTGAAAAAAGTGACTTGTAGCTGGGTCAACACGTGACCACTGTAGCATCCTTCCACTCACGTGATGAAAATTTCTATTCTTGGCAATCAGCATGTATTTACAATGACTGAAGCATCCCAGAGTCATGTAATTGTCATTTGTGACCTTCCCAGACAGCTTCTAACAAGCAAAGTCAACGGGAAGCCAGATTCACTAAACAACTATGTGAGTCACCTAACAACTGTGGCAAAAAAGGTCATTAAAATTAGGTGCAAGTCATTTAACAATTGTCTTGCTTAGGCGAAAGAAGTTCCAGCCCAATTCTGGTCATAATTTGAGGGCAACCTCTATTATGCATGAAAGGACATAAAGGACATATAACGTACAATAAGAAATAACTATTTCAGTTCATAACACAAGGGAGAGATTCATGAAAAATGCAGCACTGGCAGAAGATGCATATCCTAACTGAAATATATATATATACATAGTTTGGCAAAAACTCAACATACTTTGCTGTATATAGTTACATTAAAAGGACATTGGATACTGCTACCACATATAGAAAACAGTACTTTAAAAAGAACTGGAAAAAACAAAAGAGAAGAAAATTGCTTGTATCTATAATCCAGAAGAATTGGTATCTGGAAAGACATCCATAAACATGCAGCCTGAATATTGTTATCACTTGCTCCAATTTAATAATATATGGGTGTGTAAGAGGCCTAATCATGATAGGATTTGAGTAGTTTACAACTATACAACTATGAGCCATGGTGGCACAGTGATTAGAATCAATATTGCAGGCTAACTCTGCTGACTGCAGCATTCAATCCTGACCAGCTCAAGGTTGACTCAGCCCTCCATCTTTCCATGGTAAAATGAGGACCCAGATTGTTGGGGGCAATATGCTGACTCTGTAAACTGCCTAGAAAGGGCTGTAAAACACTACAAATCTAAGTGTTATTGCTATAAAGAATACTTAATATCAGATAAACACAATAATTCTGTTTTTCCTTTTTAAAATGTTCAAAGTATTTTCTTATTTTTTATTTTGTTATTAGATTTATATCCTACTCTGTTTTGTATAATTTAAATGATGTACATAATACTCCTGTCTATTTTCCTCACAGGAACTCTGGGAGAGTTGGGTTGAGAGCAAGGGCCTAGCTCACAATCATTCAGATAGCTTTAGTATTAAGAAACTTGATATATTGGAATAAAAAACCCCTAAATTCATATTACATGTTCTCTTACCATTTTCACCAGAAGGTAATGATACAGTGTTTGTTGGCACAGTATCAGAATTCACTTTTCCATTTTCAAACGTGTCATTTTCAGTCTGTTGTAACTGCCAGTTGAGGCCAAATAGATGCATTGCTATTGATAAAGAAAATATATCATTTCACAAGTTATATTGGGAGAAAAAAATCTATAATGAACAGTGAATACATTTACATGTTATTCTATAGCCAACATTCATATTTTAAAATACAATATAATGAATATGTTAATAAGATCTAAATTGTTTTACTTTGTTTTTGGTTTAGGAAACATAGTGATGTTAGATAAATTTAAAAGGACATATAAAATTCATTAGAAATTAATTTGATCCATGAAACAATAATGAAGAATATCCCTAGTACTCCATAATTCTCCATTTAATAGAAATAGAAGCAAAACTTAACCCATTCCTTCTGAAATGGAAATTTTAGTAATTTCCATCTGTGATTTAGTGACTTTGTATCTTCCCAAACCATCTTTAGATGGCCAAAAATATTTTAATTTTAAAATATACAGCTCCTTTCCAATTTCATTATTCCTTTATAACTGCATCTACGTTTCTGATGAACGTAGATGCAGACAACTATGTTTTAAAAAACAAATATATTCATACATACTTCAAATACATACAGTTCTGCATTTAAAATCAATGTAATTCAACATTATTCACATGTCCAGGAATAAAATAATTTTGTTTCTTTGGTCTAGGGATAAACACATTTATTTGGGAATAAATACTGTGTTTTATTTTCAGCTATTTATTGTACTGTCAATGTCCATTGTAAAAACAGATTTTTCAGATGTAGAAAATTGAATTAATTTTTTTATTTTGCCATGGATAAATTTTAATATCTTAGGTTGGGAGACTAGTGCATTTCTGTAGCACATGAAGATAAAGATTGGTGAATAATTCAGGATTTAATTTCAGTTGATTAGCAAGAGCTTCTGTGGTACCCATTTCTGGGCTCCCAATTCTTGGCTTTGTTATCTAGATTACCATGTATACATTCTTGTTTTGTAGATGCTTCTAGATCAACAGCTATAATATGGAAGAGGTGAAGATGGAACGCCACTATTTATATCATGATTCCTGCAATGTTTTTACTATAGTGAAATGTCACTGTACAAAGTAAGTTCATCAAGCCGTAGCCTTCTAATGTCAATGAAAGTATTTGTATTCTTTCAAATTGTTCCTCACGAATTGCTAAAATAATTTTTCTTTTCAATAATAAAAAAATATAGATGAAACTCTCTTCTCTATCATCATCTTAGACAAAATGGTAGTTCCACAGACTATACTTTGGAATGTTATAACTACTAGTGCTATTAATGTAAGATTCTTTAATGGCTTTCCTTTGTGTTTGGCTTAGATTTTGATTTTCTTCTCTTTTATATATCTCAACATTTCCAATGCAACTCATCTGACCAAATATTTCTTGAACACTGCTAGAATTATCTAGCAGTGCTCTTTTTTCAAAGCATTTTTATTTATTTAGTTTATTTATTTGCATAGCAGTGCATCTCACTAATGTGATTCTGAGCAGCTCATAAGTTAAAAAATAATGATACATTCATGCAAATAAAATGATTATGAAAATCCTTGGTGGCTCAGGCTGTTAAATGACTGCTCTTAAGATCCAGCTGTCTACAATTACTGTAGGCTCGAATCCCACCAGGCTCAAGGTTGACTCAGCCTTCCATCCTCTCGGGGTAGGTAAATTGAGGACTCAAGATTGTTGGGGGCAATAAGCTGACTTTGTAACAATGCCGCTTAGTAATAAGCAGGCATATACAATGGAATGAAGGCTATTGCTGAGCGCATTGGGTTGTGCTCCAAAAATTGTAAGCCGCCCTGAGTCTTCGGAGAAGGGCGGCATATAAATGTAATTAAAAAAAATGATTAAGATTAATCAAAAACAAAAGTGTGGAAAGTGCAACCACAGCTTGTGGACAATACAATCATCTTGGAGGCTCAAGATAGTTTACTACAATGAAAAATACAAAGCATAAAAAAGACAAAATCAAAATTAAAATCACTCATTAAAATAATTAATAATTAAAACCTTGGTAAAACCTCCTTAGAGCTCATTCCATAGCTTAGGAATTATAAAAGAGAAGGTACTTTCCCACACAGTAATTGAGTTTCTTGCAATATGGGCATTTTCAGAAGAGTTTTCCATTGATCTAAATAGATGGGCAGGTTTGCAGCCAAACAAGCATGTAACAGAATTTCAATATTTAATTTGTGTATTTGAAATATTTATAGAAAACGCTGTGTATTTTTTTAAAAAAAATGAAAATGCATCAATTAAATATCTCCTGCATGACCTCTATTTGGTTATAACACAGCACAATGCTAAAATAAAATATAATATGCACACATTTTAACAGAACTGCAGATAAACAAAGATTTATTAAGACATAAACAGAGAGGAAAATTACATCCATTGTTTTTTCAGCTTTTCTCTACTTTTGTTTTAAATGCAGCAAACTACACACACAGACTACAATGAGTACAGCAAAGCATCTACACTGTATCCCTTTCCACATGGTCCAGCTAAGTCAGTTTACAAAGCTAATTTGATATTAGATAATTAGCAAAGAAGGAAAAAAGTGGAGTAATCAACCTGTAAATGCCAGTAAGTTTTCAAAATTTCATATTTGAAATGTATTTTTTTAAAAGATATAATAAATTAGTTCACTAATAATTTTAGAAAAGTCAACCAAACTTGTATGTGCATGTCAAGCTACAAGATAATTGTGAAATGGCTGGGCATGTTGAAAATATGCATGATAAATAGCTTTTTCACATGTTAATGACTAAAAGTAATGAAATCTATTACAAAGATTTATGGAGTCAAATATAGCAAGGTCAAATGAATGTAACATTCAAATGTTAGAGTTAGCTAAAATTCCCTGTTTTGTAATAAAATTTGCATGGCATGTTACAATTCACAAATGATACAGAGAATGCAATTCTTTAATATTCCATAATAAGATGGAAGGAACAATTACAACAAATATTCCATAATAATATAATATAATAAAAGGCACTGAATGATTTTATACCCACTTGGACTATTATTCTATTGGAACATAAAATGAAAACATGAAATTGCAAATGAAATGCATATTAAAAAGAATCTGATTACAGCAAACTTTTCTATAGATTGAAAAAATTGCAATTTATATATGAGTTCATATCAAGTTTACTGAAAGTGCTATTATTATTATTTAAACACTGGTAGGTGTATTTATCACAATATTCCAAGGGAGAATCAAATGTGCTCACAGCCTCACAGTAACTGCAAGTCAGTATGTACAAACTTAGAAATAAATTATGGTGAACTCAATTATTTCTGAAAGGTCTACTCAATAATACATAGGTTAAATTATTAGCCTTTACTGCTATAATGAAAGGCATATTCAATGTAAGTATGTGAAGTGCTTCCATGAGAGCTGTCTGTTATACTTCTGCTATAGTAAAACATTTATAGTCTTTCCACACCTAATATTTTATAGTGATCATCAAAAATATCCTACTGTATAGCAGCAAAAACTTTTCCTCTAAATAAAAATGTGATTTCTTAAAAGTGTCCTGACCTGTTTATTCATTAAATAACTTCCCTGACAATTCTATTAAATCATCAGGAAACAGTTTGAACTAAACATGTTGAGAAAGGTTATAGGAAAGTGAAAAGACAAGGAGAGAAAAATAATCTATTTTGAATGTCTGAAAGAAGAAAGTGCAATGTAACTATTTTCTGAGTGCTTTTAGCATTTGAAATCTATGTTAAATGTTTATATGTAGATAAAGGTTTAGTGTGCATTTTATATGTTCAATCTATATCTGTTTCTTACAAAATACATACTCACAAAGTATTGTTAAAATTATTGTGCCTCATAA
Source organism: Naja naja (assembly GCA_009733165.1). Classification (NCBI taxonomy): domain Eukaryota; kingdom Metazoa; phylum Chordata; class Lepidosauria; order Squamata; family Elapidae; genus Naja; species Naja naja. Next base: position 50,319,160 of record CM019151.1, read on the forward strand.
TATATAAGATTAAGATTATTGTAGATTCCATAGGACTATATGGTAGAATTGCTATTTTTTTTGTAAATTAAAATGATGGATGCACAGATAAAAAAAAACACACTTTCCCACATACACAAACATGCCCACAATATTTCTGGTGATTTTAGAAAAAATATTAATTTTGTTTGGATTTATTTCTTTACTATGGAATCAGAAGGAAAGATTCTATTAGTTGTGCTACCCAAACCCAGAAAGTAATTTCGTAAAATAAAAAAAAGTTCATTTGAAAATTTATTTTTCAAAATTGAAAAAATCTCACTATATATTCATAATTTTAGAACTACTCGGTAGCTAATCATTTGCTTTTATGCTTTACCTTTTAATCTCTTTTTATACACATTTCATTGTGCTAAATTAATTAACAATCTATAATTATATTTGTAATTACAATGTAAAGGTGAGCCTGGAAAATTATTTTATAAATGAAGCAACTAAAAAGAATGTCTATATTACTACAAAATCATATCCTTTGTATTTCTGTCAAAACCCAACCTGCAATTCATCGAACTGGAATCTGGAGATTCCAGTTCTGGAACATGGAGGACTGGGAGGAAAAGCTTAGAGCCATGATGGCGAACCTATGACACATGTGCCGAAAGTGGCATGCAGAGCCATCTCTCTGGACACACCAGCCGTCACCTGTTGCTCTTCCAGGTTCCAGCATGCCAGCTGGTCTTCACACGATGGGAATGCCGAAAACTGGAAGAGCAGCTCCCCAGCGTTCATGTTTCTACCAGGAAGCTGCCCCAGTTGGTTTTCATGCAAGCATGCATGCCAGAAATAAAAAGACCAGGTGGCTGGCATGCATGTGCATGCTGAAAACCAGAAACTCAGCTTCCCGGCACGCACATGCATGCCGACTACCTGGTCTTCCAGTTTCTGGTGCTCCCTGTGCGCGGGCATGTGCTCCTGTTTATTTGCTGTGGAAAAGGTCACCAACACCGGCCTAGAGCACCTTTTTAGGATAGGATTCTGATGCTGGACTATAGAACTTTGTGAATTAAAGGCTTTGCTTGGCAGCAAAATAGCTGGGAGAAAACTGGTATATTGGAAAACATTCCAATATCAAAAACATAATAATAAAACAGAAAGCAAGAAAAGACTTGAACGAAGGAAAATTAAATAGGGGTCCTTGGTGCTCTCTAAGCTTGATTGTTTTCTTGCAGATGTTTCATTACCCAAATAGGTAACATCAATCCTGAGCTACAAATATTTTCCAAAATTAAGTCTGTCAAGACTTTGTATTTTCTGTATCTTACAGGTTTCCTAAATATTCCGTAAGAGTCATGGGTCTTGGATTAGGGACACATCGCACACACACATACACTCACACTGTAGTCTAATTATAACCCTCTTTGCCTTTCATAACTAGGGCTTGCAGATTATTTGCCTTTTTAGCTTTCAGAGTGCATCTGCTACCATTAGCAGATTATTGACATTTCTTCCTCCACTGTGAAAAAAAACTCCAGGAAAATACAGCTCTGTGTCCTTCCTTGACAATCTGAAGCCAGTCTGTTTTATCAAGTTCCATCTAGATTGCATCTTCCTTGGCTGCGTGTGGTTTTTCATGAAGGACAATGATATATTCTGGGTTCCCATTTTCCTAAAAACATTTGACAGCTTTACATGACTGACACAATCAAAGGCATTTCTACAATCAATAAAGCATATATTGACATCTTTTTGACATTCTTTGCCTGTCTCAGTTATCCAGCATGCATCAGCAATAATATTGGTATTAGACTAATGTCTTCCAATCTAATTGACACTGAATTCTCCAGATTTTATGGCATAGTTTGACTCTTTTTTTCTGGCTTTTCTGTAGATAGGCCACCTGTTTCGGCAACCTTCTGATTTGATAATGACCAAAGGGTTGTTCAACTTTATTTTTAATACAGTACTAAAAGTTCTTAAGATATTTTGGATTTCAACATATCTATTGTACAGAATTTAACTATACTCTTTCCATCTTTAATCTTTGAGTCAGTTACTCTCTATCCATTGGCATCCCTATGATATCAATTCAAGGTTGGAATCTTGAGTTCAAAAAGTTTCCTTGTTTTCCCACATCTGCTTCCATTTCAACACCTTTAGTGATGTTGCTGTAGTACTGCAACACTGTCTCTCTTGAAAGCTCTCCAAAATTCTTGGTTAAGCTCCTTCTTGAGAACTTTTCTTTTTTGTCTTTTCTTTTTTTTCTTGGCAATTTCCATAGTTTGTCCCAACATCTACTATTTCTTCTTCTATTTTTTCATCTTTGGCAATCTCTTTTTATATTTACCCTTAACAACTTCTTAGGATTCATTCTACAATTTCTCTGGTTCCCAGTCAATATGGCTGGGGATTACATTGATTTGATGTTCTCCTTGAAAATAAAGATTGGAAGAAAATATAGTGGGAAATGGTTGGCTTTGTTCTTCCACTTTACCTTAACTTGGAGCTTGCATAGGAGGCATCACTTTGTAATCAAATGTATCTTTCATTGCCTGAGCTCTTCCATGTCCATGCTTTTTCATTCCATGTTTCTACTGTAATTATATTGTAAGATTTTCTTTTCCTGTTGACATCAGCAAATAGATGTCCCCAAAGCTTTAATTTAGGCACATCAAAACCACCATTAGTACTCTGAAGAATTTTCAGGTCTTCCTCTGTAGCATGCCAATATGAGAAGTCCTCATCTAGCGTTATACTGTCTATCTTGTTAACTGATGTAAGTATACAATTATGCCTTTTTCATTGTTACTAAATGCTTTCAGCAAATGTAACCCAAAAATAGGTGCCTTCTTCTTCAACTAGGTAGCTGGGTTAATCATCTTGTCCTGGGTATCTCTGCTGAAAGTAAATAGTCCCTTGCTGACAATATATATTCTGGCATTCTTTGCTCCTCACCCTCATCCCCAACACACACAACCTCCCTCATTTTCCCCCACAGGAGAAGGTAGTATAGCAAGACTGAGTAGAGTGAACCATGTTAGTTTGAGTGCACACTTTAGTATCCTGCTGATTTTAGCTTTGTGTGCTCTTAGTTCTGTGTCGGGAAGAGGAAGACAAAAATAGGTCAGGCTCAGGAGATACTGCCTACAGAAATTACTTGCTTGTTTGTTGTTCCCTTCCTCCCTTGCTTAAGAACTCTCCATTCTGTGAGAGAAGAAGGAAAGGAAGAAAAAACTCCAGCAATTTATATAGGAAGTGTATCCTGTACCTGACCATTTCCCCCCTCTTCCCGGCCTGCAGAGTGGAGAGATTAAGAGTAAGGAATTACAAGAGAGAAAAAGCAGGCAAACATGAAATACACTGGGTTGTCTGCATAGCAAGCTCAGAGCTGCAAACATTGTGACATTCCTTCTGATATGTATTCCCCACTATGTGCCTGCTTACTATCTTGTAATCCCTTCCTCTCCAATCTCTCCATTCTGCAGGGATGAAACAATGGGTCAGGCATAGGAAAACACATCCAATAATGGTGATCATGTAACTCAGGGAAACTCTGTAAGTTATAAATGTGGATATTGGTGGTAAAGTTATTATTTCAGCACTGTAACTTTAGTCACTGAATAAAGCAGTCAGTAAGCAAGGTCTACATGCCAATTGACACATCTGAATTTTTTTCAATTTATTTTGGGAGTACACAGAATAATCTACAAGATTCCATGTTGAATTGATTCCAAGCCCAAAATGTAATCGTTTCAATACCTTTATTCAATCATTTTATGAACTGTTATTTATCATACTTTTCAACCACAATATGCATTTTTGAAGATATTTTATTAAAGTAGTGATTGATTACAAGGATATATTTACTTTCTGAACCCCTACCTGTGAAATAAACATTCCCACAACCACATCCCATCAATTATGATCAAGAATTTTATGGCACCATGTTAATCATACTGCACTCTTTCTCATAAACTAATAAATAATTCATAAGTAAGGAAAGTCTTACCCTAAGTTTAAAATTTATCTACATGTAAAAGAAATAGTCTAAAAGTACATTCTGAAAGAATACTCTTTTAAAGAAGAAAATCATTAGGATTAATGGGCATTCATACTTGAAAATCGAAGGGGCTCTAGAGTTTATGTAAAATAGATGAAATTCAAAATTCAATTGTTCCTTCTAATTTGTCTAGAAGGATATTAGGGTTCTTCCAACATCTACTCCTACCTGGTCTACTTTACTGTTTTCTTCAGAAAGCTTTTGAGATATTGGAAGCCCAGCAAATTACTTGGAGTTATTAGAAGAGCTCCTTGATCACTGGGAGGGAAAACTTAACTTTTATGGTACACTGCTACAGACCTTTCTAGGACATCCCTATAGGCTAGTGATTTCTCCCCTTAAGGAACAAAGAATCTAAACAGTTTCCTCATCACCCTAAAAGATAGTGGAAATGAGAGATGAGGCTAAAAATAGAAAATGCCAATTTCTTGCTCATCGGTGATGATCTCCTTTCTTTTGTTAAATGAGCTCCTGTGGCAATTTTTTTCTTTTTTAAGAAAACAAAAATGTTTCACAAATTCAGATGAGGTCTGCCTCTTTGCTCCTAATTATGAGGAAGGACATTATAGGAAAATGGATCTCTCCAGGAAGATTCCATTTTATATTTAATAAAAAATATTTACTCTTCCCTGGCCTGATTTCAATCTTACCAATAGGGAAAGATTGCTTGAATTCTGACATTTTCTCTTAGTTTTGAAGATATTTCTCCTTTTCATGAAGTAAACTTGGATGGTTCTAGTACTTAGATTAGTAAGCTATTCGTGGTGGTGCAGTGGTTAGAGTGCAGTACTACAAGCTACTTCTGTTGACTGCCGGCTGACTGCAATTTGGCAGTTCAAATCCCACCAGGCTCAAGGTTGACTCAGCCTTCCATCCTTCCAAGGTGGGTAGGAGGACCCAAATTGTGGGGGGTAATATGTTGACTCTGTAAACCACTTAGAGAGGGCTGTAAAGCGGTATATAAGTCTAAGTGCTATTGCTATTTGTTCTTGTTCTTTTTTTCCTTTTGAGATTTTGACAGATTTTTTTAGAAAGCTAAAGGATACATAAGTTACACAAAGTATGAATAATAACTATAAAGTAAAAAAAAAACTTAAAAGATTATTTCCAGTGGTGCTTCCCTTGCATTTCCCAATGCCAACCTCAACATTTGTATATTATATTAAACATTGCTAATTTTTGTTTAAATTATTTATTATTTTAATGCATTTTTCTCTAAGAAAACACTTTTGCTAGAGTATATCTGTTTGTCTTGATGTGTGATGTAGTTTATAAGACACATTCCTGATTAAATCTGGTTAAGACTTTTAATATGGCTAATAGTTGGTCAGTGCTGTACGTTTTCCAATTTTAGTCTTCCAGGAAAATGTTGTCCAAATTTGTTCTTTCAGCTATGAACATGTATATTAATAAATTGTGTTATTTTTCACTTATATTTTACAGAACACATAATAGAAACATTTATTTTTTTTCAACACATATTTAATTTTTACAATGTTCAGAATATTTTGCTTTATTTCTTTTCAGTATGTTTGAGTTTCTTTACATGACCACCATACATGATAAAATGTTTTTTTTTCTTGGTTATGGCATTTCTAACATTTATTGTTATGTGATTGATCTATTTTAATTATTGGTAAAGTCATTTGCCATCAGTAAAACATTTTTACTGTGTACCAAGTTTTCTTAAATTTTAGCTTACAGAAAAGTTAATTATTTTCCACAACCCCTTTAATTGTTGTACTGTGTCTACTCCAAGTTGTGTATCTTTATCATACAACTTTTGATTTGTTCCATCTCTACGTCATCCGTCCTAACAGATCTTGGTTTTGTGAAATTGTTGGTAGGCTTTTCTTCAGTATAGGAAATTTTGGTGAATTTATTTCTAGAAGGTATTGATTTTTTTCTCAAGTTAGGAATACTGGTTAAAATTCTGATTTTAGCCTTTGGAGCAAATAAAAGAAGTAAGCCAGATAAAGTGCATCCACTGTATTTTTTTTTAAAAAAAACTTCATAAGAAGTTTAATGTTCCATTTTTGTTTGATACAAAGAAACTCTACCAGTGTTCCCTCTAATGTACTATATTAATCCATACCATGAAATGATTGGGTTATTATGTCAAGGGTTAGGAGAAAAAGAAGACTTTTCTGCATTAAAACCCAATGCAGTGCAGCATTAAATAGGATTATTAAATTAAATTGAATTAAGCTTAAAAAGGGATTATTCAAGATTGAATTTATTTTCAAAAACTTGTTGGCTGAAAATCAGTATTCAGTTGCATTTAAATATACTTAAAATGTATGGAATTAGTTCCTTTGATTTCTCTCTCTTGCTTGTTCAAAGGAAAAAGCAAAAATACATTAATTTATTAAGAGGCTATATTTTTGATATTTTATTTACATGCATTTATTTATACTTTATTTACATGCATTTACAAATATAAGATCATAGGTCATAGCAATAACAAATGCTTTTTAATTTTTTATTTTATACCCTTGTCCTTCTCTAATTCCTGAATCCTTAAGAAATCAAGGTGAAGAAGCATACGCAGCAGGTATGCTAATTTTTCTTTTATCTGTTTCTTTTCCACACTCTCATTTTCAGATATTCTGAATGCAAGTAAAAATCTCTAGGATTGCATACCTTCTTTTATTGAATTTCACAATTACAAACAGTGACTTCTTTTATTTTTAAATGAAATAAGTAAGAACTCTTTGTAGACCTTTACATTCAATATGGTATGATCTGAAACAGAAGGGGATAGATCAATTTACACAGGATATATTCTCATTTAGACCTATGGAGGGCTTCATCTGTTGAATTGAAAGACATATTGTAAGAACTAAGAAAAACTATTCTCATATGCACATCTATCACTGAGCTAAATAGTCAAAATAGTTGAAAGGTTGCAAATATGCTTTTCTCTAGCAAATAATGTTTCTTAATCTAAAGTGCTCTCTGCAATAACATATATAGTTACCACCTCAACTTTACTCAGCTTTCTTCATTTTTTAAAAAATAAACGCACATAATATAATCTATTAAGGTTTTTTAAATCTCATATTTATGCTAGAAAGTAAGACTGTATCAATTATATCACAGTGTGCCTATTTGTTAATTACCTGAATAAATGTTTTGTGAATGTAAATTAACATTTGCCCAGTTTTCATCACAGTGTAAAATTCTAATTAACTTTGAACCTTTATTAATATATACTGACACATGACTCAATTATAGTAAAACATTTACACCACATTAGAAATGGTCATTAACTAGATCTTCAAATGTGACTTGTCATCTAAGCTGTTAACATCTGATTTTTCTGTCAAAAATTTCTTATTCCACTGCTTTGTTTAATGTATGCCATTCTGAAACAGCTAAATTATTTCATACTAAATGACTCATGTTATTAACTGCACATATGAGCAAGCATGGTCCACTACATTATGTAAATTGCTTTACAGAATCCAGACCTTGAAACTGTAGCCTTACGTATCAGATTTCATATTTAGAATGCTATTAGCAGAAATACAGGCAGTCCTCACTTAGCAACTGCCTTGTTTAGTGCTTGTCGGGAGTTACAACAGTGCTAAAAAAACCTCGATTACAAGACCTTACTTTTGTGACTTTCAGTGTCATTCTGCTTTTATTTTAATTTGCTTATTTACCCCCTACAAAAATATATGGGCTAAATAAGCAGAGAGAAAGTTCTCAGTTCAACTACCATGCAAAGAAAAACTGAAGTAAAATTATAAGCATGATCATGGTCACATGGTTAGAGGCCACTACACCTAATGACTAAGTTGCCAGACCTGCAGTCTGGCACTGCAGTCACTAAAGCATTATTTCTTTTCCTTTCTTTTTCTTTCTTTCTTTCTCTTTCTTCTTTCTCTCTCTCTCTCTTTCTTCTCCTCCCTCCCTCCCATCTTCTGGAGCTGAAGCCCAACCACCCCATCAGTTGTTTCCTTATGCTTGCTTGTGCTTCATTATTACAGTGACAGGGGTCTATGACAACTCACAGTGCCAGGTGGGTGTGGCTGGGTAGGCATGGCTGGGTGGTTGCAGCTGGGTCGCTGCGAATAGGTGGGCGTGGCTGGCTCGACACTGCTCACTGGGCATGGCTGAATTGGGATGGCTGGATCAGTCTGGAACAAGTTGCAGTGGTTAACTCAACATGGGGACAACTAAGTGCCCCACAAGCTCCTCGCCTCCCCAAACTGCTGGCAGTCAAGCGCTGCACGCACGCAGACACACATGCACATATACCACATTCTAAGTTTGGGGTCTTTTATCCACAGAGAAAGGAGAGATCCTTCTCCCAAAGCCCACGCATGATTGACAGCTTGCCAGCTCAGATGTGAATAAGTCTCCAAGCTTGGCATGCACCACGCCAAAGGACGCTCTTCCCTCAATCCTAGACATCATTGGCATTGGTGTTTCTCTGTCCAGTGCCTGTCATGACCCCGTTGGAGCCCAAGTCCATGGAGGAGGATGAGCCAGAGCTGGAACTGGTGGAGGAATAGGGCTTGGCCACACTGGCTCCAGATGAATGACCGGAGGAGCAGGGCAAACCAGCCCCGGGTCCCTTGGGCCTGGGAAGAATTGCCAGCGAGGAAGAATGGGCACAGGATGACCAAGAGAGGGGGGGAAGAGAGGGCAAGTAGTTGGGCAGAAGAGCGACGGAGCTCCAGTGACAAGCAAGGATTGCCCCCTCCTGATCCCCGAGGGGAGTGGAGGTGAGAGGAGCGCAGGCCAACGCAACGACTTGGGAGGAGAGTGCACCGCCTCTCTTCACAAGGCTCACCTGGGGACTGAGACTTAAGGAGATGCCATTGGGAAGGGCGTTTGTCGGGAACAAATACAGAATTCTTGGAGCCTTGTGTGCTGTTGCCGACATCTGGATTTTGCTGTGCTTTGTCTTGTGTTCCCTCCCCAGTTTGCCTGCCTCGCTGGACTTCTTGCCTTGTTTGCTGTCTTGCTAACTTACTGGACTTGCCTTGTTTGCTGCCTTGCTAACTTTGCTTGTTGGAATTCTTGCCTTGTTACTGCCTTGCTAACATTGTTTGCTGGACTCTTGCTGGGCTTTTGCCCAAGGACTTGCAGGAAATGTGGGGACATTTGGAGAAAAATTGGAGCAATAAACAGGAGTTAGAACTGTTCTCCCACTGTGTTTTTTCCGTGCCTTGCCACTGGTCATCACAGTGCCCCCCCTCCTGGCAAAACAAGAGGTGGAGGACTTTGCTGTGCGTGGAAGCGCGGAGGAGAAAGTTTGCAGGAAGCAGTTTCCTCCGAGTTCAGTTTCTGCCTTGACAGATCTCTGGAGAGAAGGAGGGGGTGGCAGGGGAGCTGTGCAGGGGAGGTTGGCCAGATAAAGCAGGAGGGCGATACTGCTGTACATGGACAGTTTCTCTTTTTATTCTCACAGCCTTGTCTTTGCAGTTTACATTTTCTAAAAGTTGGGGGGAGAATGGAAACTCACCTTTCCGTTTAATTGCAAACTTTGCAGGGAAATCTCTCTTTAGAGAAGAGAATAAAATGGAGCATTTTCCTGCAAGTGGGGGTGGGGGGAGTAGAGGGAAATCCAGGGTCTGGATTTACTGCTTAGAAATAGCAAGAGCAGATCCAAAAAGAAAAGTATATTTGCTGCAGGTCATGGAAGTTCATACATTGATCTGCTTTATATATAATCCTCATAAATGTTGCTGTCATTCTGGCCCTAGTTTACTTGTGGCTAGTTCTTAGAGCAATCATCCATTTTATACAGGTCAACCTAACTACAAGGTATTTATTACATCATTGGCTATGAAGATTATTTTTAAACTATAGAGTTTGAAAACAATATAGAGATTTAAAAGAAAACTACTGAAGTCATTGCTGATCTGCACCAGAGCATTGTGCAGTCTTCAGACACTCATTTATAATTTTTTAATGATGTCATTTTTTTCTTGGTTGAATTAAAAAAATATCTTGAGCGAAGGAGGGGGTGGTGAGGGAGCTGTGTGAGGAAAGACTGTCCCAACAAGCCAACATCCTTACTGTGCACGTTTGGAAACAGGGATTCCCCTTTGAGAAGGACCAGCCTCCCTCGTGCAGGACTGGGGAGCGGTACTTCCCTGCTGCCTCCTCTTGCTCTCCAGAAATCTGTCAAGGCGGAAGTTAGACTCTGCATGTCCACACACAGCAGCAGCATCCTCCACCTTCTGCTTTGTCTGGCCAGCCTCCCCCACGCAGCTCTCTTGCCACCTCCTCCTCCTTCTCTCCAGAGATTTATCAAGGCAGAAGTTGGACTCGGAGGAAACTGCTTCCTGCAAACTTTCTATTCCTGCTTCCTACTTTGCCAGGAGGAGGCACTGGACAGGAAAATGCCAATGCCAATGAAGTCTGAGATTGGGAGAACATCTCCTTTGGCATGCTGAGCACACCTTCATCCCATTCTAAGCTTGGAGACTTTTATCCACATCTCAGCTGGCAAGCTATCAATCATGCCTGGGCTTGGGGAGAAAGGCCTCTCCTTCCTCTGTTGATCAAAGTCCGCAAGCCTGGAAAGCAGTGTGTGTGCACACACACGTGCTTGGCTGCCAGCAGTTTGGGGAGACAAGGAACTTGTGGGGCACTGAGCTGTTCCCATGTCGACTTAGCCAGTGCGACTTATTCCATGCCGACCCAATTATCCCAATTTAGCTGCATCCAGTACGTCAAGCCCTCCACCTTCAGCCAGCCACACCTACCCAGCCATGCCTACCTAGTTGTGGTGACCCAGCTGCGACCACCCAGCCATGCCTACCCAAGCTGTGCCAATCCGGCCACTGTGAGTTGTATTATTCTGTGGTGACAGACTGCCATGAACTGTGGGGAGGGAGAATGCTCTGGGAAATGAAGTAAATTCTGGATCTCTTTGAGATGCTGCCTCATGGTAACCCTGTCCATTAGGAAAACATCTTGCCTTAACCAGATAATTTACCTTGGGGGGAGCAATGAGAGGCAGTTAAGGGAGGGAAAAGTAGAACTTAGGGATTTTGGCATGTGATTTTCAGTTCTGGCTTTGCATTACTGCAATATTCTAGATTTGTAATAAGCTATACCTTTCTCAACAAATGGAGCCAAGGATCATTTCTATTTAGAGGTTTAAGTTGTGGCAGGTCCAACAGCCTCTGTGGTCCACTGAGCTATTGATTGAATGTTACTTGTGGAGAAATATTGGATTTAGCAATGACTTCTTCAAGGTGAGCACACCACAAACATCTTCAAGACTGATGAGGCCATCCCGTTGAAGACATCAACACACCATTGTATAAACTCAACCATAGGTCATCTTCTGGGTGGCTTTAATCACCCAGATGAAAACATTAATGGACTAGCAAATCCTGTCCATCTCCCAAAGAGTCACAAAACCAAACCTTCTCCAGATTACTTGCATATTCTGCTCCTTAGATGCATCCATGAGACTCCACATCTGAGCAAATCCAAGTCACTTTATCTGCCAGTGAGTATATTTCTCAGAGTGGCCCTTTATATGATCTAGCAGCTCATCCGTCCCTAGCAGGGACATTGTCTCACAATATTGGGTGTGCAGCTAACAAGATTAGCTTAGTTGCTCAACAGTGAGACACTGGTGAAGTGGGCACAGCAGTTCTTGCATTTTCTGCATTGCATGAGAAAAGTGCATTTTCCTTCCCCTGTCCTTACCACTTTCTATACACGGACGATCAAGAGCATCCTGACATACTGCATTATTGTCTGGTTTGGAAGCATTACTGCTTTAGACAGGAAGGTGGTGCAGATAATGATGAGGATGGCAGAAAAGATTACTGGTAGTTCACTTCATTCTATCCACAACTTAACACATAAATGATGCTTGAGCAGGGTCTGCAGGATTGTCTGGGATGCTATACATCCTCTTCACATTTTCCTTGTTACCTTCTGGGAGGAGGCTTCATAGTATCCAAAGAATATCCAGATTCATCCAGTTTTGTTCCAAATAGCAATTTTGTGAACTCTCAAGTTTCCTCTTTCCACTATGTCAGGGGTATCAAACTCAAGGCCCGTGGGGTGCTTAGATATGGCCTAGAGGGTCACCTTGAAAACAGTGAAGGACTGGCCCACAATGCCTCAGCCTGACGCAGGCCAACCAATCTACAACTTGGTGGTGGCTGGCAGAGTGCTGGAGGATAGAGTTTTGGAGGGCTGTGCGTGCATTTTCACTGGCAGCATGCTGGAGGCCATCTCTGCCAAAAACAGAGCTTGGGTGCTAGCAAAACAAAGTAGTAGCAAAAGTGGCATTTGATCACAAGGCAAGAAGGCATTGAGACATGTTTCCCCTTTTGCATTTGAGCATCCAAGAAGAGACAGGAAAGGAGAAAGGGGAAGCAGAAAGACAAAGAAAAAGAAGGAAAGACAGGTAGAAAGAAAACGGAAAAGGAAAAAGGAAAAAGAAAAGAGGAAAAGAAAAGTAAGTAAGTAAGTAAGATATATTATAATGAGAGGGAGGGAGGGTCTGAGGGAAGTCCTACCTTAGCATTTGGCCACCAGCCCTGCTACCATTTTGTCATCCCCTTGTCTCCTCCTCTTGTTCTCTCCTGGTAGTCTCTCATCCTATCGCTGAGGATGCTTTGGTTACAAAGCTGGGTCTCCTTGTGTGAAGAGCAAATGAGCTTCTCTCTGACCCACACACTTTGCCATCCCACACACACCATGAGCACTCTGGCCAAGGAGAGTGAACATAGCAGCAGCAGCCTTGAGGAGGAGGTTGGGCTAGTCTAGTCTGTGGGGTCCTGATGCCCTGGGAGCTTGAGGGCTGGGATGGATGCTTGCCCTCCACTACCTAGAGCTCTGGATAGCCTGTGCTGTCATCTGGGGTCCTCCATTGGCCTGAGAGGGACAGTGAGGCTCCTCTGGAGAACAAGGGTTTGGCCCTCTCCCTGGTCTTGCCTTCGTCCGCTGGAGACAATGGATCCCTCCCAGCCCTGCCCAAGCCAACCACATGTGCCCCACTTCCTCTTCCCTAGAGCTGTGGCTGTGCCAGTTCCCAAACCCAGGTAGGTTTATTTCTGAAAAGACTCTTCCCTCACCTGGTCCACCAAGGATTTGGTGATGCAAATCAGATTGGCTGACTCATCTATTAACATCGGATATAAATAAAATTTATTTAATCTAGGCTAATGGTTCTCAGGGACTTTAATCTACCATCCAGAGATGCTGACCTTATAACAATATAGCTTTATTACAGGTTGAGCTGGCATTCAAGAGGAACACTAAAATAAGCAGATACAATCTATTTAATTTTTATTTGTTAAATTTATATGCTGCTCAATTTGCTTCCAGAGTTATAATGTCTTTCAACCATTCCTCGTAAGTTTTGTGGTTATTCCAGAACTTTATCATCTTGGTGTTTTCCTCTGGGTATGCTTCAGTTTGTCAATGTTTTTCTTAAAATATTGCGCCCCAGACATGATAAAATGTTTTAGATCTGATTTGAACAAGAGAAGACACAATAACAAGGATTCTCTTCATCTTGATACTATGATTCTGTTGAGGCAGCCTAGGACTGCAGCCACATGAACACTGGTTTATAGTCATATATTGTTGGTCATGCTCACCGCATATATTACTACTCAGTGTGATCTCTTTCATCCTATGCAAAGCCTGAAATTATATTCATCTTGGCCTTATTTGTTTTGCATTACCATATCTTAATTCAATGTGATTCCAAAGACTCATCTCCTAACCCAAAGTCTATCAAATTACTACCCTCATCCCTACTGAACACAATAGATCGAACAGATGCAGATGATATGTGTCCAGTTATCAGAAGAACAGGTATAGAGATGGAGTCATCACAGGACAGAAGTAATAATATTCTGAAGCAGACCTATGCAGGATTGTAATTTATATGGGTTTGGCAAAATAGGAGTGGCTAGAGAAGGAATCCCATGTCCATGGAACAAGAATGATTAGTGAGACCAGATTTATCACGATGGATATTTTATAGACATAATATTGCAAACTTCCAATGAAAACTACCTGTATTTGCTTCTAGGGAGAAAAATTAACCTGAAATCAGTACAATTGTGATATATTTGAAAGAAGCACAAAACAATCATAATGTGAATATTCTTCTTTCAGGTGAAGAGTAAGATCACTAAAGCCATGATCTCTGACTAACGATAAGTAGACTTCCTTGTACTGGAATAGTTTAATTGTTAAGTAAAGGAAACATGTGGTACGGACAAAAAGAAATATGGAAAAAGTTAATGCCATAACAAAGCTGATAAATCTCCCTGATGAGCTGAACTGAGGGTCACTTATGAAAAAATGAAATTTATTGAATATTTAGAATATTGCTTTTCAATCAATTTTTCCTTTCATGCTTTGATGAAAATTGAAAAAAAAAAATCTTTCAGTGATTTTATTATTCCAATAGAACATATTCAGAAACTAATATGGATAGATATTTGAGTAGTTTAAAAATATGCAATGTTTAATCCCATTATAGTATACTGTCAAGGGAAGGAATCTGACAATTGCCCAAATGGTTAGATGCTCTGACACACTGATCAATACTAGACTGCTTCCACTTCAATTAAAAAAGTGTTTCTGCAAAGACTTGGTTGACAATCTTCTGGCAGTGGTTCAGCCTGCTGACTACCTCCTTTGTTGGATTTGTGAAAGGCCAGCTAACTGAGTAGAAATATGCACTGAACTCAATAAAGTGGAAACTTTTGGCAAGATGGAGATGTATTAAATTGCAGGCTGTTATTCCTTCCATGAGTTATTGAAAAGTTATTTTTCACGTCCTATCAGAAACAATTGTTAAGCAGAAATATTAACTATCATTTTAAACAGAAGAAATAACAGACTCCTGCTGTGGGGCACTTGCTTTAATTGAACAACCAATTACAATTCCAGTTTCTGAAGAAGTAGCTGTATTGCTAAGGACAATGTTATCAAGTGAGAAAGTATTAATTTTTCCCAAAGGAGCTGGGATTTGGGCTGTAACTATAACAAAAGAAGTACAGGACCAATTGTGACTCCAGAGCTATACTACCTTCTACAGGTGAAACTCGAAAAATTAGAATATCGTGCAAAAGTTCATTTATTTCCGTAATGCAACTTAAAAGGTGAAACTAATATATGAGATAGACTCACTACATGCAAAACAAGATAGGTCAAGCCGTGATTTGTCATAATTGTGATGATTATGGCTTACAGCTCATGAAAACCCCAAATCCACAATCTCAGAAAATTAGAATATTGTGAAAAGGTGCAATATTCTAGGCTCAAAGTGTCCCACTCTAATCAGCTAATTAAGCCATAACACCTGCAAAGGGTTCCTGAGCCTTTAAATGGTCTCTCAGTCTGGTTCAGTAGGAATCACAATCATGGGAAAGACTGCTGACCTGACAGTTGTGCAGAAAACCATCATTGATACCCTCCATAAGGAGGGAAAGCCTCAAAAGGTAATTGCAAAAGAAGTTGGATGTTCCCAAAGTGCTGTATCAAAGCACATTAATAGAAAGTTATGAAGGGAAAAATGTGGAAGAAAAAGGTGCACAAGCAGCAGGGATGACCACAGCCTGGAGAGGATTGTCAGGAAAAGGTCATTCAAAAGTGTTGGGGACTTTCACAAGGAGTGCACTGAGGCTGGAGTCAGTGCATCAAGAGCCACCACACACAGACAGATCCTGGACATGGGCTTCAAATGTTGTCAGAAGCATCTTACCTGGGCTACAGACCTGGTCTGTTGCTCAGTAGTCCAAAGTCCTCTTTTCTGATGACAGCAACTTTTGCATCTCATTTGGAAACTAAGGGCACAGAGTCTGGAGGAAGAATGGAGAGGCACACACTGCAAGATGCTTGAAGTCCAGTGTGAAGTTTCCACAGTCTGTGTTGATTTGGGGAGCCATGTCATCTGTTGGTGTTGGTCCACTGTGCTTCATTAAGTCCAGGGTCAACGCAGACATCTACCAGGAGATTTTGGAGCACTTCATGCTTCCGTCTGCAGACGAGCTTTATGGGGATGCTGACTTCATTTTCCAGCAGGATTTGGCACCTGCCCACACTGCCAAAAGCACTAAAATCTGTTTCAATGACCGTGGGATTACTGTGCTTGATTGGCCAGCAAACTCACCTGACCTGAACCCCCTAGAGAATCTATGGGGAATTACCAAGAGAAAGATGAGGGACATGAGACCGAACAATGCAGAAGAGCTGAAGGCCGCTACTGAAGCATCCTAGTCTTCCATAACACCTCGGCAGTGCCAGAGGCTGATAGCTTCCATGCCACGCCGCATTGAGGCAGTAATTGCTGCAAAAGGGGCCCACACCAAGTACTGAGTACATATGCATGCTTATACCTTTCAGAGTTCCGATATTGTTCTATGTACAATCCTTGTTTTATTGATTGCATGTAATATTCTAATTTTCTGAGATTGTGTATTTGGGGTTTTCATGAGCTGTAAGCCATAATCATCACAATTATGACAAATCACGGCTTGAACTATCTTGTTTTGCATGTAATGAGTCTATCTCATATATTAGTTTCACCTTTTAAGTTGCATTACTGAAATAAATGAACTTTTGCATGATATTCTAATTTTTCGAGTTTCACCTGTAATTTGCTAAGTAGGAAATGTTATATATTTTAAACATTTTGCAATCTAACAGCAGACACTTTTGCACTATACTTTGAAAGTGGCCTCCTTGGGGTGCCGTCAGTCAGACATTGTCGGCTGGCGGTCCCCAGGGCTAGGGCCTTCTCTGTGGGAGCACCTGCCCTTTGGAATCAGCTTCCCGTGGATCTCCATTTGGCCCCTGACCTCCGCTCCTTCCGCCGGGACCTGAAGACTTGGTTGTTTCAACGGGCTGGCCTGGAATGACCCGGGGGGGGATTGGGTTTTATTTTAACTCCATTCGGCTTGTTTAGTTGTTTAATTCTGTTTTATTGTAAATTTTTCTCTGTTTTAATGTTCGCCGCCCTGAGTCCTTAGGGAGTAGGGCGGCATACAAGTCGAAGTCGAATAAATAATAATAATAATAATATCTTAGAAAGAAGTATGTTCATATCCAGGAAAAAAGTAAGAGTAAATAATTATTGTGGAATTATACAAAAAGTGAATTGAAAGTTTAGATGGAGGATATCCTTGTAACATGAAGAAAAGAGCTAATAGCCTGCCAAAAAAAACTGTATCAGGTTTAAGGTCAAGTAAGAGATAAATTTTTCATATTTTGAAGAGAACAAGCAATCTCTTGTGGTTGTCATGGAGAGATGTTTACAGGAATTGTAAGTGCACAGACTTTTTATATACAGTTTCTCATGCCTAACAAAATTTAAATCACTGCATAGACTGAATCTAGTTATAATAGTTTCTCTTTCCAATATTCCAAATGTGACAATATTCTGTAACCACATGGGAAGAAACCCTGAAAAATGCCAGAAAACCTTGTTTCTCACTGATTTCCCACTAGGAATTATAAAACAGATTAAAGAATCTAACCTTTTTATTTTCCAGTTTATTTATTCATGAAAAATAGTTTCCTCATAAATAGGAAATCTCAGACAACTACATTTGCACCCCAAAACCATATTCTGCAGTTCTAGAGGCACCACAAATAGCAGCAAAATAGCACAAATTAGTAGAATTAAAAATGAAAAGTTGTAGAAATTGTTAGATTTATTTTTAAAGTAACAAAAAGAGGTGCATTAAAACTCTAAAAGTTTTAAGATGATTAAAAGACAAAATATGAAGCTAAGGTTTGAATTGTGGAGTCTTTGGTGCTCTCTGAGATTTCATTACTGGCTTATGTAACATCAGTGCTGCTGAGCGTGGGGCTTGCTCCTTGCTTATATACAGTAGCTTGCTCTACCAGTGTTTGTGGAAGTGTGGCTTTCTCCTTGAAAGTTCCTTGATTAGGCTATTATTCTTTGCTGATCGTTTATCTGTAAATAATCCCTATTTATTTGTGTTGGTTGCTGAAAGTGATATAGTCTGGTCTTTTTGCTTCCTTCTTAGTTTTTTTTTTCCTCCAAAAACTGTTGTCTCTTAAAATAGTGTGTAAAGGGGCATTAGTCCTACCTGACATTGGGGAGTCGATGGGAGAATCCAGGTTGGGTAGTCTCTAGCCTCGTTGCTCTACAGACTGAGTTGAATTCTGAGGACACACCTCCCTGGTAACGGTCCCAGTTCTGAAACAAAGGCGAAGCAAATTCCGCTGTCCATCTTCCTCTGAACGGCAGTCATTCCCCTGACTCTGACCAGTGTTCAGGGTGGGTCTGGATTCTCCTGTCGACTCCCCAAGAAGAGGCGTGTCAGGTAGGACCAACATCCCTTCTCCACTGAGTCGACGGGAGAATCCAGGTTGGGACATACCAAAGCTGGCTGCCGGCTGTCCTACAGGTGGGAATTGGTCTGAAGTCCCCAACTCTACATGTACACCTTGAAGGACTCGCCTGCCAAAGGCCGCCTCCACTGAGGTGAAAGAGTCAATCCAATAGTGCCCAATGAAAGGTGTTGCTGATGACCACGTTGCAGCTCGACAAATTCTTGAACAGAGGCCTGCATTGCCCAAGCTGCAGTAGTTGCCGAAGCATGGCAACTTCTAGTAGAGTGAGAGGTAATCTTCCTGGGCACTGGGAGGGCCTGCAGCTCATAGGCCTTTGCAATACAAGCTGAGCCAATGATCCACTGTGGAAGGTGTCATCCTGCAGCCAAAAGTTGACGGCTGAAAGGAGACGAACAGGGATTCGGTCTTCCTGAAGGAAGAGATTTGCTTGATGTAAATGCGGAGGGCCCTCCTGATGTCCAAGGTGTGCCATTTCTTTTCCAAAGCATGATGGACAGAAATCAGGCAAAACAAACTCCTGTGAACGATGGAATAAGGAGTTCACCTTGGGCAGAAAGGTAGGGTCCAACTGCAGAACCACCCTGTTCACATGAAAAACACAAACATCCTTTCTAATGGATAAGGTCGCCAACTCTGAGATATGTCTGGATGATGTAATGGCCACCAGGAATGCTACCTTGCACGTGAGTAAGCGCAGGCTGGCCCCACGAAGGGGCTCAAACGGGCCCAAAGTCAGAGCCTGCAAAAACTTCAGCAGGTCCCAAGTGGGGTACCAGTGAACCACCAGTGGCTTCAAGTTTGTGGCTCCCCTAAGAAAGGCTCTCACCCTGGGGTGCTGGGCAAGAGTGTTTGAGTCCTCGAATGAAAGCACTGAAGCCAAGGCAGCCACCTATTGCCATAAGGTATTAGGGGAAAAACCCCTGTCCAAACCGTCCTGCAGAAATTCCAACACATCTGCCACTGACACTGAGGTGGGATCAAGGTGGTGTCTAGCACACCAACTGCAGAAAATCTTCCACATGGCATCATAAATTCTGGTCATGGAAGGCCGCCTGGCCACCTGGATGGTCTGGATGACCTTCTTGGAAAACTTCTCCCATTCCAAGAGCCCCCATTCAAGTGCCAGACAGTCAACTGGAGCCACTCTGGCTCCGGATGGTTGATGAGACCTTGGCTGAGGGAGACTTTGTCTGGGGCAATCCTCCAAAGCCCGGAGATCGACAGGCTGGCCAGATAGCTGAATCACGGTTGCCTGGGCCAGTATGGGGCTAACAGCAATACTTCTGCCCTCTCCGACAGCACCTTCCTAATTGTCCCTGGGATCAGAGGAAGAGGGGGGAAGGTGTACAACAAGCCCTGGGTCTACCTGCATTGAAGAGTGTTGACCCCTTCCGCCCCTGGTGCTGGTAACCTTGCAAAAAATCTTGGGAGAGTTCCCTGGAGAGGCAAAAAGGTCCAGAATCGGACAGCAGAACCATTCTGAAATCTCCTGGAACAGACTGGGATGCAGGCACCACTCTGACTGGTCTGTGGCCCTGCTCAGCCAGTCTGCCCGCATGTTTGAAACCCCCGAGATGCGCTCTGCCCTTATCAATGAAAGATGTCTCTCTGCCCAAAGGCACAATTGGTTAACTTCCTGCATCAGGGACCGAGAGCGAATGTCCCCCTGATGATTTATGTGGGCTTTGGTGGCCACATTGTCTGTGAGGAGAAGGACATGTCACCCCAAAACTTCCCACTGGAAATTCTTGAGTGCCAAACGGGCCACCCTGAGTTCGAGCCAGTTTATATTGCGGTTGGGGTCCTCTAGTGTCCACTGCCCCTGGGTAACCTGGGGCCCAAGGTGAGCCACCCCCAGCCGATCAGGCTGGCGTCTGTTGTGATGGTCAGTCTTTGTGGCTCATTGTAGAAACAACCCTGGCCGATGGTCCGGGATTGCCACCAATGGAACGAATGAAGTACAGCCTGTGGCTCCCGAACTGTCATCACAGAGTTGCCCCTGCTGGCCTTCTGATAGGGAGCAGGAATCACTGCAGGGCCCGGGCGTGGAAACGAGCCCAGGGGACAACGTCAATACAGGAGATCATTTTGCAGCTGAGACAGCAAGGCGAGAGGGGCCCCTCTAGAGGACAGAATCTGGTCTGCCCCGGGGTTGCTGCTGTCCCGGAGCTCCTGGGAGAGGAAGACTTGGTCAGACAGAGTGTCTATAATCACCCCCAAATATAAGAGATGAGTTGTTGGGACTAGATGGCATTTGTCCAACTTTATCGAGAACCTGTGCTCCCGAAGGACACTGATTGTCATTAGCAGATCCTCCTCTGCCTGGAGGTGAGAAGAGGACTCGATCAGAATGTTGTCCAGGTAGCACTATATTCTGATGGGCAGAGTTCTGAGGTATGCTGCCACAGCTGCCAGGAGCTTGGTAAATGTCTGTAGGACTGATGCCAGACTGAATGGAAGAGCTCTTTATTAGAAGTGGTGGCCACCATAGCAAAACCTCAGGAACTGGCGGTGGTTTGGATGAATAGGCATATAGAGGTAAGCCTCTGTCAGATCTACAGAAATCAAAAAAATCTCCCTTCCGAATTCCCTCGAGGATTGAATGGAAGGAGTGCATCTTGAATCTTCTGTAGATCAGATGCCTGTTGAAATTTTCTTGCAAAAATTGCTCATTAGAGTCACCTGGTGACCAGGCTCTTAGATGCTGCCTATTATCAGCAGACGCTCCTACTGTAGGACCTCCTGAGAAAATTGGCACGAAATGGAGCTGCTGTCAGCCATCTTGGAGCCTTCAGAGCCTTGTCATTCCTTATCTAAGGCACTCTGCCTTTGTGTGGCCTGCTTCTCCTCTGCCCTGGAAGGCTTTCTAGGAGCCAGAGCCCTGGCCCTAATCCTGGCTGCAACCTCCAGGCTAGCTGACCTGGGCTTGGCTGAGCCTTTGGCAGCTCTGTCTCTAGGCTGCTGAGGTGCTGTCACCTCCTGATCAGATTCAATGGAAGCCATTTTGTTCGCGCCAAAATAAACTGTCAGAGAAACCAAAAATGCTCTCTGGATAAAAAAGAAGCCTCAGGCTAGCTGTGATTGTTGGAGCAGCTGTCAACAGCTTCAGGTGGCAAAAGCGGCCAAAGAAGCTGACGATTAGCTCAGCGCCGCTCCTCAAATTGAGGTAGTTCAAAAGCCCAAGAAAAAAACAGAACTTGACGGATCAGGAGCTTGCGAGCTTAGCATTGGCTGCACCGCAAGTTAATTGTCAGACTTAAGCGACTTATAGCTGCCATGGTGCTGTGGGGAGCTATGAAGCTGATCTGGATATGAAATCCAGATCAAACTCCCCCAAAAAGCAAGCCTGGATCAAGAGCAGGACTTGCTTAAAGGACCTTAGTTATCTGCTGTCAAAATGGCACTCCTAAGCGATTTGCGGTTGCTGCGGCTGTCAAAAAACCTCAGAGTCAGACTGAAGGATCGGTCAAAGACTCCGGCCCCAGCCCAGGTAACAAGGGCTACCTCGGGGCACTCTAGGTCCACAATCCACACAAATCAATAAAAACTGGTCAATAAATTGAAAAAGGAAAAATTAAAAATTAAAAGGAAAAATAAAGGCCACAAAAATAAAAAGGTGTGATAAACAAAAGGCAGCTGTGAAAAACAAAAGGCGGCTGAGCTGACAAAGTTGGACAGCTGTCAAACCTTTCCAAAATTCCAACATACTAGGAAATCCAGGGAGTAGTATAATATTTCTAAAACTCAAATAATTCAGAGCCCTTTTAGGGCTGTCTGAAAGAGCTAAGACTAAGTTGAAGAACTGGGGACCATTACCAGGGAGGCGTGTCCTCAGAATTCAATTCAGTCTGTAGAGCAACAAGGCTAGAGACTACCCAACCTGGATTTTCCTGTTGACTCAATGGAGAATGTGCTTTACCTCCAAATGTCCACTGATGGCTGATTTGTCTGAATGCCAACCTTCCAGGAATTCCCTAGCATTTTGGATTTAGCCTGCTCTTGGATTCGTCGTTTCCTAGTTGAAACTATGATCCAGTCTGCCCATGTTCTGTGAGATTAAGGAGTTTTCATCATGTCTTCTAACTGCTAGTATGATACATATCAGAAACAACAAACAGATTTTATCTAAAAAAAACTTCTCAGAAACCACCAATAGATGACAATAGAAGTCATCACTGTAGCACACAAACCAACTAAAGCCCTCCAAAACATCTTAAGTAAACCAAAAGATCCTGTAACCCCAGGGGGGGGGAACAGGAGTTAACTACAACATACTATACCAACAACATACAACATAAGGCTGTTACAGACATTATGTAGGACAAACACAGAAAAGTAACAGAGTACATCCATGAATATCAACTAGCATTCCACAGATTTAAGATGACTATTTCAGCTATAATCCCTCCTTCCAAAATAGGAAGTTAGAAACATTAAGGTCTGTTCAAATGAAGGCTAGGAGTTCTAGATACTATCAATAATTAGAAAGCAGGAACAAAGACTTAATAGGTTCCTTTCCTTTTAAAAAATATGCAGCTTGTTACTGTTTTTCTTTCAAAGAAAATTATCTTCACTGAATAAGAATTACAGATTTAATGTATGCTAACAGCAAAATGTATGCTTGACACAATGCCAAGTATGAAAAAAAAGTATTAGGAACTATAGAGACTGCACAACCCTTTTTTCCATCCCTTTTAACCACTGCTTAGAAAACAGTGTAGTATCAAAATATAAGACAAACTCATGGTCAGTCGTATTTGTTTTGAAACTGAGGTTGAGAAAAAGTAGCATTAAATATGTATAATACAATAATTGAATGTATTTAAATGCCTCCAAGTTAATAGGAAACTTTTAATTTATAACATACCTTAACTTAATTACATTAATTATTTAAAACAATAATTTACTTAACACAATAATGTGATTAAAATTTAGATCAGTTTTAATCAATCACACATCAGTTTTTAAGTATAAATAAGGACATTTAACTGCATAGATATTCAATGTCTGACATTAGTGGCACTTAAATGTGCTCAAATGTATGTACTCTTGACATATTTTATGTATATAATTACGTTACCCTGAAGCTCTGCAAGGTCATGAGTATGGAATAAGGTTGGACTATATATCGAACATAACATTGTATCATGATTGTGATCTATGCCTTACCACTTTGCTGTTTGTATGTACACTGAGAGCTTATGCACTGGAGACAAATTCCGTGTGTGTCCAATCACACTTGATCAATAAAGAAGAATCCAATCCCAATGATTAAAAATATAAAAATAAACAAATTCTACTAATTACACCTTTTTTGTGCATACAGTAATTGAAGTCTTTGCCTAATACTTTGAACCAGAAAGTCTTTGAGTCTAATAAACTTCTTACCAGTATTGCCATTTACTACATCAAATCACCATGCATCAGAATCACTGCTGTGCAACTCTTTTGATTCTCTTTGGTAATATGGAGACTGGCAATAATCTCAGGCAATCATATTCAAACAGCAAGGAAAGAAAATTTCTTTAACTGCTGAAGAACTATTTTTATGTTGTTTTATCATTTCAGCATTATTCTCAGTGGCTTCAGCTTCAACAAGGGTCTAGTAATTAGCTCAAAGATTTTATTCAGCTGGTGCTTTAGACTGAGCTTAAGTTTAAGAAATGCATTTTAACACAACGTTTTAAGATTCCAGAAAGTTTAGGGCTTAGTTTAACAGAATATTTTATTTAGGGTTCAGAGACATTTCAGTTACACCAGTAAAACCTGACATTTCACTCTTATATTGCTTATGTAATAATCACAGTCTCTGGCATTATATTATGGTATAATGCACTAATTGATACTGAGTTGGATCATTGCATTTTACAATTAAGTAATACAGTATATATTCAACTGTACAACATAAGCAATCATGAGTAATTTATTCAGTAAATGTTATTCTTTAAAGCATAGAAAAAAGAAACAAGAGTTAAGCAATGCTTTTCATTATTTATGTGTAAGTGACACTTTAAAAAGTAAAGATATACAGGCTTTTTGCTAGAAGAAAATTATTTTGTGTATAACCAATATGCTATACTTTTAGTATAAAAATGGCACCTGAATTAGAGTCAACCCCCATAAAAGAAAAACTTTCCTAAATTATAATTCAATTTTTAAAAATGACATTTCAGATGACATTTTTGCAGGAAAATATTTATAAAATACAGGTATTTCCTATTCCATGTAATTTTTTTAATGGAAATACTCACATGGTTTCCCGCAATTGCTAGTAAGTTATCTTTAAAATACAAGTGTGATGCTGACTCTATATTTTTAGATCCAGATCTATATCTAGATCTTTACTTCCAGCAGTACTGGAATACAGATTTATAATGATCATAAAAAGGAAAGCTTACCTATAAAATAAGATAGTAGTATTGCCAGAAGTACAGACACCCCAACAGCACAGAGTGCTGTACATTTCCAGCTACAGTACTTTGAAGACTTCTTAAATTTAAAAGCACTTCTTGATAAGGTGTTCCTAGGTAGCGGTCGTGTAGGAGGGGAATAAACTGAGCCAGATGCCATTGTGTATCCCGGTGTTGCAGTACTGAACAGTGGTGTTGTCCCTGTTCCTGTTTTGAATAGGAAATGCCTGCAGGAAAAAAATACATACATTTAAAACCTACACAAATTAATTTGTAAAATGCTTTATATTATTTTCTTAATGTGTTATCTATTATATTTCCCTCTATATTTACTTAATCCTTCTTAGATAGGAATAGTTTTAAACGTGATATTAAATATTTTCACTGCAAGTATCAAGTACTGCATGGAAAAAGTTGATGCTGTTAATGCATCCAACATGATTTTCTGAGAGGATTGTTAAATCAAATTAATTGGAAACATTTTTAAACAACATGTAAAACCTTATATATCCAGCAAACATTGTATAATTTGTATTACCAATCAGATAAATATTCCCTGTATTATGAAAGCCTGATGAGCTCAAGAATAGAAAATAAATTTCTTACATGATAAGATAAAGATAAATGTTCTATAGGCCAATCTAGTCTCCTGTGACTTCTGTCAGGAACTTCTCAGCTGGCAAAACAAAATACTGCAAGAATATATTTTGTAGGTCATGACAGCTCAAAAAAGCAGATTTATTGCAGTAAAACTATGAAATCATTATGAAAGAATGCCAGCAACTGCTAAGTATCAAATGAGAATTCTATTTACATTTTAATCACTGTTCAATTTTTTTATATCTTTCCTAGGCTTGCTCCAAATTAAGGTCTTTAAGTAATCTGGTTTCCATTTGTTCCATATTTTGGTATGGTATGACCTACTATTTGGTTTTATACTTCTAAACATGTAAAAAGTAATTCTTACAACTTCATACATAGATTTCTTGACAATGTCCAATCCACCTGACAGAGTTGGCATTGCGGGAAGACAGGTGGTGACAAGATAAAAATCTAATATACTATAGTTTTAAAAATAATTTAAAAATAGAAAGGTCATTACTGCCCTCTTCTGTGATGTCCTATCATTTTCCAGTCTAGACTATATCAAAGGTTTTTTTTTAAATATCACAGTACAAATATTAACCAGGAGAATCACTGGTTAACTTTTTGAGTGTTCCAAGGTCAGATAGTGCTGCCACCTAGTAAAGGTTTTTTTATAGAATAGGCTTGGGCAAAAAAGTGCCAACAATGGAAATATCTTACATGCATTTTTTAAAAGCTGCTGAAATTCTCACTCCCCAAAACTATTGGAAGTAATATTGATATACTGATGTCATTTTTAGTCAACTCAAAATTATATAACAATACATTATTTTACGCTATACATTCCCATAGTTCTGCAGGCAATTTTCTTGGAAAAGAGTGAGAAATGATTTATTCTTGCTAAGAGTGTGGTAAAAATAAACTCTAAAAATATTGCTCATATTTTTACCTAAGAGTAGAGTTAACCAATTATTGAGTAACTGCTAAAATCCAACAACAGGACCAGGTAAATAAGTTCTTCGTATTCTAGAACTAAGAGGAATGGTGCATTACTACTTGCGGTTTCATCATAGGAACATCTTCTCAAAATTACTTGACCTTACTAAGAAGGCTGGTGTGAAAACTTAGAAGGTCTTAAGAACTTAATAGAATATACATTAACTCAGAAAAACCAGTTAAAGGCACATTGCCCAGAAACAATAACAAACAGCCAGGAAAAAACAAAAGAGGCAGTATGATAAAGGTTTAAAATCAAAGCAATTCAATGTGAGAAACCAGCTATTGTTGTTATTACACAGAAAAAGAACAAACTGCAAACTGAGCAGCGGGGTCTCTACATAAGAACTCAGCCAGTGAATTATGAATTTGAACTAGAATAAAGGTAAAAGAAAATGTATTATGCTAATCTCTTAAGAAAATGTCTTGATAAAACTGAACTTGAGACAACTTTATTTGCATTAAAAAAAAGGAAATCAGAACTGTTGGATCAAGCTTGGAATGCAATCATGTGAAAAGGTGCATATTAACAATGGCTTGCATGGTTTGTGCAAGAAAGGTAACATCTTGTACAGGAGCTGCACCGGAGGTGGTATTTAGCAGTTCTGACCAGTTCTGGAGAACTGGTAGTGGAAATTTTGAGTAATTCAGAGAACCGGCAAATACCTCTGACTGGAGATTTGTATCCTTCCCCTGCCACGCCCACCAAGCCACGCCCACAGAACTGGTAGTAAAAAAATTTGAATCCCACCACTGAGCTGCACTAGTTTTTGATCTGCTTCTGGGTCCAATCCAAGATGCTGATTATCACCTTTAAAGCCCTACATGGTCTGAGGTCAGGCTATTTGAAGGTCTTTTCTCAGATACATCTGCCAAACTCACCAGAGTGGGAATGCAGGGTATGTTACGGTCCCCTTTCTTAAGGTGGTCTATCTAGTGGGACCTAGATAAGACTTCCTTAAAGTTCTTCTCCATGGTGGCTCACTCCCTATGAAATATCATCCCTATATAAATAAGATTGTCATCCACCATGATGCTCTTTGGAAGACATTGACCTGGGCATCCCAGGATGATAGGATATCAAGTGGTTTGTTTGATTGTTGTTGCAAGGGGCGAGGGTTATTGGGTTTTATGTTTGGGTTTTTACTTCTGTAGGCCACCTGGCGTCGGGTAGCCATATAAATTTGCTAAATAAATAAACAAACAAATAAATACAAACATTCAATTTATCTGCAAATCAGTCAAAAGATACGGAAAAGACATTAAGTTACTTTAAAAATAAGTTAAACATGCAACCAGTATTAATGGATGTAGTAGAACCAGAGGTGGTACTCAGCAGGTTCTGACCAGTTCTGGAAAATTGATAGTGGAAATTTTGAGTAGTTTGAAGAACTGGCAAATACCACCTGGAGATTTTACAGTATCTTCCCCTGCCACACCCACCAAGCCACGCCCACAGAACCAGTAGTAAAATTTTTTGAATCCCACCCATGAATAGAACATAGTACAGAAAGGGAAAAACAATCTATTCAACAGCCTACCTACCAGGTTTCCAGAACATTTAAAAAATGTAGGCAAACAATTTAACAAAATGAAGCAAATACAACACTCGAAATGGACATTATAGAACTGTCTGTAAGTCACTGGTGTTCTCCAATCATTTACTGACAAAATCAAATGAAGAAATATGAGTTCATGTAGATTTCCAGCATATAAACTGAGTGGCAAAATTTGAAATATTCAGTGCTCCAAGTTGATGGCCTCTTGGATGGCCTAGATGGAATCAGAATTTATTATCTTTAGACTGACCCAAAGGATATTCCCAAATTCTACTGGAACATCATTCAAAGGACACACATTTGCCAGCCCACAAGGCCTCTCTCAATTCTAGACAATGCCTTTTAGGCTACATGGGACACTACCTACTTTTCAGTGTCTTATGAATAAATCTTACCTGGTAAGGTGACATGGTACGCTGCATATCTTGATGATATCCTCATCTATAGCAAAACTGGGAAATACACCTTCAACACCTAAGGTTGGTACTGGACAGTTTTTTTAAAAAAACCTGATCTAACCATAAATCCTGAAAAGCATCATCTGCTAGAACCTGATATTTAGGGTTCTGTGGGAAAGGGGCCTGGGAAGGGAAGGTTGAAACCCTGAAACCTCCAAAGGATTCCAAAAGGTTGAAGCATCTGAAACCAAGATAGAAGTCCAATTTTTCTTAGGAGTAGTGGGGTATTACTAAAGGTCATTCCTCATTTTTCTATTTTGGCTCAACCCCTCACAGATTTAACATTAAAAAGCAGAACCCACATAAATTAAGTGGACTAAAGAATGCCCAGAATCATTTGATAAAGTAAAAAAATGCCCTATATGATAAGCCAGTATTAAAAGGATTAGATTTTACCCAACCTTTTGTCCTCAAATAGAAGCCTCTAATGTATGCTTAGGAGCAAACCTTATTAAAGACCATAAAGGGATAGACTACATATCTCTTGAAGACACTCTTTCTAAGACTACAAAAACAATACAATTAAAAAAGAGACATACATGCTAAAATAGGCAATCAATACTCTGGATTTATTTATGGAGTCAGGACTTATGATAACCGATTATCAACCACTCACTTGGCTATAACAAATAAAAGCTACTAGTTCATGACTGACCAGATGATATCTGAAAATACATACTGATTTAATACTGTACAGCAATCTGGAGAGCAAAATCTCATGGTGACTTCTTACTGTGGTATGGTAAAGACAGTGAAGTTGCACTAATGGTGTGAACAACAAACAAACCAGAAAACATTGAAGATTCTGTTGATATTTTTTTCTTTAAAGGATTGAGATATGTGAAA
This sequence comes from Naja naja, assembly GCA_009733165.1. Lineage (NCBI taxonomy): Eukaryota > Metazoa > Chordata > Lepidosauria > Squamata > Elapidae > Naja > Naja naja. The sequence continues at coordinate 50,348,390 of CM019151.1, forward strand.
GGCTGCTTAGAAAAATCGCAAGTTATCTATGCTGTTTATTTCTTCCCATTTGAGCTTTCTCCCCAGTATCAGATTGGCAGAGTTGTCAATACAACTGCAACCTTGAAATAGGCGTGAGAGGAGATGGGAGAGAAGGGACGATACACATGTTCTGAATGGTCTGCATCCACAAGAAAACAGAATAAAAACAGCCAAATAAAAGAAAGAATTTTTGTTTAAAGGGAGTATATAGGCCAGAGGAAAAGAAGTACAGAGACACAGCAAGGAAAAGTGCAAGTATAAATGCACAATGTGGAAAGTTGCAAGTACTCTACATGATAGCCAGTAACAGAAGAAAAAAAACAAGAAATTTCAGAGAGAGGAATCAAGGCAGAACAAGCAATAGAAAAAACTCACATACAGATTTGTTTTATATTTCTCTTTTGTATCTTCATTTAAAAAAAATAAAAAATAAAGTATATTCCCAACTCTTACAGGGAGATATAAAAAAAAACACCTGTCTAGATACCAATGTTTTTGTGTCTCTTGAGTCTGGGCCAATCTAAGTATATAATAATCCAATCTAATACAACAGAAAAGAAGAACCTATGACAGACTAAGGGCAGGGGTGGGTTGCTATCAGTTTTCCCTGGTTTGGGAGAACAGGTACCTAATTTTATCATTTTTAATTACTGGTTCGGTGAACTGGTAAATCCCACCCCTGGCTGGCCCTGCCCACCCGCTCCTCCCCTCCCCAGAATCCTCATGCAGCCCGTTTTGTATGCCAAGTAAATACAGGGCCTGCAGGGAGCCTGGGGAGGGCAAAAAATGGGCCTCCTGGAGGCTCCAGAAGGCCGGAAACAAGCCCATTTCCGGCCTCTGGAGGCCCTCCAGAGCCCAGAGGAGGCCATTTTCGCCATCCTGGAGGCTTGAGAAAAGCCTCCGGAGCCTGGGAAGGGCAAAAAACGGGCCTCCCAGAAGTTCCGCAAGGCTGGAAATGGCCTCCAGAGGGCCTCCGGAGTCTTGGGAGGGCGAAAACACCTCCTGCCATTGTGCAGGAGGCCAAATAGACCATGCCCACTATGGCCACACCCACCCAGCAACCAGACAGAGAACTGGTTGCTGAAATATTTGAAGCCCACTCCTGACTAAGGGCTATATTTGGTGCTTGAATAAAATGCCAGGTGATGGTCTCCAAAAAGCAGTGGGCTGACCTAAACAAAAACTTAATTTGAGTTTACATAATTTAGATGTGTAATTAAATTTTAACTGCAGTTAAAACTATCATTTTCTAACTCTGTATTTGCAATTTAATCCTTATAGTAAAAATCACCCTGGAAGTATTATTTAGTAGTAAGTTTTGGAATTGGAATTACATCCAAGATACTGTACCAGAGGGCTGTACATGGTTCTGGCACCTGAGGCTGTACTGTACATCTCTGTTGCACAAACTTTGTACTGACAAGAAAAGCATCTTTCCTTTTTCATCAGTATAGGCTTGCATGACAGATATAGACATTCATGTCAAGCTCACATGTGGAATGTACTGAGTGATTGTTCACTTTGACAGAAAAACAACACACAGAGCTGTTCATTTGACAAATAGGTACCTTCTCAGTCCCCAAGTAAAAGTAAGGGTAAGTGTCCAGGCTTCTCCCTCTTGAACATTTAGTCTTTCACTTCTGGAAAAAATACCATCAATTTCCTATGCTAGATGACAGTTTACTGCTTTTTGGTCAAGTCACAGCTCGCAATTATTTCACTGCACTGCATTGCACAGCATAAGCTTTATTACAGTTCTAGATTAGCCTTTAGTCATTCAACTCTGTAACATCTTCATATAATCAGAAATTTCCACTTGATAAAGACTCAAGCAAGTGGATCAAATGTGTTCTTTTAGAGATAATTTGGAGCTCTTAGTGGATGAAGTATGTGTTCTACGCCTTAGGATATTTCCTAATTTTCAACACTGGGCACCACTAATGGGCAAGAAAAATACTTCTTCAGCTGAGACTCTGGAAATGCAACTAAATAATTAAATCAATTATATCTATTGAAATAGACTTGTTGTGGAACCTATGTTTAAATAGTTTTTCAATGTCCTGTATTTTAAAAATAAGTATTTAACCTAAAGTGTTTAAAAGATCACAAAACTCAACTGAATAATCATAGAAGTGTAGGGCTGGAAAGGAGCTTGGAGGTCTTCTAGTCCAATCCACTGCCAAAGGCAGGAATTCTTACACCACCTCAGACAAATGTTTGTCCAATATTTTCTTGAAAACAATTAAGGAGTGGAAAAGCTTGCTTCCTGGATTTGTGTGTTCTCCATTGCTGGAAGTTTTTTGGGGGAAAAAAGATTGGACAACCATTTGACTGGGGTGGTATAAAGATCTCTTGCCTCGGAAGGGTGCTGGATTAGAAGACTTCCAAGGAGGTCCTTTCTAGTTCCATGATTCTATGATAAAGTATTGCTATAGGCTGTTCAAAATGCTACTAAATAATGGTTTACTTGCAGTCAAAATCTTGATTTTGAATGATCCCTATATCCCCTTAGTTTCCATTGGCAATGTACCCTTGAAAGCAAGTAGTTTCTAGCAGCATTTTAAAAGTTTCATGTTTTAAAAGTGTAAACCTAGTGTTGGTAAACTTAATGTTATTGCATTTTTAAAAAGGTATTTAATTAGCCACTTTTATTTTCTCCTTTTCCCCCCAGCAGGCTATTCATGAACCACATGTACCATTCATTCCAAGAAATGGGCTTGTACTTCTGTAATCTGGGGAGTAATGTATGTTTTGTTTCACAGAAGAATATATGTATTGTATATAAAGTTGAAAAAAACTAGAGTTTCAATAAAATCCTCAGAATATAGCCTTAAGCTGCTTTCTTTTCTTACTTTTAATGTCTTTTTATCCCAATGAACTTACATTTACAAATGGTAAATTAGATAATCAAGTATATACAAAAACCATTCAGTAGAAGAAATTTGCAGCAGAAAAGTATTCTACCAGTTTGATTATACGTTTAAAAAAGAAAATTACCACTGAACATTTCGGATTAGAATGAACAATGAAAAGACAGTATCTGTTGCTTGCTTTGTATTGATGTGTCTAATATTGCCTTCTATGTAGGTTTAAGTGTTGCAGTTTCAATGCATGAAATTATACATAGAGTGCATACAAACACTTCATATTACCTGAATTTGAGTAGGAAAATGACTGCTAATGCACAAAATCCTATTACTGCTGATGTTGCAGTAATGCAGTATTTGAATATTTAGACACAAACTTGGGAGCTGTACTAATTCTTTAAATTCCCAGAAGCAGCAAAGGAGATATATTATGATGTATCTAAAACCCTGTTCCTTTACAATAGCTAAAAAAGAAGGGAAGACTCTCCTCTGAGTAAATGAGAATTGAAATTGCAGGGATTAATTTGGAAGTGAATATTTCTCTACTCTGGGTTTCATTTAGCAAAGATGCTGCCAAGAAATAAGCTTTTTATAATATGTAGCTTATGCTTTATGAACTATACAAAGGTGTAAGATATCTTCTTGTGATTCTTGCTTACTAATATTAGTAATATTACTATTAATATAAGATTTTCTGCTACACTATACCTTTAAGACTATCAAGTTATTTAAACACATAACAAAAAAGTCAACTATTTTTGTTTCAGGAAAAAAGACAATTTAGCCAACTTTCCCTATTCTGATCAACAGAGCCATTTGATAAATACTTAAAATAATGAGATGAGAGATACATAAAATGATTCACATTCAGAACACCTTATAAGCTTTACATCAAATTGTTCCAATCATACCAGAAGTGTCCTCATATTGTCCTGAGTAGACCAGAAATAGGGGAAGCAGAATAAAGATAAAATCAATCTTGAAAAAGCAGAGAGAAAAAGTAGCAGTGAAATGAAATGAAAGGGAAAGTGGATGCAAAATGCAGAGGCAGCTCATAGGAAAGGGAGTTGCATGGGGCCAGGTTCAATGTTTGACCAGACCATGGGGAGGTCAGAAGTTGTACTTTGTTTTCCTGCTTTCTTACAGAAATAGCATACCCAGCCAATTTAACAAAAATTAGCTGCTATTTTTATTGCAGAAATCTTCCTTTTGTTTTTGCTTTTGCAGAAAAGACAGAAAATACATATACTTGACCACAAAAACAAAACAAACAAAGCTCTTACAATGTAACCAATGAATGCAAGATAGGAAATGAATAACAAAGGGGTAATGATTCTATCCGATATGTTGTATATTAGTAAGAATGATAAATGATCTCTTCAAGCAGACTGGCTGTTGAATTCTAAAATCTATTATGTTTCTGAACTGATGGGTTATTATCTTAGGACAAGTTTCACACTAGGAGGCAACCCCTGTTCATAGAAATTCAAAACTAAAAGCTTATACATCTCTGTTACTATATTAAAACCTTCTAACAATAATTTTAAATAAAGTATTCATCTGCCAATTACCTGTTCCTTGGGTTTCCATATGAAATATATAAATATACATCTGCTGACTTCTGTTAAGTTGTAATTATGAAAATGGATTGGTATTGTGAAATAGCTGCTTTAAAGAGAAGAACACAGTAAATATGAGTGTGAAGTACTGGATATTTTAAGATTTTAATGACAGCAAACTGTTAGATGTGTCTTAGTTCTAGTCTATAAACTGAATGGTGGATATTGGTTAATTTATTTTTTAAATCCCTCTTCAATCTTAAAAATATTACTTCTATATTCATAGGATTACGAACACATAGAATAGTTTAGATTGGACATTTTTCATAGTACAAAATAAACAGTAACTCAGTTTCTACATGGCTAAGCTGTCTTCACTACTAGATTGTTTCTGAGTGTATTTGAAAACTTTGAAGTCTTGAATGATTTGAAGTTTTGCAGTGTTAAAGAACATTTCTTTTCTCATGAATCTGATATCCTTTTAATTTCTCTAGGATGTGCCACTATCTTAAGAAGCATAATGAGATTAATAAATGCGAAACAGCAATAGCTATATGAAAATTAGAGCTTAGATCTGATTTCTTCTTTATATAGCCTCAACTGAAGCTAAATAAAAAAAACTGATTTGATTATGCTATTGATACTGTTATAAGATTTTTAGGTGTTGCTTTAATCTTGTTACTAGTTTTAACTAGATGATACAGTATATTAATTTTTAATATTTTTGTAAGCTGTTTTGAATAGAGATATTTTTGGATAAAAAACTATTGTATATTTCAAATTAAAAAAAACAGGAAAAAGAATACTATGATAGGCAATATACTGGCGGGTTTTTTTTTTCTTTCAATCCAAATGCCTTATTTACCTTAGACAAATGTAAACATTTAAAATATTAGTACAGAATAGAATAGTCAATGAACAGTGAGCTTACAGTTTATTTCTGATGCACTGCACCTATAATTTTGAATTTTTAGGCTATTTATTACTATTACTTTTAATATTTGTGTCTGATGTTTTTATATCTGTTTGTTGTGAACAACCTTCCTTAGGGGTTGGCAGCTAAGCACAAAACTACAAGGGCAGATTCCCTATACAAAGTTAAACTCAGGATATAAGCAGCTTCCTACTGCTTTCTTAATGAAGTGCAAATAGCTCTTGATTATGTCTTGCCAGATAAACAAGATGATAGTATAATTATAAAATGACTATTTCGTTTGAATCAGCACAGATTGTTCAAATGCTATTATTCCATATTAGATTTGAATCCTGTCTTTTTATCCAATATAGTGAAGCACACAGAAAAGTTGAATTTTAAGGAAAACATTTAAAACTGAAAAGGCATTCAGGAGGATGCTCAGATAAATTATAAACAAGGTAAGAATTTATAAGGAAGATAGAGAAACAAAAATAATAATTTCAAAATTAAAACTATGTTATGTATTAATAAATATAATGGGCTATTTCAGAAGTTGTGTTATTTGCAATATTTTGACAATTCCACCTATAAGGAGGCTGGTTTTCATTTTTGACACTAAACTTAGCAGTATTAATAATTAAACTTGTTTATTTTAAGGAAACCACAATTAAGATTAACCACAATTCCTTGGGATTGGATAATGCAACACATTGCAACTGATAAAAATGGAAAGCTTTTAATCTGCAAATAAGATTGAACATGGGATTAGCATGAAAATTTAAAGATTTGCTCGGACTTGTTCCAATATCACCCAAGTGAAATTCATAATTAATAAACTTTAATGGCCTCCTGTAGTTATGTCCAGAGGCTAGAAAGGAAAACCAGTAATTGTTTAATAACTTGCAGTCTACATTTGGACAGCTTCTAAAGCCAAGCTTAAGATCAGAAACTTAATCCTAAATCATGATCCCAGATTCTGGTTATATTTTTCTGCTTTAAAAATAATTGTATTGCTGGAGCAGATTCTGAGGATACCTCATAATAATAAGTCCACCGAATCAGACACTTTGCTGCAACACGAAACAAACCAATACTGAAAATAAATGATACTCTAGGGGTTACATAAAAATAATTTCAACTTCAATTCTGAACAGGATTACAAACTAATTTGGCCAGTCTGAAAAGCCAAGTTTTCAATGCTTCTCTAAAACAGAGTATTGATAATTTAAACAGATCTCTTGATAAACAGTATTTCATATAGCAGAAGCAGTGACTGAGAAGATACATTTACAGAAATCCATGATGGCATTGTTTAACTGAAAGAACATACCCCGTCTACCATATTTTACAGATGGATAGACACAATTGGAGCAAAGTTTCATAATAACTAGGTTCAAAGCTATGTAAAGCAATAAGCATGTTAATCAACACCTTGAATTACACCCAGAAACCAACTAATAAGTAATAACTAGTGGAACTCACAAGCCAGATGTGTCAACTCTTTGTTAAGTCCTATTTAATTCTATGCAGGTTACCCTCAAGTTATGACAGTTATGGAGCCTGCCCCATTACTGTCGGACGTTGAGAAAGTAAATGACCTACATCATTAATGAGCCCCCCAATCCTGCTCTTCCCTTGCGGATTAAGTGCACAGAGATGACCCTAGTGCCTCAAGAATGACCCTAACCCTCTCCACTTCCCACCTCTTGGGGTCCCCACAGCCAGTTGGGACTCCTCCACCCCTCGCAATAGCTCACTTACTTTGCAAAGATCTGCAGAGCTCAGGAGATGGGGAAAGGGAAGAAGAGCAGGCCTCTCTTGTAGGGCCATATGGGATAATTCCACAAGTGTCATTTTTTTTTGATCCAGCCACTTGTGCAGCTAGCTACAAAGCATGGTCAGGGAAAGTTCTGTGCTTTATAAAGAAGCATTTAATTCACCAGCAAAGCAGCCTTTTCCCTCTGCAAAGATTTTCCCAAGCTAGCCAATCATGCAGAAGTTAGCCTGCATGGAGGGGAAAAGACTGCTTTGCCAAGAGCTAGTTCAGATTTCAAAATGCAGAGGCTTCTCTGCACAGAGGGGAGGGAGCTCACAGAGATGAATTAAATGTTTCTTTGCAAACCTCGGTATTTGAAATCTGAGCTAGCTTAGGTTTGAAAACAGCTTGGGAAAGTCTGTGCAGAGGGGGAAGAGCTGCTTTGCTGGTAAATTTAACATTTCTTTGCAAAGCACAGGACTTTCCCTAACCATGCTGCTCAGCTGCTTTGTTACAAGGCTGCATGAGTAGCTGGTTCAAAAAAGACACTGCCTGTGGAATTCTTCCACATGGCCCAGCAAGAGAGGCCTGCTTTTCTTGCCTTCCCCTATTTCTGAGCTCTGCAGATCTTTGGAAGGTGAGTGATTGTGAAGGATGGAGGAGGACCATATGGAATCTGGTGGGGGACAAAGCAAGTCCAGTGTCTTTGGGGACCCAGCAGTTTGGGGGGGGGGAAATAAATAGGTGACCATGCTGCAACATCTCTGTGGACAATTGTAAGGGTGAATGACCAGATGGGCTCTGCAGATTTCATAACTTTGAAACAGGGTCGTATGTAGGTCTTGGAGGGAGGTCTGTTGGAACTCTGAACAATCATTAAATGACCTTTCATACCTGGAGGACTACCTATACATCAACTGTCCGCGTGAAATGCTAGGTCATATCATAATTTATAATGCATTTGGATTACCGCTTTCCAGACTGAAATTCTGAAAGGCATATCACTGGTATTTCTGACCAATCTGAAAACAAGGCCAATTCAAATGAACAACACATCACATTTATCATACTATGTCTAAATTTTAAAAAGATCCATGACTATCTGATCTTCTATAACCAGAAACTGATCTCTCTCTCTCTCTCTCACACACACACACACCCACAGCCATCCAATAGAGGTGTTTCAAACATTTTCTTTTTAGATTGTACTACTGCCCACTTACTAACTTGGGAAAAATTAAACCAATGCTAATATTGCATTTGAGATAAAAGGAATCCCCCCCAAATTATTTTAAAAGGATTAATCAATATTTCCCATTATTTCAAATTATACTTAAAATGGAAGACAATTACAACCTCCTAACATTAAATTCCTTTAGGACAAGCTGTGCAATGTAACTCTCAGTGAAAAAAAAAGATGATTTTTTTTTCTTCCATAGGCAGTGACAATTTTCAGAAAAGGAAGGACTTGATTCTTCATATTCATATACTTGCTTACTTTTGTTGACTTTTGATCTAGAAGCAGATGGGTTTTTTCTAAATAAATATTTCTAAAAATAGGTATTGCATATATTTAAATTCTTTCCAAAACACTTCTTTAAAAGCTCAGAAAAACATTTCCCCCATTTTTTAAGTATAAAACCCGCCAATAGTCAAAACTGAACTTGAGATATTAAATATAAATTGCAGCTTACTGAACCCAAACCTTCAGATGACCATGATAATTAAATTTATCAACAAAGAGAGGACTGAAGAATGTATTTCAAGGACCCAAGCTTTTCATGAACAAATAACAGAAAAAACATATAATATTGGGCATGCCCATTCTGGTAATTATTTATTGTCCCCTTTTATCCTGAAATATTTATGCTTGTTCTAGGATGGATTTTACTTTTTTGTGAACTCTTGTAAACATTCAATCTTGTGAACTCTAGTGTATGTTCCTTCTGAGTCAACTCTCAAGCCCATCTTTCTGGCAGGTGTTTCTCCAGGTGGACTCAAATTTCGGCTGCTACACAGGCACCTGGGAGACTATAGCATCATGCTCAGCAGAATGTACCTTGTTTTTTGCCTCCTTAGATTGGCTATTGGATGAATGCTTTGGTTGCTGAGCATAGGACCCTCAGACAGGGACCCTCTCTAAAGCGTTTTTTTAAATCTGATTGCAGACTGAAAGAAGGAATGGATTTTAATTTTTTTAAAATATATTTTTATTTTATTCAGAACAAAGTTAAAATACAAAATAAAATAACTAAACCCAAGAAGACACAACAGAAAAAAACCACACAAAATAGAATGTTAAAGAAGATGTTTGTATAAAAAAAACCCACAACACATTATACACCTATTATCCCCTCTGGTTGAATACTGATTAATATTCAGTACAACATTAGTTCCTACTACCTGTGAAACAGACTCTCCCAAAAATTTTAAACTACTAAATCTATTTGCAACTTGTTGACCTATCTTCTATATGTTATATTAATGACAAAGTAGTTAGCAGGAAAAACAAAACAAAATTAATGCTTCAAAACTCTCTGTTAAACAAACTGTTATTGTAATCCACTTATAGAAAATTTACCATGGCATCTTAACTATCCCGAATCATCACCAAAGTTATAAATGGACAAAAATCCATATTTGTTTCTTAATATTGCTGTTTAATTAAATGTAGTAAATTCAGTCTCCAGAATAAATCTATCTTCCAATCTGAGTGCAAGGAGAAGTAGTTATCAGTTAACTGTAATAAATCCATCCAGTTTCCCTCCATTTTCCTAGAAGAAAGGAATTCCTTTGTAGAGGAAAGGAATTTGTCTCCCTCCCTTCCAGCTAAAGCCGTAATGTTGAAGAAGTATGCTGACTTAAACTTCAGAACAACAGATGAAATTCACTTTTCTGGATCAGTCTTTTTGTGTATCTTTATCCAAAGATAAATCTTCAGATTTTAACATTCTTTGAACTATCATTAAAGTTTGATCAAGATTTTGTAAGAGAAATCCAGTTAGAAGCTGCATATTTCCCCACACTTCTTTTTTAGATTTCAGACACTGTTTAGCCATTTTAATCTGTTGAACTTAATCAGGGAATACACACATATACAAACACACACACCTCTATATTTCAATCCAAGATTGTAAGAAAAATTCAATAGAAATAAACTGCAGGTATTTTGCACATTCAAAAGATACAGAATCCAGTGGTAAAAGTCTAATGTCTCTTCGCCCCCACCCCTCGAACGTTGCCATGCTTTTGATACAAATGGATCAGAGCTTATCCAGAACAACATATAGCAAAAGGAAAAAAGAGAAAAAGCAATTAGAGTGCAGCAAGGGGTTAAAATAAGTCAGCATGCAACTGCTGATCAACTTTTAAAGCAAAAAGCAAAATAAAACAGTAAAGTTAAAAAGTGAATATTAAAACTCTGGCATGCTGAGAAAACGAAACTGCTTGACAGGAAGATGGATATGCCCAATGATTTTTCAATTGCTTTCAGAGGGAATTGGAATGTTCAGGACCACCCTTCCCCACTGGGTCCGTGACCATCAAAAAGTCATCTTAGGTCACTCCTAAGTGCTCCCATTTAAAACTAGAGAGCAGCACTGGTAAAGAACGAGCTTTAGCAGTGAAATCAGCAGATCGTTGGTAAGAGAAAAAATAAAATCTTACCGAGCAACAGCCATCTTGAGAGAAGAGCAAGAAGGTAGGAATTTTACTATTAAGTAGAGAAAAACAGATGCAAGGATTTCTGTTGTATCTGTTTTCTTTCCCCTTTGGGATTATAGGTGAGGAATTCTTCTTATCAGATCTAATTATTTCTTCAAACAGCTTCTTTCCCAAGAAAGGCTTCGCTGAAAGTTTCACTTTTGAGTGATCATATCCCAACGTCTTAGTCACAGTACAACCACCTCCAGCATCAAATATTGCCAGTTTCAATTCTGGTCCATTTATTGGTGTTTTCTCTCAGGAACACTCACATCACATGCGCATTCACTTCACCTCCAGATCATATGTCCATATTCGAGAAAGAGGGAGGAAATAGTTTATAGGGCTTATTCACAGAGTAGACACAATACTGGATATTGAGTATCTTTTCTCAGTTTTGGCTGTCACTGGCTCATTAATCATCTAGTAGGTAAACACTAGTGTTCGCACTGTTGCATTAGATTGCTAGTTATGAGTTATCTATGTTGGCAAGTAAAAGAGCATTCAAATACATGGGCAGTGATTTTGGGATCCTGTAGAGACACCAGCTTGTGGAATATTTTTATTCTTTTATCCATTGAACACTTTAGACAATTTATTCAGCTCAAATGGAAAAAGTGTTTGAAGGATACTGACAGCAGGAAGCTACTCAGGAGCTAAGCTACATTCTCAAATGAAGTAAAAAAAGTTTTGTAGCTTTTGTCATAATATTATGTTTACTAGTTTAAAGTTCATTTTGGTAAATAGGCATCTGTAGAAGTTTAATTAATGAAACATCATTAGCTAAACAGAATCAAATGTGTTGTGATAGCAATAAGGAGAATTAAAATGGTAATAAAGGAAAAAATCAAAAGGTTTAGGGGTTTCAGTATTTTAGAAAACATAAATTATGTGTTCTGTGGCTATAGAACATTGCTGATAGAATTCAGTCATTTTACTTGACTGCTCTATGGCAACAAATAGTGTTTTGTTGTTTTCTTTTCAATTTCTCTTGTAAGTAATTATTCCTGGATTGGTTTATCTTTTCTTTTTTTAAAAAAAACTTAATTGGATAGGTTCATAGCTTGAGAAAAACATGAGTAAATCCTTTAGCAGCTCTTCGATGGACTGTCAAAATAGGTATGTTTGTTCTGTATGGCTTAATTGTAGACATTTGATTGTTTGATACATTCTGGGTTAAGAATGGGAGCATCTACTTATTTTATTAATATGATTGTGCCTCACCTTTCTTCTTATAAAGCAATCAATGGATTTTCTGTATAAGCCAGTTCTTGAATGTCCATTGTAGTGTTCCAGAATACTTATATGATCAATGATGTAATGCTTTACTTAGGACCATTATGTAAAATAATTCTCTCACTTCTCTTTTACTGTTTTTTTTTAAATTTTCCTTCCCCATGCTCAACAGTTGTTTTAACATAACATTTGCTTGATCAAAACTAAACTCCATATATCTTGTAAGTGGATTGTGATAAAGCTTACGTGACAATAAACCTTTGGCCTTTAACGTGCCAAAAACTTTTTGTTGTTGCAGTGGCAATCAGGGAAAACAGACCAAAAGAATGCCACCAAATACAAATCAAAGGACAAGAAATAATAAGAACTGTATGCAAAATTTAAAAAGCTGAACGTATCTGTGTTGCTAAAAGTTGCTTATGAGGGAGATTGGCATCGTCCAAATTTGGTAAATAAAATAAACACATGCAAACTTCTCTAATAGCACCACCACCATCTTTCTAATCTAATTCTTATTTACCAAAGATGAAACATTATTGATGAAAATTAAGGAGCTGTCTGACCATTAAACCAGCATATAAGCCCAGCAAAAAAGTAGAAATTACATGCATCAAGAAAATGACAATACTTAGAGAGAGTGGCCTGTGCTAAACTTTTGAGATAGGTAAGATCAAGAAACAGGCACAGTAGGGATTGCAGGAACACTCTTTATTGTTGTATGATAGAGTAACAGAATTTCAAAAATTAGTCAGGTTTTATTTCTGCCCTATCTCATGCTTTCCTCTTTCTCTGGATTGAATAATATTTTTTGAATGCAATTCCCCTTAATAGCTTGCTCCTTCCTTTATCATGGCCAAAATCAGGTCTGTATTCCTTCACAGCCCTACCATTAAGTGTTGGTTCATACAGTAAGCTAACCCCAAACTGAATATACCACATGCTGGCTAGTGATAAGGGTTAACCTTGTATATATGGGAAGAATTAAATTCAAATGTCAGCTTGGGACAAAGTGGTAGCACCAAATGTGGCTATGGTAAATTAAAATTCCAGCTGTGCTAACAGAACAAGGGAAGCACAAATTCCAGATTTCTAGTATGCTGAGCATAACTATAGTCTTAAAGGTCCTAAAGGATTACCTGCTTTCCAGTGGCACATTACTGCCAAGGACCCAGCTGTCCTGCAGCTGGACCGACTCGGGTGTGGTTTGCAGCTCGGCGGGCAAAGCAGCCGGCGGGGCCGGACTCTGGTTCCTCCTATTTGTCAGTGAATTTCTGTTAAGGGAGGTGATAGATGGGTGATTCTGTGCTGAATGCTGCTTGTGAGAAGGTGGCAAAGGTTGCAGGGTCGACTGGCCTTGGTTATTTGGAGGTTGCTCTGAGAAGAAAGAAAATTACAGTTTGTTATAGATCATCCTTATCTTTGCTAAAGCTAAAGCATAAACTAATAGCCCATTTTCTAAAATATTAGCATATATTCTATTAGTTGGTTTCAATTACATTCTTTAAAACTTTACCCTTAGACAAAGATCTAATTAATATACAGCAGATGGTACAACTACTTTTGGCTTTAATTTATTTTGATTTTTAATTACTCTTATCAATATCTATACAGGAAATCACGACATATCCCATAATGTGATCTTATTTTTTTAAAGCCAATTTTGAAATTAAACAGGTAATTTCAACAGAATATAATGTTTCTGTACATATCCCTATAATTATGTAATGAAGAGTCTTTTTAAAAGAAAAAAAACAAGCTTTATTTAACTGCAATAAATTATTGCAATTTTGCTGCTAAACAGCAGATTATCCTAGTTTAGTGCCTTTCAAATCAGGCAGATCTGCACTATGATCTGCTAATAGATGCTAACTATCCTCTAGCAGAAGGTCACTCTGTGAAGCAGATGTTGCTTCATGGATATTTAACAGACTGAATCACATCTGATTACAACGTCAGAAGACTCATATACTTAATGACCGTTACATCCATTAGAACACATATAGAACAGATTTTCCAATTTCACACTATGTGATATAACTATGTTTCAAAGTGAATCACAGGTAATCAGAGAATCTTGTAATCACAACAATGGTATAAAGATGTTATGTCTCTCAACAACAATAAGAAATAATCCCAGGCAGGATAACTAGCATTAGTTTTTAAAATGTCATATTCTATATTTAAGATTTTTTCACCTTGCTTATATAACAGAAACACATGGCAGATATTATAGACCAGGTATGTTTCTGCCTTATGTGCAAAAGGATTTTTTCCTTATAGATATCAAATTGGTCCTCACTTGTTTTAGACTAACAAAAATGTGAAGTGGAAAACAAATATACACAGTTTAAGCATGACCAAAATTAAAAATGTAAAACATTCTCAACCTTTTCTTGGAATTTGGCTTAGAAATACTTCAACAAAAGCATATGATGCATATGAAGAATGTGTTATTATTCAGGTAGCATACAATTAATCAGCTTTGCCCTTATCAACACCAGTGGGTGTTAGTGCATGTGATTAAAATCAGTATAGAAAGCTTTAGGGCTTCAGGATAATTTAAAAGACTAAAGCTCACAACAGCTTTTAAAAAGAATCTACTTAAAACTTTATCTGATTTAGATTAGAAGTTAATTATCAGTCAGTAGAGAATTAACTTTCATCATTATATGAAAATATATATAAAATGATCAGTTGCACAACAGGAAACCACATCTTATGTTTCTATATATAGAATACTAATTTTGCCTCCTGACTGAAGAACAGACTAATATTTTTGCTATGTGCTTATTCATACTTAACAAGTCTGCTTTCTCAGTGTAGTTTTGTTTAGCAAAATCTTGGCAAACAAACCACCATTTTATAGTACAGTATCCTAGTATTTCAAGATCATATTCTCCCCACTCCTTTTAAGCAATAAAAGCACCAGTGATACAAAGGAGGTGAAAGTGAAATCATTTTACTCATTACTTTATTTAATGGGGGAGAGGGGGAGAGACAACAAGAACTCCCTTTATGGCAACTGTAAATTCCCAGTGAAGAAAAGCAACAACAGCGCAGGCCTATAACTTCTCTGATTTTATATATTTATTTTTAATTGCTAATCAAACTTCCCTCCTGCCAATTCAGCAGGGTTTGCTTTGAAATAGGTCAGCAAGGAACTAAGCCGGTAAAATAAATCACAGTGAACAATGTTTTTATCATATAGTTTAACAAAATGTAATTGTGCAAATTTCACCTCTACAATTAATTTAAAGAAGCCCAATTTTTTTCCAGAAAAAAAAGGTAAGCAACTTAAAAATCATTTGGGATTCTATTTGGGGAGATTCCATGTAAAGTCAGGCTATTTTAACTATAGAGATATATTATGACTGCATTTTTGTGTGAAGCATTTCTTTCACATCATTTTCAAAGCATGTAGATTCCTAATAATTACCTTGACATAATGCAAAATACACTATTTTTCTACAAAAATGAGCTTTGTTTTTTATGTTACTATTTGGCCAGATAGAGTACTGTTGAAAACTCCAAGTGAGAGCGAGAGTAGTTATTAGAGAAGAAAACGCAAGCAGGCCTTATACAATCAAGATATAATCATGCTGAAAAGCATCCAATAATCTTGGCAGTGGATCAATATTGATGCCTATTCTTTCTATAAAGGTCCTGTATATGGAATAGTTCCAGAACAGTCCTCCAGATCAGTGATCCTTTAACATGGGAAAGATTACACAGGACCATTGTCTATTTCTGCCAGATACATGTTGTCTTATTGTTGTGATTTTAAAGGTAATGTTACATTAGTGATCCAAGATTTTTATTTGAACACTTGAGTCTTCCAAAATAGAAATAATGGACCACAGGCAAAAACCATGTAGGCAGTTTTACACTTGAGTCTAAGGTGGTCAATTACTATATCTTTCATAACTTGTGTGGCAGACAAATGTTCAAAAGGTGCAGTTTTTCCTGTCACATTGCTGCAATGATGAGGCAAGCCACAGCTGTCAAAACCTATTCATTCCATATAGCTATTAGGGATGCTGGAGCGCCTTTCAAAGCCAAGTTTTGGCAGGTCTAATTGATACATGTGAAAGATTCTTTTCAATCTTAGTGAAATGTCAGTCAGTTGTTGAGTGATTCTAAAGCAGCTGTGGCCAAGTGCATTCTAGGTTTTTGGCTGACAGTTCCATTTTGATGCTAAATAAAGGGAAAAAAATATTCAGCCTACATGGTTTCAAGACAACAGCTACAATACATGATTAGAAAAAGCCACATATTCAACAAAATGAAGGATCATGGAAGTGAACAACTACATTAATTTAACTAGGGCAGGGAAAAATACATTATTTAGGCATTCAAAATATAAAATATATCTTATGCTTGCTATACACTAAAAGTAGTTCAGCAATCTCATTCAACCAAAGCTGAAGTATACATAACAAATATATGTTCCACTGTATAAATTATTTTTGTAAGATAAAATCACAATTCTATGAAAACCGATGAGTTAATAATGCATTGATAAGCAATGAAGTGGTTAAGTATAACTTATCTAATTTTTCATATTAACTGAAGATATTTTTGAGCAAAGTGGAAGCAGTAACAAACATAATGCTGGCACCTACAGTCCTACAAACTACAGAATATGCTGCATGGGGGTGGGGGATTGAAATTACTTAAGTCCTCAAAATCAATGACTGTCCATATAATGCACATACCGTGTTTCTCCAACAATATGCCCCCCCCCAATAGGAAGGACCAGCATGTTTTCTAGACATGAGGTAAAATTAAGCCCCTCCCCCAAAATTTAGGCCTATTTAAAACATGCAAAATGGGGGGAAGGGTGGGGGGAACTTGCCATTAGGAGTGGCCTGCGGTCAGCCATGCCTCACCACCAGCCGCTCCTAACGGCTGATCATGGTGGAGCAGTCCCTACCCGCCCCAAGCGCCTTTGCTGCAGACCGAGTATGGAGCTGGCTGCAGGCCGGGTCGGCGGGCATCGTCGTGAATGTCGGCCTCGGCAGCAGCATGGCATTTTGCACTGCTGCCACTTCCTCTGCCACCATCGCTTTCCCTTCTGCTGTCGCCACGGCTTTATGCTGCGTTCAGACTACCATTGGGCAAGACGCAGAGGCCGGAGTCCGTGCTGGACATTGCGGCATGGCAGTAGCGGAGAAGTGGCCCTTCCAGTGGGTGGAGGAACGGTTCAAGCCCATTCCTCCACTGGCAGTGTTCCAGATGCTTCTCGGGCGGAGCAGCCGTCTCTGTAGCTTCCATGGTTTCCACCAGCGCTGGCACCAGCGCCGTCTCCAACAACAGCAGCAGCAGTGGGACAGACCCCACTGCTGACGAGAACTGCCTGCCCTCCCACAGGGGCATCGCTTTGCTTGATGATGGCTGCGTCGACAACGTCCTGCAAGTCGATGAGTCTTTCGGGCTTCGATGGGTGGAAGCAGCAGCGGGAAGGTGATGCCATTGTTTCTTCCCCCCCCACGCCTCACTTTGCTTCCCGCCCCAGAGCTTCGGGTCACGGTCTCGTTCCCTATTCGGTCAGGCGCCCTCCTCTTGCTCCAGATGCCCAAACCCCCCATGGACCTTTTCCCCTCTTTAAGTTTTCTTTACTCTCATTCCCTCCGTCAGTTCCCTAAGAATACAGACTGACCAGGCAGCTTCCTCCCCACCCCTCCCAGTAGTTTTAAAAAGGGAACCATCTATCCATTTTGCCCTTCGAGCAGAGCAAACCTTCCAATCCAAACAGAAGAGAAAGGGAATCATCCTACAGACCTTTAGCACCAAGCTTCCCAGAGGATTCTCCCAACGGATTCACCCCAAAGGAGGATTCACCCCAAAGGAGGATTCACCCGAGGATTCTCCCAAAGGATCCACCCCAAAGGAGGATTCACCCGAGGATTCTCCCAAAGGATTCACCCCAAAGGAGGATTCACCAGAAGATTCTCCCAAAGGATTCACACCAAAGGAGGATTCACTAGAGGATTCTCCCAAAGGATTCACCCCAAAGGAGGGATGAATCCTCTGGGAAGCTTGGCAGGGAAAGAAGGAGGGAGGGAGGAGAGAGGGAAGAGTGTCTTTGGGATTTGCCAGGAGAAATCCAGGAAGTGGATTTCCATCCTATTTTTGCCCTTCAAGGAGATGAAGGTGGGGAGTGCTTTTAAGGGGGTGAATTCTCCTTTCTTTTGCCTTCAAATATGTTACAAATAATTCTCATAATAGAGAATTGTTCTTAACAGGCAAAAGAAATTGCTTGTGATATAAGGTACTATATTAGCGAACTAGCAAGAATGCTGGTATTTATGAAGATTACGTGGAAAAGACAGTTGACTCCCAATTTAATAATTCTGCTCAACCCCTGAAATCTACTCATCTGTTGTTGACTTACTTATAAAACTTACTTTTATTGAAATCAACTATGTACCTTTTGAGTTATTTGGGAAAAGGTAATACTGGTACATAGATATTCAAAATAAGATATATGTGTATTTAAAATATTTCTATTGAAAATGAGAAAAAGAAACAATACAAGTTTAATAAATTTGCTATGCTTCTGAAACATTTTTCAGAAGACAACAAAATTATTATTATTATTATTATTATTTTATTTATTTATTTATTTATTTAGACTTGTATGCCGCCCTACTCCCGAAGGACTCAGGGCGGCGAACATACAAAAAAATATACAATAAAATAATAAATAAAAACAAGTCCAAATTACCAACAACTAAAACAATAAAATACAAATAGACAAACTGATTAAAACTACCCACCCCAGGGTCAATCCAGGCCGGCCTGCTGAAACAGCCAGGTCTTCAGGTCTCGACGAAAGGAGCGGAGATCAGGGGCCAAACGCAGATCCGCAGGAAGCTGGTTCCACAGGGCGGGCACTCCCACAGAAAAGGCCCTAGCTCTGGGAGCCGCCAGCCGACAATGCCTGACCGACGGTATTCCCAGAAGGCCCCTCCTATGGGAGCGCACGGGGCGATTGGACTGTGATGCAGGCAGGAGGCGATCCCGCAAGTACCCTGCACCCAAGCCATTTAGGGCTTTATAAGTTGTTACTAACACCTTGAAGGAAACCCGGAAGGCAACCGGCAACCAATGCAGGTCGCGCAGGAGGGTGTAACATGGGAGTATCGGGATACCCCATCACAGCCCGCGGCCGCATTCTGCACCAGCTGCAACCTCCGGTAATCCGCAAGGGAAGCCCCATGTAGAGAGCATTGCAGTAGTTGATCCTGGAAGTGACGAAGCATGAGTGACCGTCAAGAGCATCTCGGTCCAGGTAACGGCGAAGCTGGCGAACCAGCCAACCTGGGCAAAAGCCCCCTGGCCACAGCTCCCACCTGCTCCTCCAAACTGAGCTGTGCATCCAGGAGGATGTCCAGATTCCTCGCCCTATCCACGGGGGGTAACACCTCCAACCCCATGACCAAAGATGGCACATCCACTGAACACCGAGATGCCGGTAAGAACAGCCACTCAGTCTTGGCTGGGTTGAGTCTGAGCCTATTACTCCCCATCCAGGCCTGCACCGCCTCCAGGCACCGGGACATCACCGAGAGAGCATCACTGATCTGGTCTGGGGTGGAGATATACAACTGGGTATCATCTGCATATTGATGATACCTCACCCCAAAACCACGGATGATCTCACCCAGCGGTTTCATGTAGATATTAAACAGGAGAGGTGAGAGAACCGACCCCTGAGGCACCCCACAACTAAGAGGCCTCGGGAGGATCTCTGTTCTCCGTCAACACCAACTGCGAACGGTCCGAAGGTAAGAGGAGAACCACTGTAACACGGTGCCCCCACTCCCAACCCCCGGAGCCGCCGCAGAAGGATACCATGGTCGATGGTATCGAAAGCCGCTGAGAGATCTAAAGGACCAGGACAGAGGAAAACCCCTGTCCCGAGCCCTCCAGAGATCATCTACCAATGCGACCAATGCTGTCTCGGTGCTGTGCCCGCCTGAAACCCGATTGGTACAGGTCAAGGTAATCAGTTTCCTCCAGGAACAGCGGAAGCTGCTGAACCACCACGCTCTCAACAACCTTCGCTAAAAAGCGAAGGTTGGAGACTGGACGATAGTTATTCAAAACGGTTGGGTCCAGAGCAGGCTTCTTAAGGAGAGGTCTCACCACCGCCTCTTTCAGGGCGGCAGGAAAACCCCTTCACTCAAGGAAGCATTGATAACTGCCTGGAGCCAACCGTGTGTAACCTCCCTGGAGGCATAAACCAACCAGGAAGGACACGGGTCCAATAAACACGTGGTGGAGGACAGCCTCCGCATGATCCTGTCCACTTCATCCAGGGAGACAGAGTCAAACTCAACCCAAACAGGATCCACAAGACTCATCGCCACACCATCGTCAACATCCTGCCAGTCAGAGTCCAAGCCAGCCTGAATCTGAGCGACCTTATCCGCCAGATGTAAACTAAAATCCTCTGCTCTGCCCAGGGGTCCCCTCCCTCCCTCAATTGCAAGAGGGAGCGAGTGACCCTAAACAGGGCCGCAAGGCGATCATCTGCAGACGTGATCAGAGCGGAGAAATAAGCACATCTCGCTGCTCTAATCGCTTCCAGGTAAGTCCTAATATAGGCTCTTAACTGGAGACGGTCAGACTCAGAGCGACTAGTCCTCCACCTGCTCTCTAGGCGCCTCCTCTGCCACTTCATTCCCAAGCTCCTCTGAAAACCAAGGAGCTAAACGAGGTCTCCGGCAAGGGAGAGGCCGCAAGGGGACAACCCGTCGAAGCGCTGCCGAGGCCGCTTTGCCAGGCGCCACCAAGGTCTCGCCGGCTGTGGACAAGGGAGGTGGGCAAGAACCCCAGGGCCGTCTGAAACCTCTCCGGGTCCATCAGGCGCCTGGGGCGGAACCATTGAAATTCATGTGTTTTAAATGCAGAATGTTTTCCTGTTCATAGATACTTCTTATGTATTTCAATGTCCAAAATCATATTTTATTTACATTTTATAAAAGATTTGATTTTTGTATTAATGATCTCTCTAATTTATAGCAAGAAACAATTTCTCTTCAGATTTAATGTGTTTCAATTTAAGGACTGGAACTCCTTTGAAATAATGAAGTGACCACTGTTGTACAATATAATTACTGTATTATGTCAAATGTCTGAACCATCAAAGAATATTAAATATTCCATTTTACTCTCCTAACTAAAATTCAGTCAGGTGAATAAATTGCTCAAAATGTTTTAAAAGAGAAAGATATTCCTCATTTTTTTTGGAATGAATAACGAATAACAAATTTTGTAAGCAAAAAAGAAAAACAGAAATTTTGATGTTCTTTAAATTCAGTCACTATTTTTTCCTTGAAGAAAGAGAAGAAATGAAAATGTAGCATTTATCTTCTCACTTTTATCAGGAAGTTTCTCCTTAACTCCAGGTTACCCATTAAACCAATCAAACTGTGATGCTGCCAAGATAAGTCAAAGAAAGGCAAATGGTGCTCATGTTGCAATTCAGATTTTATCTTCCAAATTTAAACATCAAGTTTGATGAGACTTACAATTAGCACAATTTGAAAATGTGTGTAAACTTGGGAATTCCCCCAGAGTTTTTAAGTGTTACACTTCACATTATGAAGGAAACAAGACTCCTTTATATTAGCATTAGAATTATCTAGCACTGCAGTTTAAATTCTCCAAAGCTTCTTCCTTCCAATTACACTGCCATAAAAAGTTCTGCATATTTCATGAAAGGAAGATAAATGAATACATTTATATTCTATCTCACTATGTAACTCTACTAAAAACATATTTTAGTTTTTAAAGAACAGCATTGTCTAATATTTTTAACATTTTATTTTATTTCATTTAAACTGTTAGAAAATTGAGAAACTTTTAAAAACCATACATTTTAAAGTGAAAATGAAAGTTTTATTGGAAGAAAAGAAATTACATGTTAGCTTGTTCCTATGTATTTACCATATAAGAGTTTGAACAATATGGGTAGTCCTTGCTTACCAACCATTTGTTCAGTGATTATCTAAGGTTATGAACTATGCACCCCCCCCATGTGTGCAGTCAGTACGCATTGTCCTGTGTCTGACTTTTTTAATTTTCCTCCTCACTTGCAGAATGGAGAGGAAGGGATTGGAAGAGAGCAAACAGGCACACAATGGAGAATAAACATTGAAAACCAGTAGCCATAAGCACACAAGGTAAACAGCTAGTGCATTCCCCATTATGCACCAAACACAGTCCCTCTTCTTTCACCACCAACATCCCGGAAGAGAAGGTGTTCACAAAACAATTTCTGTAGGCAATCTTCTTTTGCTCCACCCCCAGAGTGGAGAGATTGGAAAGAAAGATATTAGGTAGAGTAAGCAAGCATACAGTGGAGAACACACCGACTGTTTGCTGAGAGATGTCTATTTCTCATTGTGTGCCTACTTACTTTCTTCTAATTCCTTCCACTCCAATGGATACACACACACACACACACACACACACACAAATTCTGTTCTTGTTAATGATTCTTTAGCGCTGGGGTGAACATTCAAAAAATAGGGGGAATGGTTAGGCGGCAAACTAAAGAAAACTGTGACACTGGCTAACTAGGCCTCTTCGTAGCCAGAAAGTACAGTTGTGGTCATGTGATTTCTCACTTGGTGACTACTTTGCTTAGTGCCCAAGATGCAAGTCCAAATTATGGTCTCTAAATGAGGACCACAATAGAACTGTGCCTAATAGAGCTTACAAAATAAGATTGGAAAAGAAAAACTAGTCGAAGGTAGAAAAATCCATCTTTTTCTTTTACTATATGCACATGAAAAGAAAAAACTGCTAATGAGAAAGCAAGATATGGCTCCAATAACTTTTTGCTGAGTTTATGGTTAACAATATGAAAGTTATCAGGATTTTACCGAATTCTAGGCATGCCTTAGTTTATACCATTATATAGAAATAAACAAAATCTAGTTATTGAGAAGCCAGATGTGAAGCACAATTAACACCATTTAATCCATGTTTTTGTATAAAAGCATTCCCTTTTCAATGTTTCAAAATAATGAGTATAAAGTCACAATTATGAATTACATTTAACTGGGTCTCTTCAAGAGCTTTAGTTTGGAAAACAGCAAAAAAATAGCAATTTACAGATGATGTGGACCGCTGTGACCTATTATAAATGTGAGTCAATTGCCAAGCACCTGAAATGCAACCATGTGTGTCTATATGTGTGAGGTGTGTGTATTAAAAAAATGTAAACATATTTTTTCAATTAAAATCAGTTAATTTATGTGTGTTTTATGAATAAAGCCTGACAGGATGAAGTAATGTATTCGATAGTTTAACTAGGCATGTGCATGGAGCAAGAAAGGAGTCACGTTTTGAGATCTAGGCAAAACAGTTTGATTTGTAACATTTTGTTGAAAAAAACTGAAATATCCAGAATGACTCAAGTATTTTATATTCTACATAAATCAAATCTAAATAAAATTTTCAAGTGTTCCAGACAATAGTCCCTTGTTCTTCCCTCTTTCAACTCAGGTCTATACAAAATAGGAAAACTATTTTATATGAAGAGTTTTTTTAAAACTAAGATTCAGTGAAAGAGGATGAAAATCTCAGCAATTGGATTGCTTTCTTCTTTTACAGTTCAATTTATTTTTCAGATTCCTAAGATGGAGACCTTCTCAATATCTTACTCGGGGTTCTTATGTGAACTGTGAAGATCCTTATAATAGAAGAATAGTTAGTTATAATATGAACCTGTTTCCACTTTTAATGATACATTTAAACCATGTTGGCTGCTACTTACCATCCAATTTACAAAATTTTAAATTCCCTAGGTACCAGTTAAGACAGCAGTTTAGCACTTTTTGCAGTACAAAAAGTCAAAGGAAAATCTGAGCCTATGTTGATGATACCTACATATGTGCTTAGGAACTGATATCAAAATACATCTGTTCTTCCTTTTCCTGTTTGTGACTTGCTATGTAAAAGCAGACTTGCTATTTAGAAGCAATTGTAGCAAAGATCTTCAAAATGTAGAAAGAAGTCCTCTGTAGTATCATTCTTGGGACTATAGTAAACTTCTTTAGTGCCATCGTTAGCAGTCATGGACTATTCTTCAGGAAGTGATAGATTATTCTCTTAATAGAACAACAGAGTTGGAAGGGACCTTGGAGGTCTTCTAGTCCAACCACCTGCTCATATACCTGTACCTTATACCATTTCATACAAATGTTTGTCCAATCTCTTCTTAATCTCCAGCTCAGGAATTGCTAGCATTGCAGACCAGACTGACTGGGCAAACATCAAATACAATACTCTCCTCTGCTTATGCAGAAAAACTGATGCCTTCCGTCAACTTCACCTACTATGAAGTTGTCTGAGGCAGCCATCAGACAAATGTATTCTACTGGCAGTAATTCACATCTCATTGCATTCTTCTCTTCAGCAAAGAATAGTCTACAGTAGTTTTCAATCTCTGAACATGTGTTTAAATGATAGCTGTTTTCTCTTCAACACCTTTATGCTTGGCCTTAGGAATGAGCAAAGAATATGTGATCAGTTAAAAGAGAGCTTTCCCCCAAAATAGACTAGTACTGAACAAGTAGAAAGTGTGGCTAAAATTAAACAAAAACTTATCTTGATTTTGTTTAGCATAAGATGAGCCAACAGAAACTCTGGCAGGCTTTTAAAATTTTGGTATTCAACTCCACAGTCATAAAGAACATTGTGGAATCTCGGCCCTGCTTGTTTTTTGACCTTGCCTAACTTGAACGGCTGGCAATTCCATCCGCTCATCATCACAATCCAGGTTTTTTGGGTTTTTTTTGAAGTGTGTGCCTTTGAGTCAGTCTTTACTACTGGAGACTGCCTTTTTACAGTTTTCCTGGCAATATTTTTGAAGTAATTTGCCATTTCTTGTTTCCAAGAGCTAAGAGAAATGATGGCTCAAAGTCACCCAGCTGACTTTGCACCTAAGGCAGGAACTAACAGGAGTCTGCCCGTTTCTAGCCTGGCACTTTAGTCACTACACCTAACTGTCTCTCTGTGGGGTTTACTTTTAAGATATATTTTAACAATGCAGATTTAATTAATGCTATGAAAATCCCGTGTTTAAGAAAGGAATACACAAAAGAAAAGAGAGAAGGAAAATACTTATTATTTCTATTAAATAATATTTATTTTACAAGTTCAAAAATGTATCAGATCTGACTTACTGAGAAGACAAGCAAATGTAAGGCAGTACAGGTAGTCCTTGACTTACCACAGTTCATTTAGTGACAGTTTGAAGTTATGACACTGAAAAAAATGACATGACCATTTTTACACTTCTGACCATTGCAGCATCCCCAAAACTCATTTAACAAATTTCTTACTTAGCAATATAAATGTTGGGCTCAGTTGTAGTCATAAGTCAAGGACTACCTGTATCAAGTAGAAGAACCAGTGGTGGTATTCAAATTTTTTGTACTACTGGTTCTGTGGGCATGGCTTGGCGGGCGTGGTATGGCTTGGTGGGTGTGGCATGGTTTGGTGGGTGTGGCTTGGTGGGCATGCAGGGGAAGGATACTGTAAAATCCCCATTTCCACCCTACTCAAGGGGAAGGATATACTGCAAAATCTCCATTTCCACCCCACTCCAGGGGATGGATATTGTAAAATTCCCCATTCCTCCCTACCCCACTAACCTGCTTTCCAGCTCCACTCTCCTGTGCAGGGCAACAAAAGACCCAGTGGATCAGCTGAGACTTGGGAGGCAGCGAATAGATGGGGGTGGGGCCAACCAGAGGTGGTATTTACCAGTTCTCTGAACTACTCAAAATTTCTGCTACCAGTTCTCCAGAACCTTTCAGAACTGGCTGAATACCACCTCTGAGTAGAACCCACCTAGTTTTGCTGCTTTACAAGCTTATATGAGAACATTCTAGAAGGTGTACTGAAATTAATGCAAATTTTGTATAACAAGCAATGCAGTTTGACAGAGGGCTATCTATCTAAAAGAGATTCATATTTTAAACTAGTTGTATAACTGTCTACAGATTCTTCATTACCTTGCTAGGCAAATGCTATTGTGTACTTATCACTTGTAAAATCTACCTTACATTTAAGCAATTATGCTTATCTGAATTATACATAAAATTAGCTTCTTGTTATATTTAGGCAGTTAATAATTACCTATCATGAATTTAAATGTCTTCTATACCAACTACATAAAGAATTATATTCAGAAGTAAACTGCACTTTCAATTTGCCCTTCTCAAAGTTATGTGCATTCTATAACAGCTTAGGAATGATTATAGTAAATTGATAATTTCTGTTCTTCCAATTTTCTCCAAGTCTGTTCAGCCATTTTTTAAAAAACATCAAGTTTCAACAGCCAAGATGTGAAAGGAAACATTTTCAGACTTTTTGCACAAATTGCTTCTTCTTTTTGCTCTTCTTGCAGAGGACAATAAAAGGGAATTAATTCTTCTCTCACTTCTAGAGTGAAAGAAGTACTTAATCTTGAGTACTTAAGAAAAAAAGCACAATAAATCGTGAGTGCCTTAGGAAGAAAGTCCTATCTTACAGTAATAGTATATTTTCAGGTCAGATAGATATATGCTGGCTTTAAATATTCACAAGGAAATTCTCTACAGAAACAAAGGAGGGGAGTAAAAATTGACTTTGATACTTATTGAAATGATCACAGTAAATGTACAAGCTCAAACTACTGCAAAGATGTATGGGGAGTCTCTTAAACTTACTTTATCAGGAAACCTGAAAGAAGAATAAAGGCAGTTGTCTCCTGATCCTCAATCATTTAAGATATAATAGGGGAGAAATGTAATCCAAAGCTATAGACTACAAAGTCTCTTTTCCAAAAATCCATACCACCTTTTTCAGTCAACCAAATTTAGCTGCTGCAGAACCATTTTCCTAGGCACACTGGGCATTCTTGCTTGTTAAGATCAAAGAGTTTCATGCCCATGCTCCTGGCTTACTGGTAAGTGAGCCATAATTCATCTTATCTTTTAAAACAAGCTACACATGAAACAATAGAGTGCATGTAACAGGAGATTTTAATTGGTAGCTGACAGGTTCAGTCTATACACTCACCTGGCTTCTAAATTTGTCTGATCTGGAAAGAGAAAGATCTGAACAAATAAGCAGGAGGAATTTTCAATTCAATTTCTCTTGAACTAAGTATGCTTTTTAAAGTACAAGATAAGATACAAAAGGGATCAATCTGCTCTTTCTACCTACTTTTTTTGTAGAAGAGAAACAATTAGATTTAGAAAAAGAGAGTATGAATAGACATTGATCAGAATTATAGTATTCTATATTTAAATATTTTAGTTGTTAGCTAAACAAATCACCAGTTTTTCATACCCAGGGATCAGAGTCCAGGGATGTCTTAAACAATATGGATACACTGATAACAGTTTGTTTACTTCTTAGCACTTCCTATACATTAAATGGATATATGTAAATTCTAAGTTCCAGATATCCCATCTTGGTCCTCTCTCCAATCAATAAAAGCAGACTTGGGAAAAAGCCTAAAATATACTGATTGCCATTTAACTTCAAAACATTCCTACATTTCAGTTTAGTATCAGGAAGGAATCCTGCTAAAAGAAGTATTATTTATAATATTTTCACTTGTTTTCCTTATCTGGGAATCATTGTTTTTTATATCTACTTAGGCATCATCTACCTAAAAGCAACACTACAGATGGAACAATCTCCCCCAAAAACTATTTAGCCACGATATTATAAAGACCACTCAATTCAGAACTAATAAATCATCAAGAGTTTATGAAAATTTGGCTTGTGAAACCAAACAAAATAGAGGTTATTTTCTTGATATAAAGGCTACTGAGCTAAAACACAAGGATCACATATGCTCTGATTCCTGTGCTGCAGCATTCGTATCTGGAAAAATAATAACTTAAGAGTATAAATGTACAATATGCATGTATTAGTACCTAGTATGAGTTTATTTTATTTTCAAATAATTTGAATTACGAATAAAAACTAATCCAAACAACACATTTTATAGAATTACAAAGAAAAAAGTATAGAAAAAGAAAGGAAAAAAAAAACTTCTCCCTGCAACCCAACAAGTAAAAACAATTTAAATAAGTTATCACTATCTGTTAATACAACATATTCTTTTTATCCTATAATTATTTTTTTTACTAGAAAATAAATTCAAAAGCCTTCTAATTCGTTCTTTGTCAGCAAAAGTCCAGTAAAGGAAAACATATAATTAATTTTCATTATATAAGCCAACCCTGTATTCCTTCCCTGAATTTTTAACCAATATATATATAATGACTACAAATATAGTCCCAGAGCTTATTTTCTTTAAAAAAGTTAACAGACGTCTTTTGTATTACTGTAAATAAAGTTTATCCTTTTACTTATCATTTCTTATAACTTTCAAGTTTTTAATAGATCTCCTTTTTAAATCCAGTAAGAAAAAGTTATCCAAACTGTTTTTCTTGTATAACAATTGTTAATCTTCTTTTGCCTGTTTTATCTGGGTATCCAGTATATCTTTCTCTATTTCCTTTTCATTGTTTGACACAAACTGACATTCAAAATAATTTCAAGTCATCTGTTGTAATTTGTCTTTTTCTGTAATTTTAATGACACACATTCTTCTATTATATCAACTAATTTTGAAGACCAATATTCAAAAAGATTGATTTGTTATGTCACTGTTAATAAAGTGAATTTATTATCTGCTACCTCCCTGGTCCCATTATCATGTTTCCTGTTAAAAGAACCCAAACAATCATTTCCTGTGGGAAGAATACTTTTGATTAAATCAAAACTATACAGGTAGTCTTCAACTTAGGACCACAATCGGGACAAATACTTTCTGTTGCTAACCATGGCAGTTGTTAAATGAGTCGCACTCAATTTTACATTCTTTCTTACCAGGTTTATAAAGTGAATCCCTGCAGTTTATTTATTTATTCAATTTCTATAGCCAACCAACACTACCAAGTCAATCTGGGCAGCTATAGTTCACAATCAAGTAAATCCAGTTTTCCTCATTGACTTGTTTGTCAGAAACCAGCTAAAAATGTTTCAAATGGCAAACATATGACTTTGGGATATTGCAACCATTGTAAATAGATGCCAGTTGCCAAGTGCCCAAATTTTGATTAGTTCATGGGGATGCTGCAATTATTTAAGTGCAAGGACTGGATGCAATTTTTTTCAATGCCACTGAACGGTCACTAAATGAATAATTGCAAATTAAGAACTACCTGTAATTTTAATTATGTCTGTCATAATTTCAATTATGTCTGTCAAAATCCATATTCTAAGCACTGCTACTTTGCTGTTGAATCTAAAAAATACTTTCCACAGCTTTTAAAATCATATTTAAAATATCTTACTCCAAGGAAAAGGCAATTTACCTGAAAGAATTCAGTAAAACCTTGCTAATCTGAAAAGTCTTAATTATTTCTAGTACAAAAAAATTAGTAATAATCTAAAGACAGGAGTAAGAAATGGGGCTCAAGTGAGCTTTATGTTCTTAAAAGGCTGTTATGAGTATCAGCTTAATGATATTCTCGACTCTCAGCCACCCAACTCATAAGACAATAGGTAAACAACAGCTCCTGCTGTCTACTCCTAAGGTACAAAGGTCCAGAATCATGAGTCATTTCAACAATCTCTCTTTCCTCTAAAGAGATATTGCTGGTCTGCATCCAGCGTTCAGCCACAAATTTCCTTGTAAAACATCAACTTGCCATGGCATTATATTCTAAGATACCATTTCTTAAGATTAGAATTATTTGTGCATAGTAAAAAAGACAAACTGAAGTATGTGTTTATATACTGTATACCACACATACTTGTAAATAAACCAAGAATTTTAGGTTCCAAAATACACCCCAAAATTGGGTTCAGCTTATACATGGATGGCCTATAAGGCAACACTTTATAATTACCTATACATTATGTATGTATTCACATCCCTGGAACATCTAGAATGTTGTGGCACATATGAAATAAAAAATTCTCAAAACTGTATTTATGACCCAATGGGTGGTGATAATTTTAGAGTTGGGGAGATTGTCAAACAAAGAAATGATGAAAAGCAATATATGAAACAGCACAGGGAGATATAGTTTGCAAGGATAGGAAGGCACAGAGAGATAAAATAAAGGGTGTTGGTCTAAATTACATTAAGCTAGCTTTCCTTTCAAATTTTTAATCTCATGGCTTAATTTCTTTGTCTTACTTCAGCACAATTTTGTACAAAAGTACAACACATATATATGTCTATTTATTTAAACACACATACACACACTTTTTGTATTATATATTTTGAATAATCACTAGAGAAAGGTATCTATTGGCTCCCTCTTTAAAACAGTAATTCTAAGAAATTCAACCAGGTAACATTAATATAATTTGTTTATATATTTGTCCATTCTATTTTGTATGCTCATTACATATTACATTATTCAAGTATTGTTGAAATTAATTCCTGGAGCTTATATTTCATTTTGTTATATTGCAATATTTTAATTATTCTGAACTAAAATAGTGAGGCTTCCAAAGTTAGTAATCAAATGGTAGCTTAAAAAAATCCAGAATTTCACAAAGAGCTACAAATTATTTTTAGCACAAATTTGTCCTATTGAGAATATTGTCATCATTCCAATATATACAATTCAAGATCTGTACCTAATATTTTGTAGCATTACCAAGACTTTTGTACTCAAAGGTTATGTAGCAGCTTTCAGAAACACCTTTAAGATTTGTTGGTTTTATCACCTCTTCCTAGAGTGCCTGCTGACAAATCAGCAGTATATCACAAATAAGTGAAGAATATGAAGATATACAAGTGTGAAATTTATATAGTCTGCTGTTCCTACTATGTCATATAGATTTGGGAAGCACAACAATGTAAGTTTCAACACCCCATGTTGTGCACTTCATCCCAGTAGCAATTACAGCAAGAGTCCAACTGTAAAAACGTGATGGAGATGCTGAGCAGATTCAAAGAATCAAAAGCACAATTCATTAGAAGTGCTTCACTTGGTTTCTGAAGCATTTTCGCTACAGGCACATGGTGGCTGTGAGTTACAAGGTTATTTTTATTCTTATCTTTTTCCAACTCTGTAGAGCTGAAGCTATTTCTAAACAACCAAGGAAAGTAAAATTATCTTAGATATCATTTAAAATTGATACAGAAAACATTTATGTGTATATTAAGAGTCAGTGAGCAAACACAGTTAAAAATAATATATTCAGACACGGGATATATTTCTGATAAAGCAGTCAATTTATACAAATAAAAAAACCATCATTTTAGTGTTTTTGGCAAACTATACTGACAGCTATCTGAAGCAATTGTATGAGTCAAATACTGCAGTTTTATTCAATAATAACCAAATCATGCTAGTTTATATTCAGACAGCATAACAATAACTCTTGGTAACATTAAAATCAAATGTGTCAACTGAACTCTTTAAATAATTCAATCACATTGATGACATGAAATATAAAAGACTATTTCTTACTAGCATGCAATGTGTCTTCCACACAATAAGGAGGATTCTATAGATCCTTAATTACTACAAAGCTGATTTTTTTAAAAAAAATACACATTCTTTTACAAAATTAAATTCCACACTGGCTTCTCATGCATCATTTCAAGTGATATATTTTAATTTCTATAAAATGCTGTCTTTCAATTTATGAAATATGAACAACAGGTATCTATGAATTTATCTAAATCCAAAACATTACTCTTTCTTTTGAAAACAAAAGTGGGAAAAGTGTGGGTATAAAAACAGAAAGCAAAGAAAGGCATTAATATAATAACATATCAAAATAACTTAAGAATGAATTAAAATAAATTTAAAAATATGATCCCATTTTCTAAGCTAGAGTTAAGTGGACTTTTAAATGTAAGGAATATGTAGATAGGTTTGATCAGACCCTTGTTTTTGTTACTTTAAAAAAATGAGGTAACTGCAGATATTCATTTAGGAACTGCCTTTTTAAAGACGATTCAAACTTAAAATGATGATTAAAAAGTAACCTTACAACCAATCCTCACATTTATGACCTTTACAGGTTTGTAAAGAAAAGGAAAGTTGAAGTAACACCAAAAGCAAAGTTGTAGTTTCATCTAGAAAGCATTTTGTTTAACAATCAAGTTTCAGGGCCTAATTACAGTTAATAAATGAGGACAACATATATAGTTAAGATCCTGATTAAAATTAAGCATTTTTTGCATTAAAGTATGTAGTATTTTATAATAACCTATAGCTAAGCAATTAATCAGAAAACCAAATATAAGGATTCATAAGGGAAGGATGAAAGGAATTAGATTTTATTAATGTTTTCCAGAAATAATTGCTGACTTTTAAAAGTTTGGATTAAATATATTCAATACATTCTAAATCAATGAGTTCCCCTTATTTTCAAGCAGCTATTAATTTGTCATAGAAGAAAAGAAAATGGCTACACTGTTTTTACCAACAGGGCACCATTTTGTGATAAATTATCACATATTTTCAAATCCTTTTCTTCCAGCTTATAAAGTTATCCGATATTTATGAATTCCAATGATCAAAATAATTCTGCCAATTATGGTGTTTCATTTGGCAGCACACAGTCAACTATGTAATGCAATAAACTATGCCTGAATGGTCCGTTTACCCCACAGCAAGTTATAAGGAAAACTCTTTCCTCTTAAAGGATTTGTCTCTTTGAAATGCACAAACTGTCAAGAAGCCAAGGGAAACTGGTGCTTAAAAAAAGACTGAGCAATGTCTGTGTGCATTTCAATTTCAGCCAACCGCAGTAAATGTTATTGGAGTTTTTGTGCTGTAAAATTGCTGCTTTCATGGCCACTGCATCTGACAATAGGACTCCTTGAGCTAGGATGAAGGAAGAAGGTTGATGTGCCTTCAAGTCAAAACTCTGTATTCTTTAAAAACCAAGGATACTATTTCAGAGTGTTCTTAATGGGTTAGTGACAGCAATATTCATGTCAATAGTGCATTCAGACAAAGATACTAAATTGAGAAATCTCTTGAAAAATGTAAGAACAGAAAATTTTGTTCTTTTAAAACTATCTAGTTTTTACTGGAGAAGAAGGTGAAAAGTTATTGAACTATTAGCTTTTTGTCATTATTTTTGCTGTAATCTGAATGCTTCCATTTTAATTTTATCAATATTTTATTAAAACAATGCCAAGGAAAAAAAATCCCTTTAAAATGGAGATACCCATAAATCTGGCTGTAAAGTAGCTTTTAAAATGCTCATACTGCATTTGATGGTTTTCTTGAGAAAATCATAGTAACTGTAATTGTTAAAGTCTAAGCCTTAAAAGTAGCCAATTATTGTTCTTTGATTTAAAAAAAATATTTTGACATTCAACAATGTTCTAATGTATTAGTCAGTAAGCCGTGCTAAAATAAAGAATCTGAAAGAATAAGAAAATATGAAATACTTATAGCAAATCTCTTAGCAGAGTTTATACAGATTTCCATATACTTTTGGCAATTCTTTCATATTTACAGAACAATAGTATTCAAAGGAAAGAAATCACCTAGTATTTTAATTAATATTAATGAGGGTTCAGAATAGGTATCTTGAATAGAGCAGGTACTATTTCTTTCAACATGACTAATATTTGCCCAACTTCTTTATTTGCAGAGGCAAATAAAGATTCATTTCCCCTTCAACCTACTTTCTCAACTTTCTCTTGGCCTGGTATTTAAAGTGGGATAGATAGTCTAAAACTTCATGCAATAGGCTAAACGTATCTAAAATGCCTTGATCATTTGATCAAATTGGCACAGAATTCCTTACCATTAGGGACCAATGCTCAAGTTTATACACCCTAAAATACAAAGAATATAAAGTTCAAATTTAATTTGGTGATATAAACTCTAATAAGTATTATGGATAGCTACTCTGTTTAACTGCACCTAATTCTTATTTCTTTCAGCATGGCAAGGAACTGTTAAAGACTGCAACGTGAATATATTAAGTGGCCAGCAGAAGATCAAGAACAGATGGAAAGCATATACTGAGGACTCTATAGCTGTTTGACTTATCATTAAGATGAAAATGACATCCCAATTAATAAAGAACTAAACATCTTGAAAGAAGTTGTAGAATGGGCCATGGAGAAATTGCCGGGGAAGGCCCAGGTGTTGATGGAATACCTGTGGAATTACTAAAACCAGTGCCAGTTAACAGGCCAGTTACTGCCCTGTGTCAAATGATATGGACTACATGTCAATGGTCTCAGGCCTGTAATATCTGTTTTTATTCCATTAGTAAAGAAAGGAAATGTCAGAAACCGCTCCAACTATTGCATAATCACAGTGATTTCTCATGTGAGCAAGATTCTGTTAAAATCATTAAACAGAGGCTACAGAATGCCATTGATCAAGAGTTATTCAATGTACAAGCTGGCTTTAAAAGGGTGCAGCATTCAAGATCACACTGCCAACATTTGATGGATTATGGAAAAGGCATGTGAATATCAAAAGGAGATACATATATATATATAAATGCCAAACTTAAAGACTCGAAAACTATCCCACCCCTAAAAGGGCCTAACGGGGAAGACTGTAACGATGAAGCTGTTAAGGCCAACTTCTTTAATACATTCTTCAGTTCAGTCTTTGTCAACAGCAATGCTGCTGTCCCCCATTTCCTAGTCGTACCACAACAAATTGTAACAATTTACCACATATTGATTTTACAGTAGATAACACTGAAACAGCACTATGTAACTTAAAGCCATCTCTATCAATTGGCCCTGATGGATTGTGCCTACTTTTTGAAAAAGCTTGCCACTGCCCTAGCTGAACCTCTATGTACAATCTATGAGGTATCTTTCAGAACCAGCTCCTTGCCCAACTTATGGTCATTAGCCATGGTCATACCTATTTTTAAAAAGGGAGAGCCTAGTCTAGTAGTAAATTACAGACCAATCTCACTGTGTTGCATCATCTGTAAAGTGATGGAATCAATTATAAACCAATCCATCACCCTCCACTTAGAAACAAACAACCTGCTTTCTAACAAGCAGCTTTGTTTCAGGAAAAATTTGTCCCGTAATCTGCAACCCCTACACTGCAGAAACGGGCCTTGGTGGTGCAGGCTGGTAATAGCCTAGCACTTAGTTCCAGCTGCCTGTAATTACTGCAGGCTCGAATCCCACCAGGCTCAAGGTTGACTCAGCCTTCCATCCTCTCGGGGTAGGTAAACTGAGGACCCAAGATTGTTGGGGGCAA
The DNA here is from genome assembly GCA_009733165.1 of Naja naja. Classification (NCBI taxonomy): domain Eukaryota; kingdom Metazoa; phylum Chordata; class Lepidosauria; order Squamata; family Elapidae; genus Naja; species Naja naja. The sequence goes on from CM019151.1 coordinate 50,383,714, forward strand.
TAAGCTGACTTTGTAAAAATGCCGCTTAGTAATAAGCAGGCATATACATTGGAAGGAAGGCTATTGCTGAGCGCATTGGGTTGTATCCCAAAAATTGTAAGCCGCCCTGAGTCTCCGGAGAAGGGCGGGATATAAATATGAATTAAAAAAAAAAACATTTGGACCACACATCTTGACCAGGGTCAAACAGTAGATGAAATTTACATAGACTTCTGCAAAGCCTTTGATTCAGTGGTGCATGACAAACTACTCTTGAAATTAAGCTCTTACGGCATCTCCGGATCCCTGCATAAGTGGATAGCCATGTTCCTGTCAAACAGGCAACAGATAGTCAAAATAGGGAGGGCCCCATCAAATCTGGCACCAGTTAACAGTGGTGTCCCCCAAGGCAGTGTTTTAGGACCCACACTCTTTCTGCTTTACATCAATAACCTATGCAACCATATTAAAAGCAGCTGCATCCTCTTTGCCAATGACGTAAAATTATTTCACACCACTGACAATGCTACTGCCCTACAAAACAACCTTCTCTCTGTGTCAAAATGGTCGCGTAATTGGCAATTCCAAATTTCAACTAATAAATGCTCTGTCCTACACATTAGCAATAAAAATCAGAACACCAAATACAAGTTGGACCAAAACGATCTTGTAGACGACCCTCACTTTGTCAAGGACCTAGGAGAACTCATCTCAAATGAACTAAGCCCCAGAGCTCATTGTAACAACATTGCCAAAAAGGCTTTAAAAGTTGTTAACCTTGTTTTGCAAAGCTTCTTCTCCGATAACACTGAATTGCTAACTAGGGCATACAAAACCTTTACCTTGAATACAGCTCATCTGCCAGTAACCCACACTGTATATCGGATATTAACAGGATTGAGTGGGTCCAGAGGTATTTCTCAAGAAGAATACTCCACTCCTCTACTCACAATAGAATTCTCTATGCCCCCAGGCTTGAAATTTTGGGCTTGGACAATCTGGAACTGCGCCGTCTGCAGTCCAATCTAAGTATAGTACACAACATTGTACAACATCTTGCCTGTCAACAACTTCTCCAGTTTCAATCACAATAATACATGGGCAAATAATCGATACAAACTCAAGGTAAACTGCATCAAACTCGATTGCAGAAAATATGACTTCAGCAACAGAGTGGTCAATGCCTAGAATGCTCTACCCGACTCCATTGTTACAGCCTCAAACTCTCACAGCTTCAATCTCAAATTGTCTACTGTGGATCTCATCACATTCTTAAGAGGTCCTTAAAGGAAATGTGCATAAGCATACTAGCATGCCTACCGTCCCTGTCTTACTGTCCTCATTTATCTGTATTTATTTCCTTTGATCATGTTTATGTTCCTATACTTGTTTTCTTGTACATGTTTGACAAATAAATAAATAAATATTCTATCAATTAAAGAGAAGTAATTGGCAACACAGGGAGTTAGACAGGGATGCATTTTTCACCTTTTTTGTTCAATCTGTATGCTGAAGTGATCATGCAGAAATTAGAAGGAAGTGCCTCATGGAATGAAAATTGGTGGAAGAATTATAAATAATTTGAGATCAAGAACAAATCAAGGAGGTGTATAAAAATCAAGGATGAAATGGAAAAAGTAGGATTCAGTCTTAACATCAGGAAATCAAAAATAATAACAGTTGCAGATGGACATGAGACACTTAAAGTCAACAAGGAGGAAATTGAATTAGTTCAAGAATTTATCTTCCTTGGATCCAAAATTGTTCACAAGGGCAGTTCTACTCCTGAAATCAAATGCAAGACAACCTTAAGCCTCATTGGAATGGTTAACATGAATAAAATCTGGAAAAGCAGAGATGTTGATATAAATACAAAAAGCAGGCTAATTAGACCAATAATCCTCCCTATAGTGATGTATGGGTGGGGTGTGAGAGTTGGATACTAAGAATCGCTGTTAGAAGAACTGACTCCTTTGAACTGTGATGCTGACATAAATTATTTCGTATAACATTGACAGTCAAAGTAACTATCAGAGTGGTATATAAAATCAAATATATCTTTAGAAACTAAAGGTATGAGACTATGTCTGATTTACTTTGGCCATGTTATTGTTAGTGGAAAAAGAAGGGCAAGCAAAGAAAACGCTGGCTTGATGACATCAAATCTGATGAAAAGTTGAACATACAACAATTCAAAGAAGCTATGCTTGACAGGGTAGCATGGGGAGCACATGCCTATAAAGTCATCAAGAGTCAGACACAACTAAATGATTAAAAATAACAATTCTTATCTAAACACTATGATTTAACAAATACCCAGACATCATTTTGTATCTTTTCATACAATTCTATAATTTAGGTCTGTAAGTTAAACAGCTAACATAAAAATCATTTGAATGAGTAAGGAAGTTACAAATTATAGGATAAACTAAGTATTGTAAAAACTTTTTCAAAAAGAAAACATAATCTAGTATTTCAAATGTATCTTCTCCAAAAGGGAACCTGTTTAAATACCCACTTCCAGATATGTCAAGAAAATGCAAAGGAAAGAACATTAAATCAAACCATATCTTCAATATTTTACTACAAAAGGAAGTTCAAAACATCCTGTCTTCAAGATATCAACACATTATTGCCATTGTGCATCTATAAAAATTTCATTATCTTTGTATCAATAGCAATTATTTACTGCCTTGATGCTCTTTTAATTTTATGTCTTTTCCTACATGCATTTAAGCTGAAAGCCCAATATAGGTCCTAAGTGAACAGGATTAACTAGAAATAAAAAGGCTAGGCCTTTTAGCCAAATATAAAACCAGTAACTATTTTAACAAGGCTCTAAATTCAGTTTTATAAGCATAGTTAGTCAGTGAACTACCAAATTAATGAAGGTTTACCAATGGAAATACTTTTCATTCATAGAAGCTTAACACTGACCATAATTGGAGAATATTAGTGGTGATGTATTTTCCAAAATTTTGTCTAGAAGTTGAAACAACAAAAAGAAAAAAATAACTTGTTATTGGGGGGAAAAACCCTTTGAATCTTAACAGTCCAATTAATTTTTAGTCCAGACTTCAATGAAACCCTAACTTTAAATCCTGAGGCTCAACAAATTTTATTCTAATAGTTTCTCAAGGAGAAAAACTGTCCTGAAACAAAAATGCAGGGAATATATTTGGTCACAATATATTTTCTATGAATTATTCTCAACAACCAAATCCAAGGAAATTAAGAAATATAAAAAATGCAATATCCATAAAGAAATTATCCTAAATCTAACTTTTCTGCTAGTTTTGCAGAACCTTCAAGGCAGCCAATTGCATATATTGGGTCCTTATGTATTTTCCCGTAATTATTTTTCTAGGACTTAAATCTTTTTTGCAGGAATATGTTAAATCAGAAACATGAGTGAGAGACTGCGCGTATCACCTATTCTGCTAGTTTTTAAGCACTGCCATCAAGAAAACCCAAAACCAACTGCAAAATTTGGTATAGAATAAAATTTTCCTGTTTTTTTAATAAAAAAAATCTAGTAAAAAATTGAATGTCAGATTAAAGATCACCCTGAATCTAACTTTTTGCCAATTTTAACTGAGATGTCAATGAAACTTAATACTAAATGCAGATATTGGGTCAGCATAATTTTTCCCTAAATATTTGCTCAGAGTAAACTAAGCTAAAATAAAAGGCTTCCATTATCCACAAAAATTCCAAATTTAACTTTTCTGCTAGTTTTCAACACAAAGGAAACTTAATTCTAATCCTAACCGGTCATTTTATGTGAGAATGAATTTTAACCAGGCTTCAGGGAAACCATCTCTAAGCAAAACTGAAAATTTTGGAGCAGAATAATTTTTCCCTATTTATCCCTCCTGGGGTAAAGCTTACTATAAATAGGATACCAAACAAAGGCAAGATGACTATCTAAAATACTTTCATATATAAAGATTTTTGGAATATGTTTCCTCTGTTTTAACAATCTATTTCTAATTATTACAGTTGTGGAAATTATATTATCATCTACTTTAGGTTAGTACAAATTATTCTGTTTTAGCACTGTTTTTATTTCTATTATTTTCAAATCAGTTTAGAAACAAGCCAAATATAGATGATTTTCTTCTCTATCTAAAAGTGATGAATTAGCATTAATAGGACTAAACCTCAGGGGTAGAAGGTCAACTTGAACCAGCAATTAATTATTTTTAAGGAGATCTAGATTTCACATTTATCAACATTCAGGACATCATTTGCTAATAGAAACACTTTCCTTAAAATGTTGCTTTCTACAGTCTTTATTGTTGCCACCACTAAAATTAGTAATTTGACAGATCTATTAAAAAGTAATTAAATAACTGTTAACACAAATAACTATCATCTCTGTATCCATCAAGCATTCTATGTCCTAGTTTCTCTTCCCCATCCCATTTGGGACCAACTCCTGCCTGTCCTCTGATAAGGGAGATGAAACCATTGGAGTGCCCTGGCATGCAATCTAGCCCAGGGCATTATATTAATGCATGAGATCATTTTATCTAGAAGCTTAGAAAGCGTAGCCAGGGGTATCCTGTTCTTAGATTTTACTTGCCAATAAATTCCATGATACTCTCCTGATGCTCCTGGGACAAGGACACTTTGCACAGTATGGTACCTATTACAGCTCCCAGATGGAGCAAGCTATTGGTGGGAATGAAGTGACTCTTGGCCTTGTTGACAGAAAAGCCATGTTCCTGTAGCACCTGAATAGTGATCTCCAAGTCCTCTACTGCTTGAGATGGGGAGGAGGACTGGACCAGAGTATCAGCCAGATAGCACTGGACTCTGACTGGAATAGCCCTAAGGTGGGCTGCAAGGGCTGCTAATAGCTTCACAAATGTTCTGGAAACAGATGAAAGTCCAAAGGGCAAGGCCCTGTACTGAAAGTGCCCACCATTATAGGAGAACCTGAGGAATTGTCTATGGGCCAGAAGAATGGGAACATGAATATAGGCCTCAGTTAAATCTATGGAAGTGAGGAAATCCCCTTCCCTAATTTCTTCCAGAATAGACTGGAGAGAATGCATCTTAAAATGCCTGTATTTTACCTGGCGGTTTAGACGCTTCAAATCCAGAATTGCCCTCTATTCCCCACGAGGTCTTTCGTATTAACAAACAAGATGGAATAAAATCCCATCCCCTGTTGGTTCTCAGGTACCAGCTGAATAGCCTGGATCTCTATCAAGTGCTGAATAGCTGTTTCCATGAGGACCCTTCTCTCTCTGTTCTGAGAAACAGGGCAACGAATGAAAAACCTCAGGGGTAGGAGAGAAATTCTAGAGAAAGGCCCAATTGGACTGTCTCCAGGACCCAGGTGTCTGTGGTTACTTCCTCCCAATGCCTGGCAAACAAGACCAGACTTGATTGGCAGCAGATTTATCTGGGGCATTGGAAGGGATGACCCCAGCCCCTAGAAAGAGCCGCTGGTTGTTGAACTGGCAGTTTCTACCTGTCCTGTCCTGGTGTTGATCCTGCCTGGGGATGAAGGGCCTCTGGGGTCTAGAAAATCTCCCTCCAGCTTCAGGTGTCCTAAAGGAGGGATGGTGGAAATAAGGCATCGAGCGGAAATTGCTCCTTCTGGACTTGGAAGGCAAGATCTTCCCCTTGTCCTTGGAAAATATCAGCACCTTGTCCAGGGCTTCCCAAACAATTTATCCCCCTTGAGGGGGCAGTCGCCAACCTCCACTTATGCCTCATATCAGCCTGCCATTGCTTGAGCCAGAGCAGATGGCGAGATGTTATAGAAGATCCTATTGTTTTTGAGGCAAATCTGACTGCACTAAGGGTGGCATCAGCCGAGAACTCAACAGCTGCTAGAAGCTTATTAATATGCTGATGAGACCTCAAATTATTGGTTGGAATCATTTCTTGCAGTCCTGTAGCCACATAAGTGATGCCCTATTGAAAAAGGATGCGGCAGTGGGTGTCTTCACTGTCCAAGCTGCTGACTGGTGAGTTCTCTGAAATGTCTGCTCAGCCTTCTTGTCCTCCACTCTCAACGAGTCTTCAGGCTCTCCAGGAATGTCAGAGTTGGATTGCAAGGCAGCTACCGGGGCATCCACTGTAGGAACTTCAAGGGCTCTGAAAAGATCCGCTCCCACATTAAACAGCCTCTTATCCAGGGGAGAAGGACTGGGACCTGACCCGGTGAAGACCCTTGTCTTTGAATGACAGTTGTAAACATCTTTGGTGCAGGAATGATATCTGCAGTTACTATCTTCTCTGAGAAGAGTGGATCATTAGTATCTTCAGAGGCATCAACTGGGTCAGATGATGCCTTGCCCTGTGGCATTCTTCTCCTTAAAGAGGAGCGACTTGAATAAGGCAGATGGAAAGAGGCCTGAAATTATGGGGCCCTCATCTAGGTCCTCGTCATCTGAGAGCTCTCTCCCTAATTGGTCTTCCATATCAGAATGGGCAGAGTGGCTACGTAGAGAGGGAGCGTAATAATCATCTTGCGAATAGCTGGATATGTCATCACGAAACGGAGAGGTTTGTCTTAATTCGTGCCTTGAAGAGGCATAGGAGGCTACAGAGGGAAATCTCCTAGACTGTTGTAAAGCTGCAGATATCCGCTTCATTGCCTCCACAAGTAGAGCCTGCATGTTGAACTGCACATCTAGGTCTTGTCCCCCTGCTAGATGAAGACCAGCAGCTGTGGGTGTGAAAGTGGCCTCTGGAGCCACGCTGGTTCTTTGGACATTTGTTGCAGGCTGCTCTGTTGCTGGGCAGACAGAAAAAAATTCTCTTCCCTCTGAAGTTTGAAAAGAGATTTCCGACTCTTGCCAGCTAAATTGCTCTTCAGCTCCCTGTGGCCAGCTCCTGCAACTGCCTCCTGTCATTGTGATGAGATCTGGCTCGTCTTTCTAACGGTTGCTCCTCAATTTGGTGGGAATCCACACTGGTGCTGTTGGGAATAGCTTCTAGGCTTTCCTGGGCCGCTTCTCTCTGTTCATTAGCCCACAGCCTGTTCAGAGCCTTGTCCCTGCGATGCTCATCTCACTCTGCTGCCTTGGAGCTCTTTCGAGCTCCTGCAGCCTTGACTCTTGGCTTGGGGTCCTCTGCTGAGGCTGAGACATTTGCTTCTACAGGGCTTAGAGAGCATAACGGCCAGTGAGCCGTCTCCTCCACTCTCCTGTTCGCGTGGCTGGCGTTATCAGACAAATCTGCCATTTTGGCTAACTGACAGGCAGCCTTTTCTCTCTGAGTTTAACTGCTGACCTATCCTGCAAAGGCATAAGCAAAAAAAAACAAACCTCCACTAGACCGCTAAACAGCAAGAGCAGAAAAAAGGTGCTAAAAAGACCTTACTGATGACAGCTGCTTCGCACCCTTTCAAAATGCAGCTGTGGAATAAAAAGGCTCTGGTGGCCGTATAAACTGCACACTAGCCCTCCCAAGCCAAAGCCACCAGGGTGTGGAGATCTCCTCAGACACACTGTCCCAATTTCTCCTTACTTTAAGAGAATCGGCCCTCAGCCGATCTTTCCACTTTGCTCCAGGCTGAAGCCCTGAGCGATCTGTGTTTTGACAGCCGCTCAACTGGTAGACCGAGAGCCTGCTGTCAATTCAATAGCATTCAGGATTGGATTTTCCTATTTTAACAAGTCAAACTTCAAATTTGAAGAGCGCTCAGTAACACTTCGTCCTAGCTGCTTGACTGAGTCAATTTGTGGGGCACCCTTAGCAACAGGGCAGTATCCTCACAGATCTGACTCAGTCCAATCAGCAAGTAAGTGACTGACAACCCAATCCTGGATGCTATCTCCACAATGGAGAATGTAACTTTCTGGTTAATTCTTGTACTTCAAATGTAAGTGTAAAATATGGTTATCACTCTATGCATGTTTTATTCTAAATTCCTCTTGTCAACAGGCAGATACCCCTTCTTGGAATTATACTGAGGAAAATAGAATGGCATAGTTACAATTAGTAAATAAATAATTGTTTTTAGCATCTCACTCAAATAAAAGATCGAAAATACTTTTTAAAAAATGGAAAGCAAATTTAATATCCAATACTTTTATTATAACTAATTGCCCACCACTTTGTATAATTTGATTTTGGTGAGACAAAATTGAAATGAGGGGGGACTTTAATTTGCTTTTGGCAGAACAACTAAATGCTTAATTAAACAGAACTGTATACTTTTTTTGCAGTGGAAGTGCAATGCTGACAGCTTTTTGGCAGGATAAGAAGAACAAGATAGATTAGTCAAGTCAATTATAAGAAAGAGTCAGAAAAAAATAATTTGGGAAGGATTGGGAAGGTTTATTAATTTTTAAAAGTTATTCTGTTTTCCTGCAGCATTTTGAACAAAGAAATTTTAAAAAATATTGATCTTTGTATGTAAATGATACAATACTCAGCATTGTTGTTGTATGCTTCAAATGTATCTGTGCTAGTGCAAATTAATGAATTTGAATAAATTTCACATATTTCAGGGAAAAATAGACACGTAACAGGCATGTTTCATTTTACGAAGTTTGCACCATCCTAATTAACAATTTTCCAATATATAAACACATTCACAATTTTTTAAATTACTTCTTTATGAAATTGCATATGCAACATTGAATACCAGATATAAAACACAGAACAAATTTTGTATAAAGCAGCTCTTCTAGAAAACCTAGCCTCTTAAAAATGACACAAGTATTACATGAAAGCCTTTTGATAAATCAAGAAACATGTATTTATATAAGCGTTTGTGCATTTGAAGAAGCCAAGTAATAATCTAGAAGTTTGGAAGATATTCCTTCTGAGCATATTTCAACATATGTTGCCAACAGTAAAAAGATGAATGCATACATAATGGTTGGAACAAAACTGTTTTCTTTCCCCACTTAAATTAAAAAAAAAATACAAATTTTGGGCATCCATTGTTTTTCCGAAATGGTGACAAATGCATATCGTATCATATATCATAGGGTATATATATACTTTTTATTTATGTATGTATTTGCTTATTTTATTTAGTCATGATTATGTAGAGTATATTGGAGGTGGTGCCCTTTTGAGTGCTGTGTGCAACTAAATTTCATTTTAATGTATGCCAATTAGTGCACATTCAAAGTGACAATAAAGTTATTGTTCTGTTCTGTTCTATCCTACTCAACTCAACTCTGCTCTCCTCTCCTCTACCCTATTCCTAAATGCATCATCCCTATCATCAAGGCAAAAGAACTGAAACTTGTATGCTGGGATAATTGGCCAAAAATAACCACACTATATTTACCAAAATGGTGATCTGTTTTTGAGTCTTCAAGTTATAATTGACTCTATATAACTGTCTGGACAAGTCCCTGAAGTTTTCTTGACAAGATTTCAGAAGTGATTTGCCATTTTCTCCTTCCTAGACCTGGTGAGAAGGTAATGACTTTTGATGCATAAGGTGGACCTGGTGAGAAGGTAATGACTTTTGATGCATAAGGTGGAACTCATTTTCCTCTGGTTTCTTGCCTGATGCCTTAACCATACATCAAACTCTAAGAAAGCCAAGTACCACTCACTCATCACGAAACTCCAAAATTGTAAAGCCTGCAAACTTGAAATTTGGCACATATGTTCCTCTTGGTTTCTAGGTGCTCTCTAAGAAAGGATTTTTCTTAGTACAGTGATTAACACACTTGGATGCTAAGGAGTTCTACTTCCCCTCCCCACCTGAAAAGAATTCTGTTCCAACTGCCAGTTGCCTTCTATTAACATGCTCTGATGCTAAGGAATTAAGACATTCTACTCCCTCTCCCCACCTGAAAAGAACTCTGTTCCAACTGCCAGTTGACTCACAAGGTTGCAGAAGAGCAGTAGGTAGCATCTTCGCCATCACGCTCCATTATCCTGTAGCTGTAAAAGTCAGCAGCAGACACGGTCTTCTTGAGAGGACCCTTGGTCTTTGCACTGAGGTATATTGATGTAATAGCCATCTTCTCCACTGTAGAACATCAGAGGGTACTGGAGAGCTCAGGAGCAGTCTGGGGCTCCTTACAGTATTAAACGTACAGTATTAAATGCTACATAGCCTGATCACTGCCAGTTGCCTCATATTCCGTTATCTCAGTTCAATCTGGCAGATGTTCCACTCCTTCACTCAGGAGTGGTCTGGGGCTCTTTACAGTACTAAATGTTTACAGTACTAAATGTCGGTACCTCACCAAAATGTCTACGTCTTCCACCTATGGAACTGCTTCCAGACTCAAGGCACTGGGAGCGATATTCTCTTATGTGTTTCAATCATCAACCACCAGAGCCAACGGATTGTGAACCGGATTTCTCCTGCATAGCCCAATCATAGTGTCATCGCAAAGCACGGGTATCCAGTTAGTGCATCTGTATACTACCTGTCTGCACCTGTTATTATAGAATAGCTAAGACAGAAATAAAAAGTAGTATGTAACTGATGTAACTGATGCACTGGTGTAAATAAATTTGCATAAAATGAAATTTATATGATAAATCAGTGATTAACTCATCATATTGTGAAATGAATTTATTGTAGTAAATTCATTTCACACAGCAAATAAAATAGTCATCAATTAATGTTTATATAATAGAAATTAAAGCTAGTTTTAATAATGATTTTCATCAATTCCTAAAGAAATAGTAAACAAGAGAATCAAATTTAAATTTTAGCGCAATCCTATACATTCCACATCAAACACTCCCTCCCTCCCTCTACACACACACACACACACGCTACGGAACGATGTGATCGGGCTTAGTTTTGGGGGAGGAAAATAAGGAGAAAAAAAGTCAGTCTCTGCCTACCAGTATTATCTGGCTAGCACCCTGTCAGTGTATGAGAGTTGAGGGCTGTTTGGAAACTGAAGCAGTATTTGCTGTGAGCAAGAAGGGGACAGCAAGGAGCCTGGGCGTGGCTTAGGTCAATTGTTCTGTACTAAAGCTGCTTGCTGCTGTGAAACTAAAACTGAAACTCCTCTCCTCTGCTTGTGTTTTGTGTATGGAACAGATTTCTTTTCAGGTGAGGAAGGGTGGGAAATACTAATGCTCTGATGGTCATTTTGAAAAATCTATGTGTGTGTGTGTGTGTGTGTGTGTGTGGATGGATGGATGGATGGACGGACGGACGGACGGACAGACAGACAGACAGAGTATTGCCTATATTTAACAACAAGGGATGATGATAATAGTACGTAAGAATCAAGAATATTTATTTTCTGTTTTTGCTGGCAGGGGGCTCCAGGAGGCTGTCTTGGCCAGAAACAGAGCTTGGGGTGTGTATTCATTTTTGCTGGCAGAGGGCTAACAAAACAAACTAAAAACAAAACAAAAGGAGAAAGGTTTCCCCTTTTATATTTGAGCATGCAAGAAAGACAGAAAAGGAAAAAAGAAAAGAAAAAGAAAAAGGAAAGATAGGAAGAGAGCAAGATAGGAAAAATAAGGAACGAGGGGAAGGAAGAGGCAAGGAGAATGAAGAAGAAAGGTAAAGGAAACAAAAGGAAGGGAGGAAGGGAGGGAGGGAGGAGATTATAATGAGAGTGTGGGAAGGTCTGAAGGAAGTCCTGCCTTAGGGCTTGGCCACCAAGGTACCTCCGACACCAGTGAGGTTAAGCTGGCCATGCCTACACCAGCCACGCCCACTCTGCCCCCTCCCCAGGTCATGATGTGGCCCTCAATGAAATTGAGTTTGACAACCCTGGTCTAAGAGAAGCCAAGAAAGGAAACTGATATGCCATTATGTCATCCCACAAACAATACAACTTATGCATTTCCATCAGATACCATACATCATTACATAATAGCATCCTTTGTGCAATAACAACAAAAGTGTAATTGTTGCTTATTATCACAGTGCTTTAATGCAAATTAGGAAAAGTATTTTTTTCAGACACAGAACTTCTGAGATGAAATCACATGTCCTTTTATTTACTTACTAATAATTCCCAAGTTGGGATAAAAAATAATTGATCTGTGCCTCCACATGGTTTCCACCACATAAGCTTTCATTCATGTGTATAAATGAAATTTACTTTACATGTACTCAATTAGCAAGCAAACATTTTCTCCAAACATTCAGCAAACTTCCCTATGTGATTAACTAGTAATTGATATAGTTCACTAATCCATGGAATACTATTTTTTTCATTCACATGAAAAATAATACACTGAAGGCTACAATCTGTATTGTATTTCCTATTTATTCAGAAATGAATTGCACTGTATTTAATAGCAGCAATCACAAGAAATAATGTAATTTCTACTACTATTTCTGCAGTTTGGTTGGTGTGAAATAGGCCACAAAATAATTTGTCAGAATTCAAGACTACAAGGATACAGACAGAATAACACATTGTGAACACAAAATTCTCAATATTTTCCTTTGTTACCTAGGCAACCAAACAACATTGGCTGCTTTTGTATAAATACTTGTTAACCACGCCCATATTCAAAGCATTCCTTGTTTATTGATCTCAACCATGCCATAGTCAGAACATCAATCGATGAAACAAGGGTGGGTGTGATATAGTCATTAAAATGTTTATTTTTTCCAACTACTGGATCAATTCCATGAATTACTGCTTGAATCAATTTAGGTAGAATTAAAACCTGTCCTTATAGTGCAGCAGTTCTGTTATACATTACAGCAGCTCCCCTCTCCAAAAAAAGCCAAAATGGAACCAAATTCAGCTTGTTTTTTTGACATGGTTAAGTCATTTCAACTATATTTCAGCTCTTTCCAAAATGTTCTTTTGGTGATTCACATGTCACAGCACAAATTGCAACCTTCAGAAATTCATTAAACTAGTTCTAATCTAAAAGGTACCTTGTCATAGCTAGGTTAGGAAGTGAAGGTAGCATCTTGTGCACAAGAATTTAGGTAACATAATACATCTTTTTTTAATCTAACCCACAAGAGGACAACTGCATGAATCTAAACAAACAAACAAACAAGAAAGAACCATCAGCTTTAATGAATTGTAGGCAGATGTTCTGTTTATGCTATTCAAATCCAAAATACTGCACAGCTCTATTATCACATCTCACATTACATTCAATTGCAGAATCAGATGCACTTTCAACTTTCAACATAAAAATTATGTGGGCTTTGTTACTGTCCTGAAAATGAAGCCTGATAAGAGGCGCATGGATTGTGATTGGACTGTAATTCTTCAGATTCTCCTCTTTTTTTTTTTGAAGATACATTTTTCTCTTTCAGTTATCTGACCCATCATCCATGATTTCTTAAACATTATACAGGTCAGACTGGGAAATCAGTTATGAATCCTAACACTAGTTTTATTAGGTTATAGTAAGAGAATACTGCAAATTTGAATAGGTTTGCCACTTCTCTTTATCTTTGTGGAAAATATGGAGAGTTCTGTCTGAGACACCTTCTTAAATTACATTTGTGTCTCAGACTCTCATTACTTTTATCTGACCATAGTCTTGGTTGCGATTCATCCTTCTGTTCCTCAAAGCTATTCCTATCCCTTCTGTCCATTACAGTACAGTTTGGGCCAGTCCATCAGCTACTATTTTTAATATCATAAGATGTAATTATCTTTTTCAAATTTAACTGGAAGTAAAAAAGATACTCTTTCTATCTTCTTTTTATAGTTGCATATTTCGTAATTGCAGAAAACTGAGGATAAACAGAAGTTGAATAGTTCTGCTTTTTGTTAACATTCCGAATTTGTGTAGAAAACTAGTGTACTGGTTTTGTTTCCTTTTATCTTGAGTACAGTTTTTTTGTTCTTAATATTCATCTTATAAATATCTCATTCTGAAGTTTTTCCGACATTATCTCTAAACTGTGCATTAACAAGGTTTTTTTTCCTGAAAATACTACACTCCTTTTCCTCTAAATCTACCTCATATGATTGTGACAAAACAGTTCCATATTTGTTTTATCAAGGCAAAGCATTTTCTTTCAAAACATTTCAGACTTCAGAAAACTTTATTTTACATACTTCAGATGATTATTTGAAGGAAAGGCTTCCAATAACTCTTTCAATCAAATAATTGTTAATAATACTGGCCTATGATCTGAGGAGTATTCCTGTGTCAGCTAAGCTTCTCAGCAGGTTGGTTGGAATGATTTGTGGCTTCTATTTTGTAGATTAGTTTGGGAAAATTCAGAATTTTCCCTGGAAAGCAGTCTAATATGCCAGAGACAGTGAAGAAACTGAGGTTGAAAAAAGATTTGATATTCAGCAAGATAACAATTTGAAATATTCAAATCCACATCAATAATTAAGTATTTAGAATTAAGGGGTTTGGAATTACCTTCAGCATCAAGACATCCATGAAAAAAAATCTCAACATGTAGTATAATGCAGGAAGACCTAAGAATATTTTAGAAATGTCATAGCAGAATTATATAGAATTTTATAAGGAAGAGTGGTAGTGGTGGTGGGAATCCCAAAAACAACTACAGGAAATTTTTTAGGAAACTAAGAAAGCACTAGGAATAAATTTATAAATAAGACAGCAGGAAAATATGTAAAAATATTTATTTCTGCTAAAAGAGATGTTATAAAACCTGGCTGAAATACCTGGCTAGAATTCAAACTTCTGCACTTGCTTCTATCTTGTTAAGGAATTAATTGAAACCAATAATTTGGCCAGAGGTGCCTAGACTTTTGCATACAACTGCTTGTTGGTTTAAGGAATTTGAAGCGGAAAATAGTTTGAAATTGAATATGAGCAAGAATGTACTTATTAAATTTTATAAAGTACCCTCTGTCATAAACCATATGGCTCACACTTTGTTCCAATGGCAATTCTGAAAGGGTAGCAGTCACATGAAGGAACAGATATGAGACTTCGAATGATCCCCTAAACACATGGCATGGAATTTAATTCAAAGTGGAAACCATTCCTGTACTATAACTTAAGACATAGACTTATACCCCATCCAAAATTTGGATTCTTTGATGGATAGATTTTACTTTCATAGGATACTTGAAGAAAAACAAGTTCTCAATTTGACTAAATTGTATTGCAATTATAATTTCATATAATATTGTATTGACCTTAATTCTCTATATTTATTGTCACTCAAAAATTTATCTTTGCTTAAAAGTATAATGGTGAAAGTCTGAAGTACTGTTGCTTTAAGAGCCAATACCTTCCAATGGAGGGAAACTCCAACAGAAAAGAATAATCAATCTCTGATTGCCTTTTGAAACAGTCTACCCAAATGCTTGAGATTAAGTAGGGATATTTGTAAGATTTTCTCTGCTTGGCTTAAACGGGGTAGATAGTCTTGGAAAGAGAATCTTAGAAATACTTGGTACCTGATGGATGTAATTTAATCTGAATCTTGAATTCTACTAGAAAATACACTAGCAATATATATACCTCCTTCAGGGGTGTCAAACTCAAGGCCTGTGGGCCTGATCTGACCCATGGGGTGCTTAAATCTCGCTCGCAGAAATAGCAAAGGATCAGCCCACAGTGCCTCTGCCAGCAAAAACAGGCCACGGAGGGGCACACGGGCTCCCCTTGGCCCATTTTGGCTGGCAAAGTGCTGCTGAAAACAGGCAGCGGGGAGGTGCATATGATCTCCCTCGCCCCGTTTTTGCTGGTATTATGCTGCATGAGGCATCTGTCCCTTCTCCCCCTCCCTCCCCCCCCAGCCGGTGAAGAACTACAATGCTGATCTGGCTCTCGAAGAAATTCAGTTTGATACCCCTGGTGTAGCATGATAGAAAAATCATTATAACAGGCTACTGCATTTTGTATCAGTTAATGCTTCCTGATGATCATCAAATGCAATAATTTAGTCTTATAAGTGACCTCCTTAATAGTGCATATTACCAGAAGAAATTGCCTCTTCTCTACTCTACCCTACCCTACCCTGATCAGGCTACACTTCGAATCTTGTGTCCAGTTCTGACCATTACAATCTAAAATGGACATCATCAAATGAGTTCAAAAGTGACTACTAAAATTATGAGGGACTGGAAGCTAAATCCTATGATATCAGTTAAAGGATATGTTTAGCAGGAAAAAGACTTAGAAGAAATAAGATAACAGTCTTCAGTTATCTAAAGAGTTGTTATATAAAAAGGAAATGTCTTGTTATCTACTACCTGTCAGGACCAGAGCACAACCAATGATTTGAAATAACATTGAAAAATGGATTCAAGTTAGATGTTAGCATTATTTCTCTCTGATGGTTAAGAGCTACTAATAAATGCAATAGATTGCCTCATAAACTGGTATGTTCACTTTCACTGAGGGTCTTTAAACAATGATTGGCTAGTCAGCTCTATGAAATGATTTAATAAATCCTAGTCTGAATGAGGAATAAGACTAGATGATTATTGAAGTTCCTTTTAATTCTATTACTTAACAAGGGTTGGAATAAATACATTAAAAGCCAAAGTTAGCTAATCCTGTAATATTGGAAACTTTGGGATTGGTTGAATTAAAAAAACAAGCTGTTGTCTTATGTTCCATTTAGCTGAATGCAATATTATTAGGAAGAAAAATAATACTTAGGTGTGCTGAATTGGAAGTAATAAATTAAGCATCCCGTACTGTCCTGATTATATGCTCTTAATAATAGCATAATGCAGTAAAAGATTTAACACACAACAGCTGATCTATCTCAAAGTTGCAGCATTCGTTTCTTTCACTGTTCTCTGTCATCGATAAAACATGACACAAATATTCCTTCAGTGCTGTATTTTCTGGGATGTCTGTTTTTTAGAAGAAAATAGCTGATTAGTTAGAACAATACTTTATAAGGAATTGTAAAGCTTCTAAGAGCTATCATATACAAAAAATAAAATACTTGAATTAGCATTTCCATAAATACTTATATTTACTAAATTTACTAACTTCCAACAATTATGAACATTATGAAAGTTATAATATTGGATATAGATGTAGGCACATGCAGACAGCCTGACAGGTTTTTCCTTCATTCTTTTCAATGGCAGCCTGCTGGTCTCCTAAAATAATGTATACAGTATTGTGGAAGCTTTAATAACATGAGCTCTACAGTGGGGAAAGGAGGTGTATCTGTCAATGACATTTTAAAGCAACTCTCAGGATAAAATATGTAACTCATTTTGCAAAACTCTCCTTTTTCCATGCCCCTTTTCTCAAGAGAGTCTACTGATTCTTTTAGGGCATTTCTAAGAATCTAAAAAGAAAATTTGGGGAGAATTGAACAGAGAAACCTGTTCCTTTCAGTCAGGTTGTATGTACCTGTATCTAAAATAAACCTGCTGTAGGCAGGTTGTATGTACCTGTATCTAAAATAAACCCACTGTAAGCAATAGAACTTAGTCATAACTAACTTAGATCCCAAAGATTCTGAAAGGTCTACTTTAAATTATATGAGTTAAGGCTGTCACTCTTTACAAACTTCCCAAGGAATAAACCCCAATTAATGTAATCCTGTAGTTTACTTCTAAGTAGACATTGAACTGTACTGTTAGACAAATGCTCACAAGTTCCAAAAATGTTTATAGTTAAGAATACCCCCTGCTCTTCTAATTAGAACCCTATTATACCTAGTTTAGTTTTTTTTTTAATTTTAATATTGGAAAAGTTAGATAATTCAGTTCTCCTACTTTTTTTCTGTTTAATAAATAAATCTATATTATTTCATATACATTTTCAAACATAAAGTAAAAAAAAACAATTAATGTTTTGTCAGAGTATTTTATTTCAAGATGCAATAGAAAAACTATGGACAAGATGTCCTATTCTTACCATGACCTGAGGCAAAAACTGAAACAGGACCGGTCTGTACTAGGTAAGAGCTGGCAGTATAGTCCTCATCAGTGTCAGAGTCCTGAACTGGCTGGATAGCACTAGTACTTAGCAACCATCTCTGGTTGTCATGGAGATTTGGAGATGGAGGAGGGGAATGTAAATGTTCAATAACGGATTGACTAGATGAAGAAGATGGCATGGGAGGACCTGAGGAAAAAATATTAAAAAAATAGGATAACACACGGAATAGTTCAGAAATTGCTTACCTTCGTGTAATTATTTTTAAAAGTATTTTGATAAATTATAGCTAAACAAAATTATGATAGCATGTGATGGAAACGTTTACAGCTTTCTGAAATTCATTGTGGAAAGGATTATCTTTATTAAATGTTTCATTCCCTAAATAATTAAATGCAGAAATCAGTTGTATCTGTTGCATTTTATGATTCCATCATATTTTCATCCAGTTTGAAAATACTAATTTAGGTATGAATCTTGAGGCTTGACAGTCTTATTCTAGATTCGTAGGTTAAATGATTATACAAATAATGTTCATTACCTTGCCTGTGCATGCAGAGAAAGAAATGGCAGAATAGTTATAGCAGGGTTCTCAAGTTCCCACCTAGCAATTGCACACAAATAATGTTTTGAACAACACTTAATAGGAGTTCAGGATGCTGCCCATCAAGTGCTGCAGAACTGTAAGCTGAAGAGCTTGAAGAAAAAAAGAGACTCCTGGCAACAGTGGTTCTACTTGGCTGGGCCATACAATTAGTATTTTGAATCCTCTCTCTCTGGAAGTATTATCCTCCAGGAATCTCTGCTCACTGATGCACTCTGTGAAGTGGTATTGGGATCTCCAGATTGTGGCAGAGGGGAAACAAAGCTTAGGTCTGGACCACAAATTGAGGAGCTAAAACTGCCAGAGGGACAGAAGGATGAGAAGATGGAGCAGGCCTGATTACTTTATGCAAGAGTTTCTTTGCTGAACAAGAAATGAGATCTTTCTGCCAAGAAAAGGAAGAAAAAAGAAGAAAAACTAGAAAAGCACTTCTTGGGATGGATTTTCTAAAATGATATTAAGCTGTGATCTTGAAAACAAATACTACAAAATAACCCAGAGAAATTTGTCTTCCTGAAGTTAAAGCCTTAAGTTAATTATTCCATGTTGTGTACTGCAGAATGACAGAAAATATACTCTGAGCATCTATATTTCTCTTTACAGCTATCTGAAAAGTATAATCCTGTCAATTATCCCAAGGCTAAACACATCCAATTTGTTCAACTTTTTTCAACTATTTCCTGATCAGCCTCCCTGCCCTCCTCTGAACTGTTGAATTATCTTAATTATTCTTTGAAGCATGCTGGCCAAGACTATACCCTAACCTAGAGGTGTGGTTTGTTCAGTGTAAAACAAAATGAAACTATTAATACTTCATGTGTTTATATCTGGGTATATAGCCTTAGAATCAATTCATGAAGTTTTACCACTACTATACCAAACCAGATAACTGTGCATTTTATTTCTGTTTGTTAAATGATTAATTTTGTCTCTATTAAATTTCATTCTATTATTTTTAATATATTTTTCTAATAAATCACTCCTGTTAGTATAATTTCTGTCTTCAAGATAACCAACCAATTGTTTGCCATCAGCAAACTTGGTTAATATTTCCTTTCTTTATCAAATAATAGTAAAAATGTAACTGTACCAGGCCTAGAACCGAACCTTGTGGCCTCCAATACAATATCAGACACACAGCCCAAGGTATTAACTAAGTTAATTATCACAGTCACCTAACATTTTAGAATATTAATCTTTCTTTTTATATATTTGTTGAGACTACCTGATGAATCTTTTCTGAAATTATTTATGTTGTTTTGGAGTTAATATTCAGGCTGGGTTATAGCACTGAGACAGTCAAAAGTCACACTTATAGATTAAATTGTGAATGATCAAAGATGGGATATTACAACTATCCTGGCTTTCTTGGACTTCTCTATGGTTTTCAATACCACAAACCACAATATTTCTTCACCGGCTATGGGGGTTGGGTGTGGGGGGGCATTGTTTTATAGTGGTTCTCCTCATTCCCCTGTAGCAGATTCAACTGTTAGGAGGGGGAGAGGGAGAGTTGAGCCCTAGACACCTGCTGACACCTGCTCTCTGATGCCTAATGTTTGGATCTTTTGTCCTTCCTCCTTAACATCTGCTGTGAGAGGCCATCTGATGGCCCAGGATGCAGTATGACCACTATCCTAATGATAGCCAACTATATCTCTTTGATACCGCCAATCAAGGAACACTGTCCCAAGTATTGGCCGAATGTCTGAAACTGTAAAGGCCTGGATGTGGAAAAAAGTTTCACCACAATCCCAACAAAATGTAGTTGCTCTGGGTTTCTGGTCCTCCTAATTCTAGAGAGCTGATGAGCAATTTGGAGGCCTTCTTGGATTCACAACTCCTGCTTGAGGAACAGGCGACAGCTATGGCTAGGGGAAGCTTTGCTACAGATTAATCTGCTGCATCAATTGTACTCATTCCTAGATTGAAAGATTTGGGTCATAGTCACTCATTTTGGGTGCTCCACAGTTTATCCATGTTATACTTCTGATGCCTAAGCTGCACTGATTTCAGTTTCTTTCCAGGTCAATGTCACAAGTCCAGGTTATTTGCAGGATTGCTTCTCATGGACAGTATCTTCTCATTCCATAAGATCAGATAGGTTGGGTATACTCCAGGTCCCTATCTTAATTTTGCCATTAATCAGAACCTAGTATAAAACCTTCTCACTAACGATCCATGCCCTTTAGAACAACATACCCCAACTCTTTTACCTTTCTGGAAAGCTTTGAAGACACACAAAGATACATGTACATACATACGACATATTTAAGTGTGCTTCCTACACACATTTATGGAAAGAGCGAGTCTTCAAGATTGTTTCTGTTTAAAATCAGCAATTCTTGATTGATAAGGTAAGGAGAAACTGAGCACTGCATAGGACTTTTTCTGGTTTTGTATGTACACAAGACACATACCCACACACATACCCTTCTTCCACCTACTCTTACTTTTGGAGGGAAAATCATTTTAAATTCAAGCTTATCTTTCTTTCAGGTAAATATGATACTCTTCTACCATGAAATTGCCAGGTTGCTGGCATTCTTTCTTTTACAACTTTGTAATGAGTGGCTTTTAATTATAAATCCATTTTATATTATAGACCTCCTGTATGCTATCCAACCCATGTAACGTGGCATTGGCATTTATCTCTCTGCTGGATACAAGAGCCTTCTGTAGTCAACCTGTGGTGACAGTTATATGTTAATTAAAAGCCTACATGCAAATAGCATTACCGAAAAGTGTTGTGGCAGATCGCACACAAAGCACTATTATTTGTAACTGCACAGACCTTGTTATCAACTGCTTTAATACTGAGCAAACATTGTATTTAGCGTGAATCTCTCCCTCTGGGAAATATGCTAACAAACACATTACCTAAGTTAGGATAGTTAGAGATTGTTCAATAGTTATTACACAGTTGTTACAATGGAGACTTCTTCAGACAAATGTTAATTATAGGATATGCACTCTGTTATTTTTTGGCATAATGTTTAATGACTACTTAAACCGTGTCAAAATATATTTAAAATTTTTCACATACCTCTGAATTCCAATGAATTTTCAATTATAACTTATGTTTGTAGCTGTATCTAAAATACAGATAGCTGTATTTTATATCTAAGTTACTGGGAAAATTGCATGTTTACCAATAAGTGTGCAAAGCTACCAATCTTATTAAAGGGGATATGGTCAATATCTGAACTCACGGCAATAGTACTGCTTCCAAAGAACCTATGTTCCAAAACCCATACCAGAAAATAAGATACTTTTGCTGCAATTGCATCCTTAGTTTGTCCTGAGCATGTATACTGAGTTTCTGATTCTTTTATATTCCATTACCAATCCCATGAAAACATTCTACCTTTTTTTTGCAGTCAGTTCAGTTTCTTTTTATCATTCTTCCTAAACTCAGATTGTCATCGTGATAGATACTATCAGATCTCATGTATTGAATCTTGTTATTTATTTTTAGTTTTAAATCTTTTCATTTTTTAGGTATTTGTGATTTTTTATTTGATCTGAAATATGTCTAGAAAAAGAACAAGTTTCTATATTTTCCTGAGTTACATTAAATCAAATACATTCCCCTCAATTGCGCAAAGTGTAAACTAAAATTTCTTAATACTTCATAAAATATCTACTGTATTCCTAATGAAAAGGGTAAAAGAAACAAAAAAAGGTAAAGCAATTGTTGACTGAAGTTAAAATAGCCAACTGGAACTTCAGAATTATTTTCTTCATAAATGTTTAAACCAATTATTTGATGAAACTGGGTTAATTAAATTTCATTTTAATGGATTGATGTTTATCTCCAACTGAAGGAACAATCAATTCTGTGGACCTTGTTCTGCTAGATGTTCTAAAAGAATGTACATGTGAAAGGCAAAGAGGAAATGAACCTGCTGGAGTGAATAATGCATATTCAGTTAGACTAACTTGACATCCCAATGCTACTTCTAAAAAAGCATAACAAATTGAATAAAAAAAAGGATAACAAATTGTTCCATTTCTAAGAGAAAGCCTGCACAGTTAGTCAGAATGGAGTAGGAATCTCAGGTTAAACATCAGGAGATATGTTGGGGTTGCATTTTATTTAATATTTCATGGTGCATGGCATGGACCAATAAAAAACCCTTCCATAATGTCTTTGTTGACGTTAAGCTGTCTTTAGGCAATTAAGTAGAACCAGGCAACCTGTGCCCCATTGGGTCATCATTTCAGAGATATTTCCTTACCTAAACAGAGAAACAGAATGACTATGGGCGGAGAGGTAATGGGACTGAGAACAAATTCTGCTTCCTCCTGGCTTCCCCATGAACTTTCCTTGTGGGAAGCTGGCAGGGAGCTTCAGAATCCTCCCTCCCTTCTTTCCCAATAGCACGTAAGATTTGTGTACTGCTCCATAGCGCTTTAAAGCAGTCTCTGAGTGGTTTACAATGTCAGCATATTGAACCCAATAGACTGGGTCTTCATTTTACCAACCTCGAACCAATCAGAAAAAAATTAGCCTGCAATACTGCATTCTAACCCCTGCACTGCCATGGCTCCTAATGTTAAAAATGAAGATCATGCAACTGCAGCAGCAGCACAGTAGCATCAAAGTAGACACAACTTTCTCAATTTGAGTCCCTTGGGTAGCATGCATACCACATGTTGGATACATTTTGTAAGTTAGCCCATTTGAGGTACTTTGGTTCAAAAACTGTTGCCCTATGATAACCATTTTATTCAAAGTTCATGACAATGAGAATTTTAGTAGTAAATAGATAAAGAAGACAATTCTTGCATTTAAAAAAAGTATGAAACCTAGGCCCTTGATCTTTCCATTCCGAAAAGAGTTATTTTAAAGTTCTGTGACTAATTACTTACACTTGCTTTTGATTAAAACTAAAATAGAGTTTTGTGAGATCTTAAGACAACGTCAAAACTATCCTTCAAAGTTTTTTCCAAATATTATTTTATATCCAGAAATTTCATTCCTGAATCTTCTAAGCTTCTCACTGTAGTTTCTTTCCTTTTGGAACATTGGCTATTTCTATTAAGAATGATAAAGAAATTCTTTGACAATTTATCCTGGTGATTCCACTATTCATCAGTTTACACAAATATTATAACACAGTGTTATATATATATTTTAAAAATTAAAAAATTAAAGATATATACAAATCCATGCAAATTAAAAGTGAAAAACAATGTAAACAAGACACTAACTTAAAAAGCCATGGACAATACTTGTCCATTTATTTTATTTTCAGAAAATATATGCTGCCCTCCAAGTGCCTACATATCACTAATAGCAGTAACAGTAGCTGAAATCAATACAATGATTTGAGGGATAATTCTAAGAGCCTAATTTTTTTAAATTTCCTACAAACTAGCTTTTACTGCTAGCGGGATGCAGCAGTACAAATCTCAAATTTATAGGCAGGTTTATATTAGCGATATATACTAATTTATTTATTTTTTTAACACGAGTTCATTTGTTAAAAAGCATTGTGGTTTTTCAGGCTTATGCAGTACCTGAAAAAAGTAGACTACCTTGCAGAACAGCAGAGATACTTCCTTATGTGATACCTGAAGCATTTATTTCAAATTTTTCTTTCTTTCAATTTTTTTTTAAGGAAGCACAGAATATTACCACTTTCTATCTGTACAATTTGGTCCAGCAGGAACATTTTCCCTCCAGAGATTAGGATGGCCCTGGTCCTGTTGATCTTTTGTAAGGTCTTAAAGACCTGGTTACGTGCATGGGACCAAATGTGTTAAACAGGGGTGTCAAATTCAATTACATTGAGGGCTGCATCAGGGTTGCATTTGACCTTGGGGGGCTGGGGTGGCACATTACTTGTATCAGGGGGGTGCCTGTGGGCAGAGTGCTCTGCCAGCAAAAAGGGGCTCCCAAGCTCCATTTTTGGCTATGACAGCCTCCTGCAGCCCTCTGCCAGCGAACAAGGAGCTCGGGAGTGCCACCTACAGCCCTCACAAGCTCCATTTTGGTCGCAATGGCCTCCTGAAAAGAACTGCCAGCGAAATCAGAGTCCCACCCTGAGCTCCGTTTTTGCTGGCAGAGGGGTGCAGGAGGCTGTTGTGGCCAAAAACAAAGCTTGGGAGAGCCGCCCGAACTTCATTTTCACTGGCAGAGGCACTGCAGGCCAGACCTTTGCTGTTTCCAGAGGGCCCTGCTGGTCAGATCTAAGAGCTGGAGAACAGCTGAAAAAGAAAATCATAGTTGGGCCAAAGGTCTATTTTTGGGACTTTGAGTTGTTTTAAGATAAATAAGCTTTAAGGAAAAATAAAAGGATGAGCTACTCTGATACAGGGTTAGAGAAACATAATGTGCATCTTAAGCCTCTAATAGATTCAAGAAACTCCTTCTGCTGGTTAAAACTTCCCTAGAATGCAATCAACCAACCAACCAATCCCCAAAACTTCGTTGTGCCCAACCTGAGGACTGCAAGAATGCCTGAAGGCTTCAGGTAAGCCTTTTGCTCTCCTGAAATTTAGCAAGTTACAAACTAAACAGATGAAAATCTGTATTACCAGACAAAACTCCTAGGAAAGGGTACAACTGTCACACCAACTACAGACAGGGAAAAATACTGACCCAATTCCTAATCTTTTGTTACAATTCTGAGTAACACTCCTCAAAACTCTCATCATTCAGAGAGGAAACAATCCTATCCAGATTGTTTCTATCAACTGATCATTCTGCCTTATTTGGAACTAGTAAAATATCTGAGATAAAATTCAGTCCATCATGGCATCTAGAGTAGTATGTCCATATAAATATCAATAATTTTGAATTGTCTTGCTATCCATGCTCATGAAGTAAGATACAGAAGAACCATAATCTTGGACTGTGCTTGGAACATTATTATGTTAGCTTCTTTAAAAAAGAGCACATCCCTTTCTAATAAGCCAGTATGTTTGATTCTGACACCATATTCTTATGTATATTTTAAAATGTAATACAGTAGCCAGGAAATATGGTCTTTTTCACATGAACAAATTCACAATTACTCAGGAAATTTTAAATATAAAATATGCATTTTTAATTATATACTCCTCCAAAGTTTATGGTGCCAAAAACATGTAGTCAGAATATTGAAATATTATTGCCTATCATAAAAAATATTTCTTAAACATTTTTCAATCTGTAACAATTCCATTTTTCCATCTCTTTTGTAAAAGAACCATTTTAATTTAAACACATATTGCATACAATAATTGATATAAAAACCTTAAAATGTGCATTGTTAGGAAATATCTAATATTAAATGTATATTAAAAAAAACACATATTGAGGGGAAAAATCACCTTTCACTGTCAATTATTTTTTCTGCAAAGTCTAAAATAAGCACACAAACCAAAGGTATATTCTCCATTCTTTCTGAAGGCTGAATATTCTCAACTCATCACAATTTATCCAAACCCATCAGACTACTCTGTTTGGAGTAATAAGCATTATGCAAAGTGCAAACAATAAGTAGCAGTGACTAAAACAAATTTAAGGCACAAAATAACAGAAAACAAATCTAACTATACCTTTGTATCTTATACATTACTGTACATTATACCTCTCAATACCTTTTTATGCATTGCCTTTACTTCTAATCTCTCTTAAGTTTCTCATCACTTTCATTAAAAATTATCACTTTTTCTAACTACAACTTTCCCAATCTTCTTTTCCTCTCATCTATCCATACTTGACTCTATATTTCTTGTTTTAACACAAAGACTTATGTAACCTCTTCTCCCTGTTATACACCTCATTTTTTTCTGACATAATTCTCACATCTATGTTACAGTGTGAACAACATTTAAACATACCACTGAGCTAAGTACAGATTTTAATAGTTTACCTACAATCAACATCTGATTATAAACACTAATGGCCATTTTGTACATAGGGAACAAATAACTCTGTTGTTTAATCTTATGAGAAACTTCACTACCAGCTGCTGTTCCTAAAGGCTCTATATGTTGGCATCTGGGTTCTTCATAAAATAATGCATTATAAATGATAAAATAAAAATTTCAAAAGGCACACTAATTGTAGCTGAAGTAAAGGATTCATTAGTTTCAGGACAGGATTCCAGTTGCAGTTTTAACTTTATTTGCTGATATAAACATATTTAAAATTGATTATCACTTACCACTTATATCAGTATGGTCTAATAGGATTGACAAAATATTCAAAAGATGCAGATTCAAGGTATTCAAATAATTTATTTAGAAAATAGCAGGTATAATGGCGATGTTCAAACATTTTAATCAGTAATGTTCTGAACTAGAAATATTAGTTTGAGTCTTAATTTTGAGTATTACAAGTTTAATTTAAAATACTCATGCTCAGATTTTTTGCAATTTTAAGAACAAAAGTTTAATTATCCACAGTGGGAGAAACAAGGGCTGCCTTTATTTCAACAAAATATAGAATGCTTGACAAATTCTGTGTTTTTCCATCAGAACATACAACAGTTAGATTCTAATGAAACACTTCAAATTTATGGCTAATTCATTTTCAGTTTGGAACAAAGTATTTGTCCCATTTGCACATAAAAGATATACCATACACTATTTTTAATAATGCAAATACACATTCCACAATAAAAAGCCATTAAAATAGATAAATATTAACATTGAAAAATATAAGAAAAATAAATTTAAAGTAAAGATCTTGGTTAGCAATTTTAAATAGTGCTTGGTGTTTCAGCTTGCATGTAATTTTATCCACCTAATCCATCATCATTGAGGTAATAGTTCTGGTTTTAGAACAATGGTTTTTGTAAAATTGGGTATCAAATAATTTAAAATCTGCTAAGTAGCAGATAGAGTCCTAAAAGGGAAGTGTAAGAAAAGCAGATGTGTAAATTTTACACAAGCTCAGTTTCCATATATTTCAGCAGCATATGGCCAAAAAAGAGGCAGGGGCATAGGAAAATGATGGATAAAAAGCAGAAAATAAAAAATAGTTAAGTGACTTAGATACATGAAGTTTTATACTGCAATAGACTATAGACAAAAGGTTTAGAGAATTCGTGAAACAGCAGCAGTGATATTCTTATTAGCTCTTGTATATGAGCCTAAAAATCTATTCTAGAAAAGATATTTAAATATTGTATTGGAACTAGCTTGAAAGAAAAATGCAGCTCAGAAATATCTAAACAAGATATTCCTTCAATCCTTCACAGCTGAATGCTAGGATTAGGCTTGTATATAGTGGCAGGGCTTCGTCTTTCAAAGTAAAACATTTGATTTGAACTGCTTCAAAAGCACAAAACTCCTCAAATTGGTCTGGTCAGTGTGAAAAGAAAACAAGGATGTGAGAACTTTTGTCTGACTAGCAAGACAGCAAAACGTCTCAGGAAAATTGTATCAGTAATCTCTAGAAATTTTAAAGTAGCAATGCTCCTTTATTACATTTCTACTGTTATTTGCATTCCATTATGTACTATATGCACCTTGTACAGTTTTAAAAATTGCTGAACTTGATGGCTTACAATAATTCTTTTTTTAAATTTAAGATTTGGGTAATAAAAATGTAGAAAGTTTAGTTATGAAGTCCATTTCAAACCATTTGTAATATCCAAACACAGGTTTTAGAATCTTTCAGCATATTAAGACAATTTATGACATATAAATAATGTATCAAAAGACCGACATTGACTACCTTTTAAACTGAAATAAAAAGAGGTTTACTGGAGCTACTTCATGGAAATTACAAATACACTTGAATAAGTATCATAGGAATGTTAAGAGGCAAAGAATAGAAGAAAACAAAAGTTTGAATTTTATTTATTGCACTTAAGAATGGTCCACAGGAAGAAAAAAAAAACTAAAACTGGTTTATCAGATTTTGATTAAATAATTTCATCTATTTGATTATTCTTCATGGTTATCTGGATTGGATACTTTTCCTTTGGAAATGTTTAATGGTGTTTAATGGATTAGTTCATAATATTTACATTATTATTTTTGATATTTAAATAGGGATAATTTTCTGGTAATGTTAAATAGTTTTCATTTTTATTTTTATTTTATTTTTTTGTAATGTTTAATTGTTAAGAGAAGGGTGATGGAAATGGGTATTTCTCTTAATTCTTACTGGATCTTTGCCAATTAGTAAGGGGAGCTGAAGATTTGGAGAGGAGTTTATAGAGTATGGAACGAGATATAGAACGAAAAGGTATTTTATTGTACTTTTAGGAGAGAGTAATTATCTGTTATGTTGAATAAACATGTTGGGGATGAAGCAGGAAGTGTTTTTCTTCATATTATTATTCTTTCCTTTTTTGGGAGGTTTATTTTATTTTTCTATTCAGTCTTTTTTGTATCTGTTTTATTTGTTTAATATAATTCTTAATAATATTATGCAGGAAAAAGAACATACTAAAACAATTTAGTAGCAAACATATACATGAGTCTTCCAGGGCTCTCTCTTACTATTAAATAATAGAATCCTCTGGGAATCCCTAAAGACAGGGCCAAATCTCCCAATGTTACTTTTTGATTGTGCTTAGAAAGACAGCAATAGAACCACTCCAATTCCACAGTCCTAAGCACTCCAACAAGATATGGTCCAAGAATTAAAAACCAAAGAGATCCAAAAGTAAAATGAATTAACAACAGAATTATACTTCCCATCTCTTTCCGGTTTGATTTTCTTCTTGTTGCTTTAATAAATAACTCTCCTCTGTTGCATTTCAAAATCAGAAAGTAAATAAAGATAAATTTCAATAAAATATCCAAAAATAAATATAAAAGGAATCCAATGTTTTGGAGCATATTTAAAACCAGACTTAGAATAAATAAACTCATACAAGAACAAAATATTTGAAAATATGTTCTATTTTTTTTAACTTGAAACAGCCTTAATTTCAATCTAATATTGTCTTTCCTGTGGAAGTAATTCTTTGTACTACTCATTTAATACTTATTTTAGAACACCGTTTTATTTTTTAAATGAAAAGTAAAAATAGAGACTAGCTTAAAGTCAATTTAAAACAGAGGTATCTTGAAGTTTTATTCAGTAATACAAGACCTTAAGAGCACTGAGATTGAATATACGCACACATACTAAGGTAATGGTAAAAGTTTTCCCTTTCAGTTGTGTCCAATTCTAGTGGCCAGAGCTTATTTGTTTCTTAGCCAGCATTGTCCAAAGATATTTCCATGGTTGTATGCCAAGGTGTACAGAATGCTGTTACCTTCCCACTGAAGTGGTACCTATTTATGTATGTACTTGTATTTGCATGCTTTTAAACTGCTAGGTATGCAGGAGCAGGTGCAAGTAAGGGGAGCTCACCATGTCTTGTGACACTAGAATCTCAAACCCGGGCTATCATCTTTCAAGTGACAAGCTCAGTGTCTTTAACTGCTGAGCCACTGTGCCTCTCATACATACACATAGGTCTATTAATATTAAAAGTTCTATGAATTTCAGTCCCAGTAAGAATAAACTTTTAATACTGCAAACTTATTCTTTCTCAAAATAAAAGCTAAAGCTAAACACTTGTTAAAGTATGGTTTGTTTTAGCCTAGTGTTTTTAATTTCAATTATGTTTCATTGCCTTGAGATTTTTTTTTAATGGAAAGCAGTATAAAAAGTTTGTCTAGTTTGCAAACACAACCATTTCTGTGCAGATAATGCATAGTGCACTCACAGACAGGTGTTACATCTGTTATCTGACCTATCTTTCCGCCCTTAAATATATAGAAAAATGCTGCAGTATCATAATAGGAAATTATTGGTTCATCAACCTCAAATATTGGGAAAACTTGTGCCACTTATTTAAGAAGCACAAGGTTAGTCCCTGGTATATACCATAGTAATTAAAATTGTGTATGGCAAGCTAACCAACATCTTGTACCTTGTCCTGCACAGATATTGCCTAACTTTGGCTAATGCAGTCGTATGCTGACTGCCAGCAAGCCTTTGCATTGTTTCACTTCTCTGCTTTAGTTTCTCTGTCCACTTAGGAGGATTGGGGTTTAATGTTATTTTCCACTGGTGACATTTTTAAACTCAACTGCACTACATCATGGAATTCCTTTGATAGATCTGTTAATTGAATGTGAGAAGAACTATGTCAGCAATCCCCAAAGCAGAGCAGCAAATAACTGGGTAGAAGTTATAACAAGTGAGGCAACCAAGCTAGCTGTATACCAAGTTTGTATCACATAGCTATGTCATTTCGGCATTATTCCATGAGCATCAAGTAACTACAGCAGAAAATAAAGGTAGGGATATGCATGGGTGAGAATCTCCATAGACTCCATGTCCATAGGGATACGCAGCTGCTCTGGCCACATCAATGAAAGGCCCACTATATTAATTTAATGTACTTGAAAGTAAAATTGTTAGCAATGTAGGGTCATATTTCACAGTTTTCAGGCAAGTGACTCACCAAGAGATGGGAAATTATTTTTGGTTCCTTATGTATTATAGATGAGCCAAAAATCAGTAGGAAAAGGGACTTTATGGATTCCATTGTATTTGCTGAGAGCCAGTTTGCCTCAAAATTCTTTATATTTCATTATAATTAAATAATTTATCTGCATTGTTAATACTACTTAGCAGCTTTGGTTAAACCTCTACCATACTCTACTTCAGCCCTTATCTTTCTCTATTTTGATATGTTAATATTCAATTTCTGATATTATGAAACTGCTCCATATTTATAGGTAAACTTAATATGAACAATTTCCATATGTAAGGTTTATATACTACATTATTTTGTAGAAATATATATTCATATGTTAAATTTTAATAAAATTTGCAGAACATGAAATATTAACATGAATAATTTTACATCTAACAGAGCATATCGAAGACAAAATAATTTGTAATTAAATCAACAAAGTATATTAAGAGTATAATGAGAGCATGTGACAACAGATTAATACATAAAAGGATAAAACTGTTAGGGTACGCAGTTCTCAGTCCTACCTGCTTATTTTGATACCCTTATTTTGTATAATCAAAATTCTAGTCAGTTTATGTAGAATATAAACATTATTTTATAATGCATGCTTTGCTACTTGTCCCAGATAAAGCAGGCTGCTGTTTTTCAACTGAAAACTCATAAAAGATACTCAGCAGGAAGTACACTTGGGGGGGGAGAGAAGCTTCAGCTGTGGAATGGCATAATTTTAATGAAGTCAGAACATAGAAAACAATACTAAATAGGTGATATTTATGAATAATGTTTTAATGACTACACAAGCAGAAATCCATCAAATAACAATTCTCTGTAGAAAAAGAATTGTCTGTTTTTCTTAATAAAGTATCAAATTATCAGTAGCATATTTGTAACAACATAGCATATTACAGCTAAAATTAGGTCACACAAAAATGTAAAGAATTCATGTTGCTGAATACACACACAGTTAATGTGCTTCTATGTGTTCATAAAAGAGTAAGAAATAGAAAACTACATCAAAGTAAACATATTTTTTTCAATAGATTAAATAGGCAGGGCTAATTCACTACATTTATAGTAATGTCAAGTTGTGCTGCTTGAGCTGTAATATTAAACTATTTTCAGCAATTGAACAAAGAACAGTGAAATTCATTCCTTAAAAGGGCTTGACATATACAGATTAAAACTTTAATCTCATCCTGTCATTAGAAAACGCTGAATAAATGAACTTTTAGAAAAGTCCATTATAACTGGGTTACTCATTACAGATCTCATTATAAGCTATCTTTATAATGTACACCTGACAATATCATGTAAATGCTGAGCTTTAAAGGTCAACTTAACTAACAGACCAATTCTACAGTTTGTAGCAAAGGGTGAACTTTTTTTATTTGGATGCTTAAGCAGCTAACCCTTGAGTTTAATGTAATTAGGCAAGGGATATTCAATTTACAGTATCCACATGTAATGATAATTACATTGGTCCCAAAAAGCTGTGGGTAAGCATAAGAAACCTTTGTAATTACATCCTGTTTTCAAAATGACTTTAGTGCTGTGAACTTGAAGCATTTCAGCAAATGAAGGCCAATGCACATAAAATGAAAACTACAGAGGGTTTAAGAGCAACACTGTTTAACATAATGAGCAGTATTATCAGGGGGAGATCACAGAATGGGTTTTATAATTTACCCGGACAACTCATACTATCTCTTTTTCCCTCACAAGTATCAATTAAAAATATAAAGGACAGCTTCTGCCACTTTTCCTTCACAAATTCCTTAGTGTTCATGGATATCCTTTTCTGTGAAAATTATGTTAAATCATCTCAATTGTTTCTGATTTTGTTTTCTTCAAATAAAAAAGCAAAAAGCAGAGCTATTGAGTATGATGCTGCTCTTCCCACTATGCATGGAAGATTATCTTTGACAGAATTCCAGAAGAACAAAGCTAAAAAATATAGTAATA
The DNA here is from genome assembly GCA_009733165.1 of Naja naja. Lineage (NCBI taxonomy): Eukaryota > Metazoa > Chordata > Lepidosauria > Squamata > Elapidae > Naja > Naja naja. The sequence goes on from CM019151.1 coordinate 50,416,444, forward strand.
TCAATGTTCCTAGCAGCTGCAGTAATCACTGCCTAGAAAAATATCCATATGTCATAAAATGTATGACTCTAATTTCAAAACACTTGAATGAAGTATTAAGTATCAAATTAGTCATTAGTCATGTTTTTTACTTAAAAACGGATAGAAAAAAGTTTTTACAAACTATTAATAAGATAGCTGTGACTGGGTTTTCTTCAATGATTTAGTCATTGATACCTGAGGAAGAAATAATTAATTAGCAAAAATTAAACGTATTTTAAATATAGGGTTAAGTCCTGCAAGTTAGCCAAAGTGAGTTGTGGAAAGTATGTATTAGGGAAGTGTGCGGTTTGTAAGAAAGTGGGCACCTAGAGTAACCGATTAAGTTTTTTTTTCATTATAGTCCTGGGTGACAGTGGATTCTTGTAGGAAATAATTTCTTTGCAAGTACCATAACCAAAAACGACAGATACAATTCCAATGTCTTGCATAAGCTGCTAAATAACCCAGTCAATTCCGGCCTTGGTTGAAGTGGTTAGGAAGAGGGATCAAGTTTGATATTGGAAAGCCTTTTTCAGGTAGGATCAGGGACTAAACATAATGGACCTTAGAGGAGAGATAAAAGAAAGGATAGACTGATGTAGTAACAGACAGAACACATGGAGGGAGAAAGTGGGCCGTACTTGGAGAAAAGGAAATTGGGTATCTGAGACCAATTATACTTCAGGCCTTCAGACCTCAGTGTGAGAGCCAAATTCTTGCAGAGGTCAGTCTCTGGTAGCGGCTGCTGCTGCTTGCCAGTCCTTATGGGTAATAAACCACTCTATATCCTTCATCCGATTGTGGATATGAGGACAGACCTGGCTGGTATTACCGAATCCTGTTTATGGTTGAGGAAGGAAGTGTTCTCTTCTCAGAAATCTCCTTATCTGGATTTTGGGCTTGGCATTAGCCCCAAGCCCAGAATGTATGGAGTGGCAACAATGCAGTGGTGGGATTCAAAATTTTTTACTACTGGTTCTGTGGGTGTGGCTTGGTAGGCATGGCAGAAGGATACTGTAAAATCCCCATTATCTCCCCATCCCACTAACCTGCTTTGCAGCTCCGTTGTCATGTGCAGGGCAACAAAAGAAGACCCAGCCAATCAGTTGGGCTTTGGACGCAGAGAATAGATGGGGGTGGGACCAGTCAGAGGTGGTATTTCAAACTACTCAAAATTTCCACTACTGGTTCTCCAAACTACTCAAAATTTCTGCTACCATTTCTCCAGAATGATCAGAACCTGCCGAATACCACCTCTGCAACTATGATACAGGAAGACCTGCTGGTGTTTAAAGGTAGCCTTGCTTTTAAGTTGGGTTCAAAAGGCAAAAAGGGAGTGCTGCTTTTCTACTACCCTCATTCTGTATAGCAGCATGCCTCCCAAACTGCTTGGCCTCAGTGTGACTTCAGCTTGCCTTCCTTGAAATTGGGATTGGAGGCATTTGGGAAATTCATGGTTACCAAAACAACTAAGAGCTTGCCCTAATATCAGGAGAGCAACTCATGAAATTGTCCAGAGAATAAACATGGTTTTTGGCACACCATGGTATGAAATTGAAAGAAATTAATACCTTTTATTTGTCAATTTCTGTTTGTTATGGAGTTGACCAGTGCCACCAAGCTCTACAAGGAAGATGGGCCTATTCAGTCAGTCTGTTTCAGGTATTCAATGGATACATCTGGTTCCTAGATGATACCTGAAGAACTTCCTGAGACTCTGGAAAAACTGCATCCAGCCATGGTTTTCTGATAATTGTTCATAGATATCCAATCAAAAGTTTTGTGTTCAGTAGCTGACAAAAGAAGCTAAGTTTAAGGATTTGTGCAATTTCTTGAAAAATAATCTTTTCAGAGTACAGTAAGAGGGTATTGAGCTGGTATCAGAGTATTAAAAAAAACCAAGAGTAATCTGACAATATCATCTGGAGATGAAAACTTTGATGAAGAGGTGTAATGGTTGGAAAATCATAAAATGGATCTAAAAAACAGTGGCTGTGGAAAATCTGTTGTTACCTACAGCAGACAACAATTCTGTTTGGTAACTCTGAATTGGATAGGGCAGTTTAATCATAATGGAGATTGATTTGAAGGCAACTGCAAAGAACACTATAGAGAGCTGCCTGGTAAGTTCCACACAATTATTTACTGAAGATTTGAAAAGAGACCGTCTCAGGACATTTTCTACACAATGCAGATGATCTGAGTATTGAAGATAACAAAGGTATCATACTAAGGGAATTTCTAAGGGAAATGGTGTCTCTCCAGCTGCAAAACAATGCAACTAACACCTTGCCTTGTCTCTAAAGTAGAATGTGAGAAATCATAAATAATTATGAATATATAAATACATGTCACTTTAACTAACAGGATGAAAATTTAAGCATTTAGAGGAAATTTAAGCTATAGTCTTGATTTTTTTTAAGTTACCTTGCCAAGTCTTCTTAATCTCAAATGTCAGAAGAAAGAAGAGGGATTATAGTGACCTTGCCTTCAGAGCAGTAAATTTATTCTTGATAATTCTTGCCAAGGACTGAAATTACTAGTTTACTTACTTTGATATTTTTAATAAATGGGGGAAAATATGAAAGATCTCTCTTGGAATGCATAAAGTTCTATGTGTATTTATTGATTTAATGCTTTCAAAGTATAAAATACTTGAAATGGCAGTATAACATTACAACCTAATTTTAAAGTTTTGTTCCATTTTTAATACATTTATGTTTCAGAGATAAGGTTTTCTAATACATTAATATATATAATAATATTATTAATTATAATATTATAATAATATTTTATACAGCACATTTTGATTATGAGTCTTTAATCTGGATATACAGTATAATACTGTCTAAAAAAATTTTGATACCTATTTTTCTAGAGAAGCTTCATTTTCATTTTCTTTACTTCCTATTTCTTATTTAAAAAATAATGGTCAAGCATTAATATATCAAATTTTGTTTCAATCAATCTATCTAAGTAATAAAACCTATTCTTGCATTATCTGGGTAATAATGTAAATATTGTTTGATATCAACATATATTTTACAAATAATTAAATTTGAACATTGTTATAATTTACATAGTGTGATTAAGCCATTAATCCTGTTATATTAATCCTGTTATATACAGTAAAAATTATTTTTAGTCCCCTTATAGATAATTGTCTCTTAACAGCAGCATGATGTTGTATGTGCTAACATAAGTTTAACTTATCACAGGAAAATTGCATGTTAATATTATTTCTAATATTATTTTTGGGAAAAAAAAGTCCTTTTTCATAAAAAGCATGCCGTGAAATGACAATACAATTTCTTGTCATTGGCATATATATGAAATCATTCTGAGTATCTGCTATCAAATGAAAATTCTAATGCAGGAATGTGGAGAGAAAAGATAATTCTTCTGGGATAATTCCTTAGTTATTTAATATGATATTTTCAACTCAACACCCCCAAAATACTGATTCTTAATATAAATTTCATTTTATTTATTTATTTATTTATTTATTTATTTATTTATTTATTTATTTATTTATTTTGGAATTTCTATGCCGCCCTATCTCCCGAAGGACTCAGGGGGGCTTACAACAATAAAAAACATCCAATACAAACATTAAAAAGCCAACTAAACAACATCCCAATATAATAATTAAAATTAACAAACCAACACTAAAAACCCCACCCCCTCCATCAGTCCAGGTCAGCAAGCTGAAAGAGCCATGTTTTCAGGCCACGAAATACCTTAATAAGGTATTATTAAAATGAATTATATGAATAAATCTATTTCATAGCACAATACCAATAAAATGCTAAATAAGACATCATTAAATTGCTAAAAAAATCACCAAAAGCAAATATTAAAACAAGATTTTTAAAAAAAAAAGCTTGGGAAAAAAATCTAAAGTTATCTGAAAATATAGAGGACAGTTAAAATTGACAGGACTTAATTCCTAAATTATGCCCAGGACTTTGCTGAAAGGATACAAGCCAGACAAACTTGCTGTGAATAAGACTAATTAGAAGGGACTATTTTCAAGTAAATTTGCACCACAATTATATCAGATTTCTTTAAATACATATATATATAACATGTGTATTTACATGATGGCTGAGAAAGGAAGCATATGAAAATTTAGTATGATCACTATCGTAAGGTACTTTGAATACACTGCATTTAACTGATTCACCAAATATAGTATCAGTCTTGAAGAATACAATATTAAACATATGCAAAAAAGCATGTGAATAACTTTTATTGCTTTATTTCTATAGAACAACTGTTTCAAGGTATGAATGATCATATGTCCTCAAACCTAATTATAATGCACTACAGCATTTCTTTATGTAAAGAATCTTAAATCTTAAAAATCTATCACATGCCCAAATATTTTAAAGTTAAAAAATCCACTTTTATATTTGTTTTGCTCAAAAGTACATTATTAAAATAAATACGATTTGGTTTGCAAAAAGTATCGATTTCTTACTCAGAGAACTGAAACAAATAACATAAAATATAGTAAGAAGTTTGTAATACTAATTCTAAAAGAAATTCTTTTTTCCCCAAATAGTACATCAAAACAATTGTTCTGTTTATAGTTAAAAACAGAACTTTAGCAAAACTTCAATTTGCATATTCCATTGATTAAATGAACACTATCACCTTCCTACCTCCGCCTCTCTCTGAACAGAGTGAATGACAAAGGTTCCTGTCCCTTTGCACTTCCTTTATATCTTATGGGAGGGGCAATCACCTCCAAGCCTTACCTCCGAGTCACCCCTGTGGTCTTAACTGCTCTTGCCTTCTGACAGCTCTGAGCACAGGGAACAGGCTCCCCTTGTTCCTCTGCCTCACAGCTGTCAGATTCTGGAGGCTCCGGAGTCAGCAGGTAACTCCCAGATGGCCCTGGCCCCATTTCTGTATTGGACGCAGGACCCTTATCTGAGTCCTCCCCAGACTCCCAGACAGGCCCATGTTCTTCCCCACTGTCCAATTCTGCTCTGCAGGCTGCCGGCAGACCACAACACAACTACCTGCGAGGAAGGAATCTCCTTTGGTGCTGCTGTGCATTTGAGCTCTGTTTTTGCACCAAACGAGTTTAGCTACCTTCCAGGCGAGAAAAGGAACTCATCTGTCAGAATGTAGGAAAGAAACTCAAATCTTCAGAAGATCAGCTCTCCTTGGCAGGCAGCTCTTTCAGCATCAGAAACTAGAGGGAGTCCTCTTGGCAGGCGGTGTTATTCTACTTCAAAGAATAACAAATAAGAAACTGGGGCAAACAGTAGGAAAACATAATATTAAATATAAGGACAAAGGGAAATATCTTTCTCCCCTGCACACATTGCTTAAAAATAAAGGCAATGTTTTTTCTCAATAATCTGCCACAACCAATTTTAATTTAGTTTTAGTTTTTATTTTTTTTTATTTTTTTAATTTTAAAAAAGTTTATTTACAATTATAAAAAACAAGACACACAGACTTACAGTCACAAATAACATAAATACATAACAGTGCGTAGTTCGTTTTCCCCGCTTTTTTGGTTGCAGATCAAATATGCATTTTTTTCACATAAAATTACATTTATACATAACCATAACTATTTTCATTTTCAACTCGCTTGGTTTGGGTTATTTTAGGCTGTTTTCTATGTCTTTTTCTAAATTGTTGCATAACCTGTTGTCTCCTGTTTTCTATGAATTTCTTCTATTTACAATGGTACCTTATTTCCCAATGTTCCCTTTCCCTCCATTTTTGCGTTCTACCCAATTGTACCATACATCCCATGCCTTATAGTAGTCCAAGTCCTCTTTTTCATTTAAGTGTTAGTCTCTCCAATTCTACGCATTCATATGTTTTCTTTATTACCACTTGTATGGATGGAGTTATAGGTTCCTTCCATTTCTGAGCTAAGGAGATTCGAGCCGCTGTTAATAAATGTGTTATCAGGTATTTGTCCTCTGGGGGAGAATTTTTTTTTTATCATTCCTAATAGAAACAGTTCTGGTTTCCACTCCAGCTCACATTTCATCACATCCTCGATCCAATTTTTAATTTCCATCCAATATTTTATTTTTGGGCATGTCCACCACATGTTATAGCAAGTGCCAATTTTATTTTGACACTTCCAACAATTTGGATTTGCCTGTGGGAATATTTTTGCTAGTCTAGCAGGGACCAGATGCCACCTGTACATCATTTTGTAATGGTTTTCTTTATATGCCACTGACTTTGTATATGTTAAATTTTCCTCCCATGTATCTTCCCAGTCATTCAAATCCAGATTATATCCTATATTTTTTTCCCAAGCTAACATTGATCCTTTTACTAATTGTCCTATTCTTTCTTGTTCTAGTAGTAGGTTATATGATTTAGATATTAATTTTTCCTCCGGTCCCAGAAGTAGTTTATCCAGATTTGTATTCTTTGTCTCTATTCCGTATTCCTTTATATCTTTATTGTACCTTGTTTTAATTTGTAAATAAGCCCAGTTATCTATTAGTATTCCTTGTGTTTCCAGATCCTGTTTTGTTTTTAGTTTTTCCTCTGTATCCAATATCTGATAATATTTGAGTTTTTTATTTAAATCCAATGTGTTGGGGTGAAAGGTTGCCTCCATTGTTGAGAGCCATCTCGGTATTTTTGTATAGTTTTTCTTCCTTATTTCTACCCAGTTTTTAATCAATGACTTACATATTATGTGTTTCATTGCGTGTTTTTGTTTTTTATCAGTCGGGTTCCACAAGAGTGAGTGCCATCCCGTTTGTAAGTCATGCCCCTCTAGTGTCAATATTCTTTTATTTTCTAATCTCACCCATTCCCTTATCCATACCAAGATCGCAGCTTTATAATAAATTTCCCAATCCAGTAATCCGAATCCACCTCTACTTTTATCATCTTGTAGGTATTTCTTCTTTATTCTTGCCTTTTTTCCCATCCAAATAAATTTCATCGTCATCCTATCCAAATCCATAAAGAACTTTCTGTTTGTTAGTATTGGAATCGTCTGGAATATATACAAAACTTCGGGTAGTATATTCATCTTAATTGTCGTGATTCTTCCTAAAAAGGATATTTGCATTTTATTCCAGATTTCCAAGTCCTTTTTAATTTGCTTTAAAATTTTTATATAGTTATCTTCCCATAGCATTATTGTTTTGGCCCTTATCCAGATTCCTAAATATTTTATTTTATTTACTATTTGTAATCCCATTATTTCTTCCAATTTTTTTTGCTTAGAATTTGTTATATTTTTGACTAACAATTTGGTTTTCCCCTTATTTACTTTTAGTCCTGCTAATTCCCCAAATTTGTTTATCTCATGCAATAGTATAGGACCCGTCTCTAATGGTTCTTCTATCATGAATACTATATCATCTGCAATGCTTGTACCTTGTACTCTTGGTTCTTAATTTTCGTTCCTTTTATATTCCCATTTCCCCTGATTCTCACTAACAGCGTTTCTAATATTGTAATGAACAACAATGGTGACAAAGGGCAACCTTGTCTAACCCCTTTCTCTATTTTGAATGTTTTAGTGGTTTCCCCGTTTATCAATATATTTGCCTTTTGGCTATCGAATATTGCATTAATCATTTTCATAGTATTCCAGTATGTTTATTATCGTTCTTATATTGTGCCTAATCTGTCTTTTCGGTAAGAATCCATTTTGATCTGTACTGATTTTCCCACTAATAATTCCTTTTAATCTTTGTGCCATAATTGTCATAAATATTTTGTAATCTGTATTTAGAAGTGATATTGGTCTGTAATTTTTAATTTGGTTGGTATTTGTCTCTTCTTTGGGTATAAATGTTATATATGCCTCCCTCCACGAGTTAGGTATTTTTGCTTTTACTAATACCTCATTACAAACTTCTAAGAGAGTATTATTTAGTATATTTCCTATCTTTTTATAAAATTCACTTGGATATCCATCTGGACCTGGTGTTTTATTATTATTTTGTTTCTGAATCGCCTCTCTTAATTCGCCTATCATTATTTCTTTGTTCAATATCTCTCTTTCATCCTCAGCTAATTCCTGAATGTTTCCTTCTTTTAGGTATTGTTCTATTTTGGTTAATTCTACTTTTTCTTGTTTGTATAAATCCTCAAAGTAATCTCTTGTAATTTCTTTCTTTTTTTCCAAGTCAGCTTCAAGTTCCCCATTTTTATTTTCTAAGTATTGTATCGTTCTTTTTTGCTCCTCTTTTCTCAGTTTGTATGCTAACCACCTTCCCGGTTTGTTTGCATATTCGAAATAATTTTGTTTTGTGTATTGTAACTTTCTAAGCAATTCCTCTTCTTCAAGTGTGTTGAGTTCATGTTTTGTTTGTGTTAACTCGTCTCTAATTTGCTCATTATCTGGGTTTCTCTTTTGTTTATTCTCTAATTTTCCAATTTCTTTTATTAATTCGTCTTGCTTTTTCCATCTTTCCTTGTTTCTGTTTGCTGTGTATGCAATTGATATTCCCCTAATATAGGCCTTAATCGTATCCCATAGATTCTGTAATGATGTGTCTTCTTTTTTATTGAAGTTATAAAAATTTATTAGTTCCTCCCTTACTTTTCGCAGATATTTTTCTTCCTTTAGAACATGTCTCTTCAATGACCATCTTTGTCCTTTCCTTCCCCCTTCTTTCCAAATTAATGACATTGGGTTGTGGTCAGCCCATATGTTTGTTAGAATTTTTGTGTCCTGGATTTCCTTATTTAGTTCACTATTTAACCATATCATATCTATCTTGGACCATGATTTATGTGGGCTGGAGTGGAAAGTATACTGTGTGATTCCTGGGTTTCTTTTCCTCCATAAGTCTTCCAATCCTAGCTCCTCTGACATTTGAAAATATTTTTGGCAAGGTATTTCATTTTTGGTACTGATTATGTCCACATTTATAATCTTGCTTATTGTCAGTTATTGCATTATAATCCCACATTAGACAAACCCTTGAGTTACCACTCTCTATCAGCTTTTCGTATAAATTTTTATAAAATTCTTTTTGGTTTTTGTTTGGTGCATAAATTCCTGCTAATAAGGTCTTCTTATTGTGTATTTCCACTTCCACCATTAGAATTCTTCAGGCTATATCATTATATATAAATTTTGTTGTAATATCTTCTTTTACGTATAGTACCACCCCTCTCTTTTTTCCCCCTGATAAGGCCATGAATGCTTTCCCCAATTTCCTGTTCTCTAAATATCTTTTATCCTGTTCTTTTATATGGACCTCTTGAAGGCATACTATATCCCATTTTTGTCTTTCCAATCTAGCAAATATTTTTTTCCTTTTACTTGGGCTATTTAACCCATTAATATTTATCGATATTAATTTTATTCCCCTTCCCATTTGGTCTTTTCCTTTCTAGATTTTATTACGTTTTACCTGTTGTTTGGCTCCTGGTTTTCACCCCTATCTCTTCCCTCTTTCTTTCTTCCCCAGCCGTTGTTTCCCTGTCCCCCTCCTTCCCCTCCTTTCTCCCTTCTCCTCTAATACTAGCTTGTAGGTCCTCACGGCTCGTGTTTCGTGAATCTCCCCTACTGCTTAATTCCTCCTCAGATCCTCCTATTTGTTCGAAAAATCTTTGGGCCTTGGATAAATTATCAATCTTTGTTCTTTTACCTTCCCATGTAACCAGGACCCCTTCAGGATCATTCCATCTAAACAATATGTTTTTCCTATTTAGATGGTTTGTGAGGAATCTGTATTCTTTTCTTTGTTCCCTCATCCTCCTTGGTATTTTGCTTTAATACTATAATTTGTCTACCGTTGTAATTTATGGTTTCCTCGTCAGTCTATAGATTATTTCCCTAACTCTTTTCCTCGCGAATCTGATATGGACCTCCGTGGGAGTCTTCTTGCATAATTTGTAAAGACTCTGTATGTCTCGTCTATTTCTTGTATCATCTGGTCTCTCTCCTTTCGCAGTAGGGTTGCTAACATTTCTGCCATTATTAGAGTCAGATTTCCCCCCTTTCCTCCTGTATATTTTGAAACCTTAAATAATACAAAGCTCTATCCATTTCTAGATAGGTCAAGGTCTCATTTGTTTCCTTGTGTTGATCTTTTATTTTTTGCTCGATGACCTCTACTTTTTTCCCTGTTTGGTCTGTTTGTTTGGTGATTGTTACAATTTTCTCTTCTTTATCCTTGTCATTTCCTGTAATTGTCCTATTTTCCCCTCTAAGCTTTTAATTTCATTTTTCATCTCTCCCAGTTCACTTTTTAGTTCTGATCTCATCAGTTCTCTTTCTCTCTTACTTTCTGCATGGTTGTTCATAATTGTTTCCTGCATTGACAGCATCATATTTTGTATTGTCTGAAGTGTATTCTGTAATGTTTGGGAGGACGTTTGTGTGTTAGATTTCTCAGGGCCTAGCATCCCTTCTATTGTTCTTTGGGAGGGAGTCACAGTAGGGGTGGATGGGGTTACAGTTATCACTCCCTTTTTCCCTGTTTTAGTAATAGTGGTCGTCGTGGATGTCATTTCCTTTATAATCTTTTGTTGTTCTTTGAGGATTTTATTTATATTTCCCCATGTCACGTTTCTAACTATCATTTACCGAGGTCCCCTCCTTTTCAGCAATTCCACTCGATTACCTCTTACCGGAGGAAAGAAAGGAAAAAAAATCTATTTTCTTATTTTATCTTATATTGTGGTTAGGGCCTAGTACCTTTCTTATTAATATTAGGGGAGGGGGGGACAGTGGTTACAATCTCATTACATTCCTTACTTGCAGTTCGTTATTATTCTAACAAAAAATATATAAAAGACAAAGTATACGTTACAGGTAAATTATAAGTTTCCCCAAAAAGGAAGGGGTTAAATAGAATGAGAGTACATGTGTGTGTATATATATATATATATATATATATATATATATATATATATATATATTGTTTTCTAATTTTACAGGTAAAGGTATGTAGGTCTTGGTGTATTCTCTTGTCCTGTACTTGAGAATACCTCACGTTACAAATCTCATCCGTCATCTTCAGGCTTGTGTCTTCGCTTCGTCTCGTCGAACGTTGCCAGGTATTTCAACCTTACACGGACAAGACCAATACACCAGACCTACATATATATATATATATATATAATATTTCAATAAATCTTAATAGACAGTGCGAGTTAATTAGTTACTTACTATAAATCAGCTACTTATATATCATCCAATGATCTGCTTTTTTCTATTTCAACTCAGTATTATCTTAAATATACTAAATATCTTAAATAGATTACGTATCTTAAATGTTAAGTAATAAATATCCTAAGTATTAAATATTGAATATTAAATCTTATCCTATCTATTAAATAATTCAATTAATTGCAGTATTTCAAATCCTGACGTCTATAAAAATACAATAGTTCTACAGTTCTTTCTTTCGTATATATATCTATCTCTGTTAAATCTCTATTAATTTCTGTTTACTTAGTTACTTAAATTAACCTTCTCCAATTTAAATGATATAAAGTACAATTAAATAATATACGTGTAAGGCGATATCAGGGTCCACTTCTGTTAATTAGGTCACTGTTATTCGTACCACCGTTCTCAATATCTAAGTTATTGTGCTGTCAGAAACAGCCAATTTGCACCGTCACGATGGCAGCACTCTTCTTTATTCTCTTCTCACCGGCATTCTTCCTTCCCCTTTTTTATCTCTCCTTCCCAAAGTATTTTTCCTTGTTTCCTTTGGTGGGCAACAATGTTCTCCAAATATTAATTAAGTTAATTAAGTTTTTATAACTTTCCTTTTCTGAAACTGTCTATTCAATCGTTTGTCTGTCCGTGTTCTGGGGGCTCATCAATTTTCACTGGGCTGGCCGTCCTTCCCACTCCATCCGTTCTTTGCCGCTGGGGTTCTTCGCGAGTCCTCCCGTTTTCCACTTCCAAGTTTTCTTTTCTTTTCCCTTCACTGGCAAAAGTTCTCGATGTTCTGTTGTTCAATTGCTCCTCTGATCTAGATTTTCTCCACCACTCCCTCCGACACAATGGCCGCCTCCGCAGGTGCTCTGTCACTGCCCGGCGTGTTGTAATTCTCTCATCTGCCGTTCGCTCAGTTCTCCTTCCAACCTCAACCGCTCCCTTTCCAGCTGGATAAACGCCTCTTTTCACAAGGTACTTTCTCTTTTTCCACACAGGACTTTCTCTTTTCCTATTCTTTGGAGATGATTGCCTCTTTCTCTTCCACTTTAGTTTCTCTTGGGGTGATCGCTAAGATGGTGCCGCTCTTTTTCACTCTCGCCCCAATCCTTTTTGGCAATCTCCCCCAAATGTTCTCATCAACCCTTTGCAGTCCCTCACCAAGCTTCTTTTGTACTCCTCCGGTCTGCAACCTTCTCTTTCAGCTTCCTTCTGTTGGCACACCGCCTCGTCTTCGGGTCAGCTCTGACGGAGCTGGCTTCTTCTGTTCGGAACTTTGGGAACTCTTCTTCACCTTTGAGATCGCACTTCCCAAACAGGTTTCAAGTTTTGCTCCTCATTAGGGTGTTCAAAACGTGAACTCACCCTGCCACGAACGGCCGTTCTTGAATGGAAAACCCGAGGTGGGAGAAGCGCTAGTATTTCTCCCTACCTCGCCATACCGAGGCGTCACCGGAAGTCTAGTTTTAGTTTTTAATAGCTGTGAAAATCCAATAAGTCTGTGGCCAAAAAGGCCTTAGAACTAGCCATGATGAGCCTTTCAAAGGATGCAATGCCTCAATACTTCAAGCAGCCATTGAAATACTTCCTTCAATTGGTTTGCACAGCTCTATCAGATACAGATAGTCCTCAACTTACAACTATTCATGTAGTGACCATTCAAAGTTACAATAGCACTGAAAAATGTGACTTATGACCATTTTTCATAGTTACCTTTGCAGCATCACCATGATCATGTGGTCAAAATTCAGATACTTGGCACCTGGTTCAAAATTATGACCACTGCTGTATTCCAAAGTCATGTGATCATCTTTTGCAAACTTCTTATAAGTAAAGTCAATGGGGGAGCCATATTTACTTAACCGCCAGGTTACTAACTTATCAACTGCAGTGATTCACAAACCAACTGTGGAAAGAAAGGTCATAAAATGGGACAAAACTCACTTAACAAATGTGTCACTTAACAACAGAAATTTTGGGCTCAATCATAGTTGTAAGTCGAGGACTACCTGTACTATTCAGGCATTATTACTTATTTATCATTAGGTTGTCCTTTCTGCTATTCATAGATAGTCAAATGCCTACAAAAAGAATGTATAATTATATTTATTCATAAATATATTTATTCATATTTATTTATGTTTTTCAATTTATGTGCCACCCGTTGCACTATGAAACAACTCTAGGTGGCTTACACCACCATAAAAACAAGATAAATAAAAATATTAAAACATTAAATGGGTCTGATGGAGCTTACTTTTCACACCTTTATTTCTCAACAAGTTTTTGATTCCTAAACTAGAAGTTTTGTTTTGAAAACAATGGAAGTGGCCTTAACTGCTACTAAAGGGAGACTTCAAATTGATCACATTTCTCAGTTATCTTTCCTTCAGGTCACTAGCATTGGTTTTTGTGTAACCAATAACTAAAATAAATGAAATTCAACTTTTTAGACATATCCTTTTGTTGGTGAAGCACTTACTCATAACAAAGCTTTAGTAATACATAGGAATATTTTTTTATTTATTTTATTTTTATTCATACTTATATCCTGCCCTTCTCCGGAGACTCAGGGCAGCTTACAATTTTTTGGGATACAACCCAATGTGCTCAGCAATAGCCTTCATTCCATTGTATATGCCTGCTTATTGCTAAGCGGCATTTTACGAAGTCAGCTTATTGCCCCCAACAATCTTGGGTCCTCAATTTACCTACCCCAAGAGGATGGAAGGCTGCGTGAACCTTGAGCCTGGTGGGATTTGAGCCTGCAATAATTACAGGCAGCTGGAACTAAGTGCTAGGCTATTAACAGCCTGCACCACCAAGGCTACTTATATTTATTAGGCTACTTAATATATTTATGTCAGAGACATCCTTCCTATGTTTTCATTACCATTGTTGGTCACATGATAACATTCTGTCCGTGAAATCATTTTGGATTTTGTTATTATTTTAGATCTTTTAAATACAGTAACAAACAAATTCCCTTACCCATCAACCCTAAAGATGAAGGAGATTAGAAACTAAGTTCTAAATGTGACCTGGCTTTCAGCAAGTCATAAATTAATTAAGCATTCTTAATTAATACACAAGGCAAGACTGTCAGTCTTATTCAATTTGGATCAAGACACTGCTGAGCTTGATTCAAAGGGCAAGGGAATAACACAGTTAAGGTGAAGCAGATCAAGGATTCCAGAAGTCATACATAATTGTACATAATACAGTCTGAAGCTCGCTAGAATGAGCATTAGCAGGAAGCTATTCACGCACTCAATTGCACTTGATAATGCACAATTGCTGTCAGCCTCTGCTCTAGCACAGCTGGTACTTATCCACAGTCCGATATTTCAAAACCATGCTTTACTTATAAAGAGTCCTGTTGTGAGCTTCTCCCTGCAAACATGCACTTCTCCTTTTGGGGTTCTGTTTTTTGTACAGGATGATGCTATCATTAGCCAAGTGTCCTAGTAATTAATTTAATGTCAGAGTTTGTACAGTCCCAACTAAGCACTGATGATGTTACCTAGTTGGGTGATGAAATGTCTGCAAGCAAACAAACACTTTCACTGTTTGTTCTGATTTTTACTGCAGAAGATACAAGATATAAAGTCCAAGAGACTGTTTTAAAAAGAGATCAGGGGATATCTGGAAAATTGTAGGCTGGTCAGCAAAATATCCATTTAAAATAATTTTCTCTCAGTAACTTTTTTTTTAAACTGACTATAAAGGACCAAATCTTCTTGAAAGAAAATGCCACACCCTCAATAAAGGTAAATTTTATTTATTGATCTACATGTTTCTCAGAATTGAAACAGAATTATGAATGGATTTGGATTTTCAAAAAGTTTTGACAAATGTCCTTATCAAAGGCTCTTAATTAAGTTTTGCGGCTATAGGCTAAGAAGACCCATCTTTTCTCTGAAACATCAAATAGCTAAAAAATTTAAAAAAACAAATGACATTTTCAATAGAGATAAATAAAAAATGGCAGTCCATTGAGCATCTGTACTGAAATTAGTATTTTTTTTTAACTTGATCATAAATGATCTTGATTTAGGGGATAAAGAATAAGCTGTTAAATTTTTAGGATGCTAAAATACTGAGAATGGTGAAAGCAAAACGGTTATGAGCTCAAGAAATGTGTATTCACATGGTGGAAACAATTAAGGTAATGAGTTATTTTTTAAAATAATAGAGGTGGGATATAAATACATAAAATGAATAAAATTTATGATTTTTTCTTTAGTATTTTCTTTTTTATTTATTCACTATTCTTCATTTTCTTTTTTAACATTTACACTGCTTTTTTCTTATTGAAAATTTCTTTAACTGCTGTTAAAAAGATTGGAAGCTGCCTCTTTATAACCTTTTCTTTCTTTATTTTTCTCTATTGTTTTCTATTTTTTTTATTCACTATTCTTCTTCATTTTCTTTGCTTCTTTATACTTATGTATAAGATATATTACACTCTGACAAGCTGAGCTTTTTTCCAGATATATTAGAGGAATAATATCACATATATTTTATAGATGGGACTATAAACTGTCAAATACTTCATGGTGAAGCTATTGCTGTGTCCCCTCAATCATGTGATATGATTTGGGTGCTTGGCAAACAGCTTGTAATTATGATGGTCTGCAGTTCTGCATTAATATAACCAGGTGGGCATGCACTATGGAATGTTGGTGGGAGGTGCTGTGAGCTCTACAGAGTACAAGATCCAGGGGTCTTCAAAGCAATTTACAGGAATCTCCATTGATTTTACTTGTGGGAAGCTGGCAGGAAAGGCTGCAAATGGTAAATCACATGATTATGAGACATAGCAACTGCTGTAAGTGTAAGTTGGTTGCTAAGTGCCTGAATTGTATCATGTAGATTTGAGGGTGCTGTGATGGTTGGAACTTTAACAACCAGTCATAAGTACCATTTGCGCGGCACTGTCATAAATTTGAATAGTTGCTGAATGAATGATGTTTAGCAAGGACTACTTGTAACGTCATTATAAGAAAAAAAATGTAAATAAATTAGTGAAAATCTGTTGTTTTATTTCATTAACCAGTATGTCATTCCAACAAAAAAATTAACACTCTACTTAACTAGACTCATGCTGTAAAGTATGTGTGTCCTTCAGAGCAGAACTATTTTGGAGAAACTCTTAACTGTCAGTGTTGTAACAAAGAATTACTGTAGCAAAATAAAATAATACATTTGTCTTTCATGCCCCATCAAAGCACTGAGACAACCTTCTTTATTTTACCTGCCAACTTTACTTTCCCAGAAATATCTTCTGGATGTATAAACACATATACAAAAGCTCACCTTACATCATGTTAATTATTTATGGTACACTCTCACACTCCCTCTCTCTCTCTACACACACACATACTATCAGAGCTTCTCTCTTACACATGTATCAGATTAAAAATAAAGTAAATCAGCATTTTACAACCCAGTGACCTTCAAATTTGCGCAAATATCCCAGAATTCATAGCAAGGAGGGCCTCTGAAATTTTAGTCCCACATATCTGGAGAGTTCCTATTTTAAATTATTAAATTTCAATGCAGCTTTTGTTATGCCCTGGTTGAACTATAGAATTAGATATGGAAGATGACAAATCACTTCTGTACTGTTACGGTAGAATCTATATGAGTACAATAAAGCCACTAGGAATTTTTAGTTTATTTCTTTTGCAGTATATAAATTCATTATCAACATTCCCAAATATTTACAAAAACACCCTCTTTCATATTTTCATTTTGTTACGTTGTAATTATTTCACACAGAATCTTATGAAATAAACACACCTAAAAGTATTTCACTATGCAGTGACCCAAATACTTTAGAATCTTACTGAAATGAAAGCATTCACTGACCATCATCTGGCACACAAATCCAATAACCTTCATAAATAATTGCAATATTGAAAACTTTAAGGAGCAAACCATCATTTTATGTTTCAAGTTCTGGTAGCCTTGGTGGTGCAGGCTGTTAAACACCTAGCACTTAGTTCCAGCTGCCTGCAATTAGTGCAGGCTCGAATCCCACCAGGCTCAAGGTTGACTCAGCCTTCCATCCTCTCGGGGTAGGTAAACTGAGGACCCAAGATTGTTGGGGGCAATAAGCTGACTTTGTAAAAATGCTGCTTGGTGGGGCCAAAAAGCCCTAGTAATAAGTAGGCATATACAATGGAATGAAGGCTATTGCTGAGCGCAGTGGGTTGTGCTCCAAAAATTGTAAGCCGCCCTGAGTCTTCGGAGAAGGGCGGCATATAAATATGAATTTTAAAAAAGTATGGTTTAATACCTAACTTTAATGAATTAATGAGGGGTAGAAAACACTTTTCATTGTTCCAGAAACATAAATGAGAATTAAACATAGCCGTTAGAATACAAAATGCAGACAAAGTAAAACTTTCTGACTATATTGATAGCATTCAACATTGGTTACTATGCATCTTTGTTGAAGATGATCTGAAATATTCACGGAGAACTGTGACAACAGCACATATATTAGCAAAATTACATTATTGTTAATTACAAACAATAAAATCGCTTTCAGTTTTTAAGCCATTATAAAGATGGAGCATTGAATTTCCACCTAGATATCAAATAACCTAGAAGAATTCCCTCAAAATATAATTGGGGGCGGGATGACAAGTTCATAAAAATCTATTTGCTTGTAACAAGTCACAAGATGCTGTTCAACATTAGCAGCATACATTCTGTATCTTATTAACCTGTGAATTTTACAGATGTAGTAAGTATACAAATTTACTTCCCTATGAAGAAGTTTACAGTGCTATTTTATAATCCTAGACCTGAAGCCAAGATTCTTATTTCCAAGCTCTTAAAACAATAAACATTTTTAATTTTTTAAAATGTGAGCATTCACATTTTTTATAGAATTTCTATGGAAACATAAATTTATTTAGCTACCTTTATTTAGGACCAATGAACATAATTTCTAAGAATGACAGAAACTGCAAGAAATGTTTGGCTATTAAATAATTGGACAAAGAAAAAGAGAGTGTTTGTCCCAAAATATAAGGTTAATATATCAATCCCATTATCTTTAGGAATATCTATAGTACATTCAAGCCAAGTAAAAGAAATGCCAGTAAGAGGAATTACTGTTCTCAAAACAGAGTAATTTGAGTCATCCAATTCTCACTGAATTTTGCCTGAAGTAAAATTGGTTAAATTTGAGGAAGTTACTGAAGGAGACAAATATAAAACTTTCAAGATAGGAGTTATTACAAAATCAGCTGTACTGAAACTTTTTGTTTATCTTTAGCACAACCAAACTATTCAACTATTCAATTCAAAGAACATGTATGTTACTATACTATACAGACTTTATGATGAGCACATTTGTTCCAGGTGTCTATATATTTTAAGATTAAAGCAAGATTAAAGCAAAACAAAAATAAAAACCAGCCCATTTGGTATACTGTGATGCTTATGGCACCAGGTCAGGAATCAGGAGACCTTGACTTCTCGTCTCATCTTAGACATAAAGCCAACTAGATAACCTTGGCCAAGCATCCTTTCTCACCCCTAGCACTTCCAAAAACCTTACCAAGAAAACTCTAGGGACTTGATGGGTTCTGCGGAAATTTAATTCCATCTTCCTGTCTTCCGCTTTCAGGGTTTCTGCTATGTCCCCATAAACCGCAGTGGATGAAACCAGCGAGGCCAGAGGTTCATCCACAGTAAGCAATTCTAGGGCTTCCAAGAAAATGGGAGCCATATTAAAGAATCTTTTGTCATTCCCTCCCAGTTTGGGGAATGTACCTGGCTGACCCCATTGTCTTTGAACCATGTTCAGGAACAGCTTGGGACAAGGAATGTCCTCCTGTGTTATAGCTGGTTCGGAAAAAACTATTATTGGTCCCTGCGAGTCCAATGGTTCCACGGGAACACTGGGCCCTGCTCCTATCTGGGCTGTAGCTCTGGCCTCTATCCCTAAACTGAGGTTCTGCAAACTCAGTTGCCATACAAGAAAAAGGGAATTGTTCTACATCATTTTCTTCTGCTACTAGAGGAAAAGGCAATTGTTCTCTATCGCCCTCTGGTGACCAAGCCATAGGAACTGCAGGATTTAACAGAGTCAATTGCTGTAGCTGCTAAGGGTGGGAAATGGCAGTTTCTATCTGAGGAATAGTAGACATTGTTTCCTGCTCTGCCTTCCTTTCAGCTCTGGAGATTTGTTTCTCCAGGGCTTTCTGTCTTCTGCTGGCATTTTTCTCTTCTGCCTTAGAGAACTTCCTAGAATCAATGGCTTTGGGTTTAATCTTGTCAGCTGCATCCTTACTAGCTGACCTAGCCCTTCTGGAGCTATGTTTTTTTTTTAATTAAATCGATATAGAGGCACCTTGCTGTTCCATGCTACCTGCTGACAGAGTGTTCAGCCATCTTGACAGCTTTAGCCCCAGTAAGACTGCCTCTTCAGAAGAAAGCTATGACTGTGCTCTGATCTGGTGTGTGGTGAGGTGGCTGGGCTGTAACTCCTATCCGTGTGAAAGATGGATTGATATGGGGCTCAGAGTGGTGGCGGCAAGACCAGCAAGCTGGGGTAGCCTGCACACACACACACACACACACACACACACACACACACAGTGCCTATAGCATGGGCAATTTGACAGGAGGCAGCTGGCTGCTTAAGCCGGGGCAATCTGATCAGCTGGGAAGCTATGGCTGCAGGCGACATTCCTGGAGTTACTCGGGTAAGCTGGCCGAGAGTCCCAATTGAGGCCACTAGAGCCATGAGGTTTGAGGAGTCTTTCAAACCAGATGCCAGCTGTCAATTGGCGCTGGAGTGCTGGGCAAGAGGCTTGGGCCCTACCTGAGAGTCAGGCAAGCTGACAGTTATGAGAGACTCCCTATAAGTGGCTGTTGAAATTAGCCAGCAGCCAAATAAGAAAGGGCTGCGATCTCGGCAAAGCAGAATAGCCGGAAGCCGCAATAGCACTATGACTGCGCTTCACTTGCAAGCCTGCCAACTAATTCTCTGTGTTGATGAAGAATCCGATGTCTTTCTGTCCAAATTTTTTCTGAGCCAATATTTGCCACATCCTTATTAGGCCAAGACTGAGTCGAAAACTGGGACAGTGATGGTTGACAGAGAGGTGTGGCAAAAGATTGAGGACTCAGAAAGGCATGTGTCAAGCCCAAGTATGGATTCTCCAATCGACCTGCTTGAGAAAGGAATGGAAGGGAAGGGAAAGGAGGAAAGGAAAGGAAGGAAAAGGAGGGAAGAAAAGAAGAAAACAAAAGGAAAGGAGGAATGGAAAGGAAAAGAGGAAAGAAGGGAAAGGAAGAAAGAAGTAAAGGAAAGGAAGGGAAAGGAGCAAAGGAAAGGAGGAAAGGAAACCCTTTTGTGTTTCAATCACTGACCACCACTGAGCCAACCGATTGTGAATCTAATTTCTCCTGCATAGCCCAATCACATAGTTTCGTTGCGAAGCATGGGTATCCAGCTAGTAATATAGATAAGAGTGCAAGTGGAGGAAACTAAGATAGATCAGTTATTGTCTGATGATTTATTTTCTATAGGACTGAAGGCAGACAAGATTGCTTACTTATCTGCCGCTACTGGGTTCACACAGATGACACCAATGTTGCTCCTTTATAGAAAAAATAGTCCTCATTTAGCAACTGGAATTTCCATTGCTAAGTGACACAATAGTAAAGTGTAAACATCATATGACTGTGCCACTTAGCAATGGTAATTCCAGAGCTTCTGGTTGTCTTTGTTAAGTGAATCATCAAGGGTTATTAAATGAAGATGTAATATGTTTGCCATTTACAACCTCCTGCTGGCTTCCCCATTGATTGTCTGTAGGTTTCATCATATAATCATAGGATGCCGCAATATTGTAATTGTGAATCGAATTGCAGATTGCAATTACATGCCTGAAAGGATGTTCTGACTGTTGTAACTTTGAGAATTGGCTATAAAAACCACTTGATCAGCATGGTTATAAGAATGGTTGCTGAACGAGTGATTGCTAAGCAAGGACCACTTGTTTTAGCAAGGTAAACTGATAGTTGGTGATGAGTTGTGGACAAGCTCAATAATACTTTGTGATCAAAATGAGCTGGTTCTATCTTAATTATGAAGCTGGGAAGGTGTGACCTTAGTAACTGCTTATCTTGTTATATTAGAATCATTTCTTCATAATACAGAAATTCATGTATTATACCTGAAACAATACAACAAACAAAAAATCCATGTTGCAAGTGTTGAATTATACCTACAAGGCATATTACTATAAAAATTTACAAATCAACAAAGAAGTTATTAATTAACCTATAACTGAAAATGAGATCAAAGAGGCAATAAACATGAAAACGAATAAAGCTCTAGGACTGAAAGTATTTCTGCAATTTATTACAAAACTTTCCAAGAAATTCTGATGAAACCTTTAACTCAAATAATGAATTAGATTCAGTTATGCCAAGAAATTCTTTCATCACAGAAAGAAAGAGCTTTCATTTCTTTGATATATAAAGAAGGAAAAGATTCTATCCGTCTTGAAGCATATAGTTCTAGCTCTCTACTGAATGTAGATTATAAACTTTTTACGGCAATTCTAGCTAAGAGATTAAGCGGCCATTTACTTGAAATAATACATCCTAACCATATGGGCTTTAATCTGAAAAGATATATGAGAAATGATATTATACTTATTTTAAATTTTATTGATAAGGTAAAAAAGTGGCCTTATCCAAGCTGGTAACACACTAGCAGCTTCCAAAATAAGCTCCTGGATTGCAAAAGGCACTCTTTCTGGCTCACCTTGATAACCCCCAAATGCCATTCAAGGGTAAGAAAAGAATCTGAAGCGCTGTATATAAGAGAATAATGAGGCCTAAAAGTATAGATCCGTGATGGCAAATCTATGGCACACGTGCTGGAAGTGGCACACAGAGCCATCTCTGCCAGCACATGAGCCATCAACCCAGCTCAGTTCCACTGTGCATGACTCCCACCAGCCAGCTGATTTTTGGGTACCTGCTGTGCATGCTCAGCGGCCAGAACGCACATGGGAGACCTGTGCGCATGCGCAGGGAGGGTGGGGGAGTACGGACATGCACAGGGGGTGGGGGAGCATTTGCACATGCACAGGGGAGCATGGGGTTGTGCATGCATGTGCAGGGGGTGGGGGAGTGTGGGCGGGAACACGTACATTGCATTATGGGTGCAGGCACATACACACTTTTGGCACACGAGGATAAAAAGGTTAGCCATTGCTGGTATAGACTATTATCAAGTTACTTACTTAGAGTTCAGAATAGATTTTATCTCCATATGGCCAAATAACTCAATTGAAGAACAAGATCTCCTGGAGGCTGCACAGATGTATTTGGGCTCATCGAAACAAAAATAAACAAGCCATGCTACACTAAGTAACTTACTGTCTGTTTGGAAAAACTAACAGGAACAAATTAACTCAGAGTTTTCCTTTCTTTATTGTTTCTTTATTGCATCTATTTTCTATTTTCAATTTTTCACAAAATTGAAGTTACTAATGTGTTTGCTCAGTGGAAAGATAATTTGTTTATATTGCAAGACTTTTTTCTTAATAGGACAAGGATAAGAATTTTAGTTCCCTATCACATAAGACTTATGATTATAATTGAGCCCCAAATTTCTGTTGTTAAGTGAGACATTTGTTAAGTGAGTTATGCCCCATTTTACAACCTTTCTTGCCACAGTTGTTAAGCAAATCACTGCAGTTGGTAAGTTAGTAACCCAGTTGTTTCCCATTGACTTTGTCAGGTCGAAAAAGGTGATCACATGACCTCAGCATACAACAACAATCATAAATATGAGCGAAGTGCCAAGCATCTGAATTTTGATCACGTGATCATGAGAATGCTGCAAAGGTCATAACTGTGAAAAGCGGTCATAAGTCACATTTTTTCAATGGCGTTATAACTTTGAATGGTCACTAAATGAACTGTTGTAAATCGATGGCTACCTGTAATGCTCAACTATATTTGATAGTTTTGTATCCTCGAATAACTACTGCTACAATAAAAGAACTATACAAACAAGGAGGAAGACTGAAATATTTGGCTGAATTTGCGGATCTTATACTGCTTAATACAGAACATCTATTAGTACATTGATAAATTACTACTGAAGTATGATTCAGAATCAAAACAAGTTAAAAGTGGATGACTAAATTGATGCAGTAGAACCCTCTTATAAATATGCAACAGTGAGAATTCCAATGGAAAAAATAAATATAAAATTGTGAATATTTATTTTATTTGTATCCCATCTTTATTATTTTTAGAAATTACTCAAAGCAGTGAACATATATAGCACACCTTTCTTTTCATTTTCCCCACAACAACCCTGTGAAATGAGTTGAGCGTAGAAGTGCCCAAGGTAAGACTTCGATGGCTAAAGCAGGACTTGGATATAATATTTAAAGAGAATTAGTAAAAGATGTTTTATCACTGGTACATTAATTACTTCAGTGGTGACTGCCAAAATGAATTGATTTTTTTCTTTAAAAATGCTAGAAATATAATAGGTTTTATATTTTTCATATGTGAAAATGATTCATATTAGAATGATTTTGAAGGTTATAATTTCATTTCTTCTCTCAGTATATCAATTTGAAAATGGTGGCACACTGTTTTAATCCTGTTTCTCATATCAATGGGGTAAATCAGATCTTACCTGACTATAAAAAAGGTGTTATATGGTAGGTACCGTGTTTCCCCGAAAATAAGACCTACCCCGAAAGTAAGACCTAGCACTATTTTCTAAACCTGCCCTAATATAAGACCTACCCCGAAAATAAGACCTAGTGTAAATCTCCAGTTCCAGGAAGACTTTTCAGGGAGCAACCGTGCACCCGCGAAACACCCCCCCCACACACTCACACCCACTATTTGGCACCATAAATATATAAGACCTACCCCGAAAATAAGACCTAGTGTGTTTTTGGGAGCCAAAAAAAATATAAGAGAGTGTCTTATTTTCGGGGAAACACGGTAGATAGGTAGGTAGATAAGCAAGAGAGCAAGCAAGCAAGCTAGCAAGTGAGCAAAAATCTGTAAGGTTCACAGATAAGTATATTTTCTGCTGGAAATTCCTATATATGTATACGTAACATTTAAACTACTCCAAAATACATATTTTCAAATGCAAGTGAGAATTACAACCATAATTAAATCTGGAATTATGATTGTTGCAGTTGTTTAACAGATCACCAAGTAACTGTGTCTAATTTAGGATCTTTTTGTGTCTTTTTGTACCTTTCATTTAGTGAATGCCATGGCCGTTAAGTGAATGTTAAGGTCATTAACTGAATCCATTTTATTCAATGTAGCTTTTTTTGCTAGAAAGATTTTTCTTGAGATGTATTTTGGGTGTAGATCTAAGAACATCTGCTGCAGCAGTTAGAGCTAAATTGGGAATTCATACAATTCATGCACTATCCAAAATTAGAGCGTATAACTACTGGCACAAACTCAATGAAATGGAGACTGATAGACTCCCCAAGTTATGTCTACTAGAGCAAATAAAATCATAATCACAAATCTCCTGGATCATCAAACTAATGAATTTTGTAAGAAGCTGTGGCCTTCCTGTCTCTTGAATAACAGGGGAACAATTCAAAAAAGAGCTGCCCAAAGAATTAAGGATATAGAACAGTTGTGGTATTCAGTCGGTTCACGCAAATTGGTAGCAAGGATTTAGCGTGGGTTGCCGAACTGGTAGTAAGTTTGGCTGGCCAGGCCCCCGACCCGGTTGCCTGGTTGCCACTGGGTTGCTTGCCCCACCCAATGCTTGCTCACCCCAACTGCCTGATGCTCGCCTCTTAAGGTAGTTTTCCCCTCCCAACAATCAGCTGTTCATATGATCAGCTGTGCCGAGATTCCCCTTGCTGAGGTCCAGGAAGGCAAAAAATGGAGGGAGAACAGCAGCCCCCCCCTCCATTTTTTGCCTTCCTGAGCTCCAGGGGAGCCTTCTGGGAGCAAAAACACCCCCTAGAGGCTGCTCTGAGGCCAGGAAGGCCCCAAAATGGAGCAAGGGGAGTGCTGTGTGCCCCCTCCAAGCTCTGTTTTTTTTCTTCCTGAGCCCCAGGGAAGCCTTATGGGCACAAACACCCCCCAGGAGGCTTGCCTAAGGCCCAAAAAAATGCGTGGGGGGACTGCAAAAAAACAAAAAAAGAGCCACAGCCTCCCAGTCACATGGCCACGCCCACCAAGCCACACCCACAGAACCGATAGTAAAAGATTTTGAATCCCACCTCTGATATAGAAGCACAAAATGATATAGCTATCCTTAGTAAGGTGGGTAACTTGAAATGACTGAGCAAATACAAATGTACTTTTCAAATAAATAGCTATTTAAAATTACAACTGCCAAAACATCTTAGGAAGATATTTACACGATTGAAAAACTTGACACAATGGTAGATCAGATATGGGAGATTCCATTGTATACCCTACAGTGGACATATCTGCATTTGCAGAGGGGCAGAGGAAGAAGACCTGGCTCACATCCTATTTGACTGTTGCCTATATAAGAGCGTGAGAGACAGGTACCTTGATCTATATACCAAATGAATGACCTATTGAGACCCCCATATCAAAACAACTTACCTTATGTGCGGCCAGAATCTGAAAATAACATTTGACACAGCAAAGTACTTAAGCAAAATGGTTCGGTTGAGATTGGCATATGTGGGACTGATTGGAGTAGATAGTAGGGATGATACCGAAATATAATTTTATCATATTTTATTTATCTATATATTAAATTATTGTATTTTACTCCAATTTTATTTTAAATTGTATTTTATCCAATTCCATTTTAAATTTTTTATCAGATTTTCATAATAATTTGTGCCTGGAACTCTGCACTTTGATATGGCCCAAGGGAGAGCCATTACTTCAGTTTCATAAACAATGCCTACCTCAATGCTTTATCAGATGTTCAAATTCTAACTGAACAAATTTCTTCAAAATTGCTCAGTAGAGATTTTTTTAAAAAGACATGTCAGTGTAATATTCCATATATTTTATTCTATTTTTTTTTCATATATTGACACTTTATTTCTAATAGTGCAAGTAATTTGCTACATATTTAATTAATGGGCTGCCAAACTGCTGAACAGCTCTGGAGACCTAATAATTTATAAACTAAAATACAAAAATAGAACTGATCAGAAGACCAAAATATCAAAACACAACAAAACAGAAACAAAACAAAACAAAATGGGGTTCTGCAATTACCTAGTTGCCAAGCTTCCAATAATCTTCTGCAATGACATAAGCCTGGGAAGCACACAAATCGATGGTGGTGGTAGGGAATCATTCCAAAGAGCATGTACATCAACAGAGTAAATGCACTTTTTAGATCCTAAAATATAACATTACAGCCATACTCTGTTGGACTGTCCTGATAGGCAGAGATTACAGGAGATAAGCAGTCCCTCAGATAGTGTGGTCCTACGGCATAAAGACTTTAAAGGCGATAACTAACATCGTGAATTTAAACAGTGCAGCTTACAAAGCATCAGGATCCCAAAGACACAATAATGTAATGCCCTATCACTGCCCATGCTGCTGTATTCTGGAAGAGCTTTCATTTCCAGATTGTCTTCAGGTGCAGCAACATGTATAATATATTACAATAATCCAATTGTGAAGTGACTAGGACATGAATGTAACTAAAACTCCAAGATTTAATAAACTTTGCTGTAAGTAATAAAAAATGTAACTAGAATATCAAATATAAGGTTTTAATCAAATATTGATCAAAAATCAAATATTTTTATACAAATTGTCCTCATTTAGGGACTGATGCATCCATTCAGTTATGAGAGTAATGAAAAAGTAAATTTATGACTAATATTTGCATTTATGACTTTCTTAGGTCTGTAAAGCAAAAGAAAGGTGAAATAAAAGTAGTTGCAGTTTCACTTAGTGACCAAACTGCCCATCCTAATTATGTTACTAAATGAATACTATTTGTATTTAATTATTTGGTCCTAAAATACCTTAATTTTAAAAAAGAAATCCAATCTTTATGCAGAAAAAAATACATATACTAATTTGCTGTAGTCATAAAAATTTAAATTATGTGATTGGGACACCAATTGGGACCAGAAACTCCTACTTAAGCAACATAGTTATATAGCCTGACATATTGCTTACCAATGGTAATAATGGCACTCTTGGTTGCTGTCATTAAATGAGATCCATATGGATTGTTAAGTGAGGATCTCACATGGTAGTGACTTCTGACTTCCTGCTGGCTTCCTTAATGACTTTGCTTGTGGGAAGCTGGTAAGGAACACTGGAAATTGTAATCACATGATTGCAGAGATTACAGAACTCTGAGAAACTGTAAGTGCTCTTCACTCAGTGTGATCATAACTTTGAATGGTGTTTCTTTAATCATTGTTGTGTCTAAATAATACAATTTTGCCTGCAGTTCAATCAAGAAAAGTTTTGAGCTTAATAATCCAGTATGTTTGAATCTAGTACTTGCCTCTTGTAGACAGGCCTTTTTCAATGGGGAATTTCTACTGTAACAAATTTTCATATTTTTTCCAGTATATTTTCTGAAAATTGCTGGAAGGCAGGAAAACCTCCTAGCGTCCTAGGTAGCAGTATTCATTGCATGGGGAGGGAGGGATCACCTCTTTCTCTCTGCTACTGGTCAGAAAATTCAATGGAAATCACATAGGATTGTTCATACATGCTATGATTATATTATGACTAGTAAACTCTTTCTTACTAATTGTTCATTTTTAGAAATGGAAACTAGCTTAGAAGTGCATTCATTTGTTACTTGATTCCTCTTTTTGTCTTAACTGAATAGAACAGAAGCTTGCCAGCTATGTTCATGAGACACTGTTACTGTTCAAAAGTTTAGAATCCTGATGGCAACTCTGGAAAACTATCTGGCTCTGTAGTATTTCTCCCACTTTGTCAGAAATAGTAAATTCTATGCTACCTGCCAGATTAAATCTTTTCTCTAAAACTTTTTTTTGGCATGACACTCCATAACATCTGTCCCCAGAGTTTTTTACAAATACCAGGAACATTAACATTCTTAGCTACTTCCAGAATTATCTTTTTTTAAAAAAATTAGATTTATATGCCGCCCTTCTCCGAAGACTCAGGGCGGCTTACAATTTTTGGGATAAAACCCAATGTGCTCAGCAATAGCCTTCATTCCATTGTATATGCCTGCTTATTACTAAGCGGCATTTTTACAAAGTCATCTTATTGCCCCCAACAATCTTGGGTCCTCAATTTACCTACCCCGAGAGGATGGAAGGCTGAGTCAACCTTGGGCCTGCACCACCAAGGCCCTTTTTTTCAAAATAATTTTTACCAGATGAGCTATAATGAAAACAAAAAAGGTAATTCTTTTATCTCCTACCCTAGATAGAGGTGATGAAGGTAAAAATCTCAAGTTTCATAAAATGAAATTGATCTTAGCAAACTGAATGCTACTATAACTTAGATCCAAAAAGCAAAAAGTTTCTAAGAATATTCTTCTGAATGTTCGCAGGAATTACTTTATTAGATTACTGAGTCATTTCTTGCTGCCAGAAGTTCTTTGTGTACTGCACACTCTAAAAACACAGGTAACTAAGACTCATCTGGTTGCTCTTGAAATAAAAGTATAAGTGGTAGTTTTAAATTTAGCTCAAGTGGAATCATTTCATGGAAAATGTTGATTCCACAAATTATTTTCTGCATCTCTTGTGTATGATTGAAAATATGTCTATGCAGTAGAACTGTATTAAATACTTCATAGAATCATAACATTAAAAGTTAGAACTAGAATATTTTCTTCTAAGAAGACTTCATCAGTTTTACTTATCCAGTTATTCAACCTTCCTTATTAAGAGTTATTACAAAGAATTTCTTGCTCTACACCAATTGATGATTTTAAAAATCTCTTCAGTTCTATTCTGAAAGTGTAGTCTGAGAAGATACAGGAAAAATCCCTAAAAAATATACTGAAAACTGACATTTTTTCTGAGAAAAATAATAAAAGCTAGTTCTTTAATGATCAGTATGTGATAAAATAGACAATCTATAAAATCTAGCATAGTATGTTTTGAATATTAGGTATATACACTGATAGCAGTAGATCCAAGAATTTCCACCTGTAATGTTTATCTGGTAAAGAGAATGATAAGAGGTATTCTGGCCTAAATAATCTTAATGTACTCTTAAATTTTGTGCAACTCATTATCACATCATTAATATGTGGTGTTCCAACAGCTGCTGCAGCCTGCAGCATAGTTAAAACTGTCCATAATAAATTTAGAGTGACAAAAAAGAAGCAGATTTTATATGTACTCATCTGTCATACACAAATTATAGAATGGCTGTCACATTTGGCAGGTCAATGTATGATACATCTTTTTCCATCCCACCTACACGTATTTAGAATGACATTTTCTATTTTATGTCTCTTTTTCTTCTTGACAAAGAATTCAAAGTATTCCCCTTTTCCCAATATGCTATAGCCATTAAAATCTTAAAAGTCCCATCTGTTTAGGGAATAATAAATAAATTACAGCAACCAATATAAACACATAATAGAGAAAACTATATAAATTAACATTTGCCTGTTAGTACTTGTCATTTAAAGCAGGCATCATATGAATATATCAAAGTAAGTTCGGGAAGATGTAAAAAAGATGGAAGTAAAATTAATTTACCTAATTTTAGAATATCAATAATTCAGTACCAACATTTTACTTGGAATGCCACCAGTTTTGCCTTTGTGATTTAAAAAAGTATTGTTAAAGATAATTTCATGAACCAAATCTATCTATACAATTTTTATCAATTGAAGGACATTACCATCATGATAAAAATGAATATGTACTGAGTTTATTCTTTCAAAGATAACCAGCCTGCATTTGGTCATCCAAGTGGCAATAAAATAAATTCATAGATTTATTGGAAACAATTGTTTGACAGTATTCTTTATCACATGCAATGAACATAACCATGTGCATCAAAATATCCTTAGAAATACATAAGCAGTTTCTGAAAACCTCCAAGGAACTAACATAAATTCAATATAATATGTTTCCTTATTGCACAAAGCTGTCAAATAATAGCTACTCTAACATTCAGGCACTACTCATGGCAGGAGAAACAAACCATACATGTGCTCACAAATATATACAATACAGTCTTTTTAAGAACTTGCTTAATCTTGTTTTATAACCTTGAATATAGTTACTGTAGCAAGTAGACTATTGGCACTATTGAAACATTGTCAGTGTATATAGGTAGTGAAACATTTTTCAGAATATGATTTTTACAAAGTCTTTAACTGAAGGAGTTGGGATAGAATACTCAAAAGAACTGCTAACTGTATAGCAATGTTATCCTTCAGGTAGGTGTGTAGTAATATGACAACTGCTGTAGCAACAACTATGAAACATACTTGAATAAAAAGCTGTATTTTTGTTGTGGTTTGATGAGATTGTGCTTACTGAACACTTCTTTACAAAGAGATAATGCTTGTGATTCAATACAGGATATACTCTGCTACATTGTATTAGAAATCCAAAACTAGATAGATAGATTTTGATCCAATAAATATGAATGGAATAGCTAAGCATAGCATAATATAACACTAACAAAAACCATTCAGACAGAGTTAAAAAAGGCTTGTGTGGCAAATTCTATATATCTTCTGGTCAATCCTTAGAGAAGTGCTAACTATTTGAGAATTTAATTGTATTTTCTTACCACAATTACAATCTGTGTATACAATATATAAATGAAAGTAATATAATTTATAACTATTTTAATATATTTTTCCAATTGGATACAGTCACAATTTTGCCCTTATTTTATATATTATAAATCACCATGGCAAAACTTCACGAACAATATACATGACAGATTTAACCAGCTTTGTATGTCACAGTTTTACATAATTCCAGATCCATGATCCATCACAAAGTGAAACTGATATTCTCAGAAAATGTCCAGCGTTACTCCATGAAGTAGTCTTTCTTTCTTCGTTAACTCCAGCCTATACAAGTTTGACAGGCTATTATAGGGACAGAACAAACAGCGTTGGTCTTGAAATGGATGGTGAATGACTGGATTTGGAAGATTCTTTCTTTGTGAGATTGTCTTTATTTCCTTTGTACCCCACCTCAAAAATGCATAGCTATTTTTCCATGAAGCAACTGAAAAGTCTTACATTATGAAAAAATATCTAAAGCTAACAATGTGTTGGGTCATCCTGAAATTAGTACTAGATCAAACTGGAACATTTTTAATTTATCTTAACTGAAACTAACTGAAACTAAGAATATTGTACAGCTTAGGTCTTAGCAACTTAACATAGTTTTATTTATAAGAAATTCAAGTTAGTGAGAAAGAAAATACAAATTAGGTCCAACTGCAATACTTAGGTAAGGAGATAAATTGTCCTACATCCACTAGATCCTGGAAAATCTTTAAAATACTAAGCAATTTTAGAATTGGTAAAAAAAAATGAAATGTTACTTCATTTTTCCTCTGAAACACTCCTATTTCAAAAATGATTGTAAACATAAAAATTAAAGCAGTGAAATTCTAATCTTATTTTCCAAATTAGCACAAGGTTTCTCTGATACTTTATTATTTAATACATTTTTATACCAGCCTATATAAACATTTCAAAGACATTTATATGAGTTTAAAATACAAACAAATTAAAAAGTAAGTAGAAATGGAAAAAAAGAAAAAAGTTAAATTATCATACAATTATGACTTATTTAAACATGCTTTAATTTATTATTATAGTCAGCAATCATAAAGTAACAAATAAGTAATAGCAAAACCTTAATGTAGTTTGCAAAACTCTCCTCCCAAAAAACGTGCATGGTTCTCATAACGGGCCAATGTGAATGTTCTTCTGGTATTTCTGGATATGCTATTAAACCTATGACGGGAAGTATAATGCTGTTTTTCTCACTGACATAAAGTGGAGCTTTGCTGAAACAATTTTGGATGTTAAAATTTTTAGCATATTGCTTAAACAATTATTTGGCCTGTTCAAAATTCATTGAGATCAATATATTGGTGAAAGTTTACAGTACCTTGGGTTCCACTAAATGATTTTCACCAAGAAGAGTCAGATCACCCAAACTACTTGGGTTGAAAATTAATTTAAGCCCACTGCTAATTATGCTATTTGCTCAAGTTCTCACTGAGGCCTTTCCAATCTCAATCTGAAATACTGAATCAGGGATGCAAGATGGGACCAGAAATAACTGAACATCATGTAAGAACTCCATATCCTTATAAGCATACGATAACTATCCTATTACTTGGCCTTAAACATGTTTTAATAAACTAACTGAAATTTAGTGGGATCATACAACATACTAAGCTGTAACATAGCTAAGTATATTTTGGCTTGTCATGATGTATGAAGCAAGCTAGTTGTCAGGATTCTGGCAGTTACCCCAATTAAATCATGAGTCTTGAGCCAAACTTCTAAAACAAAATAAAAAATATTTTATGAGTTGAGACTAGTATTTTGATATCTGGTCAAAGTATAATTAGGCATACTGTGTTTAAGCCAGGAAAAATGTAGAAAAGACAGAATAGCTTTACATAATAAAATGATTTACTACGAATCTCATATTAAAACTTTATCCAGTAGAGATAAAGTATTAAATATTAGTATGTTTTGCACCTTTACCTAAAACATGCTAAATTTCAATAATGTAACAAAATTTATTTTATAATGAAGTAAGCTTGTAAGGTTGAAGAATGAGGAGACTGGAAAGCAACAGTGAGCACTGGCAAAACAAATATGTGAATCTGTAACAATTCAGAAGTTTCAATTACTTAGAAATAAGACTACTTAAAAATAGCAAGTACCATAATAAAATTTTACTACACTGAAATTATTTAGAGATTTCCTTATTTCACTGAGTTGCAGTTTAATGGACCAATGCAGAATCCTGTTCATTCACAAATATGTCTAATGTATCACATGAAATGATTGCCACAGTATTAGAGATGTTTAGACATCCTGCAGTTTTCTTCAAATAATCCTAAAATCATTATAAAGGAAATTATTGGCGTATCCAAAAAGCCTGTATATGAAAAACTACATCAAAAGAATTAAAACAAGGAGTTGGGCAACTGGCAAAATATAGGGAGTCCTCATTTTATGACAATTCAGCCCAATCTTTTGTTGCTAAGTCAGACAGTTGTTCAGTGAGTTTTGCCCCTTCACAACCTTTCTTGCCACAGTTGTTAAAGTGAATCTCTGCAGTTGTTAAATTAGTAACCTGGTTGTTCAATGAATCTGGCTCCCCCATTGATTTTGCTTATCAGAAGATCACAAAAGGGATCACGTGACTCTGGGACACTGCAACCATCATAAATATGAGTCAGTTGCCAAGTGTCTGAATTTTGATCATGTGACCATGAGGATGCTGCAACAGTCGTAAGTGTAAAAAATGGTCATAAGTCACTTTGTTCTGTACTATTGTAATTTTGAATGGTCACTAAATGAACTGTTGTTAAGTTGAAGGCTACCTGTACTACAAACCAAAGATGCTCTTGGATTAGCCACACAGGTTAATGAATCCCATTCTGCTTGAAAAGAGAAATATATATCTGTAGGAATGCAGTAATCTATGATAAGAATGGAAGAGACTGATTAGTTATTTACCCAACAAAACCCTTGCATGAAATTTAATTCAGATATATAACAAGAAAAGATATGAGTCAGCTGTTTGAGAACTACTGTTGTATGCAAGCACAGTAGGGTGCTAAAAGCACCAAATCATCAAAATGAATGCTTTTGTAAGTTTTCTAGACACAGAATCTACTTAAGGAGGTGGTGGCAATTTGCACCTATTTCTGGATCTGGAAGGCCATCAGGCAATCATTCATGGTTTGGCCACCCTGTGTGGACTATTGCAATGTACTTATTTTTTTATTATTATTTTTTTATTTTGTTAAACACTTACAATATAATAGAAATAAGAATAAACATAAGATTAAATACATGAAATGGGTACTAATAATTGGGGACAATAAGACAGGGACGGTAGGCATGATTGTGCACTTATGCAGACCTTATAGACCTGTTAGGAATGGGGTGAGGTCAACAGAGATTAGTTTGAGGGTAAAGGAGTGGGGGTTTGAGCATGTGACAACAGAATCAGGTAATGAGTTCCAGACATTGACCACTCTGTTGCTGAAATTGTACTTCCTACAATCAAGTTTGGAGTGGTTTAGATTAAGTTTATATCTGTTGTGTGCTCTTATGTTGTTGTGGTTAAAGCTGAAATATTAACTGGTAGGACATTGTAACATATAATTTTATGTACTATGCTTAAGTCCAATCTTAGCCAGCATAGTTCAAGGTTGTCTAAGCCTAGAATCTCAAGTCTTGTGGTGTAGGGTATTCTGTTGCAAACAGAGGAATGTAGTACTCTTGTAAAATACTTCTGGACTCACTCAATTGTAATGTCTGATATACAGTGCAGATTCCAGACAGCGGAGCTGTATTCAAGTATTGGTCTAGCAAAGGTTTTGTATGCCCTAGTTTGCAAATCAGTATTACCAGAGAAAAGCTTCGTAAGATTAGATTTACAACTCTTAAAGCCTTTTTGGCAATGTTGTTGCAGTGAGCTCTGGCTCTTAGGTCATTCGGTATGAGTACTCCAAGGTCCTTGACAAAGTGGGGGTTGTCAATGAGGTCATATCCACCTAGCTTGTATTTTATGTATTGATTTTTTTTTACCAATGTGTAGGACAGAGCAAACCATTCAGAAGGGCAGAATGGGCAGTTATCTCTTACACCAATGTGTTTCCGGGTTCAATTTACCTTTAAACATGCAATCTGGGAAACTAAAATTCTTTCACTTTGGAAGGAAAGACAAGGAGATAGTGGCTTTCTTTGGTTGCAGATTTTCTTGTGTTATGAATTCTCAAGAACTAGTGAGGTACTATTACTGTTAAAAAAACCTTCAGTTTAAATTTTCACTTAACTATAAAGCTGAGCTGAATTGCTATATTTGCACAGTACAGTGATCCATAAGCTATCCAATTACATATCAGCCTATTGTCTTGTATGAACATGGCCTCTGTGGTTCATTTATGGTTCATGTCATATAAACCTAGAAAATTGAAGTAATTAAATCATAGTTCAGTTAATTACAAGCAAATTTGTCATAAGAACACATTTAACATTTAAGGCGTTTCTTGTGTAGAATAGCAGTCCCCAACCATTCTGGCTCCATGGACCAGCAATGGTATGTGTGTGTGTGGGGGGGAATGGTTTCTTGTGGGAAAATTTGATTAAGTGCATGCGCAAATGAAACTTTGCGAGCTCGCCGCTTGCATGACCCAGGGCCCGACAGGTTGTGGACTGGTATCAGTCTGCAGACTGGAGGTTGGGCACTTTTGTATCTATTCCACAATTCCTGAACAGACTTTTATGTCAGAAAACAATGCAGTAGCACTTTTTTGAGAATAAATTTTTTTGTTAAAAATCAATGATTCTGTGAGTTACAGCTTATTCTTGAGAAGCATGAACAATAATATTTGTTAGTCTAAACAAATGTTGCCAGATTCTTCCCAATTTTTTGCAACTATAGAACTCTCTTCCTGGAAAGCAAACTCCTAAAGGTTAGTGCCTATTACAAAGTTAATGAACAATAAAGAGTTCTATATAATGCTGCTTTAGCAGTAATCTGAGAACGTTTTTTCACCTTTTCAAATAAATTCTATGCTAGACAATATTCTGACACACACAGATATTAACATTAAAAATCTAAACCTTTTCACAGAATGTAAAGTAAAATTCCTGCCTATAATCAAAGTAAATTGTGGGGAAAAACTTTCCTAAAATTCACTTATTTTAAATATAGACATTTACATTCCCTATTATTTTCATGCATTATTATTTAAGGGATAAGATATTAGACTAGGAGCAGGAAGACCCGGGATCAAACCCACCCTCATTCTAAAAGCTCACTTTTAAAAAAAAATATTTTTAATTTTAATTATGAGAATACAACACAATACATCCAACTTTTCCTCGCTAGACATATATACATTTTACTTCATCATTTATAATCTTATTTAATATATTAATTACTAACTATCTAATCATAACTACTAATATTTCGACCTTGTCTTCTACTATTCATAAAATTTATTCCAAGTTTTATAATATTTAGTCTCCTTTATCTTTTATTTCTAAAATTAACCTATCTGATTCTGTACATGCCATATTTGTTTCTGAAGGTATTATTACATTTTTCCAATATTGTGCACATAATATTTAAGCCGCCGTCAATACATGTACTATTAGATACATTATTTCTTAAATTTTTCCTATATTATACCAAGGAGAAAAACATCCAGTTTAAATGGAATACACTCTCCCACTATTTGTTCTATCCATGTTTGAATCAGTCTCCAATATTTTTTTGCAGCATTGCAAGTCCACCACATGGAAAATATGTGCCTGGTACATCTTTACACTTCCAACAATTTGGAGATATATTTTTAAACATTTTAGAAAGCCTTGCTGGTGGGAGATGTCACCTGTAAAACATATTATAAAGATTTTCTTTATAAGTCATAGCCAATGTTATTTATCTCATTTGTGGTCCAAAGCTTTTGCCATTTAGACAAAAAAAAGCTCACTTTTGAGTTCATCATGTTCTCAATCAAACCTAACTCATGTTTGGAGAAGGAAGACAATACAGATAGTCCTTGACTTACAACAGTTTGTTTATTGACTGTTCAAATTTACAACGGCACTGAAAAAAGTGACTTCTGACCATTTTTCAATTTACAACGTTGCAGCATCACATTCAGACATTTGGTAACTGACTCATATTTTTGATGATTGCAGTGTCCCAGAGTTATGTGATCAACTTTTTCAACCTTCTGACAAAGAAAGTCAACAGGGAAGTAGGATTCACTTAACCATGTTACTAACTTAACAACTGCAGTGATTTACTTAACAAATATGGCAAGATAGATTGTAAAATGGAGCAAAACTCAACCTCTCACTTAGCAAAAGACATTTTAAGCTGAATTGTGGTTGTAAGTCGACGACTAACTTACCACTTTGAGCTCCTTATGACAAATAGGTTATGTCAACAACATTTAGGTCAACTATTTAATTTTAATTAAATTAAAATTACATTACTTTAAAAAAAATCAACTACTGTTTTGATTCAAACTATGCATTGATCTTTTTGTGGGGAAAAGCACAAGGCAGCCAAAACAAATTGATTGGCATCTAAAAAGACCAAAGGAGTATACTTATGATTTGAATGGAGGTGGATTTGTTGGAGTCCTGACATTGATAATCTATATGGGAGATCACAATTTCTCATGCTTTATTAACTCATTAATGGCTGGGCAAGATCTAATATCTTTCCCTCCCAATCAGTAGTTTGTCCCATTTAAATTGTTATTCTAATGAAACCAATATGAAGGAAAATACCCACCCCCAGAGGAGGTCCACTACAGATTTGATGCCCAGTCCAAAAAAAGATATACAAAGAAGATTGGATTCAGTGTAAACACAGTCAAATTCATTTCTATTTCAAAAGCTAAGAAGCTTCCAAAGTAAAAGTGATTCTCTGCTGATGAAGAGATACTTTTCTTTCTCTTTTAATCTTTAAATTCTCTTCTAGCAAGATCTAAGTTTTCTCTGCCTCTAATGTTTTGACAACCATAACAAACAGGATGAAACAATTCTCTAAGAAGGATTTTCTCATTCAGTTCTCCAATGAATTATTGACAAAATACTTCAACATTATATAAGAGCTAGGAATTGTTTCAAAGGATAGAGATATAGTTTTGTCATCTAAAAATTGTAGAAAGTAGATAATTACTTTTTATATGCTCACTATAATAATGTTATATAAAACTAATTTGCTATCACAGGTTAAAAAAATTGAATACATTTTACAAAAAGTGAAATTCAAGTCTAGTACCTGTAAAGTTTAAAGACATTTTTTAATCAATGCGGGCTGTAGAGAGTATTTTAAAAAGGTCCTCAAATACATTAGCAACAACAAATCATTTATTTTTGAAGCATTAAAACAGCTATGTCTCTCACAAGCCTCCCTTGTAAGTTTTGAAAGCTGTCTCATTTTTTCCATGCGTGTGTGCAACTACAGCACACAAACTTTGCTTGCAGCTTCAGAATAAATGCCACATACCAAAAACTCAGGCAGCATTCAATGAAAAGCATTGTAAAGGATATAACTCTTGAACAAGCAAGAAGTAAAATTATAGGAGACTCACATTCATCTTGCTAGAAATAAAAAGCATGATCCTGAAAAACTTTTGAAAGCAAGATCTAATGTACATAAAAGATAACAAGAAAACCAGTAAGTAAATAAACTCTCCCCCCTCCCCCACCAGCTGAATTATACTTAGTCTACTCTCTCTAGACTAAGGTTCAAATAAATTGCAGGAGCACAGAAAGAAATTAGCAGATGATTGAGAAGCTTGTACAAAAGAGTTGTAAGAGTGTTTGGAGGTGAAAAAAGAGTTTTTGTTTGATCATTGTTAGATTTAACCCACATATAAAATTTTGAATAAAAGACTACTTAGAAATAAAAGATAACAAGGAAACTTATTAATGTTTTATCATTGTACAAAAATGACGATCTTCTGACCTTCAGGTCCTTTAGCATCTTTAAACTTAGGGATGTACTTCCTCAAAAGCAAAATACTAATTATATGGCTTGTTTGACCCAACAAAATCTGAACTAATTTAGCAAGCATGACCTAGAATTGCCTTAGAAAATAATTATTTGAGGCTCTTAAGATGCCTACCAAAAGGGAGCTTTTACTAATTTGTTTCAGTTAGATACAAAAATGCATTCAGGAA
Source organism: Naja naja (assembly GCA_009733165.1). Taxonomy (NCBI): domain Eukaryota; kingdom Metazoa; phylum Chordata; class Lepidosauria; order Squamata; family Elapidae; genus Naja; species Naja naja. Next base: position 50,455,527 of record CM019151.1, read on the forward strand.
AATTATGGCTTGTGAATTATAACATTGTCCAAATAAGTCTGCTCCCAGTTACTTAAACAAACACATATACAATACATACATATGTACATATACATATATCAGATAAATAGCAATAGCACTTAAGACTTATATACCGCTTCATAGTGCTTTATAGCCCTCTCAAAGCGGTTTACAGAGTTAGAATATTGCTCCCAACTCATTTTACCCACCTTGGAAGGATGGGTCAACCATGAACCGGTGAGGATTGATAAAAATATTCATTACTCTGTTCAATGACTAATAATAACTTTGATCTAACAAATCTAATTTAATTTTACTATATTAGAATGTTGATAATTAAATTTATGGGGAAAAAATCCCTCATAGCATTCATTCAAAATTTGTATACAGGAACAAAAACTTCATTACTGCCAAACATTATATTAGAATTGGAGATTGAATTTTGAATGTTTGAGCAAGACAACTTTCTTGTTATGTTACATTTAATTAGACATACTCTCTAATGACAAATAAATGTACTCACTAATTATAGAACTTTAGATTACTAATAACAGAACTCTAAGCAATACCAAAATCCCAAGTAAGTTTTTCAGTAAAAAAGATCCTCTGACCTGAATTCAGCTTACTGCCAAGAAAGCAACTACAGAATGAAGGCATACATCATTTGACATTCTAGAACTAGTAATATAAGGTCTATACTTTTTTTACTCCATAATTTTTGGTTTGTACTTTCACTATTGCACTTTCATAAAACACACACACACACAAAATTTCAATTGTACTACTCTTTGTTACAAGATTTCACAATGATCCTTCATAAGAATTATAAGAAAACAGAATACTGAACAATTCCATACATGATGTACACAGATAAAAATCATAATGTATCAGTAAATAATATTCTTCACTAGTCAAACACATGGACCATATCTACATTTTTAATTTTTAAAAGAATCTATTTTTAGAATAATAGGTTTGGCAAAACTAAGACAGATATACACATAAACATACATTTAAAAATCAGAAGATTAATGGCCCATCTCCAAATTAATGAATGTCATCAAACGGCACAAGCTTTTATGAGACAAAATTTTAGCTCTTTTATTAAAATTGTTAATTTAAAAGGGTGCTACAAAGTTCCTGATTTTTGCCTACACAGCTCTCCTATAAAAACATATGCTCACAATTTTATGCTGCACACAATCAGTAGAATACATTTAACTATACATAGGATTGCTTAAAAACATCCATCTAAATTTCTGGGAAGCATCAATTGCTTACTGTGATCAGTACCATTAATGGCACTTTGAAAAAAATCTTATGTATGTTAATAATTCTATTCCACATGTTTTAATGTTTGTTTCAATTCTAATGTATGCTCAAAGAGCTTAATCCATGAACTACAATATTATTTGTGTGTGTAGGATTATGGCATGCTAATTATGCAGATACGAAAAGACCTATTTTGAGGGGGGGCTTATTCCTCATTCTCAGTACACTGCACTGTGCAATCTTCAAAGCCTTCATGCTCCAATTCCCTTGAGACAACTCTCACTATCTAACAATAACGTTTTAAAAATGGAATTTTCTACAACTTTTTGTGCCATTACAAGTTTCTTTCAGTAATTTCCTAACTATATTGCTTTAAAATATAACTATGACGACCAACTCAGCTTTTAAATATTATTTCTAATAAATAATTTACTTTTAATTCCTAAATAATTTTTAGCTTCTTTCCCTCATATTGACCGAGAGTATTCTTAATGTTAATATATTAATTTATTACTTTTCATTACTATTATTTTATTGCTTCTTTTATTTTTAAAACATATCTGCACCTGTTTTTTACATCAGCTTGTTTTGTATTTATATTTAGACATATTTTTCTTTCTTCAAGTTTAAATATTGAATTGCTGGAAAAAAACACAAACCTTTATGACATATATATAAATGTCACACATTAAATGGTCTACTAATATACCTTCTATCTGCATTAAATTATCACTTACTTCTTTTATAATTATCCACAATATTTAAGCTAATTTTAGTTCCCCCTCTATTAGCATATCAAATATGAACAAAATTACCCCCAAACAGCCAACTCAAAATATGAAACATACATAATTAAACCAAAAGTGATAGGAAGCAGGGGTGAACAGTAATTGCTTATATACTAACATTTGTATAACAATCCTTTAATGTATTTTAATGTTTTACTGAAACTTATTACTCCCCTTGTAGTGATATATTGATGTTGTTATTGAACAATATTATTCTGGAAAGTCTACAGCTCAGCAGAAAATGCAAAAAGTCAGGAATTTTGTTGTTGCTGCTGCTGCTGCTGAATTTTCTGTACAAAATGTTATTAGCACACAGTTATTAATGTATGAATGGTACTTCTCTATATTAAATCCATAATATAGCACTATTTGTAAAAGTCTTTTGAAGATAGCTTCTCCAATGGAGGATTTAGTTTTTTTATGGATTAATAATGGAGACTCAATGTCAACCATATATCTATGATACTAATGGGAGCATCTCATTTTAGTCTGATTTAGTTTATACAACATTTTTCAGATGGAGATACACTTTTAGACTTTTGCACTATCTTAGAAATTGCTCTATCAAAGGTAAGCAAGATTGGGATAACTAAAAGTAATCATTAACATAAATATTACTAATTACTAGTATGTACATTTTCTCCAATCTATTAAATTAAAAAAATTACTATGTGGACAACATTGAGAGGGGTTTCAAGGTCTGTATCCAAAGCTTTTAAACAGCCATATAAAGCCCAATGCTTTAGGTAATAAATTTCCAGCTAATTAACAGAGTTAAGAAATAGAATTTTTCTTATAAAAAATGGAACATGTTTCAGTATAAAAAATGGAAGTGGTTCCAATAATCTCTGTTCATAATGGGATATTTTTATGATTGGAAAAAAAATCTGAATTACTTCATAAAATAATTTTATCTGTTACATTCTGTTCAATATTGTTACATTGTATGTTTTTAATTTAAATAATTCAACTGTAGTTTATTCAATATTGAAGATAAAAAAACCATCAACTTTATATGTGCCTAACAACTGCACCTAACAGTACAAGTTCTTAAGAACTGGGTCATATTCATTTAATAAATTATTTAAATATACTCCTGAAAGCTGAGATGCTATAGTACTTACTATAATACTTATTGTTTAGATATCTGAAAAATCAAGTCAGTTAAGGTTTTAATGAGAATTTACCTGTCAGTTAATTGACTAAACATGGTTTGTGAATCTAAAGTTCACAAAAACGCCCAAATAATTTCTGAAATTTGGAAGATTAGTTAAGTCTGTTATGTTTAACTTTCAAAGTGCCAGAATGTATCATGTACATGTACAGTGCAAATACAATATGTATTTAAATATTGCTTTTAAATATTATTAAATAGGAATAGCCTCATTTTAATACTCATTCAATATTAACTTGAATAATCTCCAAGCATACTTTCATATTTGAAAATGAAAATCTTATATAGGTAACTAAAACAGCTAAAGTTCTCTTTTATGTTTTCCATATATGGAAAATGGCAGTAAGTATATGATAATGAATTATCATCTTTAAAAGAAAGATATTTTGAGCAGATATAAACTGATCAACTGGTCTCAGTTTGAAAAGTTAAAGAAAATCATTTTTGAGTACATCTTCAAATAATACAGCATAGAAAGAAAATACTTCTACTTTCAATTTCTGATTAATTAATTTTGACTAAGAGGAATAAAACACTAAAACAAGAAGTTGAATTCTATCACAGTGATAACACAGGCCTAATGGAACTACAATAAAAAGCCATACAAACTTTATCTTCACCAATCACTCTTCTGCTTATTTATTTATTTACCTCACTTGCATTTGCATAGAATCTCATCATAAATTTAAACTACTTGTTTAACCACTTTGGTCTCTCAGAATTAATGAGATATGCTAGCTTTACTATCACAAAAACTGAAAGACAAACTTTTCAGGGCACGTTGTTGTGTGTTTTGCAATAATGGACAGTATAATATTTAGGCAACAAAATTAATGAAATGCCTTAATAATGTCAACTTTGTCTCATAAGGTACTTTCATTTTACTTAAAGAGAACTATTAAAAACGTTCTCAGCTATGTTTTACAGTTCCCAGGAAATAATGGTTTATGACTAAAAGTGAATATATTTAATAAAAATTATAACATATTAGAAATAGCAGTATAAAATACTACTTATTTTGAGGTACCCTAATAGTATAGTATAAATTAACATAAACAACTGTTCAAGAGTTTAATGTAGTAATCTGTATAAAGCAGCACATTCTAAGCCTATCTTGAAGCTTCTGCATAACTTCTTTTATCATATAAAACGAAGACTCAATGAAATTATTCTTCCCTTTTAATTAAAAAAATGAACCAATTTGTAACACTTAACAATTCTCCCCTTTAACAGTTATTAAACTACATTCAAAATTCAGTAAATCTTATAATTTAATTTAATTTCCATTTAGAGAACTAAAATAGTTTTAAACACATCCTAATCCTTTAATAGGTTCACATCTAATCTACAAAAATACAAAATAAAACATTATATAGATATTTGGTGAGTATTTTTACCCATTTGTTTTTAAACATTCCACTATGCCTTTTGACTGATTATATGTTTTTAAGAGGGCTATAATATATTAAAAAATCCTGTTTGTTAGTTTGTATTTCAGGAATTATAGCCAAAAACCTGAGAACTGCACAGCTAATCACAGTCAACAGGAGCTGGCCTAAAATAGGTTCAACATATTGTAAGTTATAGTTTGAGAGAAAAAGCCAAAAAAGAAAATCAATAAACAGAAAAGCAGCTTAGTTAAAAATCAGGAATCAAGAACAAGTATTAGAAAATGATATAAAAACAAAAATAAAAATCTGTTAGTAAAAGCATATTTTCTTGTTTTCCATAACAAGGCAAGCCTGACACAAGTTTACATTCAAATTGGTCCATAATCAAGTTATTTTCTGAACAGCTATCCAAATTATTTCCTTTTTTTATTCTAATTTTTTATTGCTGAATTTTTTTTTGAGAAGTAGTGATGTTTGTTGTGCTCATTCATACACAAGTGGTAGTTATACTAACTCTGTTATTTCTTTACTGTTAAAGCTATTTCTTTACTGTTATTTCTTTACTGTTTTACTCTGTTAAATAAAAATACAAGATGAAAAAATACTATAATTATTTACAATTATAAAGCATTAAAAAGTGACGCCAAAGAAAATTCCAAACATAATTTTCTTAAAGGAATTTGTTACGTGCTGTTTATTCTATGTAGTAAAATGAAATCTCATGAATCAACTACTATCTAATCCTAAAGGCATTTGATATAGAAATCAAATTCATTAAAATCCATGCGGCTTTATACTTATGAATTTTTTGGGATCCACAAAAATAATTTATACTTAGTAGTGGGCTTTATTCCACTTGATTTCACGACCCTATCAAACAATTTTCAATTTGGTTCTCCATCTTGCAACTTTTCCAACTAACAACTTTTCCTACATAATTTTATTAATTTATTTTGTTTCTTTCAATATGGAATATGGCTTCCCATGATGTCTGATTGTAAATTTATATTTGTGCACATGTGTGTAAAATATATACCTACATACATATACCTATAATGCATACATACGCGCACACACACACACACCCGTCTGCCCTTTCTTGGATACACTTTTGAAGGTACACACTTTGAAATTACAGAATTCAAAATATAAAATTGGTTCTGCAACAATTCTAAAGGATTTTATATACTGAAATATGTACATGTGTGTGCAACACATATTTCTCTTTAGCTCTACAATTACAGCTCTGAAGAGAATGCATATACAAAAAAATGGGGATGTACTTCTAATATATGAATGTCTGGAGCTTTCCCCAACAGAAAAAAATTTAGTGTAACTTTACGTATTTACATTTTAATAAAATGAGATTCTAATTTTAATGAGATTTAGAAGATCAATCAATCTAAATAGTGATTTTTAAAAATTTCAAATTCCAATTTTTAGGATTTAGTATAAAAAAGATCTGGAAAACAACTATTTTGATTAACATTACCAACATATGACTTCAAGAGTTGTTATCAACATAAAAATAAAAATTTGTATTTTTAACCTTTCCAATCTAAAATAAAATATATAGGCATATAGGCTTTTCAAATAGAGTTCTGCTTACTAAGGTCTGCTGCTGTTCTATTCATTCTTTTCAGTGTGATTTAAGCAGGTCAACTGAAAATCTTTACAGTAGATTGTGCTCTCTCTCACATTAACACTTTGTATGGGAAAAACAAAGTTCCTATTAAAAATGGCCATATTCTGTTTCACTAACCAGCATTGTAGAAATATAAAAGTATGAGTTAGCAATTTGTATTTCAAAATTCTTAATTCTGAAACCTTTCCTCCACTAATTACACAGTAACAAATGAAAAAAATATGGATCTACAATTCTGTCATTTTATATTACTTCCAGTGGTGATGGATACTTAGCAACCATTCTCTTCTATAGAGGAATGAATACCTGAGTGAAGCATGCAATATGTCATGTGGCATTAATTATCCAGATCATTGTATTTAGACAGCTATTATCACAATGTGTAAAATGCATTCATTTTAGATCCCACTTTTTTGAATCTGTTTCTTCAGCATTCTATTGAAGGAAATGCAAATTTCCACCATATTTATTATACATATAGATGTATATAGAGAGATAAAGATATACATAAAAAGAAATGTCTAAACAAACTGTTTCCCAAACCTATTCCTGATTACAAATGATTTGGATTAACTGGTATTTTTCTCTAGAAATATTTGCAACAAGGAAAATGCATAAAATAGATATATAAATTATTTCATTAACGTGAACGTTTAGATATATTAAAATGAAGGAAGAAAATTTTCACCTAAATGTTTTCCAAAATTAACTGAACATTGTGCTATTTCTGCAGAGTATTTAGAAGCATTAGCAGTTATATATAATGCAAAAATCTGCATACACTTTTATGATTGTCCGTAAAAAAAGTAACAGTGATTCATTCCATGATTCAATAAGCATAAAGAATACTCTACGTGTAATATGCTATGTACAGAATCTTCCAACTAGCAACTTTTCCTACATAATTTTATTAATTTATTTTGTTTCTTTCTAGTTCTGCAGTAAAATAACTCTATTGTTCTCTGCTTTTCAAATTCCTGAACAGGTTAGTTTGCAGGGATTAGTTTTTGCCTGAAGGCCCATCAAGTTTAAACTGAACTATTCTTGAACTAACTAAAAAACATCTTGGAAAGAGTAGTTTTCAAGAACATGTCTAGGAAACTGAAGCAAAGTTAATTAAGAGCAGCTGTCTAGATCTGTAGTGAAGTAGATCAGTATCCCATCAAATCCTCTAAAGATTCCCCACTTTTCAACCAGTATGTACTTCCATTTGCATTGGGGAAATGATTAAATGTATTAAAAGTACTGCTTTAAATTCACATAACATGAGATGTTAGTATAAGGGTTTTTTAAAAATCAATACACATTTTATGATCATTACTGAATGGCTGTTCAAAATCGGATGAATTCTTATATTTTCTTTTAAATATTTTTCTTTTCATAAAGATTGTACAAAACAATGCATTTTAACACTTCAGTCAAACGTTCATAACTGGAGAACAAAAGATTTATTTTTGAAAACAAGAACTGTGGTTTATACAATTCCAGACATGAATCTGTTTTCAATTACTGAAAGTATTTCCACTCCAGTGGAAAGGGATCAAGTCTACAGCTACACAATTTTTGGGGCAATGAATGCAATTATTAAGCTTTATAAACAGAATGACTTTGTGACAGGATCACATAGTCTGCATATTCCGTGTCTGTTATGAGAGAAAAGAAAAGAGAATTATAAATAAGAACATTGGATTTGCAATTGTGGAGTGGAAAATATGATATGCTTCTCCCCCTTTCAAGTAGCATAATAAATGTCCTATATTTCCTAGCAATACTTCATAATTATTTCTAAATCAACATTTTCCGTTATTATATAAAAGTACACTATATTTGCGTTTATAAAGTTGGATTTATATATTTAATTACTTTTTCTCTTTCATTATCACTATTTTAAAAAACCAGCAGTACGCTAAACAGTGCTTCTACGGTGAGGTCCGTTATTTTTACACGGAGCCGATTTCATTAGAAATATTTACTACCCTTTGAGAATGCCACCACACGTTCGCACTAATCAAGTCCAAAAGCCCAAGCAACTCAACCCAATTTTGGCTACATCAGAAAGCGATAAAGACTAGATGTGCTATTCTAAGGCTTGAATGCAATAATTTGCTGTTTTTTTAAATGCAACACACCCCTGTTCAAGAATTCTTTGAATGTTGAAGTGCTGTACGAAAAAAAGAGCCGCTTAAGTAACCGGGGAGCTTTTTGTAAGAGCATTAGCACGTTGAGAAATAGGTAAAGTTAAGCTACTCCTTTGCTAGATCTCCATCTAGCTCTTCAGGGGTTAACAAGCCACCTCATTTCCAACGCTAATATTGCCTCTGCACCGATTCCAAGAGAGCAGCCTCCTCCCATTCTATAACACCGCATCGGAACAAACATACATAAAAGGAGAAGGGGGGAAAAATCCGCACATTTACCTACAGCAGCACTAGCGCTTCTGTTTTTGAATGTTTTAAGTGGATCTTCTGGAAGTAAGTATTCGCACTTTATCCCGGCTCGGCTGTAAGGTCAAAGAAGGGTAGCTTTTCAGTCACCCACCTTTCCGTGGTGATTCCGCCTTCTGGATGTGACGAGCTGAGCGCAGCCCTTCCAAGTTGAATCAGTCTATAATGTATCATGTTACAGAGCCTGGCTTTCTCTTCAGGCACCGAGCAGCAATCAGACATGATAGGCTGAGGCTCCTCTGTTTACATCCAAGCAGGGGAGGGGGGCGGGGTTGGCATCGCTTAACCCTTGCCAAGCCACGGGGCGCCTCGTTCTCCCCATTTCCTCGGACTGCCGTAGGAGGACGGAGTTACTGAGCACGGCCAAAGCCGCTCGCGCTTCTTCGTCTCCCCCCAAACGAACCTCCCCTCTTCTTTTCAGATGTGCAGAGACTGGCGGAGCCCCCGACCCTAAGATAAGCTATCGCCCTGAAGGACTGCATCACAGCAGCACCTATTGCATAAAGAGGAGCCGGAACGGGGAAAGCTTTGGAAGGCAAAATAAAATTCGTCTTTTGTGGCAGAGCAAAAGTGTAAAAGAATAAAAAGGACAACAAACTAAATCTCTGCTAAAGATGGGTGCTTGGGTTGTTGTTTTTTAAGCGAGTATGCATTTCTCAAAGTACTTAATTCTTTGACTGTTAAGAATTATCTTCTCCGATGGTCTGAAATTGAAGAAGTCAATTCTTCCCAATGGGCGCGTAGAATTCCTTTGACTGAATGTAAGGCTCGAGATCCGTGCCTGGCGGGTTCTGCGCTACTCAAGACACAAACAACCTTAAAGATACGTGATAATCACAAACTGATTATCTGATCCGTAACATCTCCCTTTCGGATCTTATAGCATTTGCATCGATCTAGGTTTTATTACGTTAGGCTACCATTTCTGGCTGCAGAAATCCGGATAACCAACAAACAGCAAAGGGCCATCCCCCCCCCCCAAAGGACAACCCCCCCAAGTCTCTTTTGCCAGGTTCTCCAGATTTCTGCAGACCAAATATAGTAGCCCTAATAAAAGTGTTTTGCAGCAAATGCAAAATGGATTAAAGAACAGGATTCATTTTTAATAGACATGCGTAATTTTCTTGAGAATGATTGACACAGATCTATCAGCACTGCAAATACAGAATCCGAGAATTGGAATTTTCAAAAATTTAAGGAGCTTAGATGAAGCATACAAAACTGAAACTATCCAGAATATTGCTAAAAAGAAGGGTTTGTCCCCAGGAAGTAAGGAAAACCCATTGGAAGCTCATGGCAATATTTTTGAAGGTTACAGGGTTGTGGATCCAGAAGAATAAAGGGTGGGGAGGCCTTTTGCATTTGGAATACCTGCAGCCCCAGATCTTAATCATAAATGATGGCACTATTGACAGATCTTGGGTTCTTTTTCATCTCCTGGTTAAATGGAGAAAGATTTTTGCAAGTTAGCACCCTGATTCTTCTGGAGAAACAGGGCAATTGTGTTATTTATACATTATTCCTAGATAATATATGAAGTGTTTTTATTTAGTTAAATTTAACTTTTTAGTACTGTTCTTTCTAAATTATTTGGCTAAAATAAACCTCAGTTAGAAACACATCTATTATTGGCATGAACGTTGTGTATGAATTAGTTCATATGTGTGCACATTGTTCAATTTATGTTTATTCCCCCACCAAATCAACCAACAGGGGGCTGTACAGCTCTTGCCACTAATTTACAAGAGGAACTTAAACATTTTGCTTTTAATTTTTCTTTAAAAAATTATCATAATTCATAATCTAATAATTTTATTCTGTGGTATTCCTAACATTTGTATTCTGCATCAATAGTGATTTTTGAGGATTAATAATTAATCATTAAATATTTTTACGAACATGGGAAATCATAGCTTTATCATATTTGTAAATACTTTGTTATTTACCTGTTTTTTTATTATTTATAATTTTTTCCTTCATTATATATTTTATATGTTTTAGATGGTTCATCTAATTGTTTTATCTCAACCTTCTGCAAGTAAACATATTTACTACTACATGTAAATTAAGTTTGTTTTTATTATGTTTTTCCACTGGTTTCACATGAGTTTGAGGGGCAATTTTCATACATTTAAGGTTTAAAATTATTTTTTCAAAATGAATATTCTCATATTCTGAAATCCTCTGTTCTTTATATTGTTCTTTATGTGTATGTTACTAAGAATTTCCCAAATTTGGAAATATTTTCAAATAATTCAAAATACAATTCAGATTCATAAATACCAATGTATTTATTTATTTATTTTTATTCATATTTATATCCCGCCCTTCTCCGGAGACTCAGGCGGCTTACAGTTTTTGGGATACAACCCAATGCACTCAGCAATAGCCTTCATTCCATTGTATATGCCTGCTTATTACTAAGCGGCATTTTTTACAAAGTCATCTTATTGCCCCCAACAATCTTGGGTCCTCACTTTACCTACCCTGAGAGGATGGAAGGCTGAGTCAACCTTGAGCCTGGTGGGATTCGAGCCTGCAATAATTACAGGCAGCTGGAGCTAAGTGCTAGGCTATTAACAGCCTGCACCACCAAGGCCCTTCAATTTTTATGAACATTCAATATTTATGAACATTCTACTACAGCTTTTTTGATTCTCTATCCAGAATTCAGGCAATCACCAAAGTAAAGACAATTTACCAATATCTCTTCAACTGTCAATGATCTCCTTAAATTCCCAAAATATTCAGTGCATGAAAATATGAGATACTAAATTTAAGATAGAGAAACTAAAAATTATCTAAAATGTTTAAATCACTATTAAATAACATAGTTATTCCCAATTAATATAGCTAGTTTAATTAACTATTAGTCATAATTATGAAAAACGATGTTAAAATGATTTATTTCCTTTTGACTTTCAAGCAAATAATAAGAATAAAGAACACAGGTCATTTATCATGGTTGCATCTTAAATACCTTAAATTAACCCAAACATATTCTGATCCAGCATAAACCTGGTTTTCTTGTTTATTCTTTAGACACCATAGTTCTGACAAGCTCCATCTTGTAAAGGCTGGAGGCTCTGCTAAAGTCAAAGAAAGAACAGGCAGAAAACTCTCAATGCCATTGGGAAAGCTACTATAATCCTGGACAAAAGGATTGTGGCAGATGGAAAGACCTACAGAATTAAATTATATGAAGCAATGTATTATGAAAATATCAGAAAATTAGAGGAAGTTATGGTACAGAGATATCAAATGGGCAAAATAGAATTATGAAAAGAACAAAGACAAAAAATGTTTCTAAAATAAAAAAAACAAGATGGGACTTACTAATACATAACGGAGCAAAATATTTTAACACTGAACATACTGGAAAATAGTTTCGAACAATGGAACCAGAAGTTAATTTTAAGAGTGTCTGTCTCTATAGAAGGACTGTGTTTAAAATATGTTATGGAGGATGAACAAGTTTTATCAGAGAAGACCGAGATTGATCTGTATTTGGATTTTAAAACGCTGCAGTAGCCATACAAATGAAACCAGCTAATGTCTTCATAATTAAAAGGAACATACAAACAACAAACCAAAAAAGTGAGCTGGATAACACTCTTACATTGGATTTACAAAAGGGGCTTGTTAAAGTTTTGAAGAATTTTGTAAGAAAGGACAAAATAAAATGAAAAGAAATCAAATTTGAGAATATTGTTTCAGGGGATAAAAGACTTAAAAATAAAAGGAAGGAATATAAAGTTGGTTTATGTGAGCAAAGGTTAAGATATGTATTTAGTATTTGGTAACTGCTAATCCTTAATGAAGGTGTGCTGATCAGGACTGAACAATAAGGCTTTAAGGATGTGTTTATAAATAGATGGGACATGGGAAGAAGAATTCATTTCTTGCATTTTAAGAGGAGATGATAATTAGAATAGTTTATATTTGTTGTGGTGAAGGCAGAAATAATTCATATATTTATTTTTCTTCATATTTTTCTTTTTCATTTTTCCACTTTTTCTTTTCTGCATTTTCTTTTCTATTCTTTTATCTTTGTAATTGTACTTTAGAATATATATTTGAAATTTTAAGTATGTTGTAGGTGTTCTCACAGAATTATTGCCTTATCATTGGAAGATAAATTAGTGACTTTTCTTCCCCAGCCACCTACCCTTCTACAGTACTCTATTGCCCCAACTTCCTTTTTTTAAAGGGCATTTTAAAACAGATTGAGCTGCACCTCTATATCATGCCTGGAGGCACAGTTGGAAAGAAAGAGGATGCTAGAAGAAGGTGATTTGCAAAATATTAGTTGCTTATCCAATCTTTTTTGTGTATTAAAAGATTCTCTCAAAACACTATGTTAACATAACTAGGCAGATACAGACATATTAACCTTCAGACATCTCTATCGCTCCTTTGCTGACTCTAGTAAGGAATGCTAGAATTGTGTTACACTGAGTAAATTACATGTTATCTTTTCTTAAATTCTGAAAAAAACCAAACAACCAAACCGCTTATAATTCCTGACATTATTTAAAAGGAATTTCTTATCTATTTGTGTATAAATTATCATAGACAAATATAGATGCAATGCTGAAGATATTCATTATCATAATTCAGATACTATATCTCAAGATCAGAAAAGCTAGCATTGAAGAGCTCCATTTGAGATGTGTAGTTGTGTCTCTCTTTGAACTATGAGCATGCTTTCAAGCTAATCTATATACTCACCATCTATGGATAAAGCAAACAGAATGTCAGTTGCTTTAAGGAAAAACTGACCTTCCAATCCTGTCAAAAAAAAAGCAAGTACCCAGATATTTCTTATCTTGTGAGTCCTCTCTTGTCAGCATATGAACTATCATTCTTAGCTGTACTACTTAACTGCACCAAGAACATACTAATTTATAATTAAAGTCTTTTTTTATTCTCACCTACCCCAAATGGCCCTAATTCACAAACTATTGAGATATTAAATTTGTTAATCTTTGAGATTGTGTAAGATTATTAATAAATGCTGCAAAAAATAACATAGCTACTCCCTCTGGAAATATTCTGCTCGAAATTGCCTTAGTTTGTCTATTAGCAGAGGCTGCTTCTTGGTGATGGAAGCTACATTATTTGTCACCTAATTAGTTATGAAATGGTCCCAAACAGTGAATATTTTCCAATGTTGTACTGTTACTCAGACCCAAGACTGGCTTACTAAAAGAAGTATTTTTATCCCACCCCCCCAAAAAACCCCTCTAAGCCTGTTTTGTGAAACACACTATCAGAATATAGTCAGCAAAACATGGCCATAATCCAAAAACCCCAGGGGATTTTATGACTCTATAAACAGTAATGTTATCTTTTCCCTTAAGTCTCGATTTTAATATAAAAGAGCAGGTGATGCTTTCAGAATAATGCCCCTGCCCATTTAGATAATTTGAGCAAAATCATGTTCATACTAAAATTGACAAAACCTGGCACAGTGAAAGGTACTCTTGATACTAAACCTTTCTGCACCTTCATTCTCAAATTTTCTTAGCAGCATTGGCCAAGCCGATACTGGCACACTGTCAAGTCATAATCCATTCACTGCAAAATTATCTGTTCAAAAATTCTCAATAGACCCCAGTCATCCATGCAGTAGAATAAGGGTCAGGTTTGATAGAAGAAGCTAAAAGGCCTTTACGGCAGCTCTTACATTATTTCACATCAATTCACCTGTTAATCTCCATTCTCTCCAAGCATTAAAAAAAGCTATAAACACTTCAACATTTTTACAATGAAGGAGAAATGACAAGTTCATATTGTATTTCCATATTATCTTTTTAAAAAATCACATGGCTTTTTGTAGTGTTATGAACACTTTCTTTATATCAAGCGTCTTCAAACTTGGCAAGTTTGACTTGTGGACTTCAACTCCCAGAATTCCTGAGCTAACATGACGAGGCATTCTGGGAATTGAAGTCCACAAATCTTAAAGCTGTCAAGTTTGAAGACCCCTGCTTTATAACAAATAGTCATGTTGTCATGTAAATTTTTTACAGATCCTAGGAAATCTATTTCAAAATATTCCTATAACAGGTTTTCATGGTAAACCACTATAACGACTGTACTCCAAATGCCCATTTGGCCATGTGTATTTAAAGCAGAAGTAAAGGATCTTATTTATTAACTACAGTTACCCCATGCCATGTAGGCCTTTAAAGGTGATAACAGCATCCTGAATCCACATGTAAGTCAATTGGAAGCAGTGCAGTTCATGAAGTAGCAGTGTTGCAAAGGCAAAATGAACTATAGGCATATTATACATGCCATTGCATTACGGACCAACTAAAGTTCCCAACGGTGGCTCCATGTAAACCATGTTGCAATAGTCCAATCAGGAGGCAAATAAGATGTTAGTGATCATTAACAGGGTCTCCTGCTCCAGGAATGGGCATAATTAGTGCAATATCTCCAAGGACTTGAAATGGATACCTAACATTAGAACCATCATTAAAAAGGCACAACAAGAATGTTCTTCCTGTATCAACTCAGAAAGCTCAGATTGTCCAAGGATCTGTTGATACAGTTCTAAAGAGGAATTTGAGTCTGTCATTTGTACCTCAATAACTGTCTGGTTTGGCACAGCAACCAAACAGGGAAATAAAGACTTCAACAGATAGTTAGGACTGCAGAAAAAACCAGCCTGCCTTCCATTTCTGTATACTGCATGAACCAGAAAGAGGGCTGAGAAAATATCTACAGACCCCTCACATTCTATACATAATTTCTCCCCTCAGGATGCCGCCATAGAGCATTGCCGCCATAAAAATAGACATAAATATAGCTTTTCCCCTATGCCATCACTCCACTGTACACTTAATTCCCACAACACTGTCTCATTTCTCATCTTTTCTTGTGTTCTCATCTTTTCTACTGTCTTCTCCTATTGCTTTCTTACAACTTATCAATTGTTTGTTTGCAACATGATTAATTATTGTAACTATGATTTATGACCTATGACCGATTACTTGCTGTTTATATGAACACTGCGAGCTCAACTCCTGGAGACAAATTCCTTATGTGTCCAATCACACTTGGCCAATAAAGAATTCCATTCCATTCCCATTCTTTTCTGATGTAATGATACAAAGGCTCCTGCTCTTTAAAGTGCATCCAGGAGTAGTTCCAGATTGTGTACCAAGTCTGTATGGGATAATGCAATTCCATCCAGAACTAAAGAGGGTATCCTCCAATTCCTGGATCTGGGGGGCTCAAATCTCATAATCCTTCAGTGTTGGCAAGGTTGAACTGCAATCTATTTTTTCCTCATCTGTAGCCTCCATGCATTGAGAAAGAACCTTAATAAATTCACTTTTTTAAAAAAAATTACATTTATATGCCGCCCTTCTCTGAAGACTCAGGGCGGCTTAAATTTTTGGGATACAACCCAGTGTGCTCAGCAATAGCCTTCATTCCATTGTATATGCCTGCTTATTACTAAGCGGCATTTTTACAAAGTCAGCTTATTGCCCCCAACAATCTTGGGTCCTCAATTTACCTACCCCGAGAGGATGGAAGGCTGAGTCAACCTTGAGCCTGGTGGGATTCGAGCCTACAGTAGGCAGCTGGAACTTAAATGCAGGCCTTAACAGCCTGAGCCACCAAGGCCCCTTGGATGACTGAGGATAGAAATATACAATTGGGCATTATCTGCATATTGATTATACCACACCATGTACTAGTGGAAATCTCCCCAATAGCTTCTAGATATTGAAAAGGAGGAAGGCTAGAACCTTGAGACATAGTGGAAAGCAGAGCCTAGAATTTCACCATTTCCTTTCACCAACAACAACTTGGAGAAAGAAGAATTGGTATGGCCCATTCCCAACCCCTCAGCCAGAAGAATACCATAGTGATACTGAAGGCCAGTGAGTGATCAAGGAGAGCATGATGGAGCACAATTCCTACCAGAAACTCATTACAGATTAGCAACAAGCTAAAAGGGAAAGGTTAGAAGCTAGATAAAATTGTCCATTTTGGCCAGATTCAAAGATGCATCTCAAAACTGCATCTCACAAGATGCATTTATCATTGCATGGGTGCACTGAATTGCCCTCTCCTGGCGGAGGGTAGGGAGGGTATGGATCTAATACATACATGGCTGCACCTACAGCTTTGAGAATCATGTCCATTTCCTTGGGATTAACAGATTTGAACTCCTCCCATATAACATCACAAGAGTGTACCTCAGTTATCTCCAGAAGACCTGCTCAACTGGAATGCAATTTGCAGGGAGTTGAGTGATTTTACTAGCCAAGAGTCCATAACAGTCCTCACAGCAACCCTTACAAGGGCTTTACCAGTACCTCCTGACCAAGAAGAGAGTGGCTTGTCCTGTTGGCCAACACTTGGAGGAATTAATAAAGGCAGAAATACAGCACAAGCTTTTTTAAAACCAGCTTTATTGTCATAACTTCATAAGGAAAAGCTGTAACAAAGGCTGTCACTTGCATCTGGTCACATTCATTCCTACTTCACCGCCAGTGGTGATCTATCTGTCTCTTCTATCACTTCATCTGCCTATGAAAACTTGTGTGTCTGGGGGGGGGGTGTTATTGGGATCTATCCCTAGAGAGCATCTGTATAGATTGTCATTGTCTCATTCCAAGACCTTATTATCAAAACCTCAGGAAAAACCTCAAGCTCCCTCTAAAACACAAAGGAACCCATTAGGTTCCTGGGACAGGTGAACTGAGGAGGCCCTGCTTCCCTGTGGAAGGATGTAAGCTGTGGTAAACTCCAACATTACCTGTTATGATCAATTAATGACAACAGATAGATGGAAATATCCACCAACTCCAGATCACATAGCTATGCTCTGAAGTCAAAGCCAGGTCATTTTTCTAGCATTAAAGGAATCACATCTGAATATTTTGGCAGTACTTTTTGGTGGGGGGATAAATAGTGAAGCCTATCACCCTGAGGAAAGGAGACACATAATTTCCAGTCTATTTTACAACACTGAAGATAGTAAGCCAACTGTTCCTAACTTTAGTATTATATTTACTTTTACTGTCTTGAATCTATACAGAGCAGGTTTAGACCAATGCTTTGTTCTTTGTTATCTGACAGAAAAAAAGCATAGTGATCCCAAGAGGAATTTTCTACGTGGCTTTTGTATAGTTGATTTTTAATCTAAAATCTATAGAGAGACAAATTTGGCCCAGAGAGATAAGAAACTGTTAATGTTTACCAAAAAGTTATATACTACGGTATTATAGTTTTAGGTATACTCTTCATGGTAATTTCATCATCACCCTAATGGTGAAGCTGGAATGTATTTAGCCTATCTTCTTTCAGTTTATACATTTACTTAATTGTGGAAATATTTCCTGAGCCAAGTCTTTATCCTTTTCTGGCAGTAGAACAATTCCAATTATACTATACACTGACAATGCAGAAACTTGTATGATAAGGGCACATGATAAGGACACTGAAGTTTCCACCTATCTTTGGCAAAAATGAAAAACTAATTATTAACTTCCAGAAAATCAGGATGATCATTTTTGCAAAATAACGTTCAAAGATATATACCTAATAAGTTAATAGGAATAGCACTGGATATTTATTTATAAAGATCTTGGCTTGTTTTTTCATACCTCTCTGTCAGAAAATAAGCACTAATAATCTACTATTTTCATCTAGATATGATGACAACTGTATACTTTTCCATATAAAGAGAGGGGGGTTATTCTGTTCTAGAGTCCTGTCCTGTAATATATTTGAAGCAACATTTATCCATCAGATTCTGTATGGGATACTTTAGACAACAAATTATATTAAAAACATTAGAACGTTTTGTCTATCTTTGCCTGTTCCCAAATTTGTTAGAAATTTAATAAACAAACAAACAAACAAATAAATAAATAAAATGCAGCTTTTCACTCTGAGATGGAGATATTCCTTTGAAGGCCAGAACCTAGCATCATATATTTTCCTTAATAGGCCTTGCCCAATTATTTTTTAAAATTATTTAACATTCAGATAAATAAAACATATGATGAAATGTTGAATTATAACATTTTTCTTTTAAGTTTTGGCAATATCAAAAGCCTTCTCAGGTAGCTGCCAAACTGATGACAACTTCTTGAATTATGAGGATTTTAAAATAGGTCTATATCAGCTTGGATTCTTGTTAACAGAATTGCTTCAAAGGGTTAGGGTTAGGGTTGCTTCAAAATATGTATGCATCTTTTCCAAGATTCAACAGTCTGCCTTCTTTGGTATTGTATGGTGGATTTCCTAGCATTCTTATTCTGAACACTGATATCCCTGTGGTTCAGGTACCTTTGAGTCATATAATGCTGTATTACTAATTTTATTTCAGATGGACTAGACCAGGAAATCAATTTAAGAGGAAGGCTGAAACAACTTTTATTGAGATTGGTGATTAAAACAGAATCTTGCAAGTCTGATTATGCTATATGTCCTCCTGCTTCTTACAGTTCAATTAGGGAGGTGTATACCTATAGTAAGTCCCTTCTAATGTTGTATGGCTTTTCTGAAATTAAAAAAATACCCCAGTTCCTTTTACCTATCTCATGACCTATCCCTTCCATTTTTTTTCCTTTGTCTGTATAGGATATAGAGATTGGCAGGTTCTGCTAATTTATTCTATTCTTCAGAGAATACAGGTAGTATTTTCTATTTATTCTTACCCATACTAACTACTGACTGATAAATCCTAATATTTACCTGGCAGTTGCTAAGTTGCTTCTCTCTGTATGCACCATTCACTACTTATTCAGCTTTGAAGCAATACTATAGTGTTCGTTATGTTTTTTTAAAAAAAATGTCTACTAAATTTTTATTTTAATTGTAAGCTGGTAATTGACTATAATAAAACTGTAGTGTCTAACTTGTCCCTTTTGCTGTTATAAAAATTAGGTCTGACACACTATAAAACTTCATTCGTTTTTTACAATAGCATACCGTAGTAGCTTATAATCATTTTGTGATTAAATAAGACCCCAGGTCTTGTCTTTTCCTGTTGCTTTCAGCTTCCAGTTCACCATAGATAACAGAAAAACTCATTATTAACTCCCAAGGGCTTCCAAATACTTTCTTTTAATATTCTTCTAATTTGTACTATTACATCTCATTTCATTTCTATTACTTTAATCCACAAGACTACCCAATTTATCCCATAAACTTTTTCTAATTATCTATACTGAAGTATTCATACAATCAAGTGACCATCCTCTCAACCAACAATTTTCATTTCTCTGATCTCTATTTCTAAACAACCAAACTAGTAAAAACATGGAATGTAACTTGTGCTAGTACTGCATAGTTTTTGTGAGCATTGTTACTACTTTTAGGAAACAAAAATTCTGTACCTCTTTCAGAATGGTTAGAAAAGCATAATAAAAGATGAGTATCAAAGGAAAGAATAAATACCTCCTTTTGCCAAAACAATATTCTCCAACTGATCAACTTTTGCATAACTGATTTCTTAACACTGATTTCATAACCCAATACATTAGCATAATACATTATAATTTATCAAACAATTAGTCATGGAACTCAGTAATATTCAAAGTGATTGGCAAATATTTCCAGTTTCATCTACCTTCCAAAGCCAACCTCTACATATACTAGGTTTTGATTTTTTTTGTTGGTTTAGAATCTACAGCACAGGTGTCAAACTGGGGGCCTATGGGCCAGATGCGTCACAAGCAGGCCACGCCCATCCTGGCTCACAAAGAAAAAACATTGTGATATGTCACAATATATCAAGTGATGCAATCGAGTTTGACATTTGTGATCTACAGGAATGCTACAGATAAAGGTTGCAGCTTTAATCAACATATATTTGGGTCCTTACCTTCTAGTATTTGAAATTACATGTGTTCCAATAATAATACTGGTAGTCTTGCTTAAAGTCCATTCATTCAGCAATCAACCGAAGTTACAACAACATTAAATTAAGAGATATATGACTATTTCTTAAAGTTCTGGCTATTGAAGTGTCCTGTGCTGAACAAAAATCGAGGCCGCTTGAACCCACCTGCATTTATGACCAACTTTTGACTGCCTGCTTACTTATTGTCACTAGCTGCCTCCACCACTTGGTCCTGCCAGCTCCTGTGCCCAACTGCACTATGCGCCACTGCTGTACCAGTTGGGGCTTTCTTTCATACCATATTGTTTTGTGCAAGAAAGCAAATGGAGACTCTGGCTAGTGTAATAATGGAGGTCCTGGCTGGGATGAAACAGAGGCCGTAGATGGGATACAAATGGAGAACATGGGCAAGGAATGAACATGACCCTGGGTGGGTACAAGTAAAGTCCCAGCTGCACTGATGTGAAAGAAGTAGCAAAAAAGGCTCCAAGTAGTAGAGTACTGGTATGAAGTATGGCAGACAGTGTGGTGGCCAATGCTGGTCAGTGGAGGCAGCTGATGGCAGTGGGTAGGTATGGGACCAAAAGGGCAGAGATGGGGTGGATAAGTGATACTGAGTTCAAGAGATGGTAGAAGAGGTAGTCCTTTACTTTACCAAGGCTCAGGGCTAAGAGAAGTCAAAACAGGAATAGCTTTGGACAGGGTAGGTTACTTTTCTGGATTCTACAGCTTATATAGTTCCAACAGGTACCTTTCCTCTGCCTGTGCTGCAACAAGATCCAAAGAACCTCAATAAAATAAATCTTCCTGGATAAGACTATGTGTTTCACTTGATCAATTTCCTGATATTACATTCAGAGAATGATAATCAAGACATTATCATGCAGGTTTCACTTTACATATATAGCATTACGTAGGGATAAAAGAAAACTGAATTTTAATGTAAACAAAGTCTATGCAAAAACTAGTGGGCAACGTTTCACTGTCAGTAGTCCTTAATTTGCAACCATTCATTTAGGACTGTCCGAAGTTTCAGCAGCACTGAGAAAGTGACTTACAACCAGTATTGACAGTTACAACCTTTGCAGTCTCCCCATGGTCTCATTACCAAAATTTAGGCGCTGGCAACTGCCATGTGTTTATGATGGTTACAACATCCTGAGCTCATATGATCGCCATTTGTGACCTTCTCAGCATGCTTCCAACAAGTAAAGCTATATTTGTTTAACAACCAGGTGATTCACTTAACAACTGCAATGATTCTCTTAACAATCATGAGAAAAAGGTTACAAAAGCAGGCACAACTCACTTAACAATCTCCTTGCTTAGCAATGGAAATTCTGGTCCCAACTGAGGTTGTAGGTCAATGGCTGCCTGTAACATTCTAATATTGTATGGACAACATGCAAAACAAGCACTTAATATCAAATAGGTTTTAAAATGTTACTATAATGAGAAAAATATCTCAAAGGAAAGTTTTTAGAGAACATTTTAATGGACGAAAATTCAGAAACTGAACATATAACACTTAAGGAAAAACATGCAAAGATGAGAGGAAACCATGAAAAGTAAAATGAATAACGAAGTTGGAAGGGACCTTGGAGGTCTTCTACTCCAACCCCCTGCTCAGTCAGGAAACATTTTACTACTTCAGATGGCTGTCCAATGACTAGTTGTTCAAATAGTCAGGAAATTTCTCCTTAGTTCTAGTTTATTTCTCTTCTTGATTAGTTTCCATCCATTGCTTCTTGTCTTGCATTCAGGTGCTTTGGAGAATAGATTGACTCCCCATTCTTTGCAGCAACTCCTTAGAGATTGGAACAGTAAACACTGTGATCATGTCACCCCCTAATTCTTTTCATTAAACTAGATATACCCAATTCCTGCAACTGTTCTTTATATGTTTTAGCCACCAGTTCCTTAATTATCTTTGTTGCTATTCTCTGTACTCTTTCTAGAGTCTTGACAACGTTTTTACATCATGGTGACCAAAACTGGATACAGTATTTCAAGTATGGCCTTACCATGGCATTATAAAGTGATATTAACAATTCATGTGATCTTGATTCTATTCCTGTGTTAATGCATTCTAGGACTGTGTTGGCATTTTTTGGCAGCTGCAGCACACTTCTGGCTCACATTTAAGCAATTGTCCACTCCAGGATCCCTCTCAGAGTTACTACTATTGAGCCAGGTACCACCTATACTATACCTGTGCATTTGGGTGTTTTTGGTCTAAGTGTAGAACCTTACTTTTTTAAACATTGGATTTCATTTTGTTAGATAAGGACCGGTATTCAATTATGTCAAGATCCTTCTGTACTTTAGTGTTGGTTATTCTTGCCAGCTTGGTGTCATCTACAAATTTTTGAGTTCCCCATCTACACCCTCATCTAAATCATTGATGAAGATATTGAAGAGTACTGGGTTTAACACATAGCTTTGGGGCATCCTACTTCTACTTCCCTCCACGCAGATGCAGTTCCATCAAGGACTACACATTGAGTGCAGCTGGTCAATCAGTTATGCATTCATTTGGTGGTGATTCTGTCTAACCCACATTTTCTCACTTTATTTAGTAGTAGGTTGTGGTTGTAAGTTTATCAAATGCCTTACTGAAGTCCAAGTAAATTATATCCATAGCATTTCTCTGGTCCATTAATTTTGTCACTTTGTCAGGAGAATGCAATAAGATTTGCTTGGCATGATCTGTTTTTGACAAACCCATGTAAGCTTTTGGTTATGACTTTAATTGCTTCTGGATGTTCACAGATTTGTTGCTTGATTATCTTTTCCAGAATCTTCCTCTTTCCCCCTTTTCTCCCTTCCCCCCCACTGCTTTTCTATTTACTTTGTCTTTTGTATTTTATAATACTTTAAAACTCAATAAAAATGTTAAACGGGTTATCTTTTCCAGAATCATCCCAGGTATTGATGTCAGGCTAATAGGTCTTTAGTTTCCTGGTTCCATTTCCCCCCTTTTTTGAAGACGGGAACTACATCAGCCCTTT
The DNA here is from genome assembly GCA_009733165.1 of Naja naja. NCBI lineage: Eukaryota > Metazoa > Chordata > Lepidosauria > Squamata > Elapidae > Naja > Naja naja. Next base: position 50,479,133 of record CM019151.1, read on the forward strand.
TCCAGTTGTCCAATATTCCCCAGTGTTCCAGGATCTTGAAAGATATGGTTCAGTGGTTCTGAGATCTCATCTGCCAGTTCCTTCAGGATGTTGGGATGTAATCTATCTGGTCATGATGATATGAACTTATCTAGGGCGGACATTTTCTTGCCTGTTTTAACTTGTATTCCTAATCAGTTTTTTAACTGTACTGTTTTTGATATGTTGGACTATTTTTTCCTTCTGTGTAAAGACAGATGCAAAAAATGAATTAAGCAGTTCTGCTTTCTCCCTGTTCTTCACCTTCTTGCTATTTTCTCCCATTAATTGACCAATCATTTTTCTGGTTTTTTACATGTTGAAAGAAACTTTTTGTTGTTATTTTTGACTTTTGTTGCAAGCCTTAGTTCATTTTGAGCTTAGCTTTCCTGACTTCATCTTTGCAGGCATGGGTTATTTGTTGATATTCTGCCTTTGTTATGTGTCCCTTTTCCCACTTTTTATACTTGTTCTTTTTGTCTTTCAGTTTCTCAGCCAGGCTGGGGTTTTTTGGGGGGGGGAAAGATCTCTTATTTTTCTTGTGCTAGACTGGGCTTTTATAATCTCACTTTTCAAAATTTCCAAATTTCTTGGGTTGTTTTCCCCTTGAGGATTCTCATTCATGGAATAGCAATAGCACTTAGACTTATATACCGCTTCACAGTGCTTAACAGCCCTCTCAAAGCAGTTTACATTGTCAGCATATTGTCCCCAACAATCTGGATCCTCAATCCTTCCCAAGCTCTCTGTAAGTTTATTGAAATCAACTCTCTTAAAGCCAAACTGTAGTTTGACTTTGTTCTATTGCTTGTGCTTGTGTAATGTTGAATTTTAATACTGCATGATCATTCATCCCCCCCAATGTTCCTGCAACTTCAACACCTTCTATCATTTCATCTCTGTTAGCAAGAATTAAATCCAATATGGGTGACCCACTAGTTCCCTTCTCTACTTTTTGGGAGACAAAGATTATTTATTTATTTATTTATTATTTAGACTTGTATGTCGCCCTTCTCCCTAAGGACTCAGGGCGGCGAACATATAAAAAGAATACATTTACAGTAAAAAGTTGTCTGCTAGGTTTGTCAGAAACTTATTTGATCTTCCTGTTGGTGCAGTATTGGTCTCCCAGTTAATGTCAGGGTAGTTAAAAGTCCCCCATTACTATTCGATTTATTATATAAATGGTTTTATTATATTTGGCTTTCAAACTTCAATAACAGACAATAATGATTACTCTACTGCAAATGTGGGTACTGCTGAAAAGCTACCATTGTACTTCAAAAGTGAATACAAGAGGATTAGCTACCAGATTTAACATTTGTCAATGGAAGGAAATACTAAAAGCAAACAATTATAATAAGGATAGCAGAAGAGGCAGTGGTGGGATTCAAAAATTTTTACTACCAGTTCTGTGGGTGTGGCTTGGAGGGCATGGCAGGGGAAGGATACTGTAAAATCTCTAGTCAGAGGTGGTATTTGCTGGTTCTCCAAACTACTCAAAATTTCCGCTACCAGTTCTCCAGAACTGGTCAGAACCTGCTGAATACCACCTCTGAGAAGAGGCCAATGTACTTAAACGAAATCCTGAGTGAGGGTCTGAAAACAAAGACAGAGATATAGAAAAGAGAAAGAAGGCTAAGTCATTAAAGAAGACTTACAGACAGATGGTATTAGGGAGACAAAAGTTTAGAGAAGACAATGTTAGCTAAGGAGGCTAAAAATAACAAAAAGATTAAGATACATTCAAAATAAAAGGAAAAGAACTAGTACATCAGTGGACTTAATTGTAAAATATGACAGGTAATAAAGAAAAGACAGTCTGGAAAGTGAACGAGCCAGTAACCAAAGTGATCAAGCCAGTGACCAGAGGGGGCCAGAGGATGGCGGAAGTGATCTGAGCCTAGCAAGTGAGGAATCCAGTGACCACAATGAGCAAGTAGCCAGAGGGGAGGTGGACGTGCCAGAAGGTGGCGGAGGTGAGCTGAGCTGTTTGAGCAAGTGAACCAATGAACAGAGGATGGCAGAGGTGAGCTGAGCAGGCGGCGCAAACAGACAAGTAATCACCAGTGGGCGAAGGTCAGAGCGAGAGGCAGTGTGAGAGACACTGAGGAGACAAGTGAGTGACTAAGAGCGGGGAAGAGTCTAATTGCCTGAAGAAAACGAAGAGGGACCTGGACTCTAGTGGCCCTCTTGGGGGAAAAGCTA